>CM062809.1:221586289-222233931 GCA_031772625.1 Pinus tabuliformis | reverse complement strand
GAAATATATTTCTGTAGGAGACAAGAAGTAATCACTTTTTGCTTCTAATGTTGTTGAGCAGGTTGTCAAGAAGATCATGAGAATGGATGCAGCAGAACCTTTCAATACGCCAGTGGATCCAGTGTCTCTCGGAATCCCGGTAAGTAATATCTTTTTATGATGAACTTTGAAAATTTAAGTGCTATGCATCTCCTATTTATAAAGCTTAAGTTCCTGCCAACAAGAAACAGATTCACACACATGTATTGAGGGTTATTAATTATATTGTAGATATAATCATCAGGAATGTCATTAAAGACCTATAGGAATCTAAAGACTGAAACTATTTTAGCTCCTATATGCATTTATCTAATATAATAAATGTATTACAGTATCAGTTAAACTGGTTTTTTCAGTTGAACAGCCCTTTCCAGGCCTATCTTTCTTGAGTTTTTCCTTTATTTTTAAGAACCGCAGCAAAGACCTATTGTTGTCCTACTGTCACATTAGGAAGTACATAAAGATGGTAATGCCTTTCTGCTTCCTCTTTAATGGTTTATATTTTCTTGGAAGCTATGCTGTTCATTCCCCTTTGTTTTTCATATCTAAGGACGTGGTAGTTTTTCTTTTCATAGCTGCAATCATGCTGTTTCTCCTTTAATGACATTTTAGGTTGTCTCTTTTTTAAAGTCTAACAAAATATGCAGTCATTTTATTTTTGTTGGTACAGATTAGATTAGGTTGGATAATTTAATAAGCAAAGGAAAATAGTATAATTCTCTATTAGACACTGCTACTGCTAGCTTGTTTTGCTTTTTTGTTTTTGTTTTTTTAAGTAAATTTTATTAACTTTATCTACAGATTTACATCCGTACTCAGCCCATCACAAAATTACCAACCTCACTCTGCCATTTCGGAAACCAAAGTTATAGGTCAGTATCAAAGTCACAAAATGTCTACATAGATGACTAGAAACAATGACTAAATAAGAAACCAAGGTACTATAACCTAATGAAACATAACCAAGCCTTAAAACCAAATCAGGCATCAAACGATGATAGAGGATATGAATCCTTCATACTCAAACAAGGTTGCATAGAGGGCTTAAAATCACATTGGATGTGCCTCTCAATGTGAGTTAAGCGCGCTTCCAATCTGTCCAGACTGTCCCGCTGCTTCCACTGATTACGTTGAATGTCATTGAGAAAGGAGATAATGTCATTCTTGTCCTCATGCTTCTCCTTTAACACTCTCCCAAGTAAGGTCTTTAACTGCCAATGAAGCGTGACCGTCTGCAAATACTGATCCCTTTGTCCCTAGTATGATCAGGGTTGAGAAGCCATTGGGACACCTCCTCCAATAGCTTTGAATCCGAATAAGCATGTTGCTCTTGTGCATCCTAAGCCTCCAATCTTTGAATCTTTGCTCGGGTGCTATAGGAGGTTGCCGAGCAATAATTGACTGCAGCCTCCAGTGCCTATGATTGGGTACGACATCAAATGGGTTGACCCCTTCCACCTGCCCCACAACAACCTCACATATTTTTCTGAGGCATAATTCTCCCTCCAGACAGAATAACCACCCCCATACTCTTAGCAAGAGGCACCTCCAATATCAAAAGGACACCTTGTCAACCCTTCTCCCGCGGCAAATGTAGAAGCTAGAGCCACACCCAGAACTTCCCCCGCCACTGTAGATATCCCCAAGTTCCAACCTTAACAACTCAAACTGGTCTAAAACACCCAATTCTAACAGACCAATAACCCGCCACGAAACCCACTACCAACACTAGGAAAAGAATTCCATGAATACTTCCACAGAGAACCAAAAGATCCAGAATTACAAATCCTTTGTCCCAATTCCCAACCCTTCCAACTCAGTAAATCAAAACAATAGCAGAACGCCAACCAGACCCTACAAAATTGGAAACACCAAATAGATGACCAACTAGATCAATAGGATTAGCAATACATGGCAGAGGAAAAAGGATTACCCATTTAAGACCACCAAGACGCACCAATACAATGCTGCTACGAGATGTCGATCCAGACTTATTGTTAAAATTTGCAACTAGGGAAAAATTCCATGTGGGTCATCTTATTTATGGCAGCTGATATTTTTCTTGGATCCCTCTCATCGGGAGGTGTAGGATTGATCTAAAGATCATCCAATTCTGATAAGTATTCATGGAGTTATGAATTTAATTGTGTTATAAGACAATTCGTCAAGGTTGGCCAACAACCAAATAACCCACACATGTGCTCCACGATTTAGTATAAAAAGAGGTGACTTGATAGTCATTTCTACACACACCTCTCTCTTGATTTCTCTCCACTCGCTTTGGGTTTTAGTGGAAGAGAGATCTAGGAGGAGGATGCCCTAGCCGCAGTCTGCCCTAACCAAGAGGACACAATCAAGTTAGGAAGAAGAGAAGACCTATACGCTGGTCTCTACGCAGTCAAGAAGGAGCCCTAACCTATACGCTGGTCTCTACGCAGTCTAGAAGGAAGCCTATAGTCCTATACGCTGGTCTCTATGCCCTAGACAACGTGGAAGGGTTGTATGGACAACGTAGGCTTGGAACCGTGGTTAGGAGGCTGCCCTAGACAGCGTGAAAGGGTTGTATGGACAACGTAGTCTTAGCCGCAGTTTGAAGGGTCAAAGGGACAACGTGGGGAAGCTTAAGGAGCAGCGTGGAGGGCTGTGGTAGGAACAACTGCTGTAGGTGACAACGGATCTGTTAAGGGCAAGTTTAGGGCTGTTTCTAGGTACGGTTAAGAGCAGGAAAGGCAAGCAGCCAGGCCGAGGAGAATAGGAGCAATACGCTGCTGTTTTGGGCACCATTCTGTGGAGGCAGCAGCTACAGGATTGATGTTGTGCTTGGCTGCAGGCCTAAGCACACAGCTGTGACTGTGTTAGGGGTGTTAAGGGCTGATACACATCCTAAGGAGGCAACGTTGCCAGGGAAGAAGCTTGCCAAGGTGGGCCGTAGTCCTTAAGGGGCTGTTTGTGGACTGATAGATGGGTGTGTAAGGTCTGCCAGATGCCCTAACCAGTCACAATATAAGCAGCAGTAAAGAGCAGTGTTGAAGGGACAACAGTGCTAGTAAATGGGACAGCAAAGGAATGCTAACAATAGGACAACAGCTATGACATGGCAGCAAAGGCACAATTGGGACAACAGCTATGACATGGCAGCAAAGGCTACAATAGGGCAGCAGCTATGACATGGCAGCAAAGGCACAATAGGACAACAGCTATGACATGGCAACAAAGGCACAATTGGGACAGCATCTATGACATGGCAGCAAAGGCTACAATAGGACAACAGTAAAAGCATGGTGTTGCAAACTCATTGGACAGTAGCAAGGTACAACAATGGCACATGGGACTGCTGTGGCAGCATGGTGCAACCATGGCACATGGGACAGCAGTGGTAGCATAAGGTGCAGCAGTATGATGAGTGCAGCATGGTCATGAGGTCCAACATAGTGATGATGGGTGCAGCATGGTGCAGCACAGTGATAGGTGAAGGAGTCACCTTGGAGAATCAGTTGAAGTAGCATGTCTTCAACTGAGTTCAGCTATCTCATGTATCATCTTCTTAGAGATGATCTATGCTCTTATTTAGATAAGTCAAAGTGTTGACTTTTGTTGTAAATGTACTATCTCTCTCTGCTGAACTATTGAAGAACATATAAGAAGAATTGATCAAGGGTTTCTCCACATTGGGGTTTGTCCTTGGCTAGCGCCACATCTTGTGTCCTCTTGTCTTGGCTTGTCTTCTGTAATTTATGTTTATGTTCTATCTGCAGTTTACTTTAATGCTGATGTGATTGCAAATCTGAAAAAGATATTGAGCTAACTGTGAAAATCGAAATAAATTGCTCTAAGCATAGATCATACCTAAAATTAACACTTATAAATGAGCCAATACCACTTTTAATCCAGAATACCAGTAGGAGTAGGTGCTGTCAAGTTTAGGCTTGCATATTTGCTTTTGGCGCAGCCTTCGCCATAACTAACAGCTCTGAGACTCGTGGTCCTTAGCCTTCTCACCCTTTTCCCTTCCAATGCAAGAACAAAAACTCCAAATCCCCTGCCCAAAGTTCTGTCTGACCAGCACTATAAAGTATAAATCTCTTCTAACCAGCTCCTGCAAGGGACATATGATCCCACCCACACCAGGGATTTACTGCTCTCGGACATCATATGCCTAGTACTCATCTCATGCCAAATATATTGTGTATCCATGGTGCACCACACCTGAACACGACGAAGGATTCTCACACGCTTTATGCCTGCCCCCCCCGCGTTAATGGCATGCACAGTTGGTGGGGTGGCAGGCACCCTCCCCAAACTCGTCCGACACTTGGCCTCCCACACCCATTGGGGAACTTCATCTAGTTGAAAAATCAGATTGGGGAAACTATTTTCTTATTATTGTACATGAAAACATTTCATGTTATAGTACTACCGTACATATCATGCAGCCATTTTATTTGATCATCAGAGATTAGAAAAGCTCCTTTGGTGGGAAGATCTAACAAATGAGAAAAGCAGTGGAATTTCTATCAAACCTTGTTAGCTTATTGTTATCTATTTTAACTTCATATAGCTTGATAATCTAGTTGGAGAAAATACTAACTTATTGTAATACATGAGAACATTCCATGCGACCTTATATATTGTTCACAGTAACATCCCATGGTTGTGGATAGATAGTTGCAAGTATAGAGTTTCGGAACCCACCAGCTATATTTGTTATTGTTTCATATCACATATTTCCCCATGCAACCATTATTTTCTAAATAGTGAAACACTGAATTGCCTAATGTTGAATTTTCATGATCTTCTAATCTGATAATTACTTCCAATGATTTCTTCATTAATTTATCTTGTGTCACATTCATCATTAAGCAATTATACATAGAAAATCTCAACAGTAAAACAATAATGACAGTAGGATCATGAAGAGACAGCCAAACACAAGAGACAAATTTTTACCCTTGGAAAACCCTAACTAGGGAAAAACCCAGCAATCTTTTCTTAGGAGAAATTATTTAATTCATCAAAAGTACAATCTGAGTTTTATAAAACAACCTGGAAGTTCCTAGGGCTTAACCAACCCTTCTTCCATGAACAGCAGTCCAAAACAACCTTTGCTGGCCTCTTCCTAGGCCTGAGATATCTCGGTCCTGTTCATCAAGCTTCTGAGGCCTCTCGGCCTCCCTGCTCCCAGCTTGTGGCCCTCCTGCGGCCTTCCTGAAACTTGGCCCTCCTTTAAATTCTGCCTCAATAAACTCATCCTTCAAATTCTGCCTCAGAAATCTCCCTTTTTCGCACATGTGAACAGAAACAATAGTGGATGATGATGATCCAAATTGTGGTCTAAGTGAGGAGGTCGAGTGGGTATATATAGTAATCCTGTGGTGCCCTAATGGGCATGTCTCTTCGTGCTGGGCTGACTTAAACAATTGGAGCCGACCTGTACTTTTTGAGGCAAAAATTTAAATTCTAAATTTAAATTTCAAATTTCTTCTTTTTCATTTTTCTTTAGGGTTGACTTGTAGTGAAGAATACCGACCACAGCTACCAAAATTCAACACCTAAGTACACAAGCATTGAGGAATATCCTGACTTTTGATCCTTTCAAGTGGAAGGTAAATTTGTCACTATAGACATCAAATTTGCCACCTTGTATCATGATACAACGATCATCCTTGGACCTTATCATGTGATGAGTTTAAAACAAAATATTACTGTGCAAATGAAGAAAATAAATTTAGTTTGTTGTTTGATCTCTATTCTTTTGGCATTCTCTTGACCCAACCATACTGTGCTGTGCTATTTAGTGGCCGTTTGCCTATAAAAATTAGGTTGCGCTTTCATTTCTTTGATCTACTATAGATATTCTATACCAACCAGTAGAAGATTCTTATTATCTTGATTCTTTCTTCTATCAATAGCCATGGTCTGCTATTACCCTGTTGTTTAGTGTATCATAACTGGAAAGACTTTATTTTTTTAAATTTTTGCAACATCTGCTGGTTGTAATTACACTTTATTTTGTTAGCTTACATTCAAGTTTTGTGGTTATTTCTTCTTTTGGCAATAAGTAGTCCTAGTTAATCTTTTCTCATTATCAATTAGATTACAATTATCTTTTGATTGCTGTGATTGTGGGTTGGTTTTACTGAAGGAAGCATGGTTTTGTAATGTATAATCAGTATTATTCTGAGATAACTTTTCAGTAGTCTGCATTTCTTGTTTTTATGGAATCTATCAGACAAGATTAAATTGAAAGGAATACCATGATGGCTGGATGAAATGAATTAGAAAGAAAGCAAATTTGAAAGTAAATTTCCTTGAGACATGCCTATTTTTAGTTACATATTGTATGCTTTTGCTTTCTGCATAAGAAAATTATAACAATTTTGCAGGTTCTTATTGGCCTCAGGATTATTTTGATGTTATTGACAAACCGATGGACTTCGGCACCATTTGCCACACATTGGAGAAGGGAAAAAAATATAAGAATTCTCGAGATGTTTTTCAGGATGTTAAACTTATCTGGGAGAACTGTTTTAAATATAATCATAAAGGTGATCCTATTTTGGATCTTATGAAAAGGGTGAAGAAAAATTTTACGAAGTACTGGACTGCAGCTGATTTGTATTATGAATCACCAAAAAGGTCAAGTGGTGAGTTTCTCATTTTGTTCATACTTAATCCTTAAGTACAGATTGCTTATCTATGTAAGAGATTATGTTTCCATAAAAATTATATTCAACTTGAAAGTTGAAACAGCACTTAGCTTTTAAATTAAAGCACTCACTGTCACCCTGAACAGCACCATATATGCAATACTACCTTAAGACTATCATGCATAGCATTTTGGTAAGCAAAAGAACAAGAAACTCAGATGATAAAGAATTTCTTTGGCATCCCCATATGCATATTGAATGCATCTGGACTTGTCTTCCCTCTATTAGGGTATTAGTTTATTCTTCTTGAATTTCCTTGTGCACTTTTACTTAATGTTTTGGGTAACCTTCATCACTGGCAGATGAATAATCTTTTGAATTGTTCTTGGCTATGTGATAATATGGTCTTGTAGGTCTTGTGTGGGATCAGCTGTTCCTGTTACTCTTGCCAATTCTGTACATTCTGCGTTTTAGTCTAGCTAGCAGTTTGATGAGAACTTCTGACAATATGTCCATAGTCTCTGTGCAAATATTGGGTTTAAACCTTTATTTCAAATCTGTTAGAACTTTTCAGAATGAATTTCAAGTAATGTTTTTGGCGAACTTGACTCCCGTACTTCTGCTATTTGTATTATTTATTCCACCTAGTGAGTCTTTTGGGAATCTACTCTTTAGTTTTAATTTTTCAACCCACCAATAATATGTATTGCGTACCTCACCTTTTGCGAGTTTGGACTATAGTTCTCATCATTGAACTTTGAAGCAGTGTTTCTTTTCATCAATAGGGTTAAGTACAGTCCAGCTTCTGATTTTATATTTTCTCAGGCAATTGCCATAATTTCCTTGCTCTCCCCTTCCAGTTCTGGGTCTGGTTTTTCCTACATCCTTAATGCTAATGTCAGGTAACTTGTAGTGGATTCTTTGTATACAAAAGTTTGCAAATGAAATCCCTTAGAGATGGGTACTTTGTGATATTCCATACTCCGTAAGAGTCTTTGGAGTTGTCAGGTATCATGTGTTTCTTATTGTCTTTCTTCCATTTGGTGGAATGCTCACTTGATCTTTCAAGGTTGCAGTAGTTCCAGCTGGTAACTGATTTGACGCTCACCATGAAATCTCTTTATTTCACAAAGGAATTGATACAATATCAATTCTTAAGTCTCTCCTTGAGAACCTATTGAACTAGTTTACAATTGGCACAACATATTTATCTCAATTCTCAACTGAAATAAATAGCAATATATCCAATCTATTCTACTGCAAATTCTTCACATTCAACCACAGTCCATGCGTAGGAACAAAAACCATGAAACAAGGAATTTATCCTTTATCGAGCACACATATGAAAATTGAATACAAATCTTGTCTGAACAGCTTCACAGTGCATCTGCTTTATCTCTTATCCCTCAAAATGTTGAGTGACTTAATAAACTTTTAAGTTCCACATTGCATAATCTGTTCTTGCTTTGTAACATGTTGTAGATTTCATGATTCTGCATTTCCATTATGAGTGCCTGTGCCATAATGATGCTACAAGTGTCTTCTTATGTTGCCATAATTAACACTACAGGTGCCATAATTATAATAAAATTATTTTATCTATATACTTTCAAGATGTAAACAGAACTTTATTTCCTCCAATAGGCCTTACTGAATTGAGTGGGCCCCCAGCCTTTCGTCGGCATTCTCAAATTTCTTCAACTAGAGTGGAAAATCCCCAGCTGTATGTCACTCTCCTTTCTCTGTGAGTGGGTTGAGTTGCTATGCCTTAGTGAATAGAGTGGTCCCTCCCAGCCTTTGCTTTTTCATTCTCAACTTCTTTGAACTATGGAAATCCTCATTTGTTTGTCACTCTCCTCTCTCTTTGAGTGGGTTGAGTAGCGATCTTGACAAATCCAATGCCAAATTATTTAGTTTTTCATTATTAAGGGGTAAATCACTATAGTTCTCCTTTACTTCCCAACCCCTTATCTTGTTCAGACTTCTTTATTGATAGTCATAAAATCATATTGAACATCTGTTTTAAAATGAAAATACATCTTTAAAATCACATGCACATAGTTTTGGCCGAGGGAATTGGATGACTTTCACACTGTTCTCAGATCAAGAGTCATGAAAAACATATCATGTTTTAGCATGTTGAGTTTGACATCTTCATTTCTTGACATACTTTATTTTGGCGGTTGCTATCACTAACCAGACTGTAATCCTCCCCTACCAAGCTCCAAATGTTGTCACCAACCGGACTGTATCCTACCCTACCAATCTCCAAATGTTGTTATCCATCAGATTGGAAGTCTTCGTAATTGCCAGTAACAAATCTGGCAATGGTGTTTCTTGTTGAGAGTGAATTCACTTCAGAAGCTATGAGTTTGAAAATGACAACATTCACAAGAACAGAAGAATTGTCACTGGAGCTTTGCCTCAAATTGGGTTAATAAGAATACCTTGTCTACCCTAAAGAAAACCATGAAACATGTTATCAACGTTATTGAAGGTTTCTAGATATTAGCACAATTTTGTATATGAAATGGTGGAGGTGTCTACCATAGAAGGATAGTTTGGATATGAGTTCCCTAGTTGTGGCACCATGCAATACCAATGTAATTACTGTTGGTGTGATCTTGAATTGCCTCATTAATAGGATTGTTAATCAGCAAGTCCTTAAGAAAAGGACCACCCATTGCTTGTGTAGGAAGAAGGGGTCCAATGTTACCACTCTTTGGCTTTTTGGTGTAAACTTCAAGTATATTTATCTTGAACTATGATAAAACATTTTTTAATCTTTCTTGTACAAGGGGAAACTGGTAGCTAGAACAAACTATCATCTTCACCCCCAGAGATCGCATTACACTGCTGCCACCATAACCCCTTGGCCTGATATAATAGCCTGCAAACAATATATTATGTATTTTCACTTTAAAAAAGATATGTATGGAAATTACAAATTCAGGGAAGGGGCAACCTATAGATTTTTTCCGGAGTTGGGGCAATTGATAGATTATTAATGTACTCTCAATAAATTTTAACAATATTTCTAATCTCCTTTTTAATAGACAACACATTTTTGAAATTAGTGAATGCAATACCAACTATAAGTAGTGAAAGTATTATTGAGGAGGAAATTAACTATTAACTATCTTGTGCAATAACCATGACTATGAAGTAACATTGGCCCTAGCGAATTATATTCTTAGTTGTGAGGCCATGCCAATGTTGCACGAAGCGGGGACGAAACAGGGACGCGGAAGCGTCATTTTCCAAAAATCTAGGAAGCGAAGCGTCTGCTATATGTATATATATTTATTTATTTTTTTTTTTTTGCATTTATATTCAAAACAAACATCCCAAATACCAAATTAGTTGTAGAAGACATGAAAACATGCATATTTTTGCATATCTCAAGATAGATATGGCATCCATGATCCCATTGTAGTTACTAGTATGTACATCAATGATTAATTATTCGAGCATCAACCATCTATACTCTAGCAATTACAAACATACATAAAATTTTTAAGCATATTATAAAACATAAAACATTTAAGCATATTATAAAACATAAAACATAGATCATATTATGATTTATCTAGAAAGTGAGCAACTATCAACATTTGTCATGTCCAAATTTCAAACAATAATGTTTACAAAATAGGTCACTTGGTCACCGCCAAGACAAAAAGGTTCAAATTCACAAGCCTACAAGTCTAATGATTAATCTATGACAAAAGTAGTAAATTGTGAATATATCTACTAATCTCACCTCCTTCCACCACGAAGAGAACGTGGCGGCGGGCCTCCATGTGGTGGCAATGAAGAAGATGGTGCTTGTGGAAGTTGTGGCATTGAAATTGATGAAGACGAACCCCCTGCTGTTGGTGTTGAACCATGGAACCTAGGAACCTAGGGACCAGATGGGGGTGGCATCTCAACTTGATCATCATCATCTTGGAATTGCTAATTGCATGCATCCAAATGGACCAGTGCTAAGCATATAGTTGCTCAATTATCTCCCTATGAAACGTGTTTCGAAAAAACCGAAACACGGATCTGGAAAATCGAAACGCGGATTGGAAAAAACCGAAACGCGGATCGGGCTGTAAGGTTCCGAAATGGCAAGAATCGTATTTTTCAGCCCGATTCACGTTTTGGTTTTTCCGAAATGCATTTCGGAAGGCGGATCACCCACAGATCTGTATGGATCGCGGATTAGGCTTTTGATCTGGGGGGGGGGACGTTTCCTGCAACACTGGGCCATGCTAAGGCCAAGAACAAAAATAATAAATTTCACAGATTATTGGTTGGATATCTTTCACTACTTGTGAAAAAGTAGTTGTGAATCTGAATAAGCTAGTAATAAGACCATAGCCATCTGTCTTGTCTATACTCATCTCTCTTGATGTCCTGTTTTATGGATATGAGTAGTATGAGACTATGAGTCTATACAGTATTTGAGATCTTGCTAATAGTCCCCTCAAATTGTGGGGCATTTTTGCACCTCAACGGAGAGCACTAGATAAAAGAATACTGTGAGAGGTGTGCCTATATGCCCTGGTGTGCTCCCAATAGGTGCTTTATTCAAAGGAGAGACCATGTTTAATTGACCTGATCAATAGATCATATTTAATCTTTTCTAAACCATCTGAACTAACACCTACAATTTGAACTTCCTAAACTTCTCAGATGTTTCTGTTATACCAATCTTCCTCTATATTTTATCTGGCTAGATTTTGAAAGGTTTAAATATTAATATTGTAATTGTGGTCTTTAATATATTTATCACAATTTCTTTCTTTATTATTTATCGTTCATTATTTCATGCTACACTATATGGAGTAGCACTATTTAATATATATATCACAATTTCTTTCTTTATTATTTATCGTCCATTATTTCATGCTACACTATATGGAGTAGCACTATTTTTTTCCTTCTACAACATGACCAATCTAAATTATATTTTAGTTATTAATCATTTCTTGGAATATCACATGATCCATCTTTATGTTTTCTTTTCTACAGTGAGTGATCGGACAGAGATATTTTATGTTTCTTGCAAACTATTAAGCAAAGATGTTTCTTGCAGGAGTTGGTCATTATGTTTTAAAGGATTATTTCATAATTGTGATTATTTGATTCCTTCGATATTTTGCATTGGAGTTGATGTGATCTCCACCTTAATTACAATGCAGGTGTGCCATTCTCTGTCAGAGCTGATGGTCCATCAGATATTGACGATGGCAGAAATAAAGAATACGTGATGGAAAATCTGGCTGGTGGCAGCAGTGATGGAAATCATAATGATTCAAAACTGGAAATTTGAATAATCATGGGCAGCCTAGTGCTGGAAGACACTTGAAGTCAAAGGCTACAGAAAACGGTGAGAAATTTGAAACATATGAACTTTTAAGTTTTATTATTTGCAATGGTTACCCTTACTGTGGATGTGCTATTTCGTATCTCCTTCAGAAAAGTTATAATGCTTCGTTGTATTTTATTGATTTAGTATCCCTGTGTTTCCTGTTTCAGTAGAACTTGCAAGTGCTGGGAATAGGGAAAACAAACAGAATCCACACAACAATGACCTTGAAGCAATGGATGTGCAACACAGCGGTGAAGAATCAGAATCAAAGATAGTTTCTTGGCAGAATCCTCAGGTGGATAATATGGTCAAGAGGAAGGGAATAAAGTTTGTGATCAAAAGGTCCATGCCCGTTGTTGAACCTCCTGAAAATACCGTCTTAGAAATGAATGAAATGCCAGATTGCATATCAATAGGTAACCTTATCCTCTCTGATGATGCATATGCATTTATATCTAAATTTATACGGCGTTGCAAGTGATTTCTGTTTTTTTGAAACAAAATGATTTTATCATTTTACAGAACGGTTGTAAGTGGCCTCACACAAAAGGTCCTAGTAATAATTCCGGCTTTAAGGGCCATTGACAAGCCAAGGGGATATTTTCCACCTATCAGCATAAACTTATGGATTTGACTAGCAACCAAATAACTGAACACCATCATGGAATACTAGGGACTGATCATTAGCCGGAGCTCATATAAACCAAGTAGCCATATTGGGCTTTGCTGTGTGCAGAATCAACTTCGATATGAAATGTAGAAAATTTTCTGTACAGTATGGATACATTACAAGGCTGACCCGTGAACCCAAAAATACATCCCCAAAGCCTCCAAAAAATTTAGAAACAAATTCTAAAATAACTTAATAACTTGTAAATATAAACGAAGTTTCCAAATTTAAAGGAACATATTATTTTCTAAAATAAAACATGAACACACTTACCTTTTTTATAAGTTGTAAAGGTGAATATAAAATACACAGATTGCATGTTCCTGAGGATGAAATTCTTCCAATTCATGTGATTTTTCCTCTACTTTCTGAGGTCCTGAAATCTATCGAGAGGGCCTCTGTTTTTGGGTTACATGTAGATGTATCTGTGGGCTGTCCTTTTGTGCTGCATTTCACCTCGAAAATATTTTTTTTGAGGTTCTTCAATTTCTAACTTCCAAGTCTGGACTATGTACGAATGCTAATTTATTTTATAATTTGTCCCTTTGAAGGGTTTTTAATAGGTAATAGTAATTTTCTTGGTTCTAATTCTATGCTACAGTTAGCTGTACCTGTTACATTACTCACTTCCATATTGAAGTTGTATTGGGTTTATTATTATTATTATTTTTGTATCAAATAGTATTCATAATCGGATCTTGCTACTATGATATTAACTATAGTAACTGTGGACCAAAATGTAAATAAAACTAAGACCCTAAGGTTTTGCACCCAAATAACAGAAAACCATCATGGATTACAGGGACTGATCATTGACTGGAGATCTCATATGAACTTTATTATCTATGTACAAAATGTAAAGAAAACTAAGATCCAAAAGCCAGGAATTTTGCAGGTTTCAACTTTCAAACCAGAAAGAATAAAAGAATATGATTTTATTAGCATCCAGAAGACCAGTAGCCTATGGCATGAAGATTTCGTCATCATACTGCTGAGCTTCTAAAAAGTAAATGTCTATCTATAAGTAAAGGAGGATACAATCCAAACCACTGTTTTGAAAAACGGTCGGCTCGAAACCGACTCGGCCGAGTTGGTCCGAGTCATGCCCTCAACGGGTTGACTCTCGACTCGATTCTGCTGGATGAATCTCCACTACCCAATTTGATGTTGGATCAATGTCTTCTAACATAATGGGATCTGAATCAGGTCCTTTGTTCAACAATTGGTTGCGTCTGAGCCGGAGGTTGTATTGGACATAGACTAGATCATTTAACTGTTTTTGATCCAAACGGTTTCTCTTCTTCGTGTGAATCCTCTCAAAGACAGACCAATTGCGCTCACACCCAGTAGCACTGCAAGTTTGACTCAAAATACGAATTGCAAACTTCTGCAATTTAGGACAGTGGCTACCAAAAGCCTCCCACCATTGTGCTACAAAAAACATAGGAGTGTAATGACTTAGCTCAACAAAATAACAAATTATATCCTACTTTCAACTTATAAACGATTTAACAAAATAAGTATTAAGAATTTTAAAATTGAAATTTTAGTTTACCTGGCTCATCTACTTCCCTTGTAATCTTCGCTAGGTTCTTCCCAAAGGTACCTGTGGCTTTGCTGAAGGTTGTGACCTGTCGGTGTATATCCAGCTGATCACACTCCAATGGGATCATGTGTTCAATGCAGTCAATCAATCCATCTCTAACCTCCCCCTTTAAAGCTCCTGCCGCTAGAGCTTTATAATGATACCGTGGGTTCAAAAAATACCCAGCTTCATGTATAGGGCAATGGAATTGATTGTTCCATCTTTCATCAATGATTGCCCAAATGGGCCCATACTTAGCCACTTTATCCTTGTATGCCCTCTTTATTTTCTCCTTTGCTTGATCCATAGCCTCATAAATGAAGCCCATAGCCAATATTTCCCCATCCACCAACCACAACACCTTAACCAGTGGCTCAACAAGCTTCACAATCTCTGCTCCCTTTCTCCAAAATATTTCTTCATTAACTTTCTTTTTCAATTCTTTGCCTTCTTTTTTGTGAGACCACTGGCTTTGATTCCATTCTTCATTGGAAAATATCTTTTGCAAGTTTCTATGTTGTGAAAGCATAGATTGCAATGTCAAAAAATGAGTAGCAAATCTAGTGATGGCAGGCCTAATAATATCCCTGCCCCCTATGTGTCTCCTCATAAGGTTCAAAATCCATGAATGATTGTAGATAAATTTTGTTACGCTTTTGGCATGATCTACAGTGTTTTTGACCCAATCTAATTTGCCAATATCCTCAAGCATGAGGTCTATGCAATGTGCAACACATGGGGTCCAAAAGATGGTTTCGTGTTTTTCCTCTAACAGTTTACCAGCAAGAACATAATTAGAGGCATTATCTGTGATGACTTGAACAACATTAGCCACCCCCACCTCCTCAGCAACCTCATCTAATAGCTGAAACAACAATTGTCCATCTTTTACCTTATCAGATGCATCAACTGATTTTAGAAACATGGTTCCCTATGGGCAAAAGATAAGAAAGTTTATGATGGTACGGTTCCTTTGATCGTCCATCCATCTAACGTGATGGTACATCCTGTTCTTGCCCATGAGTCCTTGAAATCTTTCAAATACTCATTAAGGGAGGCAATTTCTTTCTGCAAACGATACCTCCTTATCTCATGCATAGTAGGGCCTTTGAAGCCTTTTCCAGCAACATGTATGGCATCAAACATAGGCTCATAATATGGTGAACGGGAAGCATTGAAGGGGATATCAACATCATACCACCATCTACATATGTAATCACAAGCAGTCTCCCTCAATTCTTTCTTCCAATGGTCATCTAAAGTGGGCTGCAAAGTTCTACTAGCTTGAGGACCATGTGCATCTGATGGAGAGGAGGGTGTGACAGTGAAATAACTTTTGATATTCATATCACCCTTCTTTTTCATTTTACCCTTACCCTTTTCTTGAATAGACTCCAAAGAGGGAGGAACATATTGGAAGGGGTTGGATGCATCAGTACAAGGGATAGAGGAAGAACCCTCAAAATCAAAATGGGGGTTGGTAGCCAGCGTTTTTTGTATACTCCTCTTCCTCCCAATTTCAACCTCTAACTCTTTTTGCCTAGCCTTTTCTTCTTTAAACTTCTCAAAGTTGGCTAACAATTCCTTCCTAATCTCCCCAATTTCATCTAATTCACATGGAGTAATTTGGCCTCTAATCCCCGCCAAGTGTTGTTTCAGCCTATTAATGCCCCCAGGACCTTCCTTAATTTTTCTATGGCAAAATTTGCAATGCATTTGACTATCAACCATTTCAACATATGCCCAAGCAGCATCTTTCACTCTAGGTGCCATTTTTTCACTTGGAAATCAAAGGAAAAAATCTGAAAATGAAAACAAAAAAAGTAGCATTGCTTCAATGTTCATTTCACTCACAAACAACATTCTTTTCAATTTCCAAATTTGCACAAAAAAATAAATAAGCAAAAACAATTTTTTACAAGTGAAAAAAATACCTCTAGGCACAAATTGCCTCCTCAAGGTTGCTCCAACAAACCAACTCCTCAATGCTGCTCCAATGGTTGCTTAAGAATCTCCTCACTCCTACTACAATGCTTGCCCAAGACTCCTCACTGTTGCTCCAAAAACAAACTCCACAACTCCTCACAAACTCTCACTCCAATTCTTACTCAAATGCAATGAGATGGCTGTGAGGAAATGAGAGGGGTTGGGTGGGTTTTATAGGGTTTAGGAGAGGGGAATGGACCCCAAAGAACCTAAAGGCAAATTAGAAATGGGTTTGGTGTTCCCAAAAAACAATTTAAAAAAAAATAAAAACCACACTGTTCTGGCTTTTTCGGGCTGCTGCCATGGAGCCGGTTGAGTAGGCTCGGACTTGGTCGAGCTGACCGAGTCATTGGACAACCCGGTCGGCTCGGTAATAACCCGGCCGGCCGTTCCGGTTCGAAGGCTGAGTCGACCTGGTGGGGGCATGAATCAGACCATCTCAACCGAGTCGGTTTCGAGTCGGCCATTCTTCAAAACAGTGATATCACCCTCTAAGCAATTAACATAAGATACAAAAAATGTAGCATATCAAGTCAAGATTTTGTTTGAGTGATGCATACATTTTTAGTAGGGTCATGATAGAGGAGTTCAATAACCAATGTCAT
This sequence comes from Pinus tabuliformis, assembly GCA_031772625.1. NCBI lineage: Eukaryota > Viridiplantae > Streptophyta > Pinopsida > Pinales > Pinaceae > Pinus > Pinus tabuliformis. Next base: position 222,217,037 of record CM062809.1, on the reverse strand, counting down.
TAACATCAAGGTACATAGAGGGCTTGATGCTCTTGACTAAATAGGAGTCCTATATCCTAGTACATGACAAAATCCAATGGAAACAATGCAATTCCCCCAATCCTAAAATCTTGAAAAATTGATAAGTCTGCTGCATTTTGAGTGAGATCTAAAATTCTACTTTCTCCATATGAAATCCAATGAAGTCAGAATCACTCTCAAACATCTTGAGTCATTTCATGGTAATGTTAAAAATTTAAGTAAAAGGATGAAAATGAAAGAAAAAGAGAATGTCACTTTTACTTCTTAACATTATCATGAATTGCATATGAATACTAGGGACATAGGCTTGAATATTCCCTACTCAAAAACTCTTGTTTCTTGGAAAAAAATTGCGTTTGGAGCATCTTTATGACAATTTTTTTGTGAAAAAACTAGGGAGCGATTTTTCTGTTGTTGTTGCAGCAATGCGGTCCCGAAATTCGCTCGCTGCGTCCAAGAGCAAGTCGAAGAGGGGGGGGGGGTTGTTGAAGGAAATGTAACTAGGTTCGGTCTTCATAAATGTACTTTTGATATTTGTATTTATTCAAGAAAAGAAATATTATTTTTATAATATATGTCAATGAGTTTCTTGCTCATTGAAATAGGTCTAGCACATGTTAAAGTGCTATAGGTGAGTCAAATGGTCAAAAGAAAATGTTGAAGACCTTGAGGGCATGTTATATGATGTATGTTTATGTATTAGAGTCAAGAGAATACCTCCTAGCAAAGTCAATAAGTCTCCTCCAAGCAAAGACACCTCCAAAGAAGCCATTTGAAGCAAAGATAGCAAGTTGGCCTAAAAGGAGGGATAGTCCTCTATATATAGAGGCTGTCCACTCCACTATAACGTCAAGCTATCACCTCTGAAATCAACAAAGGTAGGAAGCTGAGTAAAGGGTAATAAGAAGACAAGAAAAGGGTCTCCAAGGCAGTGAAGAAAGGAGGAAGAAAACTGAAGTGTTAAAGGGCTAGTTACAACCACACGTGCGAGGAAAGGAGAGTTGTCTCTGCGGTTATGACAACAGTAACTTACAGTCAACCATATCTCATTGTTTAGGGTTAAAACTAGGCCTACAAGGCCTCTCACTCAAGCATGGAAGAAGGCTATACAAGCAAAGGGAGAAGGAGAAGTTTAACATAGTTCTTGTGAGGGTATTCCCTCACATGTGCGAAGAACTAGGGCTGCATTACTGCTGCTCTAAGTTTGCAATATTTGTGAAAGAGAAGAAGGCTCGATTGGGAGGCAACAAGGTCATCTCCTTAAGTTAGAAAGGCTCCATCACAAGCGAAGGAAGAAAATGTCAAGGGTCATTCTAGAGTATACAATCGAAGGTCTCTACAGTTGTTGAAAGAAGTGCTGAAGGAAGAAAGACAAAGTGCTGGAAGGAGGAGGACAAAGTGCTACAAGAAGAAGTAATCTTGAAAGGGCTTGACTTGTGCTTGGAGGATATTCTTGTCAAGGGTCTAGGGTTTGGCATTGATCAATAAGAAGCTTCAATAAGAGAAACTTACTAAAGGGTTTTCCTCTCAAGAGAAGAGAGGTTTTGGCCCTGACAGAGAGCCAACATCTTGTGTTCTTGTTCTTATGTTTTTGGTAGCAGTTTGATGAAGTACACACACATGCATTAATAAGAAGAAGAAGATTAAGCTAACAAGAAAAGTAAAAGGACTTCACAAATTGTTATCAAGTCAAGAAGAATCACACTACACCTAATTGCCCTTGATTCTTCAACAGGGGTGAGCTGCTCCCCCGCAACCCTGATCCAAACTAGATTTAGTAACCTTAGTCCTCTTCTCTTCAACAAGAGATTTAAGGGAAATTATGCTTCTCTTGCAACCTTCAACCTTGGTGATCCCAAGGAGGGAGACTCTCCCAACAAAACCTCCACTCTAGCTGAAATAATGGGGTCCTTTTTGAGCACTTGGGGGGTAGGTCAATTGGTTGGTGATCACCATGATATGAAGTGTTATGTAAACTATGAGATTCAAGGTTCAAATCCCCCCTGATTAGCTTGTGCCTGCTAGAGGGGTGCGTATGGTGGTAGCGGTAGGAAACGATCCCGTGTCAAGCAAGTACAAACTGGCCTAGTTGCCAATTCCTCTATTTAAAAAGAATGGGGTCTTTTTTGATCTTTTAGAAAACCCTGTTGAGCTCTTCCAGTGTCTGGTTGTTAAAATTGGTAACTAGGGCCAAACTCCATGTGGGTCATCTTATTTATGGTAGCTGATATTTTTCTTGGATTCCTCTCGTCAAGAGGTGTAGGATTGATCTAACGATCATCCGATTCTGACATGTATTTATGGAGATATGAATTTATTTGTATATACTTGACAATTTGTCAAGGTTGGCCAGCAAGATAAAGTGTGTGGCACACCCCCAGCTTAACCTCAACGATTCATATAAAAGGAAGATACCTTGTGGCATTATTTCACATCATCTCAACACTCATCTTCTCTCTCCTAATCTCATTGGGCCAGCGTAGGAGCAGTTTCTCTCACACGTGCAAGAGGAAGGATGAATTTTCTGTTTAGGGCAGCATTGACTATTTCTAGGGCAGTGTTGACTTTTTGGGCAGTGTTGACTTTTTGGGCTGCGTTGACCAAGGTCCAGGGCTCTTAAATGATGCGTTGACCAATCGTTGACCTGCGCATGTTGTTTGGGTGCTGTGTTGACCAGCGTTGACTGGTTAGGGCTGACCGCAGGCTGCTGATTATTGACTGCTGTTTTGACCGTTGACTGAGGGCTGTTTTGGGCTGCCGAAGTTTGCTGTTGAAGACCGAGTTCTTCAAGGTTGACTAGAGGTCAATCCAGGGCTGTTTGACTAGCTTTGACTTTGCTGGTTGCTGATTTATTATTGCTGATATAAAATATCAGACTTGTGATATTGTACTATCTCTCTCTCTCTGCTGAATTATTGAAGATTATAGAAGAATTGATCAAAGGGTTTCTCCACATTGGGGTTTGTCCCTGGCTAGCCGCCACATCTGGTGTCTCTTGTCTTGGCTTGTCTCCTGTCTATTTATTTATGTTCTTTCAGCATTTTACTTTATGTTAATGTGATTGCTAAATAGTGAAATTGACATTGGGCTAATAAGAAGAAATTGAAGTAAATTGCTCTAAGCATAGAACATACCATAACTTAACACTGGTCAATGTGCATGGAAGAGGGATCCTTGAGTTCAAAAGGATGGTAGATTTCTCTAAGAGGGTTATCCCTTTGCTGCTGTTAAAATGGGGTTGATCCCTTTGACTTAGAGGCCACCTGAACAATTTGTGAGGTTGACGGTTTACCTTGTTCCTGGTCTACTGCTTGAGGAGGAGCAGATAGGGGAAATGGGCAATCATCTGCCATGATCTCTACATTGATTTCATCTTTAGGGAACACACATGATCCTTTGCCTGACAGTTCCTGTTTCCCTGTTTCAATAGTAAACTTTCATCTAGGTCAATTTTAACACACAATGGCCACAGTCATTCTCTTCCATGCGAGGGATGCTGTATCTAGCTTTAGAAACCGATCCATCTTGTTCCCAATAGTATTCAGTATCTTGGGCTTCCAAAACCTTGAAGGGGGACTTGGAAGTTTAACCCTTGCTGGTATTTTGGATATCCTCTCCCTTCCTGGGTCAGTCCCTATGAATTAAATAGACAAACTTATCTTGTAGGTATTAATTTAGGTTGGATTAAATTTCAGACGATATCTGAAGTTTTCATAGTTTGGTAGAAAAGACAAATATAAACTTCTTATAATTCTTGCTTTTTTACCAATATATATTTGCTTCATTAGCCAAAAGGCAAATATTAACTTCTTATAACTTAGTACGACAAGTTGGATCCCACCTGCAAAACGGAGTCATCAATGCCTCCGGCTTTGTAGCTTGGACTTAAGATGTTGCGAGTTTAAAGTTCAGTAGGATGCCTGGGCATTTGGTTGACTGAACAACAAGCTTGTATGAAGGCAGGATGAGTGATTTGTCATTACCTAGCTAAATTTTATGTGTTCTCTGTTTAGTTCTCTCTTAGGTGGGCAAGATTTTTGGAGTTGAGATTGGAAGCCAAGGTGGATATGCTGGCTCTCTTTGCATATGTGTGGAGGGTTAGTCTGTATAATGCAGCTTAGCTCAAAGATGTATGATTCTGGATGTATTCTTCAGATTTCATTGTGTTCAGCAATGGAGTCTGAAGACTGAATTTTTGAATAAAAAATGATTACGTAGTGCTTGCTAATTTGCATTTTTTGTTTCAAGGATACTTGCTCATCCTAACAAAAAGTTCATCAGTAAATTCAATATGGATGATCTTTATTAGGTTAGAAGTGATCTGCAGGCATACAAATTTGTTGGCCATTCGTATTGAGTTTCAGCCTTCAGGCACCAGTTATAGGCTTCTGGAGTACATGTGCCCTTGCTTGAGTCCTCTACAGGATTTGATGAAGCTTGATATACATAATTTTTAGGAAGTGGAAAGAAGGTTCTCTCTTTCAAGGATCTCTTAGAGCACCCTTGGTGCTGTACTTCCTACTTAAGTTGGTTAAACCTTTTCACCGTACCACTTGCATTGTGCATGTCAAGTTTTATAAATAGCCACCATCTCTTTTTACTTTGAGTGAGTAGCCATAATTCTTGTAGTTTTATCAATATATATTTGCTTCATTAGCCAAAAGGCAAATATTAACTTCTGTGACAGATTGGATATGTTGGATCCTATCTGTAAAAGGGAGTCATCAATGCCTCCAGCTTTGAAGCTTGGACTTAAGATGTTGTGAGTTTAAAGTCCAGCGGGATGCCTGGACATTTGGTTGACTGAACAACAAGCTTGTATGAAGGCAGGATGAGCGATTTGTCATTACCTAGCTAAATTTTATCTCTGTTTAGTTATCTTAGGTGGTCAAGAATTTTGGAATTGAGATTGGAGCCAAGGTGGATATGCTGGCTCTCTTTGCCTTTGTATGGAGGGGTAGTCTGTATAATGCAGCTTAGCTCAAAGATGTATGATTCTGGATGTATTCTTCAGATTTCATTGTGTTCAGCAATGGAGTCTGAAGACTGATTTTTTGAACAAAAATAATTACGTAGTGCTTGCTCATGCATATTTTTTGTTTCAAGGATACTTGCTCATCCTAACAAAAAGTTCATCAGTAAATTCAATATGGATGATCTTTATTAGGTTAGAAGTGATCTGCAGGCATACAAATTTGTTCGCCATTCATATTGAGTTTCAGGCACCAGTTATAGGCTTCTGGAATCTGAAGTACAGGTACCCTTGCTTGAGTCCTCTATAGGATTTGATGAAACTTGATATACATAATTTTTAGGAAATGGAAAGAAGGTTCTCTCTTTCAAGGGGCTCTTAGAGTACCCTTGGTGCTGTGTTGGTTAAACCTTTTCACCGTACCACTTGCATTGTGCATGTCAAGCTTTATAAATAGCCACCATCTCTTTCTACTTTGAGTGAATAGCCTGTCAACTATTTGTCAATATTGAACCAGCCATGGAACCTTCTTAAGTTGAATTCCTTCATTTCTGGATCTTATGATTTTCCCTGAAGATTTTGATTTGTTTGCTGCATCTATCAAAATCATCTGTAACTTTTGCTGTATTGCTTGGTAGAAATTAGCTTGGAAACGAGTTTTTGTGCTTGTTCTTTTTCTTGTAGGGTAGTCTGTGCTTTGCACTACAAATGACTTGAAAGGCTATTTTCTTTGTATTTAATCTGTGCTGTGCACTACTTGATCATTGTATATGAATTCATAGGCTACTTTTTATAATTTTTTGAAACTTAATTTGGAAACTGAATGCATTTGCTAGGAATCTCTCTTTTCCTTCTCTCCATGGAAGCATGCTGTTTATGGCTAGGGGTATTTTAAATGACAGATTTTGGATTAGTTTCAAACTGTGGCTTTGTGACTGAGTTATGGATTGCTAAGCCATATAAGCATCTATATATCTGTTGTGTGGTTTTAAAACATATTTATCTGTTCTATTAGATATTCAGTATAAGAGCGTTTATCCCAGATGTTGCTTTGTCCAGAGTCACTAATAAATATGTTCAAAACAGTGTGCTGTTGCTTCTGTATTAACATGTTCATTGTTTGCTAACATGGGCAACATGTTAAAAGTTACAGCATTTTCTCTTTTAAAACATTTTTTATGGTAACATATGTGGCTAAAAGGTCTCATATTTGGCTGATTCATACACAGGGACTGATGAAGAATCTGGGCCGAAAACAGGGGATTTTGATAGATCCTTTCAGGAAGAAGCAGAGCGGAAGGATGTTGATGTGAAAAGCAGGTCACAGCGTCGGCATAGGTAATTTTTTCCCCTTTGTTCTGGGGACAATGCTTTTCACAGGTCAATTGAAAAGCTTCCTGTTAATGTAGGCTAAAAGATATTTTATTTTTAAATAAAAATAAGACCAGATTACTAGTCTGGGCTAGTGGCTAGTTTAATTTGGATGAATTGTTGAGGCATACTATTGCATTGCTTTTGAACTATTTAAGATTTTAAATTTTGAAGCATTGGAGGCATTGTTGAAAACTGTGAAACATATCTAAACTGAATGCAATATACTTTTGAATTGTTTACTTCGTTTTCAGCAGGAAAACAGTTACTTAAAACAAAATACAATAGTTGAAAATATTTGATACGAGTACACCCAAGTCAAACTTTGCTCAGCCCTACTGCTGAGCTAAACTAAGTTTGTCATGAATCTGGTTTTTTGTCAGTGAATTAAACTTTCCAGAATCAAGTCAGACCCCAGGGTACTGGTGGATCAAACCCTGACTGGTGAGTAACTTTCTTTGTTTTGTGGTCTCTTATTGATTGTTCTACGCATGCAAACTTGATGACCATTCCAGTAAACAGGAAATCAACTCATCGTAACTGAAGTCTATCTCATGAATTCGCACTCATGTGAGAGAGAGACTATTTCGTGGTCTTCACTGGCTAAGGCACAAGCTAGAATACCTTCCAGCTACATTTTCAACAGTTTTAGTGTCCTATTAGTGAGTAGAAATAACTCTGGAGTCTGGACATCTACAAGAGTGTTGAATTGGCTTTAGGGTGAGCATAAGGTATCGGGTAATAGCTGATAGGTTAGTTTCATTACATAGCTTATTGGATTTTCTAGGGTTGATTCTGCTCAAATTGCTGGCTGGAAGGAAAAATAGAGAACTTAGCCCCCTGAAAAGAACTTCACATTTGATATTACACACAAACTAATTATTATAATACAATGCCACACTACTCAGAAGTGAGGAGCAATGTAATCAACGCCCCCTATAAGTGCAGTTTTACAAAAAATCTTTTGTATAGGATATGTTCACAGGTAACCCGTACAAATTCTCAATGCTCTCGTAAAAGCTTGCAGTTCCAAAAATTGTCGCAAACAGTCTACCTTCTCGTAGTGCGGGCACAAAGCATCAATAAACCCAATCCTCAACAATATCTCCTTTGACGGCAATCCCTGAAATCTCAACATCTTATGGAGTGTAGAAATTCCAGGAGACTCTGCTTAATGCTATTTCAGAAATTTTCACCTCATTTGCTTGAGGTTTCCCAGACCTATTTCTTGTCCACCTTTCAGATTTTTGGGTGAACCTGAGATAAAAATTATGGTACCATATATTTCACATTTGTCCAGACTCCAACCAAATACATTTGGACTCCCGAGAAAAAAACACTGACCAAACATACTTCAAGGGAACTATGTTTCCAACCTTAAGGGCACAATCCCCAACATACAGCAGATCTGAAAATAACTTATAAAAATATTATTTGTCACAGCCACAAATCTGACCTTTAAGCTTCTATTTACTTGTCAAGTTAGTCAACAAAATCTGCTCACTGTTATGTTAAATCAGCATACAAATCCAACACTAGAAGCTATTTAGTCACCACAACAACATAAGCTGAAAATAAATTTTGTGAGAATGCAAAGTTTGGAAAGCAAATTACACTTTATATATACAACAAAATGAAGTTACAATATAGTCCTTCAAGATTATCACAAGCTAGGACTCTCCAATGCATCCAAACCCTAGCTCGAGCATCCACCTTCAATATAAAACCCTATCCAGCAATCATGGCCTAGCAAGGCATCACACCAAGCTACTTGTAGAGACTACAAGGGCTCAACAATAGGCTAACATCAGCACCAAAAAGTCCACCTTTGATCTTTCTCCAAGCTTGCCTTGCACAAGGTTCACAAGCAAGTGCTCCAAGTCTCCTCTAGGGTTTCTTTGCCACAAACCGTAGGTCCTTCTGACATAATGACATCAACCATAGTATTTCATGTGTTGTTCAAGTTTTGCCTCTCAGAAGCCCTAACACTTTCCTCTCTTGCATCAACATAAGTTAAGTCACATGATTCGGGTTTGGCAACAATTAGGTTCAATTCTAATTTGAAATTACCATCGAGGTACGCATGAGGTTTTCCATGAGGTTCGTGTGTATATATATATATATATCTATATATATCTATAGTAACTTTAAAATCCCCTTGAGGCTTTGACACAATCTTTAGAGTTAGACTACAATGGTTATTGATCCATGGAAACAAATCTCGTGGCCCATGGCATAGGGTACAAGCTTCAATTTGAGCTATGGGCCGTGGCAATCCCTTGGACGCTAGTGATAGTGATTGCCGTACAATTGCAGGATCCAACAAAAGGAGTCTTCATGGTTCATGGGCCATTGACCTAGCAAGTATATGGTTTGTTATGTAGTGGTAGTGGAGGGTCAAATTTAAATGGAGCAGAGTCAAGACTATGGTTGGCATTGAGCGACTGCATGATTAAGGGTTTTGGTTCGCAGGGTTGACAGTTGGCAACAATGGAGAGAGGGTTGATGACATCAATGTTTTACAACTCGGACTCGGATTCGGACTCGGTAATGACTCGGCCGGCTCGATTTCAATGACTCGGTCGTTGTAAAAAATACATTAAATATTTATTTTTTTATAAAAAAACATAATTTTAAATATTTTAAACATAATTTTAAAGATTTTCATTCAAGTTTCCAAACACACAACATTATAATATACATGGAAGACAACATATGATCAAAGTAGGCTCATGAACCAATCCATTATATCAAAATGGTACGGTGGTACCCAATGGCAATAGTAAATACATAGTCAACTGTAGTCTGTCATACATGATCAAAGACTCAAGAGTCAAAACAAAATACAAATAACCAAGGAGGCTAGTAGCTACTGCCAGAGGAGCCAAGATCATCTCGACCAATCTCTGGATCATCATCATCAGAGTCAGACAAGGGGCCCATGGCTCCTCCTCATCATCATCGTCTCCAACTGCAACTGTAGAAGTGGTGCCAGTACCACTAGGCTGTGCAGCAGATGCAAGCTGAGATAGAGTACAAATGCGGCTGCGCTTCTGTCGTGGCTGAGCAGAGGAAGCACCTACAACTGGAGTCATACTAGCTGGCTGTGAGACTGAGGCTGGTGGATTGGGATCTGCATTCAACTGAACACGCTGCAGTGGATCTCCAACATCAATTTCATCAAGATCCTCATCAGGATCAAACTCTGGTAGACGACTCTCCACTACCCAATCTGATGTTGGATCAATGTCTTCCAACACAATGGGATCTGAATCAGGTCTTTTGTTCAGCAATTGGTTCCGTCTGAGCCGAAGGTTGTATTGGACAAAAACTAGATCATTCAACCGTTTTTGCTCCAAACGGTTTCTCTTCTTTGTGTGAATCCTCTCAAAGACAGACCAATTGCGCTCACACCCAGATGCACTGCAAGTTTGACTCAAAATACGAATTGCAAACCTTTGCAATTCAGGGCACTGGCCACCAAAGGCCTCCCACCATTGTGCTGCAAAAAACATAGGAGTGTAATGAATTATGAGTTAGATGAAGGCTGAAGCTCAACAAAATTACAAATTATATCTAACTTTCAAATTATAAATGATTTAACAAACTTTAATAAAAAAAGTAAAACCATTAAGAAATTGAAAATTGAAATTTTTGTTTACCTGGCTCATCTGCTTCTCTTGCAATCTTTGCTAGGTTCTTCCCAAAGGTACCTGTTGCATTGCTGAAGGATGTGACCTGCTGATGTATCAGCAGCTGATCAGACTCCGATGGGACCATGCGCTCAATGCAATCAACCAGTCCATCTCTGACCTCCCCCCTCAAAGCTCTTGACTCCTTAGCTTTATAATGATACCGTGGGTTCAAAAAATACCCAGCTGCATGTATAGGGCGATGGAGTTGATTGTTCCATCTTTCATCAATGATTGCCCAAATGGGCCCATACTTTGCCACTCTATCCTTGTATGCTGTCTTTATTTGCTCCTTTGCTTGATCCATAGCCTCATAAATGAAGCCCATAGCCAACCTTTCCCCATCCACCAACCGCAACACCTTAACTAGTGGCTCAGCAACCTTCACAATCTCTGCTGCCTTTCTCCAAAAAGTTTCCTCATGGACTTTCCTTTTCAATTCTCTGCCTTCTGGTTTGTTAGACCAACTGCTTTGATTCCAATCATCACTGGAAAACATTTTTTGCAAGTTTCTATGTTGGGAAAGCATAGATTGCAATGTCAAAAAATGTGTAGCAAATCTAGTGATGGCAGGCCTAATAATATCCTTGCCTCCAGTGTGTTTCCTCATGAGACTCAAAACCAGTGTATGATTGTAGATAAATTTTGTTATGCTTTTGGCATTATCTACAGTGTTTCTGACCCAATCTAATTTTCCAATATCCTCAAGCATGAGGTCTATGCAATGTGCAGCGCATGGGGTCCAAAAGATGGTCTTGTGTTTTTCCTCTAACAGTCTACCAGCAAGAACATAGTTAGAGGCATTGTCTGTGATGATTTGAACAACATTAGCCACCCCCACATCCTGAATAACCTCATCCAATAGCTGAAACAACAAGTGGCCATCTTTTACCTTATCAGATGCATCAACTGATTTTAAAAACATGGTTCCCTGTGGGCAGAAGACAAGAAAGTTTATGATGGTACGGTTTCTTTGATCAGTCCATCCATCTGACATGATGGTACACCCTGTTCTTGCCCATGATTCCTTGAAATCTTGCAAATACTCATTAATTGATGTAATTTCTTTCTGCAAACGAAACCCCCTTAGCTCTTGCATAGTAGGGCCTTTGAAGCCTTTTCCAGCAGCATGTATGGCCTCAAACATAGGCTCATAATATGGTGAACGAGCAGCATTAAAGGGGATATCAGCATCATACCACCATCTAGCTATGTAGTCACAAGCAGTCTCCCTCAATTCTTTCTTCCAATGGTCATCTAAAGTGGGCTGAGCAAGACCTTTACTAACTTCAGGACCATGTGCATCTGATGGAGAGGAGCCTGAGTGAGTGAAAAAACTTTTGATAGTCCCATCACCCTTCATTCTACCCTTTCCCTTATCTTGAACAGAAGCAAAAGAGGGAGGAACATAACGGAAAGGGTTTGATGCATCAGTTTGAGGGATAGAGGAAGAACCCTCAAACTCATAGTGGGGGTTGGCAGCCATCATTCTTTGTATCTCCCTCTTCCTCCCAATTTCAGCCTGTATCTCTTTTTGCCTAGTCTTTTCTGCATTAAATTTTTCAAAGCTTTCCAACAAATTCTTTCTAATCTCCCCAATTTCATTAGATTTACATGCAGTAATATTGCCTTTAATCCCTGCCAAGTGTTGTTTCAGCCTATTAATCCCCCCAGGACCTGACTTAATTTTCCTATGGCAAAACTTGCAACACATCTCATCATCAACCATTTCAACATATGCCCAAGCAGGATCTTTTGCTCTAGGTGCCATTTTTTGACTAGGAAAACAATCTGAAAATGAAAAAAAAAAATAAAAATTGATTCAATGTTCATTTATTTGACTAAAAACACTCTCTAAGCTATCTTGATATGCACCTAAAATTTACTAAGTAAAAACAGATTTATAGAGGTGGAAAAAAATACCTCCAGGCACAAACTGCCTCCTCAAGCTTGCTCCAAAAATCAGCTCCTCAATGCTGCTCCAAATGGCTGCCCAAGAAGCTCCTCACTCCAGCTACAATGCTCCTCCAAGACTCCTCACTGCTGCTCCAAAACAAGCTCAAGAACTGCTCACTAACTCTCAAAGAAGACTCTCACTCAAATGCATAAGACTGCTGTGAGTGAAATGAGAGCATTTGGCTGTCTTAAATAGAGTTTGGGAGGGGGAAATGGACCCCAAAAGCATTAAACAAATCACAATAAACCTTTCAGCTCCACAAACCCTAACTAACTTTATAAAAAATCAGCAAAAAATCGATTTTTTTTTGGTAATACGCTGCCCCAGCCGGTTATGAGTGAAACGGCCGAGTCAATACGGACCCGGCCGGGTTGACCGGGTCAGCTATGACTCGGCCGGGTCATTGGATGACCCGGCCGAGTCATAGCTGACCCGGTCAACCGAGCCGGGTCAAGGGCCGGGTCACATGTTTTGGCAATGAAACGGAACGAAACGGCCGTTTCCGTTTCGGTTCGGCCGTTTCGTAAAACTATGGATGACATGAACAATGGAGGTGGGTCTGTTTAGTCAAGAGTGATTAAAAAAAGTGCGTAGAGGATTCTACATTAATGGCTCTATGGTTAACATAATCTTTTTATAAATTCTAAAAATGAAAAAAAACCAATAAGAAACCCAAATTTACCTTTAGATTCAAATTTCACTTAAGGTTCACCCTACAAACTTGAATTTGACTTGAGGTTTTGCCATGAGGTTCGACAAAATTAATTTAACCTGAGAAACTTTTTTAGGTTTGCTAGATTTTGAAATTCAAGGTTGAAGTTCACCGTACCTTGTGATTAATACATAAGTACAAAGACTCAAGATATATTCTCCAAGAAGATAGAATTATTTAATGAACTCTCTTTTATCATTCTTCTTGTCTGTGATAGGGCTTGCATCGCATAAACCCTAGGTCTTCTTCTCTTGCATCACACAAGCACCAATAATTGTACAACCAAACAATGTTACAATGGAATATCAAGAGTACATCAACGAAGCTCCAAGTCTTCTTCAAGATAAGCATCACTTCAAGCTCCAATACTTGTTGACTCATAGCATTCTGTGTTCTTGCCCTCGGGTTTACATCACACGAACCTTAGGTATTCTTCTTTTGCATCACAGAGGTGTTAAAATGTAAGCTCATCACTAGCACTATCATTTATCTCCATGTATTTTGAATTTTCCAGGGTTTACATCTCAAACCCTAGGTCTTGCTTCCTACAAGACTTCTCCAAGACAAATATAAAGATAGAAAAATGAGTGCATCAATATTAAGTAATGCCAAAGGCTCTCTCTAGCCTTTAGATAGAATAGGTGAGGGAGGCTAGCTTAAAACGTGGGCTATATTCACAAAAGTAACCCTAGACCTAAGTCAACAAGACAAGTCCACATGGAACATTCTACGATTAAAAAATAACAAGTATCACGCTAGGGTTTTACACCATCTCAAGGTGGTGTGCTCTCCAACAATGATGCCCCCTTTAGGCCCAATGCCCCCCTCCAAGATCTTGCACTATCGAATAAGATGTTAGCCTAACAATCCCTCTTACAGGGGGTTTGTTCTTGAAGTTCTTCATGCAAGGTGCTCCTCTTGTTGTGTGCCACATGTCCTCTTGGTGCCCAATTACTTGCTCCAATTCTTCTTCTCAACTTGTGTTCGGGTCCACAACCAACCACCATGATGTGTGCTCCTTAACCTAGGCATCCTCAAGTCAAGTATCCAAGCTCCAAGGTGTATGTGACATGGCCCCATGCTCTCAGGGCTAAGTGTCATACTCCAAGCTTCTAGCGTTCATCGTCCTAGGTAGGTACATAATCCTAATTAAGCAACTGACCCCCTCGTTGGTTAGTGATCATGCCACATAGGATAACAACCTCCTATGTAAGTGCACTATGCCAGTGCTCTATTCAAGACCAATCATCCACTAAAGTTGAGCCATCCATATGTCCATAAAGCATCACCAAGGTTCTCTGGGACCTAGCGGTCTACTAGCTAGGTGAAGACACTTTTGGAGTAGCCCCAAAATCTAACAAAGAGGATCCTCAAAGGATATGAGAGTATAAGGACCACATTCTAGACAAACAATCAATCCATTTAGCTTCTTCCCTTGTGAGGCCCCGTCTTTGCTAAGGATTTCTTTGAATGCATATGTTGCATGTATCACCTCATACAATCGCTATGGCTAAAAAAATCCAAGTTGGTTGATCATAATACCAAATATGATCCCACCAAATGGGCTATGGAGGGTTGTTATTTAATTTGTATGTTTCATCAAGTAGAGTGCAATTTTGAAGCACATGGATTCCTAGCCAATTATAATGTGGAAGTCCATATTGATGAGAGGAGAGACTATGCTTTCCACTCCCATGTGCCATAATCCCACAAATCCCAAGAACAAAATAGTCCCTTTCAATCCAACCTTTTAGGAAGAAATCCCTTGAGGTGAGAAATAAGCAAGTTACGTCCCTTCTAGGGCTAGCCTGAGTGACTAGCAATATCAATGCCTCTTATATGAATGCTTTTCCCAGCTTCTTAGATCCTTTTGAGAGTGGGAGAACCTCCAATCTTAAGGTCATTTAGTATAAATATCACATCAAATTTGAAATGACACTTGAATCCCACTTGTGTCTTTTGTGGAGGATTTTATATCTGATCGATAGTTTCCACAACTCATCACCAAACATACTAAACAATCAATTTATTCCAAGATTGATTCCAATTAGTCCTGACCCTACTCCTACTTGAGCAAGTTGCAAACACTCCAAGGTACCTTGTGAATGGATTTATCAATATCAAACATAGACCATAAAATTCCTCTCAGAAATTGAGCCAAGCGGGCAAGCTATGTAGACACGACTGGCCTAGAGGGTTGTCCTAGTGACTATGAGTTTGCTAGCAAATGGAATATCCCTGTATTTCCAACTTTGGACTTTGCACTACAAATTTTGAATTCATCAGCAAGGCATATGTTGACTTGAAAAGAGATTTCAAGATATCTCACAATGTCTAGATTCCTCGTTGCTGCCATGGATGAACCAACCAATTCAGTGTATCCTCTATCCCAATTAGCTAAAATTTATATTTATGATCACTAACAATCACCCTTGCCATCGAGCAAAACTTGTCTACACATTCAACATCCTCATCAACAAAATTGTGAAAAAGTTCTATCGAGAATTTTTTTCTCTCATGGTTGAGACAATAGGGATGTGGTTTGACTTAGTACACTGAGAGACTACAACATTACACCCACTAGGATTTAATAGAGTTATCTCTTCTTTTGGATTATAGATCCTGCCTGATCTAGCTTGATCTTTATCCATAGTTCTCTTATTGCACCAAGTAAACCAACCCCCAAAATCTACAGGTGCTTGTGCCTCTTGTTCACATCAACGATTTGAAATTTGGCTTTATATCTTGACTGGGAACCTTTTTCTATCTCCCTTGCATTCTACCATATTGATGTTTCCTGAGAGAACCTATTCAACAGCTGGTAGTAAATTGGTAATTCAATCCCTAAATTGGTTTGACTTAGTACACTGAGAGACTACAACATTATGCACACTAGGATTTAATAGAGTTATCTCATCTTTTGGATCATAAATCCTGCCCGATCTAGCTTGAACTCTATCCATAGTTGTCTTGTTTGACCAAGTAAACCAACCCCCAAAATCCACAGGTGCTTGTGCCTCTTGTTCACATCAAAGAGTTGAAATTTGGCTTTACATCTTGACTGGGAGCCTTTTCTGTCTCCCTTGCATTCTACCATATGGAAGTTCCCTAAGAGAACCTATTCAACAGCTGGTAGTAAATTGGTAATTCGATCCCACAACCAACTACGATATCCTTCACTCTTCCAGCAAGTGCAGTTACAAGTTATTGCCTTTTACTGTATGATGGCTTTTATTTGCTATAAATTGTGGACTGTTTTGGGAGAAATGATTCAAAAAGGTACCATGTTCAGTTTCTCAATCACATCTGCTGAAAATTTTGAGTGTATATTGAATTCCCCACCTTAGTATTTCACACAAACTACATTGTAGATGCTGCAATGGTGTAGTTATGTCAGCTTTCAATTGCATCAAAAGTTGATTTTTAGTGGAATTATGTATCACGATTCACAGCTCATTTGTTTCTACAACAGTATGGAAAGGTTATATGTTTTGTCTGAACATCTGGCGAGTCTGTTTCTTCTATGCTTATATTGTTTTTGTTTTGTCTTTGATGCAGAAGTCATCGCCATAAGCCAGGCTGTTTATGTGCAGTCTGTGTTGCAATGCGGCGAAAACATGCACGCGAAGGAAAGATTCAACCAGCTACCACACAAAGTGCACAGGCCGATGATAATGTATCAGAAATATTGAATGAACAGGTAAGTCTTGTTTGATTTGTGTTTAGTGCATTTATACTGCAGCTGGCTATGTAGAATCTTTGATCAAAATACCTCTTGTGCTCTACATGCTATCCCTTTGGTGGTGAAGAAAGATCGCAAGCTGGGTTTCCTCTAATATAAAAAGCACCAATTACTGTAATTTCATCCATCATCATGTGATGCATGTTTAGATCTATATAGAATGTTTTGTAAGAATGGTGTATATTGCTTGGGTGGAAAGTATATTTATAATCTATGATCACCCGTTGAAAATAATTACCCAGAACATTCAACCAACCCTCTTTTGTTCGTGGGAGAAGATATTAATCAAGAAACTGAGAACCAAGGACATCATTGTAAAATCTCAAGAATAAGCTTACATTAAAGTGTAAAATCATTGGTAACACAGTAATTGTGTTTTTTGATTTTGAATAGATAAACTGGACAATTTTTGTTCCCTCCGGAGTCTATAGAAGTGATCAAAATTCTCTTGTCAATTGTTCTCCACAAACAATTGTTTTCCATTATTTTACCTGCAAATGATATGGATGCAACCTCTTTGAAATCTATGATTTTTGCTTAGAAATTACTTGTGTAGAAGTAGTGTATCCAATGGTATTTCTATATTGGCCTGGTCACATATACTTTTACAGGAGCAACTCAAATTATAGCACAATTGCTATCTTGATTATGACAAGCATTTGTTGGCCACTTGCATTCAGTTCTCATGTTACAACTGATGAATTAAGAAAAATCACATCCATTCTTCTTGTGACAGGAACCAAATGAGTTTACTGTTTACCCCTGGATTATGATGGTTGTTTGAGAACCAATATATTCTTATATCCTGTTAGGTATTTGGTCCTTTAACATTTTTGTCAATACGGATTAAGATTTTGAGGATGTTTCTTTAACTAAGTGCACCTTTGCAAAGATGCTTCATCTCTCTGTTCCCCATGACTTCAAGCTTTTATAATGAGCACACTTGAAACTCTTGTGTCGAGTCGAGGGTGGCAGAAATTGTGAAAATTTGAGGTAGTCATTTCAAGATTTTTCTCAATTAGATAGGATCATCGTATTGGTTTGCAATTTTTTGGGTGAAGAGGATTACAATCTTTGAGTTTTCATGCAAAGTTCACAGATGTAGTGGAGCATATGATAGTAATCACATCTTATGGTCTAATGGACCAGATTGTTGAGCTAGCTGCATTTGCCAGTGCCAGTTTTTCACTTAGTTGCTTGCTGTGTATGAGATATTGCACTGATAGTGATTTTGCAAACTACCAAACAATTTTTGAAAGATTCAGAAGTCTGCTTAAATTTGTGTTATTATTTTTTGGATGTGCTTTTCTCACACTGTTATGCTTGTTATATTATATACATAACTGAGAGAAACATCAATTGAATGTTCGCAAGGGGTTGCTTTTCATTATTAGAATAAAATTTAATGCATAGGTGTTTGCTATATACATGACTTAGAGAGAAACATCAATTGAATGGACACTGAATCCAATTGTTTGAACACAACTAAACATTAACAGATTCTTGGTTCATAAATTGAACATTAAAGCATAAATTAAGGGAAACTTATATTTGTCGGGTATTAGTTTCAGGGGGAGTGTTGATTAATATCGTATGTTGCAGAGGGTGAGTGTTAGATTTTATCCACACAAAATTAATGCAGATAGCAATTTGTTAGGTCTGTAAAGTTTGGTGATATCCCATGATTTTGTATTGTGGCTTTGCTAAACCTCTTGCTTGTTAGCACATAGATTCTCAAGTTCTGATCCTATAAATAGGGGACATCTTTTGTAATTTTTTCAAGTAAAATATGAGAATCATACAACATATTTTGATTTTGGTCTTGGGTTATTGTGTTTCTTTCGTCCCAATTTCAGACAATGTTAGGATTCACCACATTAAGATTTTATGTTATAAATTGTGACTTATGTCAGAGTGGCCATAGGATAAATGACAAATCTTGGCAAACTTGAGTGCCTTTGGCCTTATCATTGCAAGGCCTCTCCATTGGTGAAAGGCTTCACTTTATCATTTTGTGGTGGAAATCTTGCTAAGCTATTTCTGCTTGTGCTAGTTTTGAGGGGGTTTGTTGTTTCTTTAATTCTTCTGTTAGAATTTCATTTCCTGACAATAGATCTGCACTTAGAGAAATTAAACCCTTGTAATGCCCCTTTTCGAGAACAGAAGACCAACTAACTAATTTAATTAATTAATGTCATCTCTAAGGTGATATTGAGTAATTAAATAAGTGATTATTATGTGACTTAAAATTAATTAAGGAATAAACCTTAGAAAAAGTCACTTTATTGAAAGAAAGAAAAGAACCCATGGTTTTTGGAAGACCCATGGTATTTTGAAGACAGGATCATTTTAGAACATGAAGATTTGGATTATTGTGAGTTGGATTTGGGAGCTCTAGTAGCTTACTGTGTGAGGGGAAAATACTTGTATAGTTCCTAGATTTGGTGTTGAAAGATATACCCTAGCTAGTGGCGATTAGTTTTGGTGGTGAAAGATTCCACCCTAACTAGTCAAGAGGAAGAACCATTTCAGGTTTTTTAGTAGTGCTCATCAGGAGAAAGGAGGAGGCCGTGTTTTGTCATAGTGCATCACTGGAGGCTGAATTTATGAAGACTGAATTAGATTGAGGCAGTTGATGGGGTTTGAAGATTGCGTGGAATTCATAAGGAACCAACAAAATTTTTGGTACCAGGTTTTTCCTGGGAATTATTATTGTAATGCCCTCAAGATTATTTAATAAATAAACTGGGATTTTGCCTTATTTTCTGAATTGGTAATTTAAAGGCTGGAAATTTTATGTCTCTAGAAAAATTTATGGTGTATTTTCATTGAATAAATTGTCTACAAATTATATCATAATTTAAAAGAGAATATTTCCAACGAATTTTATTTTTTATTTGCAATTTAATTTGCAGAGGGTTT
Source organism: Pinus tabuliformis (assembly GCA_031772625.1). Classification (NCBI taxonomy): domain Eukaryota; kingdom Viridiplantae; phylum Streptophyta; class Pinopsida; order Pinales; family Pinaceae; genus Pinus; species Pinus tabuliformis. Next base: position 222,197,648 of record CM062809.1, on the reverse strand, counting down.
ATGAGAAAAATTCTTGAAGGAATTTGTCAGAAATAGTGTTGAAATTATAAAGGGGTATATTATAGCGGTATTAGAGCCAGGTTATCCTGCTAGCCTGAGGGTTTGAAGATTAATATTGTTGGAGATAGAAATTTTGGGAGGGTTGAAAAAAAATAAAATAAAATTCTTGAAGGAATTTGTCAAAAATAGTGTTGAAATTTAAAGGGGGATATTACTGTGGTACGAGCGCCAAGTTATCCTACCACCCAAAAGGCTTTTAATGTCATTGGAGCTAGAAATTTTGGGAGGGCTGGAAAAAAGCAAAAAAAAAAGCTATCCAATTTGTGTTCTTGCATGTTGAAGGTGCAAGGGGTAAAATTGTTATGCCAGAAGGCTGATCGCCTATCTTGCTACTAAGAATCATTTTTCGACCGACCGCATTAAGAAAACCCTATATCGAGCCGTGATTTCTCTCAAAGGCCGAAAATCACGAGGGTTTTTTTGTAGTGGTTGAGGGTGGATCGAACTGCCAAACTCCCAAGGATTGAAAGATGAATTCGTGGATTATTTTTGCTGAAGACGGGGACAATATTTGAAGATGATTTTTGTGCTAATTTCTACAATTTGAGAGAGCTGAAATCAAGGGTTTCCTCTGGAGTGAAGTCATCCTAACTACCAAAGCCAAATATACCCTGTGGTCGAGTTCTCTTGAGAATTGAAGGCTGAATTTGTGGGTTATTTTTGCTGGAGTCGAGGACATTATTTGAAGATAAATTTGCTTTCTAATTGAGGCCGAATTTGCCCAAGTCGAGTGGGAAGGGCCAAATTAGTTGAAATTCTTGTGCATGGGGGTTAGAAACGAGGATGAATTTGTTGTTTAATTGAGGCTGAGTTTGCCCAAGTTGAGTGGCTGTAAATTGCTCATTTGGGAGGGGCCTGATTTATTAAAGAAAAGGGGGAGTTGAAATTCTTGTGCGTGGGGGTCATAAATGACCCAAAATTATTAGAGCGTGAAGCCATTTTGAGAAAGCCGAGCTTTGAACCCATAAAATTGGTTTGACAAAGTCGAATTTGTAAATAAGGGCATCTGGAGACAAAGTCAGACTTTTCTGGGTTGCAATGTATAACCAAAACCCTTAGTAGCAAAGTCAAATTGTCACCATATTGCGGCAAACAATTTTTTGAAGGATATTGCTAGGTTTAGTTTCAAAGTTTCATGCTGAATACCCTAGTTCATGAAGGGCACAATCGGGCTGAAATTACCAGTGCGGGAAGGCAGTTCGGGGAGTTGAATTTTGGCCAAAAACTCTTGTTCATGAAGGGCATAATCAGGTTGAATTTACTAGTGCTGAAGATCAAAATTGCTAAGGGTTTATCTCTAGCTATTGGGAAAGGCCTCCTCATACTTCACAGATTAGATTAAACCCTAGCGTTGAAGCTGAGCCACATTTGGTAAATTAATCAATTTCAAGAAATAATCAATTCTGCAAATTCTCATGCATTTTGGGAGTCCATCAATCATGTTCTACCTCAATATTGATGAAAATTTCCTCCAATTATTCCATTAATGAAATATTGCCAGAATTGCAACAGTTCATCAAACTTTCTTGGTTGCAAATTTTTATTTCGCTATATGATATTGTGAGTTTTGTAGTATTTTGGAAATAAAAATTCCATGCCCTAAAATTTTGAAGCAAATTCTTGATATTAGAATATAAGCAGAGCATGCTAATTAGCACATTGGGAAGATGGAGTAGCTTTTTATTGTAGGAGACAAACTGGGCCAAGAGTCTCCATGGAAAGACACCCTCCTTAGCTCATTGGAAGAGGTAGCAAAATGTTTACAAAAGGTGAATCAGACACCTTCCCAGTTAATGCAAGTAGCTATGATTCCAATGGTGACTCACTTGAGCGAGCAAAGGCTTCTGAAACATGAAGGTAAGGAAGTAAGATTTATTGTTGCACATTGTTTAAGTGTGTTGAATTTTGTAACTATGGTTGGTCTTCATAACTATTATTATAGTCATTGATATATTTTATAAACTATGTTCTTCATGCTATTTGTCAAAAGAAAAATTCCAAGACATGTTCTTCATGTCTTTGTCAAAAGAAGAAAATTGAATTTATTGGCTACTAAGAAGCCAGGTCAGCCCTCATCCTAGTCAAGTCGGCCTTGTCATGGAGACACCCATTCGAATAACTAGGAGTTTATATAAAGACACTTATCCTCCATCATTCACACACCAATTTGGATCTTCTATTCAAGTAAGTTCAAACCTCCTGAGGCAGAAAGAAAGATAGATGAGTTTGAGGCTGATAGAAAAGTTAAGATTTGAGGCTTAAGTAAATACGAGTTTGTGGCAATGATGGACCAAATCTTTGTCCCTGGGATGGTAGCAAAACCGAAATTTTTGAAGTGACCATAAGACCGAATTTCTGTGATGCTACAGGACTGAATCTTGTGATGATTACAAGACCTAATATTTATGAAAGGATAACAAGATTGAGTCTCCTTAGGCATGGTATGAGGCTGAAATTCTATCCTAGCAGAATTGTCCAGACCAAATTCAGTGGGCAAACTTATGACTTGACTAGGAGGCAGTGGACTAGGTTTGACCAAACATTCTTAATGACTAGATGATCTAGGTATGTCTCTTGTTGAACTGAGCAATTTCTCTAAGGAAAAGGTTTATGGGTTTTCCTCGGGTAAATATTTGTGTTCTTGTGTGGTTGTCTCTTTATGATCTTACTGGCATTTATGTTATATTGTTGATATCCTTCATGTAATTGATTTATGATGAATAAGAATGCATGAAAGAATTAACCTAAGAAGAAATCATAAGAAGTAATTATTAGTTTAGAGGATACCTCGAAAAATCAACATGGAATCAAAGCTAGGGTTTAAGAGAAGCCTTGAAGTCTGACCAATGTTTTAAAACTCCGACTTCGACTCCGACTTGGCCGAGGGTCGACTCTGACTCCGACTTGTTATCGACTCGGCCGAGGGTTGACTCCGACTCCGACTCGGTATCGACTCGGCCGACTCGATTTCAATGAATTGGTCGTTGTAAAAAATACATTAAATATTTATTTTTTATAAAAAACATAATTTTAAAGATTTTCATTCATGTTTCCATACACACAACATTACAATATAGATAGAAGACAACATATGATCAAAGTAGGCTCATGAATATATCCATTATATCAAAATGGCACCCAGTGCACTGTCCAATACATACATGATGATGATATAGTGATCAAAACAAAAACACATAACCAAGGAGGCTAGAAATGGCTTCTACAACAATAGTAAACTGTGACCAGTACTACCGGCTACTGCTACTGCTGGAGGAGCCAAGATCATTTGGCTCAACCTCTGGATCAGAGTCAGACAGGCCAACCCATGGCTCCTCCTCATCATCATCTCCAAGTGTAGAAGGGGTAGCACTAGCAGGTTGTGCAACAGCAGCAAGCTAAGATAGATGAGATATGTGCTTTTGTCGTGGCTGAGCAGAGGAAGCGCCTGCAACTGGAGGACTTGCTGGCCCTGAGGCTGGTACAAGTGGATCAGGATTTGCATTCAACTGAACATTATGTTCGAGTGATGCAATTGTCTCATAATCATAATCAATATCCTCATCAGAATGAAACTCTGTTGGATGACTCTCCACTACCCAATCTGATGTTTGATCAATGTCTTCCAACACAATGGGATCTAAATCAGGTCTTTTGTTTAGCAATTGGTTGTGTCTGAGCCGGAGGTTGTATTGGACATAGATTAGATCATTTAACCGTTTTTGATCCAAACGGTTTCTCTTCTTTGTGTGAATCCTCTCAAAGACAGACCAATTGCTCTCACACCCAGTAGCACTGCAAGTTTGACTCAAAATACGAATTGCAAACTTCTGCAATTCAGGACAATGGATACCAAAAGCCTCCCGCCATTGTGCTGCAAAAAACATAGGAGTGTAATGAGTTAGCTCAACAAAATTACAAATTATATCCAACTTTCAAATTATAAACGATTTATCAAAATAAGTATTAAGAATTTGAAAATTGAAGTTTTTGTTTACCTGGCTCATATGCTTCCCTTGCAATCTTTGCTAGGTTCTTCCCAAAGGTACCTGAGGTATTGCTGAAGGTTGTGACCTGTCGGTGTTTCTCCTGATGATCACACTCCAATGGGATCATGCGATCAATGCAGTCAATCAATCCATCTCTAACCTCCCCCTTCAACGCTCCTGTCGCCTTAGCTTTATAATGATACCATGGGTTCAAAAAATACCCAACTGCATGTATAGGGCGATGGAGTTGATTGTTCCATCTTTCATCAATGATTGCCCAAGTGGGCCCATACTTATCCACTTTATCCTTGTATGCCCTCTTTATTTGCTCCTTTGCTTGATCCATAGCCTCATAAATGAGGCCCATAGCCAATCTTTCCCCATCCACCAACCGCAACACCTTAACCAATGGCTCAGCAAGCTTCACAATCTCTACTGCCTTTCTCCAAAATATTTCTTCATTAACTTTCTTTTTCAATTCTTTGCCTTCCTGTTTGTGAGACCACTAGCTTTGATTCCATTCTTCACTGGAAAATATCTTTTGCAAGTTTCTATGTTGTGAAAGCATAGATTGCAATGTCAAAAGATGAGTAGCAAATCTAGTGATGGCAGGCGTAATAATATCCCTGCCCCCTATGTGTCTCCTCATAAGGCTCAAAATCCATGAATGATTGTAGATAATTTTTTTTTATGCTTTTGGCATGATCTTCAGTGTTTTTGACCCAATCTAATTTGCCAATATCCTCAAGCATGAGGTCTATGCAATGTGCAGCACATGGGGTTCAAAAGATGGTTTTGTGTTTTTCCTCTAACAGTTTACCAGCAAGAACATAGTTAGAGGCATTATCTGTGATGACTTGAACAACATTAGCCACCCCCACCTCCTCAACAACCTCATCCAATAGCTGAAACAACAATTGTCCATCTTTTTCCTTATCAGATGCATCAACTAATTTTAGAAACATGGTTCCCTGTGGGCAGAAGATAAGAAAGTTTATGATGGTATGGTTCCTTTGATCAGTCCATCCATCTGACATGATGGCACATCCTGTTCTTGCCTATGAGTCCTTGAAATCTTTCAAATACTCATTAATGGAGGCAATTTCTTTCTGCAAACGATACCCCCTTATCTCATGCATAGTAGGGCCTTTGAAGCCTTTTCCAGCAACATGTATGGCATCAAACATAGGCTCATAATATGGTGAACGGGAAGCATTGAAGGGGATATCAACATCATACCATCGTCTACATATGTAGTCACAAGCAGTCTCCCTCAATTATTTCTTCCAATGGTCATCTAAAGTGGGCTGCAAAGTTATACTAGCTTGAGGACCATGTGCATCTGATGGAGAGGAGGGTGTGATAGTGAAATAAATTTTGATATTCATATCACCCTTCTTTTTCATTTTACCCTTACCCTTTTCTTGAATAGACTCCAAAGAGGGAGGAACATATCAAAAGGGGTTGGTTGCATCAGTACAAGGGATAAAGGAAGAACCTCAAAATCAAAATGGGGGTTGGTAGCCAACATTTTTTGTATACTCCTCTTTCTCCCAATTTTAGCCACTCTTTTTTCCTAGCCTTTTCTTCTTTAAACTTCTCAAAGTTGGCTAACAATTCCTTCCTAATCTCCCCAATTTCATCTGATTCACATGGAGTAATTTGGCCTCTAATCCCTGCCAAGTGTTGTTTCAACCTATTAATGCCCCCAGGACCTTCCTTAATTTTTCTATGGCAAAATTTGCAATGCATTTGACTATCAACCATTTCAACATATGCCCAAGCAACATCTTTCACTCTAGGTGCCATTTTTTGACTTGGAAATGAAAGCAAAAAAAATCTGAAAATGAAAACAAAAAAATAGCATTGCTTCAATGTTCATTTCTTTCACAAAAAACACTCTTTTCAATTTCCAGATTTGCACATAAAAATTAATAAGCAAAAACAGATTTTTACAAGTGAAAAAAAATACCTCTAGGCACAAACTGCCTCCTCAAGGTTGCTCCAACAAACCAACTCCTCAATGCTGCTCCAAATGGCTGCCCAAGAAGCTCCTCACTCCTGCTACAATGCTTGCCCAAGACTCCTCACTGCTGCTCCAAAAACAAACTCCACAACTCCGCACAAACTGTCACTCAAATTCTCACTCAAATGCAATGAGATGGCTGTGAGGAAATGAGAGGGGTTGGGTGGGTTTTATAGGGTTTAGGAGAGGGCAATGGACCCCAAAGAACCTATAGGCAAATTATAAATGGGTTTGGGGTTCCCAAAAAACAATTTAAAAAAAAATCGTTGTTTTGGCCTTTTTCGGACTGCTGTCACCGAGCCGGTTGAGTTGTTAGACAACTTGCCCGATTCGGTAATAACCCGACTGACTATTCTGGTTCGAAGGCCGAGTCGACCCGGTGAGGGCATGACTCGGACCAACTCGGCCGAGTCGGTTTTGAGCTGACCATTTTTCAAAACAGTGAGTTTGACCACCTCAGCAAAAGAAGTGTTTGTGACCAAGTTAATGAAAGGTCGAGGTTTTGATCTACTGAACAAAGTCTTGATATGAGAAGGTGGATGAAGCCCTAAGTTTTTGAACCTCAGTCCATATGTTAAAAAGACCAAATGTCCCTGGAACTCAAGAGATCGAAGCTAACCTTAGTCTAAGTTTAGAAGGCTAAATAATCTCAAAGTTTGTTACAACAGTCTTAGGAGATCCAAGAAACCATATACAATAACCAATAGTTGCCTTAGCTAGTCTTCAATTTCCATTGGTTACAATCTTGATTTATTAATGCATACCTTGTTCACCAATCAAAAGTCTTGCAGCATAAGCCAAGTACATGAAATCTCTAGATGAAGTATTGTATATAATTCATACCCTAAGAAGGGTCAAACCAGATCATGACACCTCAAATCTTGAAAAGGTCGAAATTATCTGAATTAGATGAAGCAACCTTGACAAGTTATCCATCTCAGTCCAAGTTTCAAGAAGTTCTAATGCAAATTTTTGTAAGGAGTGAAAGGAACCCTAGTTTAAAGGAATGGGATTCATTCTTCAAATTATGTTGAAGGTAGCCTCATTAGGCCAAGGAATGCCTCAGTTTGAAGACCTAAAAATCTCACAACCAAATTTCATAGAAAGAAAATAACCTTAGAAGCAAATTGCAAGATGTCGAAAAGCCTCAAGGTCTATTGAAGGAAATCGAAGAATCTCAGATGCAAAGGCCGAGAAACCTAGAAGGTTTAGACAATGTTAAAAGCCAAGCAAAGATAAGAATGTGTCTTATGCCATAAAACAAATTCATATTGTCCTTCTAAGAAAGTATTGCTAAAGCAAATGAATTGTATCATACCTTGTAGAAAGAACTGTGCGATCTTTTCAAGGAGAACAATTGTTAAAAGGCTGAAGTCATTTCGAAAAGACGAGCTAGTGTCACCTTGGAGGAAACAACCCAAAGGATTTTGAAAGCATCTTTGAAGATAAGCCAAATGTCACCTTTTTGTGCATAAGGACTGACATCAACAAAACATAGTTGCGTAAGGACATCACAATGATAAGATGACAAGTATGAGGTCTGGGAATGTAGACCTATAAGGAGACCAACAAAAGCAGTTTGTTGCCTAAATAAAAGGACCTAATATAGGTATAAGTCTATAGTTCGAATTGTATCAAAATCCTTGAGCTATTGACTGCTAGTCCAACAAAATAAGACTGAATCAGTGATTTTAGAACTGTGGCAAATATTTGATTCGTAGTCTTAAAACAATTATAAATAAAGAAAGACAATCATGATGACTGTGAGTTCAAAATGAGGCTCACAAGAAATCTGAAGCATAAAAATTATCTTGATACATCGAGTAATGATGACATTACAATTCAAATTTGGCTAAAGGCAAGACATAGCCACATAGGAAGAATATGTGACCTGAAAGGATAAAGTTTGATATATTGAATTTGTGCTCTTATTTGGAAATGTTGCATTACATGTTCAGAGTCAAACTTGCATATGACTGATGAAAGGATATTTGAAGAATGGTATCATGGATGCTCAACCTTGAAATATATTCTTTGCACATCAAGACAAGAAATAGAAGGGATCACTGTCACTAGCACGCCTTTGAAGAAAGAGTATGTTGAATATGACAAAGAGGCCAAGTTCTCTTTTCAAGTTTGAAAAACCCAAAAGTAAGATGAGTCATTTGTAGAACTTAATGTACCTTTATTATTTCTATGATAAACTCTTGAAAAATCAACGGTTAGCTGAAGATACATATTTGCGTAAGTATTATAACGAAGCAATGATCAAATATGCTCTCCTAAGAAAGATATCTGGCATTTATTGAGATCCTTAATAAGTTTGGTATATCCATGATTATTTGGCGAGATATGGAAAGGGAAATTGGCACATTATAAACATTTGTTAGTCTTGCAAAAGGAGTTATGAAAAGTTAGGGTTTGTAAACCATAGATTAATCTTGAAAGATAATGAAGCCTTAGGTTTTGAAGATAGAACCCTAGAAGGAAGAAAACCCTAGGTAAGTCTCAAAGGAAAATGATTGAGGTCTAGGGCTTGTACAAAACCCTAGAACTAGATCTAAAGTATTAGAGGTTGACATTTCCACTGACAGAAGAAACCCTAACCCTAGCAAGGAGGGAATGACATCATGTTGATGATGAGGAGGAGGATAATAAAGTTGCAAAATGGATGCAAGGAAGCTAAGATCAAGAAGGAGTTGACATTCCCTATAATCCTTAAAAGATACATATTCTATATCTCCCTTTTTTGATTATTGCTATTGTTGTTGTTAGCTATTCTCTTGTCTTTGTATCCTTGCTTGGTTGTAATTGTTCTTTCATGACCTCCTAAGTGAGGATTGTAGGTACATAGTGAAGGTTGCCAAGGCTTTGGAACCAAATGGAAGAAATAGAAGAACGAAGCAAAGCATGTGACAAGAGGACTTTCCTAGAACCATGATTTATGTTGAGAGATATTGTACTAGATTAAATTTGAGCTCAGAGGGAGCTAGTAGATCAGTAAGTTTGAAGTATGCCTTGATTGTGCCGAAGAGAAGTCAATAATGACTTCCAAAATAGATCTACAAGATCTAGCATGCAACAGATGGCAACATAGAAGCAAGATTTCGAGAAGGTTCTCCCAGAAAAAGGGAGAGGATCATGACAAGATGTTTGCCCCAGTTGTGAGGTACACTTATATTATCATTGTTTTGAAAATTGCACTAGGTTGATGCAAAGATTGCTTTCCTCAATGAAGAGGAAGAAGTGTACATAGAACTACCTCAGGTTTTTGAAGTGCATGAGAAGAAGTCTCATGATTGAAGAATAATTTGTATGATCGCAAGCAGACACATTGGGCTTGGATTATAGATCAAGGATGATCCTATATGATGACTCTGACGGAAGCAGAAAGACTCGTGTCAGAAGGAGTAGTTGTGGCAGAAAGAATGGCTTCTGTAACAGAGAGTAATAGAGGGAGTAGTTAGAGAGCATTGTTTTAGCTTCAGAGGGAGTTGACCTCTGAGTTCGAGATATTGGACTGTCATTAACATTGACAGACTAGATAACTGATATGTTGGAAGACAATAGTGGCAGAGGGACTAGACAAAATTACCACAACAAGATATGTTTCAGTATGAGAGGGAGCAACTATTCAGGGTGACAGGGAAGTGACAATGATGATGGACCCAGTAAAAGGAAGCTGCTCAATTTTATGAGCCAAGGCATGTTGCTCAACATCATTTGGAGTACCAACATGGAACAATTGGTCATGGCAAAGACAATTATGATTTGAGATTTGTCTTAAACAGTGAAGTACAACTGCAGATTTAGATCAAGGCTGCTTGGGAGTGGGCAACGACATTTTCAAAAGCTCCCGGGTCAGGAGCGAATTTTTATATAATATATATTTTGATGCATATATATCAACAAAAGCATGTAGAATGATGATTTTGATATAAAAAGCATAAAAGCATGGATTAAACCATATAACATCAATTATCTAGATGTTATAATCTTCATCAACCACATGTCCACAAGTTCCAAGTTCTCATTTATATAGCATGTAAGGGTGCACATAACCAAAATAACATCGAGTGCATTCCATCTTTGAATTGAAAATACATAAAAAAATATGCTCTAAATGGCCTCTAGCATACAAAAAAAATCACGCTACAACAAATACCTACATATCATCAAAATCATTAGCTATCTTGGGATCTTTGTCATTAATATCACCCTCTAAGCATCAACATAAGATAGAAAAACATAGGATGTAAAGTCAAGATTTTGCTTGAGTGATGGGTACATTTTTAGTAGGGTCATGATAGAGGAGTTTAACAACCAACATCACTAACATCAAGGTACATAGAGGGCTTGGTGCTCTTGATTAAATATGACTTCCATACCCTAGTACATGACAAAATTCAATGGAAACATTGCAATCCCCCCAATCCTGGAATCCTGAAAAATTGATTAGTTTGCTGGATTTTGAGTGAGGAGATCTAAAGTTCTACTTTCTCCATATGAAATCCAATGAGGTTGGAACCACTCTCAAACAGCCCGAGTCATTTCATGGTAATGTAAAAAAATTAATAAAAGGATGAAAATGAAATATCAAGGAGAATGTCACTTTTACTTTAAGAATTTATCCTTACCAATTACCATGAATTGCATATCAATACTAGGGCCATAGGCTTGAATATTAGGTTGCCCCACTCAAAAACTCTTGTTTCTTTGAATTTTTTATTTTATTTTTGGAGCATCTTTGTGAATTTTTTTTGCGAAAATCCATGGAGAGATCTTATTTTTGCGGGAGGCGCTCCTAGGTTGGTCTTGATTCGCTCCTACTTGGAGCGCACTTCAAGAGCGGATTTGGGGGGGGGGGCGCTGCCCCACAACCTTGATTTAGATTGGGCAGAGAGAGCTGAAGACAAAAAGAATTCATCAAGATATTACTTTAGTTTGGGCTCCGTTATAATCAAGCAGACTTCTATCACACTCAGTATTACAATGGCAGCTGGATTTGCAAGTTGAGAAGTTGTATGGCTTAAAAGGCTACTTGCTGAATTTTTTTATCAAGTGCAAGTGACGACCATGATGACAGGTTGGAGCACAGTGAGATCTAGTACCAAGACTTGGTATAAAAGGAAGCAATATGGCTCCAATATTATTCTACAGTATAGCAGACTGTTGGCAAAACCTTTGTCCCAGGATGAAGTCTATATATACTTCAGGGACAAGCATGGACTTGTTAGGAACTCCTCCCTTATTGAGAGGGAGTGTTGATGAGATAGCATCGTGGACTGACATTCTCCCAGTGTTAAGTATATGAACAAAATTAGGGAGAATGGTCCAACATAGGACAATCATTCTTCTTGTGTCAAGTATATTGACCAAAATTAGGAAGAATGGTCCTAGAGGCCCAACATTTCTCAGATAGAGTGTGGAATTTCAACATCAAACTCATTTAACATCATGCCTAGAATTACTCAAATAGAGTGTGGCCTTTGGAGATTCACCATGTGTCAAAGATATTCACTGGAATGGTGGTGAACCAAGACTAGTCTTATACCATGCGTCAGATAGACTAGAATTATGGTGACTAGTTGATGCTAAATGATGTACCATGTGTCTGCAGTACAGACCCAGATTATGGTGAGGATATACCACAGGTCTGAAAACTAGCCCGAATTATGGTAACTTGTTGACCAATTTATGGTAACATGTTTTACTGTGTGTCACAACTGTTGACTAGATTATGGTAATTGGATTTGTTATAACCTTTTCTTAGATAAATTTATCAACATGAGTGCATCTAGATAGTCATTATGAATATCACCCTAGTTAAGAGGGAGTGTTGAATTTTGTAACTATGGTTAGTCTTCATAATTATTATAGCCATTGATCTATTTTATAAAGCATGTTCTTCATGCTATTTGTCAAAAGAAGAAAAGACATGTTCTTCATGTCTTTGTCAAAAGAAGAAAATTGAATTTATTGGTTCCTAATATGCTAGGTCGACCCTCCTCCTAGTCAAGTCGGTCGTGTCATGGAGACACCCATTCAAATAACCATAAGTCTATATAAAGACACTTATCCTCCACCATTTGCACACTAATTCAGATCTTCTTTTCAAGTAAGTTTAGACCTCTCGAGGAAGAAACAAAGACGAGTTTGAGGTAGATAGAAAGGTTAAGATCTGAGGCTTAAGTAAAAACGAGTTTGTGGCATGTGGACCAAATCTCTGTCCCTATGAGGGCAATAGAATTGAAATTTCTGAAGTGACCATAGGACCAGATTTCTGTGATGCTACAAGACCTAATCTTTGTGACGATTACAGGACCATGAGTCTCCTTAGGTATTGGTATGAGTCTGGAATTTTATTCTAGCAAAATTGTCTAGACCAAATTCAGTGGGTAGACTTGTGACTTGACTAGGAAGCAGTGGACCAGGTTTGACCATGCATTCTTAATGACTAGATGATCTAGGTATGTCTCTCTTGAACTGGATAATTTCTCTAAGGAAAAGGTTGCTAGTTTTTTCCCCCATGTGGGTTTTCCCAGGGTAAATATTTGTATTCTTGTGTGGCCATCTCTTTATGATCTTACTGACATTTTGTTATACTTTTGATATCGTTTGTGTAATTGCTTTATGATGAATAGAATGCATGAAAGAATTAACCTAAGAAGAAATCATAAGTAATTATTGGTTTAGAGGATACCTTGAAAAATCAACAAAGTGGACTTGTAATGGTTACAACACCACAATCTCCTTATAAGGATGATAAAATGAGAGAAATCTTGCAGCTGATTGTGGAAAGTTTTTACGGGTTAAATGACATCGGAAGCCCTTCCTTAAGTAGGACTAAGGTTCTAGAGTTGATGGCTAAGGTAAAATCATATGTCATCATGCTTGATTTAGATTGTGATGATCTTATTCTACAAATGTTTCATCACTTTCGTTATGATATTAGTGAAGCCCATGACATAACCATCCAGGATCAGATAAAAGCTATCATCATTACTATTGTTAATGAGAGTGACGAGATTTCCCAACTGATTATGTCCTTGTTAGTGGCTGTACTAAAACAACAACATGTTGTTTCTACAACTACTTACAATTTGGTATGGAGTATTGTCATTCAATGTGAAGGGAAGTTGAAACTTCGCTTATTTGAAGAGGACCTAAGGTAATTAGAGGAAAAGGATGAGGAGATTTGTATGGATGCCCTCACAACTGAGGATGATAGTACCACTTCACATATTTCTCCTCCATAGCTTCCAAGGGACAACCATACCCGGGAAGAAATATAAGGCCTTTCAGCAATAAAGTAGAGGATCGAGGCACTGAAAGATTTAAGACTATAGCAAGATAATGCACTCAAGGCCTTGTTACCCACATCATCAGTGGGTGACCCCTGTAGGAGAAATTTTCTCCTAGATTTGTCTTCAACCGACAACCAACGACCCCTTGCTAGTCATATGATAGCTTTGATGTGCTACTTTTCTTTGCCACCTGAGCCAACCATTGTGTACCCTTGCTCATCTGTCATGATCATATGTTTGAAGGTGGGCCATCCGATCCCAAAGGTATTATTTTTCATTATGTAAATGGGTGTTTATGCTTGTTTTTCTTGGGCATGCTTGGGGATGGATTATTGGGTAACTTGGAAGAAGGGAGGGATTCGACTATATTGTTGTTCCCTCACCTCAACTGGGGGGGGGGGGTTAATCTTGTATCCTAGTCCTATGGGATCTCTTTTATTGGCTCTTAGCTTTAGGAGTGGCACTACATGGGAAACCCTGATTTTGGTTGTGTGGTCCCGCTTCCCAATACCATATATCTCACTCCCCTCTGCTCATTACAAGCCCTTTTTCATATTTTCCTATTTGGGTCCACATTTGTCCATTGGGTCCACAAGGTGTTAGCCTCCCCTTCCCCTGTCCACCTCTTGGGTGGGGCTTGGAATGATGCCTTGGAGGTTGATGTCGCTAAAAGAAAGATAAAAGCATAATATGGCCACATAGAATAGGAAATGTACCATAAAATGAAAAATATGGCCAAGACAATAAAATTTAGCATGTGGGCAAAATCCAAACATGATCTCTACCCCCTATCATTATGGCCATTGCTTTGGTTCCTAGGGCCCCTATGAGTGATTACCCCTATGAAATTCATTAAGGAACCCATGAATGTCCCAATCCTTGGTGGATGATGAACTGCCCCACCTTAAGGGAGTAATCATTGCTATATCTTACACATCATGCTCTCATCCCCTTGAGCCCCGAGCAGTAAATGAAAAAAAAAATCAATGAAAGGCAAAGGAAAATGAAGAAGGGTGGAAAAACAAAGGCTGGGGTAACTCATGTACCATGATTGCTCCCTCCTACATTCATATACCCAAGGTGTGGGCTTTCCTCATCATAACTACCCTTGTACCATGGCATGTGGCTTGGAGCCTTCCCTTTGTCCCCACTCCATTCCATCATTATTTCACATGACACCTGCCATTTGAAGGGTGTACCTTGGACCTATCATTCCCTTAGAGGTTGAAACCACCTAATAGGGTCCTTCATTAACCTCTCCTACCTAGGAAGGTAACACTAGTACATGTTCAAAGCCCCAAATTTGGAAGGGAAACCCATTATGAAGTCCTCACTTCTGCCCTTGATTAACAAGCTTATTTACTCAATTGCACTAATGAATCATTGTATTGGAAGGTGAGGAGATGCATTGGATCTTATATAGGATTGCAGGTGGGTTTTCATCTTGGACTTGGCCTCCCTATATGGGATCCAAGCCCTCTAGAGGATCACAATGGCATTTGTAGGGTGAGCGTTGAGAGCCATGGGCCTCCATCCATGTAGAGCATTGATTGCCACACCATGAGATTCTTCAACACCACCATTTGCTTGCTCATGCCCCAGTTATTCAGAGATGATGATGCACTTGGACCATGTTGCCCAAGCGTTCTACATATTGCACTCGACACTTGGCAGTTGTTCCAAGGCCCAGAGGAGGTTATGTCTTTCCTAGGGAGACATGGGAGGGAATGCGTCATCTTATAGCCCTAATTGTTGGAGCATTGACTTGATCTTGAGCCACTTGGAGACCCATGAGACCCATTTGGAGCCCACAAAGCCCAAATAGGGGTTTGGAGATATTCTACAGCATAAGGAAGGTACCACCCTCTTCATCATGATTTTGAGCCCCCCTTCTCACATTTTAAGCATGAGGCCTCAATCCTGCTCCTCTAGGCCTCCATGCATGCATGACGTCAACCTTGCGTGGGCCTAGGAGGGAAATTCGATTTGATTTTTGAGCTATCATGGTTGGCATGTAACCATGGCTGGGTTACTTAGCGTATTAGGCACAAGGAGGGGCTTTGTCTTTCAAAATTTGAACTCTCAACTCTTGTATAAATAGGAGAGACCTTGTCTCATCCTAACGTGACACTTGGGATTTTCGATACCTCTATTAGAAATTTGCGACTTGCAATTGTGGATGGCTTTTGGATATTTTGGATGAATTTTGATGTTCGAATAAATTCACTATCTTTCTTAGAGATTCTTTTTGGCATTGTTATGGATGGATATGTTCTTCACTATCTTGTAGGTGCTCCTTATTGATAAATTTCTGATTTTCTGATTTGTTAATGTCTAATGCATGGAATGCTGTCTCATGGTTATTAATGTGCCCTAATTGATGAAATATTGTCTAAAAATTGTAAATATTGGGAAATTTTGCATGTATTATTCATAGATAGTGAATGAATGAATGTTCCTAGAGGATTTATTGCATTTGCATCCTTGAAACTCCATTGAAAATTTTCATTGAAGTATAAATATCTAGAGGTGCTGTGTAGCTGCTTCCATTAAGGGTAGCGAAGCTGCTTCTAGGTCTCCTTTAAAGAGCGAGTTGCCAAAATTGAGATCATCCTTGACTCCATAGCCTCCCAATGGTTAGGCATTGATCCTAAATCCTTGGTGATCACATTCAACTTGAAAATCATCTCTCTTTTCACCTTTATTCCTCGTCCCTTTAAGGATAAGGAGGCCTCTCTAGGGCTTGGTGTGAAATCTATTGGAGGAGGACATTTTGAATTTCATTTGGATAGAACTCTTCCTTTGTGTCTCCTCTAGTGATCCTCAAGTTTTGGTGGATTTCCCACGATGGAATCTTTGGAAATTTGATGCCCTAGCCATCACATCAAGAGGGAACCCTAGAAGCTAATCCTTCAACTTAGGGATTCTTTGAAGGAATGTGCTTTAGTACTTGTTGAAGTAAATCATACATTGCCTTTTCTCTTGTCTACCTTGACCTTAGATGTGCTCATATCTCGTTATATATATCAACCCTAGGTTTCGTGTAGCTATCTTTCAAAGGAGTTTTTTGTTTAAAGTCTTACTCGCTTCTCCCAAAGCTAACACATTTGTTGCACCTTTCCATTGAATGAGCCACCTTCCCTCACTTCAAACCTGCCAGAGATACATATCTATCATAAGTGAGTCATATTAGGACTCCTCCCGTCGGTGAAAATTCGAGAAGAGTAGGGGACTTAGGCTGTGGTGACAGTGGGCCTTTATCCCAAGTGTGGTTGTGCCCTCTAGCTTCTGCCTATTCTCAAGGCTTGCTAGTTTGTGCAGCAACAAGCCTTTATGAGTGCTAGGACAACTGCTAATCTTATCTGAATTGGGGGGCAATTAGAATTGCAAGTGGTGCCGCAATAGAAGTGCACTCTTGAATTATGGAGTAGCCCTCATTAGACATACATAGACTATGCATGCAACAATAAGGGTCCACCTGAGTAGATTTTAAGGCCACGCATATCAGGTTTGAGGAGTGGCATGGATGGATGGTATCAAACTTGCAAATTGCTTTTATAGGGAGACACACATATGGGGATGCAGGCACGTAATTAGAGTAATCAGAGTGTCCCATTTGTAATCAGAGTAGCGCAATGTCAACATTGTGGACATTTTTAGAAGTCGTCTAGAACTAGCAGTAGAGACATTTTCAGGAAGGTCATGGACTCCAGAGGTCTTCTAGGTACCATTGACACATCCTGTGGCAAAATTCCATGGTAGTTAGAATGGCGAGAGATTATGAGCTGGTACCCTATCTAATGTGGAATTGATGAGAAATCACTTTTAGTTAGGATTACATCACAACCTAAGTTGCACGAAATGTTGAAACATTTCAGAGTTTCCGAAACGGGTACGTTTAGAAACATCACATCCCAAAATGGAAACGTCAGCTAAAACACCAATTGAAATGTCATATATATATATATAAGTGAATAACACATTATCTTGCAAGTAAAAAGGGAATAAGACCCATAGATGACAATTTTGAAGGAAAACCAAGTCTATATTAACTCTCATAGATCATTACATGATGGTTGAGTTTCGATCGAGTTTCAACTGAGTTTTAGAGTTTCGGGTACGGGTACGACCCGAAACGCCGAGTTCCTAGAAGTTTCGTGCAACATTTCACAACAATAGCTTTTTAGTATGGGGGGTGTTAGATTCCTTAATTGACAGTGGGATGCAAGTGGGTCATTCCATTGCATGGTAGGGATGTGGATTCTAGCAACACTGGGATGATACCACAAATAAGTGTTGAAGCCTTCCACATACTTGTTTGGGATCCAAGAATTTTTGTGTTGGAAGTATTGCTTCACCCTAAATTAGAAATAGTGGTAGTTACAAGCTTCCCTTGTGTCCCATTGATGCAACAAGAGTTCAGTGGTGTCTTCATCAGAGTTAGTTGGGATCTAGGACTCTAGAGTTACATATTAAAATTTCTTGGGGACAAGCAATCTCAGGAAGGGAGGACTGTAATGTCCCTTTTTGAGAACAAAAGACTAGCTAACTATTTTAATTATTTAATGTCATCTCTAAGGTGATATTGGGTAATAAATTTATAAAAGTGATTATTAAGTGACTTAAAATTAATTAAAGAATAAACCTTATAAAAATGTCACTTTATTAAAAGAAAGAAAATAATCCATGGTTTTCAGAATACCCATGGTATTCTGATAGCCATCACAATAAAAGGAAGGCAAAGGATCGTTTGAGGACATGAAGATTTGGATTCTTGCGAGTTTGATTTGGGAGCTCTAGTAGCTTACCATGTGAGGGGAAATCCCTTGTATAGTTCCTAGTTTCAGTGTTGAGAGATACACCTAGCTAGTGGTTATTAGTTTCGATGGTGAAAGATTCCACCTTAGCTTGTCAAGAGGAAGAACCACTTTGGATTATTTAGTAGTGCTGATTAGGAGAAAAGGAGGAGTTTGTGTTTTGTCATAGCACATCACTGGAGGACGCTGAATTTATGAAGGTTGAATTAGATCGAGACAGTTGCTGGGGTTTGAAGATAATGTGGAATCCAGAAGGAACCAATAGAATTTTTAGTACCATGTTTTTCCTGAGAATTATTATTGTAATCCCCTCTCTCGATTATTTTAAAAGGGAATATTTCCAACAAATTTTATGTTTTATTTGAAATTTAATTTGCGGAGGGTTAACGAGAAATATTCTTGAAGGAATTTATCAGAAATAGTGTTGAAATTTAAAGGGGGATATTACAACCCTACAATTGTATCTGAAAACTTTTGAAACGCTTGGGAAGATTTTAGATCTGCGTCAATCAAAACACCATACAGAACATTCAAGAGTGTGGATACTGCATTGGATCAAGCCAAGAGTAAACATGTTCATAGTTTAAAAAACCAGAACCAGTGACTGGACCGGTCCACCTAATAAATCAGGTTTCAAACTGAAACCGTTCAGATCTCAATGAACTGGTTTTTAAAAAAATACATGAAATAAATATTTTTTAATGAAAAAAATTTATTTTTAAAATTTAAAACTATGATTCCAAACCAATAGAGACAAAATATGCAAAGTTTGCTCATCTATATACCATGTAAAGGTGAATATATCAAAATGGCATTGAGTGCAATACATATCATCGACAAAATACATAAGCAATGAGGCTCTAAAGGGCCTATAAAGTCCAAAAAATAATGCTACAAGCTATGGGGCCATTGACCTACTACAAGACTACAAGTCTACTGGTACATATTAGTGATCAACATGATCATTCCTCATCATCATCAAATTCATCACCACTACTAGACACAGGATCATCAACAGGAGCTACATAAACATCATCTGTATCAAAGTCTGAGGATGCCTTAACCTCATCTGTAACCTCAGTAGTAGCACTGTCACCAATAACAATAGAGGTGGACCTAATGGAAGCACGAGTTGGTTGAGCTGCATGACTAGTGCCTTCCATTGGTTGTTTGCCTTTGCTTGATGCGGCTGCTAATTCTGGTTCCAATGGCGCTGCCGCCACCAAATCTACTTCATCCCCCCCAATGTCATGTCAATATCAAAATGAACATCAAACTCAGGTCTTTAGTCTCCTCCACCCCAAAAAGCTGCAAAAAATCCTCAAAAAAGGCTTAGAAGCCGCAAAAAGCCTCCAAGTGGGTCCGCGATTGATGTTGCAATGAATTGGCCGTTTATGACGAAATTGTTTGGTTTACCCATAAACTGACTGGTTCTGTCATAAACTAACCTGTTAGGCTTGGTTTTTCTGAAAAAAGGTGAAATCGGCCCTCTAACCCGGTTTTTTACCTTGTTCGGTTGGTTTAGCTAGTGAACTGGCCAGTTTGACCGGTTTTTGGTTCAGACCGGCCGGTTTTTAAAACTATACATGTAATAGATCTATGAAAATTCAGATCAACTTCCATACTTGAGATGTGGATTTAGGTACTCACATTTGTTCTTGTGCATGCTATAATGTTTGTGTAAGGCATCTTGAATTTTTGATTGAACTGGAACGTGGTGAGGCTTTCTTCCCTTGCTTAGTGTCTTTTAGATCTAAATCTAATTTCTCTTTTGTAGATCTGACTCCAGGACAAGACAATTTTCACATTCTTCAATCTTTGTAGGAGGCTCCTGAGGTTTTGAGGATGATCCATCTTCATCAAACTTTACATCTATGCTTACCATTGTCTTTCTCTATGCTAGAATGTAGATCCAGTAAAACCTTTGAAGTCTCATTCTAATTTGTAACCAACAAAAATCCCCTTGATACTTGAGTGTTCAAGCTTAATCCTTTTCTTGTCAAGAACATGAATGTAAATTAAACAACGAAAAACATGGAAATGCAATACTCAAGGCTTATCACTAGTGGAAGCTTCTTCTGGCGCTTTGTTCTGACCTTCAAGTCAAGCTCCCTGGTTAGTTGCCTCTCATATGACAAAATGTGTTGTTCAAAAGTTAAAACTTCCTACAATGATCAACTCTACATATAGGAGCAAGACAAGTGGATCCACAACTATCAAATAAAAACAAAAACTTTTCACAAATCATTTTGAAGCCCATCTTGAGTGAAAATTCATTGATCGTAGAATATCATACTTGTGGTGCATGCATTAGACCGTGATAGGCCTTCATCAGTGTGCAAATATGGTTCTCTTACCCATGCACCTCAAAACCTCTAACAGCTACAACAAAGGTTTTGTGAAGTTCAACTCCCTCTTTCTAAGAGGGAATCCTTTGGCAACAAACTTGTTCTTGTTCATTTGTTGCTCCTATTAGCTGCATGCTTGGAATCAATAAATGGCTCCACAATAGGTTTTTGCACTGTCCCCTAGACGTCATACTCCATCATGACATCCCTCCATACTTGCTCTTTTGTCGTTTCCTCACAGTTGAAAGGTTCTGTCACAAGAGTACAATTCCTTAATACAAAATGAGTTGAAAACTTCTTAGAAGGAATACCCACTTGAGATGTGGATTTAGGTACTCACATTTGTTCTTGTGCAGCCTACAATGTTTGGGTTAGGCATCTCGACTTTTTGACTGAACTAGAAGGTAGTGAGGCTTCCTCCCCTTGGCTAGTGTCTTTCAGATCTAATCTAATTTTATCTTTTGCAGATCAGACTCTAGGACAAGACGATTTTCACATTCTTCAATCTTTGTAGGAGGCTCTTGAGGCTTTGAGGATGATCCATCTTCATCGAACTTTACATCTATGCCTACCATTGTCTTTCTCTATGCTAGAATGTAGATCTAGTAAAACCTTTGAAGTCTCATTGTAAACAACAAAATTCCCCTTGATACTTGAGTGTTCAAGTTTAACCCTTTTCTTGTCAAGAACATGAATGTAAATTGAACAACGAAAAAGATGGAAATGCAATACTCAAGGCTTCTCTCTAGTGGAAGCTTCATTTGGGGTTTTGTCCTTCAAAACCCTGTCATAACATTGATTCAGAATGTCTACACTGCTGATGCATATCTTTGCCCAAAGATACTTGGGGAAGTCCATGTCATGGATCATGGGCTTGACTGTCTCAATGATGGATATCTTCTTCCTCTTTGGAACCCCATTCCTTTGCAAGATCTAAGGTATTCTTAGCTCTCTCTTGATCCATACCTCCTTGCAAAAGGCATGATAGTCATTGGAGGTGTACTTTCCTCCATTATCAGACAAGCACCTTGATATTCTTACCAATTTGATATTCTATGTATTTACCAATGTTGATAATATCGGTATCGGCAAAATATCGACGAGGGTCCAAAAAACATCTTATTGACAATATTGGCGAAAATATCAGCAAGCATAGAAAGTGCATAATATATTCATTTTTTTTCATCAGATTTTTAAACATATAAAGAAATACCAACATGAAATAAACACATTGGCACATAAGTATGAAGAAAGTACTCGTATATATGATGTGAAATAGAGATGATACATCAAAGGCGATACCAAATCCTGCTGATCCCTGATAATTGTCCAATCAAGGACTCAAATGTGGAGAACCAGTACAAAATAACATCACATATATAAAAGTATCTCATCATCATGAGTTGTATGTAGCAAAACAAATAAAACTAGCAGCTATTTATCTGAAATCAGTGCCCTCTCCCCCTTTTACGAGAAAACATGATGGGATGTTTGCCAGGCCTGCCCCTAGCAATAGAAGGCCCTACCCCTGCATCTAATGTCAAATAATGAGTGTTAGGTATGGAGCTGTGCTTTCCTATATCTATAACAGATGGTGTTGATGCTGATGCTCCCACAGTCTCCTCCTCCTCCTCCTCTTCTTCCTACTCCTCCCCCGAGTCATCCTCCTCTTGCTGCCCCTGTTCTAATGGGTCATTTGGCTCTAACCATGAAGGTGACTCCTCCAAGATGGGCACCTCAGACTCCACCCTCCACTGAGACAATATATCAATATTGTCTAAGGAAATTCTTAAAATAATGCTATGTATGCTATTTAGTGATTAATGCTCATTCTTATTAGCTGTTTCTAGTTTTATCTTTTTAGCAGTTTGTTCTATTTCCTAATAGAAACTTGATGTTTCTATTTCTGTAAATATCTCTGTATTACTTATTGAGCTTCATTTGCTCATGTAAATCAATTCATTGATTATGGTATCAGAGCTAAGTTATTTTTTTTAATTTTTCAGTGTGTGAAAAATTCTGTGTTTCATTTCAAAACTGCTCTCGAGGGGTCTGCATCTGAGTTCTTGTTTTCACGCTGGTTGACGCTGTTCGAACTTGAGTCGAGGACGGGCTCTGCTTGGGGTTTCACCATTACCCTGCTCGTTCCTTAGTCATATTTGGACTCTAGTCGCAGTCCCTGCTATATCAACCGAGGAGATAGCCGCTCGAACGCATTTCAAAGCTCCTGGCTGCTGCTACAGTTGCCACAGAACGACTATTTTTTCCACGCTTCCTCTGCCTCGCGCTCGCGCCAGAGAACATATCGCATGATCGATTCTTATAAATCGTCCAACTCGATGCAGGCGTAACACTGGGCTCGTTGTTCGGGACATTCGAAGCTCGTTCCTCTCTTAGTGTTCTCGCAGGGAAGCGTCACAGTCTCCGACTTCACAAGGTCCACAACGGAGACACAGTTGCCCACGGGCGTCAGGAGCTGAGTGTTATTTGACATGATCGCATTTCCGCTCCTCCCTTTGTAAGCTTTTTTAATTTCCTTGGCCCTCGACCTCTCTTCGAATGTGTTGTGTTTGTGACTCACCTTGAGAGACAAGGCGCAGGTGGCATTTGCTTGCTTCCATTTGCGGCCTGAGAATTTGTCAGCGATAACACTGTCGTAGGAGGGTTTGCCATAGACGGGCTTGTCTTGGCCTTCGACTGCAACAGCTGCTCGAATACAGATGTTCTGCCTACTAAAGTGCTTTGTAGGATTGATACAAGTCTTCTTGACGACTTCCTGTGCACTCAGCGTTTTCTTTCTCCGCGCGGCGACAAAAATTTCTGAGCCGGGGCACATAAGTATGCAACAGTTATTTGTTTTTACAACCATCAATTGTGAAATTTCAAGGAGTATTTTACTTTCTCTTAAGAGAATTTGTACAACAGAGGGAAAATCAACTCATCTCCCTTTCCTGCTTGTAGAAGTCACTGACAGATTACATAGAAAATCAAGCACCCAGTCATAAGCTCAAATTAATACATGCTTTGATTTCTGTGCATAAAATACCCACTATCAATGCCTTGATTTTTTTTGTCAAACTGAGTTGTACCCTTCCAAAAATTTCGTGCCATTGTTTTTTCATATTTCTCTTGAGTTTCCTGCCTAGAGGCCCAATTTGTTGCTGTATTTAAACGTTGTTCCTATCCAGTGTTTGTTTAAGAAAATTGTGCTTCTTAGTGTTCAATTCTGAGTGAAAAATCAATTTCCTTTGGGCATTCCTTCATATTTACACCAGCATCTGTCAGATTTTGTCCAGAT
The DNA here is from genome assembly GCA_031772625.1 of Pinus tabuliformis. Taxonomy (NCBI): domain Eukaryota; kingdom Viridiplantae; phylum Streptophyta; class Pinopsida; order Pinales; family Pinaceae; genus Pinus; species Pinus tabuliformis. The sequence continues at coordinate 222,173,806 of CM062809.1, read as the reverse complement.
CAGCCGGCATTTGCATTGAAATCTATGCAGGATTTTTTTTTGTCTTCTTGTGTCTTGGGAAACGTGCAAATGGCCTCGTTAACCAATCTAATGTTAGAAGGCAATCAAAGCTTTAATGGTACAAATTATAACATTTGGAAACAGAGAATGTTGACCATTTTTGAATATAGGCATCTTGACCAGCTTGTTTTGGGCCAAGAACTCCGTCCTGGTATAGCTGGTGCTGATCAAGATAAGTTTGATGATCGAAATCGAGAAGCTGTTATGCTTCTCAAACTCTCCGTAACTGATGATCAGTTACCACAAATTCCTTCTGGCAAGACAACTGCCGACATCTGGAAACATTTGAAGGAATTGCATGAGACATCCGACAAAAGCAGAGCTTTTTTCCTCAAGAATCAGTTGTTCTCCATCATGATGGAAGAACATATGTCTTTACAGGAACATCTTAACAAGATTAAAGACATTCGAGATCAGCTCGAAGCCATTGGTCGGACAATGGAGGAAGAAGATATGGTAGTCATCACTTTGAAAAGTCTACCAAAACCTTATGAGCACTTCATAGAAACACTCAACATTACCTCCACTAATGTTGATTTGAAGTTTCCAGAGTTATGCACCAAACTCAAGCAGCAGGATCGTTGGAAACAACAATTTGGTAGTGGTGCTTCATCAGCCTCCTCAGAAAATGCTTTTGCTGCCAAATATCAGTCTTCTCAGTCTTTTCAACAGAAAGGTTCTTCTTAGCTTTTTGATCCTGCTAGGAAGAAAAATGTGTAGTGTAATTATTGTCACAAGTTCGACCACATGAAGAAAGATTGCCGACAGAGGATTGCTTCTGAACAGAAGAAACAAAGAGGGCCCCATCAGACAGCGAATGTTGCAGAACATTTCGAGCAGACAGAATCTGCCTTTTACGCCTTTATGGCTAAAAGGTCTTCAGATCATGTTCCGTCTTCGGCCTGGTACTTTGACTCTGGTGCATCATGCCATTTCTCTCACAGGCGTGACTGGTTTATTAACTTCTCACCTTTCAGTGATTCCATGGTATTCGACGGAGGTGAAGAGTACACAGTGGTTGGCAAAGGTACAGTTCAGATCCAGTATGGTGGGCACACACTCATCTTCCTGAATGTGTACTATGTTCCTGGTATGGAAATTAATTTGCTGTCTGTCAGCCAGATTATGAGGAACTCTCCTCAGCTTGATGTAGTGTTCAGTGCGCACAAGTGCTCCATTATCGACAGGGACACTAGTCTTACGGTTGCTGTTGTCCTAGAGGATCATGGTCTATACAGGCTTCTTGACACTGGAGATTCTCCAGAAGTAGTAGTAGCTCGTGTTTCACTTGTCAACACTCTATGGCATCAACGATATGGGCATCTAAACATGCAATATCTCTCTCAGCTATCTCGGGAGGGACTTGTGTCAGGGTTACCTGATATTCAGACTCAACAGTTGGGAGTATACGGCGCCTGTCAAGCTGGCAAGCAACATCTGTCTTTATTCAAGGATGGAGAATCTTGGCGCGCATCTAGGGTACTCCAGTTAATTCATGCTGATATTTGTGGTGCTATGAATACATCTTCTATTACTGGTTGCAAATATTTTTTGCTTATTGTAGATGATTTCAGTAGAAAGATGTGGGTGTATTTTCTAAAATATAAATCTGATGTATTTAGTATCTTTCAGAAGTTTAAAACATTAGTTGAAAAAGAGTTTAGGACAGATAACGGGGGGGGGGGGGGGGATTTTGTTCTTCTGCTTTCTCCAACTTCTTTGATACTCATGGCATCAAACGCCAGTTAACTACACCCTACACTCCTCAGCAGAATAGTGTTGTCGAACGCCGCAACCATACGGTTGTTGAAATGGCTCGTTCCATGTTACGACACAGGAGTGTTTCGAACAAATTCTGAGCTGATGCAGTATTTACTGCTGTCTATCTTCTTAACCGACCACCTACTCAGGCTATTAAAGGGAAGACTCCCGAAGAGGTTTGGTCTGGCCGTGAGCCTAAGATCAGTCACCTCAAAGAATTTGGCTCGGTTGCATATGTTTGGATTCCAGCTGCTAAGTGCTCTAAGTTGGATTCCAAAAGCCAGAAACTCAGATGACAAGGTACAGTGATCATCGCAAGGCCTATAGGCTGATAGATATAGCCACTGGTCGTCTTAGCTTCAGTCGGGATGTAGTATTTGATGAAGACAAAGGATTCTTTTTGTCTCCTCCTTTTGAGCAGTGTTCTGAGGATCAGCCTCACAGTGTTCTTCTTCCGGTAGGTCCACCTGATGGGAGGGATGATGCAGCATCAGTATTTGATGATACTCTACCTGAGCTTCCTCTGGAAAATAACCCTCCTCTTGTTGCTCCTATTTTCCTAAGCCCTCTCCACCTCCTCCAGAGATTGGTTCCTCTACTCTCCGGCCAAAATGGTGGGCTAAAACCATTGGTGATCTCCGGGATAATGAGCTCCTTGAAGGTAGAACTTCTAGACATAAGAGCAAACAACAGTCTACAGTAAATTTTGCTCTTATGGCTAACCTGCACAGTATTTAGAGCCTCAAACCTATTCAGAGGCTAAGGGTACACCTGAGTGGGAACAGGCTATGGAAGCTGAATTCCAAAGTCTTCAGAAGAATCACACTTGGACCCTTTCTGATCTTCCTGTAGGGAAAAATCCCATTAGTTGCAAATGGGTGTATCAAGTGAAATGCAAAGCAGACAGAATCCTAAACAAGTATAAAGCTCGCCTTGTTGCTCGAGGGTTCTCACAGAAGGAAGGAATTGACTACGAGGAGACCTTTGCTCCTACAACCAAGATGAGTACCATATGGCTTGTCCTTGCCTTAGCAGCTCAGTTCAATTGGAAAGTCCATCAGATGGATGTAAAAAGTGCTTTTCTGAATGGTGACTTACAGGAAGAAGTCTACATGACGCAGCCTCCAGGATTGAAGGTTGCTGGTCAAGAACAGAAAGTCTGTAGATTAGTCAAAGCACTCTATGGTCTAAAACAAGCTCCTCGGGCTTGGTACATGAAAATTGATCAATAACTCACAAATCATGGTTTTTAGCGGAGTCCATCTGATGCAAACCTGTATATCAAGCATACTGGTGATGATATTCTGTTTGTGGTTGTCTATGTGGATGACCTTATCATTACTGGTAGCTCAACACATTTGATCCATGGGATCAAACAGGATTTGTGCAACACTTTTGATATGGCAGATTTAGGACTTCTTCATTACTGTTTGGGGGTTGAAGTCTGGCAGACTGAGAATAACGTCTTTCTCTCTCAGTCCAAGTATGCCAGAAATCTTGTGGACAAATTCCGAATGCAAGATTGCAAACCTGCCACGACTCCTATGGAACCAAGGCTCAAACTTTCAGCTCAGTCATCCTCATCCCTTGTGGATGAAACTTTATTCAGGCAATTAGTGGGCAACCTCATCTACCTTACTGCCACTAGACCTGACATCAGTTTTGTAGTGAGCTACATTTCCTGCTTTATGTCAGCTCCTAAGGCTGATCATTAGATAGCATCAAAGCGTGTGTTGCGTTATGTGCGTGGCACTCCTGATTATGGACTTCTGTACACTCGAAGGTCCGATCCTATACTCAGTGGTTACACAGATTCTGACTGGGCCGGTTTGGTTGATGACCGTAAATCTACAGCTGGGTATGTGTTTAGTCTAGGATCCGGTGCTGTCACCTGGACTAGTAAGAAGCAGCAGGCAGTGGCTCTTTCCTCAACAGGAGCAGAGTATCGGGGAGCAGTTAAGGCATCTTGTGAGGCAGTTTGGCTTTGACGTATGCTTGCGGATATGCATGTTTTCCAGACAGGTCCTACTCCCTTGTTCTGTGATAATCAGGGAGTGCTCAAACTTGCCAAGAATACAGTCTTTCATGAACGAACAAAGCATGTAGAAACCCATTGTCACTACATTCGCCAACTTGTTGAAGACTGATCCGTTCAGTTGCGATATGTTCCCACAATAGAGCAACCCGCCGACATCTTCACTAAGCCTCTTGGCCCTGATAAGTTTGTAAAATTCAGAGGGTCTATTGGTGTTGTAAATAGATTGAGCATTAAGGGAGGGTATTAGAATAATGCTATGTATGCTATTTAGTGATTAATGCTCATTCTTTTTTTTTTTCCAAGGAAAAAAGCGGTAACCTTTTATTAAAAAATAAAAAGTTACACAAGCATATGCATTGAAGCATTTCCATAAGTTGCCCATTGGGCTCGAGTGCTTTCGCACACAATGCAACGTAGTGAGACTACTGTGCGTTTAGAAAGAATGAAAGAAAAGAAAAAAGAAAGGATGAAAGGACAGAAAAACTGGTTCTCAGTAGTGAGTATAGGACTCACACCTCATGTTTTTCTCCCCTTCTTCTTTTCGACCTTGCGCCACTCTCCTTGAGTGGGCTCGATCGAAGCTAGGACTAACTGTGTTTCTGCTTTCTGTGGAACTGTATCCTTGTCTGAGTCTGAAGTATCTGAGGGGTGATGCTGTTTTGTCCCTCCCATACTCAGATCCTCGCTCGTCTTCTTTGCCTGCTTTGAATGCAATTGTGAATCCTTGTTGTCTGATATGTTTTCCTTTTGGGTCTCCTTTCCTTGGGAGGGCTCAAAATTCTCTGTGGGGGTAACTTCCTCCTCTGCTTCTGATTCGTCGTCCTCTGAGTCAGGAGGGGGAAATTGCCATCCTTTCCTCTGCTTCCCTTTCTGCTTATTTTTACTATTTGCTTTCTTGGCTTCTGGGCATGTACTTTGCAAGTGTCCTGTCAACCTACAGTTCCTGCATCTGAATCAGTGTTTTCGTAGTCTAGTCCTTGCAACCAGTTTTGTTGTTTGTATACCAGCCTTATACTTTTCGGCAGTCCTTTACTTAGATCTACTTCCACGCAAATGCGTGCAAAGGTATAGATCCTCTCATCAGTCCTTTCCAGATTTGTTTTGATATTTTTCCCTATGCTGTTCCCAATTCCTTCCAACACTCGTTCATTCCAAAAGTGAAGGGGAAGGTTATATAGGTGGACCCAGACCGACATTTTGGAGACAGTCATTTTGTTTGGATCAAAATTTGGAAACCATGGTCATAAAAAGACCCAATGTTCCCCAAAACCAAGGCCCAACACTGATGATTGTATCTCTAACTTCCGTGGATGCGCATTTAACAATGAAAAACCCTTTGGAGCATAAATGTATATCACATTCCATGGTCCAATTGGTGAATATCCAGTGAAATAGATCAAATGGCTTTGGCCAAAAACTGTTAAATCGGCAGATTAGGGCCTGTGTTTCATATGACTTAACGAAATCTTCAAGTCCTGTAGAATCAAAATTGAGGGCTGGGGTTTGCCCTAGCTGATCTACTATGTATGGCCTAGGTGTATATCCACCTTGATCTGGAGGGGACCCTGGATCTCTGTTACCATGTAATATGTTTTTGTAAGAGGAGCCTCCCTTGGGTTGTTGCTGAGATGCTGTCTTTTTCCCCTTGTCTCCTCCTGAGGAGCTTGGATGTCCCTGGGAAGGGCCCCTCCTCTCAGCCTAAAGTTTAAAGCAATGGTTGTTTATGGGCTAATATCATAGTTTTTCAAGGTTCTGTTATCCTGCAGGGACCACCTACCACTGACCAAATGTTGGATCTGAACAGGGTATCCCGTCAATGCCCAAATTTGTTGTTTCAACTGCATAATGGTGCTTTCTGCGTGCACCCATACTAGACTGGTTTTCCCCACCGGGGGTTTAATAAAAATCTGAAACCAAGTTAATGTTACCTGATGCCTGGGTTCGGGCTGTTCTAGCTGCCCCTGACATTGCGCTGCCACAGCGCTGAGAAGATCAGAACCCCTAGCCATAGAGTTCTCCCAAGCCGCTGAACTGCATGTCAGATCAACCTTATTCAGGCCCCGAATTACTGGATTGTAAGCCAGATCTGGCGGATCTATAGCAGATCTAGCGTTTTCTGCCAGCGTCAGAGTCTCACTCTCGTCTATGAAATCCATGCCCACAGCTTCCAAGCTCTGGGTCTCCACGCAATCTCTGATTCGAGCACAGGGTATGACAGGAAGCCCTATTCTAATGCAGCCTTTCACTATTCCGTTCCAGAGATTGGAAACGCGGATCGACCAGGATTTAGAGGTTTTAGCCGCGTCCTTCCTGTAGCGAGAACCATCCGTGGCAAATAATACATATGCTGTATCAGATCTAACCCTGAATACAATCCATAACCCAAGATCTGATCGCCCAGCTGCAACAAAACGTCGATCTGATCCTGTGGATCTCCCTTCCTCGTTTTGCAGCAGATCTGCATCAGTGATCGCCGTAGGAAGCCTTTCAACCCTGACCTGTACACCATAAATCCAATGCGCTGCTGAAAGATCATGGCGGATGAAGATTCCTTGAGGGCTGTGATCTGTGCCCGATCTTCTCCCTTCTTGGGTTGTAGAGAGGCGGCGTCGAAGATCACCCGTCCTGAAACCCTAGCCATTTTTTTCACCTTCAGATCAATATCCAATTACAATTCAAATTCCCGAGCTTTGCTAGACTTAGTCCTCCTTCGATTAATGCTCATTCTTATTAGTTGTTTCTAGTCTTATCTTTTTAGCAGTTTCATAGAAGAAATCGGTTGTTTCTATTTCCTAATAGAAACTTGATGTTTCTATTTCTGTAAATATCTTTGTATTAATTATTGAGCTTCATTTGCTCATGTCAATCAATTCATTCAATTCATCGATTAGAAATGCCATTTGGATCCATTGATGCTTCTATTTGCTTCACTTAAAGTCTGATATTGTAATGCACATACACTAAATCATTAAGGCTTGCGAACTCCAACCTGTAAGAGTGTAAAAAAAACTAATGAGTCTTGAGTCTTGACTCTTGACACTTGAGGGTCATAAATTAAAAATTAAAAATTACAATAAATGTAATTGCTCAACTGAAGGCTGAAGCTCAAAGTTATACCTATTGCACTTTTTTGAGTGTATTTTCTCAAATACACTCCAATTGCGCTCACACCCTAAAGAGCTACATGTTTGACTTAGGATTCTTATGGCCAATTTCTGCAAATTTGGTGCCCTTGCACCATAGCTTCGCCACCAAATATCTACAACAAAATAAAGAAATAAAAAATGTCAAAAACTTAAAACATAATTAAACTTTCAAATAAAAGTTACATAATTGAATTTTAAAAATCTAGAATTATAAATAAGTAAATTCTAAATTGAAAATTCTAATGAGTGATGACTTGTCACTTACGTGGCATGAAGATGGTCCTTTCCCTAATAGCATCATCAAAGCCAAATAGGGCCACACAATCCCGATAAAACTATATCTCGCAATTGATTTTTCTACAAAGCTTAGGATCAGGTACCATCCTTTGAATACAAGAATGGAGCCCTTCCATCACCTCGCCATCAAAATCAAAGGCGCATTTGTATGAAAATGTGGGGTTGAGGAAGAGTGTTGCTGCATGAATGGGTCGATGAAGCATCCCTGTCCACCGACTATCAATCACATCCCATAACATCATATGCCTATCAAGCCCAACAGAACCCTTGTCTGCATAATAAGAACGAATGGCCTCCTTGGCCCTATCCATGGCCTCATACAAATAAGCCATTGCAGGCTTGTCCCCATCTACCAATCTCAGAACCTTTACTATAGGTTCACTAACTGAGCATGCTTCTACTCCCTGCCAAAACATGTCAGTGTACACCATTTTTGCAATGGCTCTCCCATCCTGTGTCCTGCTGTATCTACAATCATGCCACTCGTCAGAAACAAACGTTTGCTTCAACTCGAACTGACATTGAAGCAAAGACTGAAGAGTAATAAAGTTGGTGGCAAAACGTGTGATTGTAGGACGCTGCAATTCCTTGTTTCTAGTGTATCTCCTCATGAGGCTAAGAACAAAAGCATGGTTATAAATAAACTTGGGGACACTCCTAGCCATATCAATCACCTCCTTGATGGAGAGTTTCCCCATATCCTCAAGCAACAAATCGATACAATGTGCTGCACACGGAGTCTAGAACAATGTGCGGTGCAAAGATCTAATGATTTTAGTCCATCTTGGATAGTTGTTCAGTTCCCTTTTCCTTTATTTTTCAACAAAAGCTTCCTTTGACTATTAATTAAAACAATATGCACATGATTGTCTTTTATTAAGAAAAATCCAGATGCAATCCTCTACAAGCTCAAAATGGGGTTGGCTTATTTACCAAAATACATAGGAGTCATAATTGCTGTTATACAAAATTTTTGCCAATAAAATAGTAATCCATGAGAGAACAACAATCATAAGGCCTTTGACAAGCATAAATGTTGAGAATTATAGCTCAGGTGCCCCTTGACCCACCTGCTAGCTGCAAAGCTCTAGGGTACAGAGAATAGGGATAAGGAATGTGACATAGCCCGACATCCCTTGCATACCCTGTCAAATTGGGTACAACTTGCTTGTACCCATAGTGTTAAAAATCGGCTGGCTTGAACTGGAAACCGGTCAAACCGGCCGGTTCATTGGGGACTGGGTCAAACTAGACAAAAAACCCGGTTGAAGGGTCTATTTCGATCAAAATTCACAAAAATTGGTCCTAACTCGCTGGTTTTGGACGGAAGCGATAGGTTCCATCCTATAAACTGGTTTGTTCATTGCTAGGCCAACTATGGACCCCACATAATGCAGTGTTGTGAGTTTTGGAGCTATTTTGAGGGAAATTTTGGGCTGTTTTCCTCCAAAAACAACCCCTCCAAGAAAAGCATGCCTACCCTCTCATTTCCCCGACACATCTCAGCCCTAGCAATGTTGACAATTAATGGTAATGTTAAATTCTTAAAGTAAAAGTGACATTTCCTTTATTTTTCATTTTCATCCTTTTACTTAAATTTTTAACATTACCATGAAACGACTCAGAGTGTTTGAGAGTGGTTTCGACCTCATTGGATTTCATATGGAGAAACTAGAATTTTAGATTTCACTCAAAATTCAGCAGACTTAATGGTTTTCAGGATTTCATGGTTTGGGGGTTTGCGATGTTTCCATTTGATTCTATCATGTGTGAGGGTATGAGATTGGCATTTGATCAAGAGCATGAAGCCCTTTAAGAACCTCATGTTGGTGGCATAGATTATTGAACTCTGTTGATGTTGAAACTTGGTGGTATTGATTGTTGAACTCCTCTACCACGATCTTAACAAGAATGTACCCTTCACTCAAAGGAAAACAACTGGTTAGGCATGCTAATATTTTTCTACCACATTATAAGGTTGAGGAGATGAACCCTTCACTCAAACCAAAACCATTGGTTAGGCATGTTAAACTTTTTCAATTTTTATCATGTTATAAGGTTGAGAAATCCAAGTCTGAAGACTTTGAGCTAGATGATGTTGATGATCCCATTTCTAGTAGCGTTGAATCAATGATGAGTGACCATGTTGATCAGTGTTGTAGTTTTGATGTCTATTTTTTCTACTACTACTACTACTACTACTAAAGTTGTAGAGAAGTTTTAGGAGTCCTCAAACTCTGAGCCATATTATTTATGTAGCTCATGTTGATGATCTCTTGTCTAGTAGTGGTGATGAGTTTGATCATGATGAGGAGTGATCATGTTGTTTCTTTTCACCACATGGTGAATCGGTAACTGCTTGGACTAATCTAAGGGAGACCCAGGATCAACCCTCGTTGTTGCCACTATAACACCAAGAGTATATCCAGCGACCTGCCAGCCAGAGATACCAAATTCTTATGATTTAACAAGAGCCAAGATTCACGGATAAGGGGAGTCTATTCCTTGAGTTGAGATCATAGCAGGACACTATACTCAATGAGATTTGAACCACGTTCTCGTGGGTTTCACCCAGCGAGACTTACTGTTAAACCACACATCAACGAGGAGTGATCATGTTGTTGATCACTAACATGTAGACTTGTAGTAGTTTTATGTAGCTCATGTTGATGATCCCTTGTCTAGTAGTGGTGATGAGTTTGATCATGATGATGAGTGATCATGTTGTTTCTTTTCATCACATGGTGAATCGGTAATTGCTTGGACTAATCTAAGGGAGACCCAGGATCAACCCTCGTTGTTGCCACTATAACACCAAGGGTATATCCAGCAACCTGCCAGCCAGATATACCAAATTCTTATGATTTAGCAAGAGCCGAGACTCACAGATAAGGGGAGTCTACTCCTTGAGCTGAGATCATAGCAGGACACTATACTCAATGAGATTTGAACCACGGTCTCGTGGGCTTCACCCAACGAGACTTACCATTAAACCACACATCAACGAGGAGTGATCATGTTGTAGTTCACTAACATGTAGTAGTAGTAGTTTTCAGACTTTAGAGGCCTTTAGAGCCTCATTGCTTATGTATTTTGTACATGATATGTATTGCACTCGGTGCCATTTTGATATATTCACCTTTACATGGTATATAGATGAGCAAACTTTGCATATTTTTTCTCTATTGGCTTTGAAACATGGTTTTAAATCTTAAAAATAGTTTTTTGTTTTTTTTTTGTTTTTTTTTCATTAAAAATTAATTATATAATATATATTTTTTTTAAACTGGTTCATTGAGATCCGACCAGTCCCAGTTTGACCAGTTTCGGTTTGAAACCCGGTTTATTAGGTGGACCGGTCTGGTCACCGGTTCCGGTTTTTAAAACTATGGTACTTGAGATGTGCCCAATGTGTAGGGCATGTACTTGATGTGTGGGACTAGGTGATTGTACCATGTTAGCACTGGTGTGTGTGAGAGAGAGAGAGAGAGAGAGACTATTAGTCAAGTCCCTGTCATAATCTTTTGACTCTTGATTCGTTCTCCCTGCTTATATTGTAAGGTAGGAAACAAGACATGTCCTCCTAGCCCTATGTGTTGCATGTTTGTGTGTTGAACATGTGGATATGCAGGATAAGTGATATGTAAGTGAAACAAGTATGGGCACATGTCATGTGCCGAGAGTCGAGACATGTGTCCCATGTGCGTTCTACACTTGGTCATCACATGTCCCAACGTGTACATGTCAGGCACTCAGAAGTCAGGACACCAAAAAAATTCTAAAATGATCACAAAACATCAAATAAATTGTGTAGATGTGTCCAGATTCTCAATAATTGTGTCTTGATGTGTGATAGATATAGTGCTATATTCTAGATGTTAAAATTTTTTACATCTTTTGTCTCTAATTTTAATATTTTTAAAAATCAAATATATATATATATATATATATATCAGCCTACCACCTAAGTGACATGACATTGCAACACATGGACACACAGATCCTCATGATAGAGAGGAACACGTAAATATATTTATATTTATGTGTTCCCCTCTATTGTGTTTTGGGGGATCTACGTGGCCATGTGTTCCAATGTCATGTGACTTAGATGGTAATCTATCACATAATACATTGCTCATGGATGTCAAATTCATGCATCTACATCTACATTCCAAAGCTACTTGACATCTCTACTCCAACTTTAAATGGCCATATTTTTCAATTTTGGTTCTGCTAGTAAATGAGTTATATTGTATTGTAAGGCTCACGATCACCAAGTAAATGAGAGCGCAAATTGCTGTATGCTATCTTTACAGAAAAAAGAGAATCAGTCCATAGTGGAAGATTCAATACGTCCGTTGAGAAGTTAAAGAGTCTGATACTTTTGAATACTAATAACTAAGGATAACAAAAGTAATTGGCAGCTTTACATACTAGAATGGCTGAATTTTGTGTGTACATTGCTTATAAAATAAACCAAAACTAAGAGATTGATGCTGGTGATGCAAACAGTTAATTCATATTTTTACAAGTTGGTTCCCGACAATGTTACAAACCTTGTAGTAATCTCTTGAACATTTATGTGAATTTTCAGCCAGTTAAAGTTGAAATAGAGCAGGTGATAGATGAGACACGAGGACCAGAGGAAGTTAGAGGAAACGAACAAAGGCTGAATGAAAGATGGCAGCATAGTCAAGAGGTTGTGGAGGCACAGGACCTAGTGGAGCGGCAAGAGGGAAAAGTTGGACAAAAGGAAGAGGAATACACCGAAAAGGTACATCTGTAAATTCTGATACTAGTTTTCAAGATCTTATTTTACTTTAAGAAGATATATTTTAGTGGTATTGACTTAGCTAGTATTTGCATCCCTTTGGAAGAAACAGGAATACATAAGATGTCCTATATTTCACTTGATAATTGTTCTAAGTAAGCAATTTTCTCTGGGGAAAATTGCAGGAACCATCGGGCATGTACTATCCTGCAGATTTTCAGCATCCTTCGCAAAATACAAGTCCAGCAATTTTGGAAATGTGCAATGCTCTTTTTACAAGAAGCCCTTATACAGCATGGAATCGGCCTCATTCATTGACTTATCGTCCTTCCATAAAATGCTCAGATAATCCTATTATGGCTGCTATATCCTCATTCATGAATTAGATCGTCTCCTCAGCTGTACTAGGCTCTAGCACTTAAGTCATGGTTATTACATCTCGGAGAATCCTATTGGGTTCATTTTCAAAATGGTATGGCAAAAGATCCTTGAATCTGCCCTACATATTTCAGGATGTAAACATGAAAAGAAACAGGAACTGGTGATGTGTTGAACAATGTTACGGGTGGCCCACTGCGCAATTTGTGTCTCTGCTTGCATGTTTGCAGTTATCTTGGAAAAAAATGGGAAGAAGTAGCGCAAGCATTGAACTAAATGATCCATCAAACATTGTTTATTTTCACCTTGGATAATGCTTTGCCAATACTCTGTTACATCCAATATTGAATAGCTCAGCTGTACTGACGTGAAACAATAGAATATTGTAGGAGTTTGTGCATGCTCAGTTGTATGGAAGGCATACATGCTTCAGCGTATTTGAATTTCAAACTGTCATTTAATTGACAAAGGCACTGCAGCAATGTTTGCTTTTGGTGTCTCCTTGAAAACTGAATAACTGGATATATCCAAGAACCTGTCATGTACAGGTACTGTTTTTGGCTGTGGAAAAACTGAAATGCAAGGGTGACTGATATTCAAGTGCACATCTGCGTCATGGTTTTGTGATGATCAGTGCTTATATATTTCAGTAAAGCATGGAAGATAGATCGATGCTTTACATTTTAAACTCAGTAATGACCATGGCTGACTGTAAATATTAGGTATTAAGAAAGGCCACATCTGTCAAAGCTTTGTCATTTTGGAAGAAGATTCTATATTCCCTTCCCTTGCACGTGGATTATTTCTTTCATAAGTCTTATCCAATTGCTTAAACAAGCAAGCATGCTCGTACTTGAATTTATTAAGTTCAAAATAAACATATTGCATGTTTTGATGAGTTGTTACTTATGGCCATTTTAAATAAATCTCATGCGAAAACACCGTGCCTGGCAACTATTCAACTGATTAAATATATGCGGATTAAGTTTTTGGGAAAAAAGACATGGAAAACTTATTAGTTGTAGAATTTTCAACGGTTAATTGTCAATCCAGTCTATCGGACAGCTGTACATGTACAAATTCATTTTTAACAAGGATTGCATTCTTATTGGTTTCCCACCAACCGCCAGCGAAGAATAAACTCTCTGAACAACATCAATTGTGATTTTGGTATTTATATAAATTTCAACTTAACCAAAAAAAAGGGAAAAAATAATCCCTGGTGCAGGGTCAAGAGAGGGATAATTAAAATCCTTCAATGGAAAGTTTGTCAGATAAGATTTTCATTTTGTCGCCTACGAATTCAATTCAGACTAAAAGTCAAATTTGTCCCGTTCTATACGTGGTAGAATTCATTTCGACTTGTTTTTAATCATTGTGCAGTGTATTTGACCAAAATCCCGCTAGGAATGAGATGGATGTGAATACACTACAAAACACTTTGCCTTGTAAGATTACGTGCACGAATGCATAATCATTTCATTCGGGAAATGTTAAACGAGTGAAATATCGGCACGCTTCGGAAAAATTATATATTCAATGGAAACTTTGTTATCTTCGGGAAGGGGAAAATTACTTGAAAATTACCATGCGAAAATTAAGAAGTTTGAAACAAATTGCTTTTCAGTTAATGCTTGGTTTGACAAGGAGTGCAAGAAGGTAAGGAGAATGTGTAAAAAGTCAAATAAGGATAACATAAAGCTCAGCTTGCAAACGGTTATTAAGCAAGAAAAATGCCGATTTTATGGTTTCAAGGAGGGAAAAACTAATCTTCCTTGGGAAAAATAATCCCAAATTATTTTGGACGGAGCTCTAACCGAAAAATATACAAATTGGAAATAATATTACAGCTTCTAAATGGTTTGACTATGCAAGACAACTCTATGCGCAGGTTCCCAAGGTTGATCCTCCCCCCTTGGTGAACATTGATACTGAGCTCTTCACAATACAAGAGGTAGAGATGGATATCAAGAAGTTGGGTGTTGGAAAAGCAAAAGACTTAGCTGAACTCTAAGCAGAATATCTAAAGTGGGGCTCAAAGATTCTTGCACCTCACATTACAAAAATCTTCAACATCATACAACAAGGGCTTCCCACAGATTGGACAACTAGTCTGGCAACACCTTTTCTCAAGTGCGGCGACGTCAATAATCTCTCCAATTAGAGGACCATCATGATAAACTCTTTGTTTGCAAACCTATTTGGAAGCATGCTAGAAAACAAAATTAGCAAGTGGGCAGAAGAAAGAGATAAGCGTGCTAAAGGGCAAGCAGGTTTTAGACCTAAACATTCCACAGTTGATCATTGTATAACTTTAAGGCACATCATTGAAAAAGTTTAGGAGAAAAATGAAGAAGTCTTTTGTTGCTTTGCTGATTTAAGAAAAAACATTTGACTCGGTTCCTAGGGATAAGCTTTGGCACAGAATGGAGGAACTTGGGGTTCTTAAACATTTTAGAGCCACTGTGCATAGGCTATATGAAGAGGTGAAAGTCAAAATTAGAACTTTAGCAGACAATTTTGAAAGTTTTAGAAGTGATATCGAGGTCAAGCAAGGTTGCCCACTGTCTCCTACCCTTTTGGTTTTTATATCGACAAGCTTGAGTGGTTAAATTCGCAAGGGGGTGATGGTATCTATTTGGGCAAGTTTGTTATAAGGCTTCTTTTGTACGTAGATGCCCTTATCTTGATTGCTAAATCGGTTCTTGGTTTGCAAGAGCACTTACTATCCCTTGAGCATTTTTGTAGAAGTGTGGGGATGCAAGTCAATATCAGCAAAACAAAAGTATTGGTTTTCTCAAGGAAAAGAAAACATAACCAGCATAAGTTCTACTTTGAAGGCAACATTTTGGAAGAAGTCGCGGATTACAAATACCTTGGAATTGACTTCAACAAAAATCTAAGCTGGAATGGTTGTAGAAAGAAAACAACTTTGGGGGGTTGGAAAGCATTTTATGCTTTTCAAAATAGGTGTAGAGAGGCAGAGTTATGGGACTGAAAAACCACTCAAACTCTTTTTGGGCTTCTAGTGATTCCGGTGATTCTCTATGGTTGTGAACTATGAGCCAACAGTGTATCCGACATGCAGTGGAGAAAAATTGAGAAAATTTAGAAGCATTTGATTACAAACAAATTTAAGATTAAAAGTGCAGTTCCTTATGCTATCTTCTTAAGTGAAACAGGGACTGCTCCTATTGAAGCAATTGCTATGGTGCAAGTCATAAGGTATTTGAAAAAAATTGAGCAAATGAAAGAGGGTAGATGGCCTAAGGTTGTCTTTAATGATAGATTGTGCAAGAGCAAAAAAACTTGGATGCAACAAAATGACAAATGTTTTTGTAAAGGGGTTATTTGCTTGAATGCATGTCCTATAAACAACAAAGAGATAAAAACTTTTGTTATGGAAAAGTTCCACACGCGTACTTGGGATAAGGAGCTAGGAAGAAAGAAAAATTACTATATTGAAGTGTTTAATTCCACTCATAGTCATCAACCACAAGCATACATAGAGGTCAATATCTCTTGGACAACCAAAATTCTTATTGCTCAGTTAAGGATTAATTATCATCAACTCCGTTGTGAAACAGGGCGCTGGAAAAGGCAAAAGGAAGTGTGGGAGGAAAGAGTATGCATTTTTTGTTCTTCTGGAAAAATGGAAACAGAAAAACATTTCATTTTAGAATGTGAGGTCTTCAAAGACAACAAAGAAAGTTATGCAGCTATGCTCGCAGCTAGCTCATGTGATAATCTATTTAGCGAGGGGTTTGTCGAGAAGTTGGGAGCATTTATTTTGGAGCTTCACAGAAAAAGGCCGAATACATCAAGCAGATGAAGAAGCAATCTGTCGCATATGCTATTTTTAGCCTCGTGGATGTTAAAATAATTTATTTATTTCTTCTTTCTATACAACAAAGACATAATAACACCAATGTGCTGACCAATTTACAACCTATAATTGCCACTAAATGAAGTTTTTGGGAGGAGAGCTATGTGCAAGAAGTTACCAGGGAAATCTAAATGAGCATTCTAGGGAATTGTGTCATACATATTATAGATGAATATACCGAGCATGGAGTATCCCAATTCTATTCTAATGTGGTGTGCCAGTAACGTCCCTCGTCCTCGCTGATAGTAATCATAGTACAGATATTGGTTTAACAATGAAGTTTTCTCTTTGAAGAATTAACATTAATATAATTTTTTTAATGATATTCAAAAAGGTTATTTGATGTTTAAAATTAGAGACAACCCACCATTTTTTTTGTTGAGTGAATCCACCTATAATACCGACATCTTTTATAAAATATAAACTTATTTCATATAGAGTATAGTAGATATCATAGAGGTAAAATATAAACTTCTTTCATATAGAGTAGAGTAGATATCATAGAGGTATTTAATGCAAGGAACTTGCATATCACTAGTAAAATTTTAAATAATTTTTTGTCGTGGGTGTTTATTAATTTTTTGAAATATTTGGATGGAGGATAATTTAATGGTTAATTATAATAGTTATTGGTAATATTAGGGATTTGATTGCATGTGATCTATGATCTTTTTGTTAGTAGTATTCAAACAAATATTGGAGGGATAATAGTTTGAATGGTTGGGAGGCAAGTCTTGCTTTCTTTCCACTTAAGTTCAAACAGTTGATGATGACAAGGCTAGAAGGATAGATGTCTCCCTCGAGTGGGACCCTCTCAAGTGTGTTTTTAGACATGTTGGCCCTTGCTAAAGTTATAAGTTTCCTGTTAGGCATAGGCACTTTGACACTAGCTTAAGTTATCCCAACTAATTATTGATTTTCATAAATCTTTAAAAAAACATGTCTTAAGTAGATGGTTCAACTAATTAACCTTAAGGATAATACACTTGCTTTTTATACAAAGTGCTATTGACATTATTCATTAATGAAAGTTTTTATTAACTTAAACCACAATATAAAACTTTAAATATCTTCAATACATAATCTCTAATTATGTTGGTGGTATGTTGCATAATTTTTTTAATGTGGGAGCATAGGGAACGTGTGTTTGGAATGGTTAAAAGTTTCATCTAAATTTATAAGAAATATCACTTTGAGAATAGAAATATATATATATATATATATATATATATATATATATATATAGTAGCGATGGTTTAAACTCATGTTTAACATATGCATTAAGAATTAATCTATATTCATAGCTAATGAGTATTTTAAGTTTTATTTTATTGAAATAAATTTTGATAAGATGTAGATTTACTAGTTCTCATATTTCCGAATATACATACATTAAAAGTTATTTATATTCACAACTATAAAGTGAGTATTATCGAGGTGTGAGACATGGCATTGAACTCGGTGGGATTCGAGCCAAGGACAGAGGAAGGATTGCCCATAAGGTGAGGTGGTTGGTTGACGGTTCACATTTAATCATCTACATGTGTAAGGTGGCATCAGTAGAGGGAAGATATCTTGGGAGTCTGGAAGAAGGCGATGTGGTTTTCCCTGGTGTTTTGGCTGCAATTTGTTTATTCGCTCGTCGGGTAGAATCAGGAGCTCAATTTAGGTTGCAAGCTTGGTTGTGGGCGGGAGATTCAAGCGTACTCGTGGCTTCCAGAAGGCGAGTATCTAGTGCGGGTATGCTTCTTTTGTTTCCCTTAATTCCCTTCTCTTGAACCTAGTTATGTGTCCCTGGTCGACTGGTTTAATGGTTGTTTCTAAAATGCGGTTTATGGCAAGTCCTGAAGCAACTTGCATTGGGTCTTTGACTATTAGCATGACAGGCGGAGATCGTCCTTTGCACTCTGTCAGTTTCTTCGTGGTTTATGGAAATTTTCTATCCTTGATGGCTTTGTATGTTGAAATTAAGGCTGAGTTCATTTTTAAAGAAATGGGGGGCTAGGTATTCAATGATGCGCGATACCTAAGGAAGCACCAACCGCTCCAAGTGGACTAGGTAAATTGGGCGGAGGGGAATCCCACACGGTAGATATCCCTATCCTCTTTCAGGTTCTGGATTGTGTCAGCAAACAAGTCTAGCCCACTGAGCTATGGCTGGTTTAAAGGCGACGAGTTTAAATGGTTTTTTGAATTTCCCGCTCATGCTTATTTTTGTACTATGCCCTCGTATATGTACATGTTTCTTTTGCCTCCGACTAGGCTCTGCTCCAGTGCCTTTTAGTCTGCTCATTGGATGGGTGTTTGCTTGGTTGGAATTCTGTTTCATTGGCATTGGTAGTATTACTTGTCTAGGCTCTTATGTTTTTTGGTTGATTTGTGTCCAGTCCGATGGTTATCAGGATTGTTCGAATTGTAGTACTATGGCTCACCCTGCCTCCTCCAAACAAAATTCCGGCCAGGGCAAAAATGTTCAAGGTCGAAGTTGTGGTCATCGGCGCAGGGAAAGGTAGACCTTGACTCCATCAGTCAAGGGCAGAGGCCGCTGGGGAATAGTTGGAAAAGCTCGAGATGCTGCCCATGTTTATTATAGCAACACCCCTCCTATTTGTCAACTAATATAAGGGTGGGATGCAAAAGTAAAGGAGCAAGTTGAAAATACTAAACCAAACTTTGGAGAGTGACTATCTTTAGTGCAAGACCCAGGTCATTCCAGAGGTAGATACACCCAATTCCAACAGTTGGTTTACTTATACTAGATTATGAAGAATATTGTTGCAAAAGCTATAGGGTAACTTAGCTGGTCCATCTAAACCTAATTTTGAGCTCCAGGAATTTCGCAAGGAATTTCAATTGATTCAATGTCAAATCCAACTTCAGGATGGTCGTCTACGCCAGATTGAGCAGCATATCCTGTGTCTTCCACATACTGAGCTACTGGGTTCTAGTGCCAAAGATTCAACACTTGTGGATTCTTCAGTCGAGTAATGGTCGGAATAGCATGATTGTTCTGTTTGGAAATTTTGAGTAACGTTTAGTTTAGCTTCTCAGAAAGTTACTTGTTGTTGTAGTTATCTAGATATTAGGACTGCTAAAGATATTCAAACTTATATTGCACTTCTTGACATTTTAAAAACATTTGAATTTTGGATGACTTATCATGCAGGCCAACAAATCCAGTTTCCTAGTGGGCGGGTTGATGCCACCTAACATATATTGGATGTGTCAGACTTAGACATTTTGAAAACATTTGAATTTTGGATAACTTATCTGCAAACCAACAAATCTGATTTCCTAGTGGACGAATTGAGGCCACCTAACATATATTGAATGTGTATATTTTTGAAATGAAATAGAAAAACCATAATTTTTTTTTTTTTAAATAAATATAATAAACATATTTATAATAAATTAAATATTTATAATAATTTAAAAAATATCTATATTACAATGTAATGATATTCAAAATTTGAGAACCTATTAATACTAGAAATAAAATTTAAATTTAAATTTCCTGTCTCAAATATTCATTTCCATTTTTTTTAAATTTCAGATGCTCCCAAAAAAAACTCCCAAATTCCTAGAATCATTTTCAGCAAACTGGAGACATTATCTTCTCATTCTTGGAAAAGAGTTTAAAAATGCCAAAAGCAATTCCAATGTAACTATGATGTTGTGTAAAATTGTTTTTTTGAAATACTTGGATTAGGGATGAGCCTATTATTTATTCTAGGCATTTAGTTTTTTTTTTCCTGATCTCTTTAGAACCGAGACATTGTTCTCCACATTTTAAGTGAATGTGTTAATATTTCACTCATGTGTAACTATGACGCTGTGTAAAATTGTTTTTTGAAATACTTGGATTAAGGATAAACATATTGTTTATTTTAGGCATTTAGTCTTTTTAACGTTTTTTTTCTAATTTCTTTAGAGCCGCGACATTGTTGTCTAAAATGTGTTAATGGTTGATTGTTGCTGCAAGATATTTACTTTAATGAGAAATAGATTTGGTGTCTCAACCTTTATTAGCAACATTTGAATTCCATATTTCGTGTGAGATATGGAAGAATATGAAAAATAGAATGGAGTTAAATTAAATGAAACAATTTCCTAATAGTTTTATTAAATAGTTATCTTTTCGTTAATGTAGTTTTATTGTTTTTAGATATGTTTAAATGATTTTTGTTTTCATTTATTTTTATTTAAATTTAAACTTTGAAATTAATTTGAAATACAATTCTATTTTAATCTAGGCAAGAAATATATCTAATAATAAGTTAATTGAAAAAATATATTTAACTTACGGGTATAAAATAAATGGTGATGAATTGTTAAGTCATTCCATAATGTGAAGATCATTGGTTCAAAACTCCATGGCAAAAATCTAGTCATGTTAAGCGCTAGTGTGGCCCAGGTCGGGTGCGATCCCCAGTGATTTTGGTAGTTTAGATTCCCTTGGGTCGCGGTTTCTCAAGCCATAGGTCAAACTTGAAGTAATATTTTGAGAATTCAGACAATTTGATCTATATTTATACAAATCAATCTATATATATATATATATATATATATATATATATATATATATAATAATTGCTATTCAAAAATTTTGAAATCACTTTGAAATACCTCGAGCTCACTTGAAACCTGAAACAAGGTAGATTCATGCTCCATACTAGAGTCCACACATCTATAACTTTTAAAGTAAGTCAATTCTTGAAATCTCTTCGAAGCGTGATACCAAGGTGAGATCTGTGTTGACATAACTTTTTGGAACAAATATTTTAGGTCGTAGTCCTGTCAAATTTGCCCAAAGTCCAACATAAATTTCTTGGAAGCACAAGTTTGAGCTATGGAATTTGCATATTTCGAATGCTTTCAAATTTTTTTTTTTAAACAATAAAAAAACCATGATTTCAACGAAAAATTTACTGCTAGATCTTGAAGAAAAAAACCAAAATGTATCAAGAAAACATTAAGAAATGTGAATTTTCCCAATAATGTTGGTGTATTTGGGGCACGTGATTGGTAGAGGGGATCTCAAGATTGTTCATGCAAACATGGATAACATCATCAAATTGCCAACTTCTACCAATGTCACTAAACTTAGGAGCTTTGTGGGGGGATTTTTTACTTTTATAAGTTGATAACATCCATCTCAGTTGTGGCTGCACCATTATGTCATAATAGCCGACAACAAGAGTTTCCATTGGGGAAATAATCAGGATAAGGCTTTGGAAGTGTTGAAATGGAATATTAGTCAACAATAGTGGTTCTTGCATTGCTCAATTTGTATTGAATCCTCTCCAAGTTCTGTAGTCCCACACACATGATTCACCCAATAATGAGATCTCACTCTCGGGGTTATAAACACATCAACGACCCATGTATTTAATTATAACGAGTTTAACTCTTGTTCTGCAAGGTTTGTTACCCAGAAAGTGCCCTAGCCCATACACATTCACCCACAATGAAGTAATACACATAATCACACATAATACATGGGAGTGGTCTTGATCCAAGGAGGTGAGTCAACATGCTATCATTTTGAAATACTTCATGGTAGATTTATAAAATCTTTGCTTATGCGAGGAGCTCTATGCTTTGGTATAAGCTATTAAGAAATAGAAGTACTATTTGATGAGCATGAAAATCATCATCTGCACTAATCACCAACAATTGCAATATCTACAAGCCTACAATGATTTTATCTTGTTATCAAATATAATAAAGGTAGTAATAATAAGTTGGTGGACATGCTTTTAAGGCTCTACACAAGTTCACAACCCTAAGCATTCTTATGCAAATGGAACCTTTCACCCATGATGCGTACATAAAAGATAACATTCAAGGAGGTATTTCAATATCTACAAGGTTAAGCTTGTGAAGAAAAAGGTGCTAGCAAGGTTGACAAGCATTTTTAGGATGGGTTGTTCTACAAGTTGGAAAAGCTTTGTGTTCCTATAAGAGAAAGACCACAACTTATCAGAGAGGCTTACACCTCCAAAGTTTCAAGGCATTTTGGTGTTGGGCAAGCAATGAGAAACTTATAGAGGTAGGTGTATTGACCTGAAAGGGAATGCATTGTAGCTTGATTTATTAAAGGATGCATACTTCTCTATATTAACAAACCCAATAATAGGAAGTAAGTCTTATAATATATCTTACCTATACATATTAAACCATGGGAGGGAATCTCCATGGATTTCATTGGTGGTTTTCTAAATACGAGGGGGAAGACATGACTATCCATTTGTGCAAGTGGACATGATTAATAAGAAGTGCATTATCATTTCTTACAAAAGGACCATTAAGGGACAAGATGCAATAATCATTTTCTTTGAAAAGGTATGCGGGCACTTTGGGATACAAGGAGCGTTATCTTAGACAAAGATACCAGGGCTCTTAGTGCCTTTTGGACTACATTTTTAGATATGGACACCAAGGTGAAGATATTTGCAATTTCATCCATGGATAAATGGATAGACAAAAGTAGTGAAAATGACATTGGTTAAGATTTTGGGGAGTTACAATTGGAAGCTTCTAAGAAGTTGGGACAAAAATTTGATTTATATTTAACACTCTTATAATAGTGTAGTCCGCACTTCCACCACTAAATCTTGTTTTCAAACTTGCTTTAGATATTTACCGCCTTAGACTTAGATATCATATATGGACATTAAGGAGAAGTGAGGCAAGATGCCACATAAAAAGAACATTTGAATGCCGAATAATTCATTGATAACTTCAAGTATATTCATTTCCAAGTATAGGAGTTAATGAAGAAGTTACAAGAAATGTTCAAGGCTCGACATGACTTGCGCTAAATTGATGAAAGGTAGGATATTCAATATGTTTACATCTAAAAAAGGATACAAGGTCATAGTAAGAAGATTGAGGCTTTGTAGTATGGTCCTTTTGTGCTAAAAATGTTAGGTTATAATGTCTACACAATTAGTTTATCTCCATATATGAGCATTAGCCCCGAGGGTTAACACAATTTGTTGATTCCTTGTGGTTAAAGCATCTTTATTATTGAGAGGTCATGGGTTCATTTCTATCGACACTCTCGGTGTCAGGCTTTGTTGTTGAACCACCGGGAAGTGATCCCTTTTGGTCAGGATCTGTGTAGTACAAATATTCCATGGATGTAGCAGTCACTGATCTCCAGGGTTTGTGAACCATAATTTTTTTTCCCATATATGAGCATTTAGTCGGTAGTGAATATGGAAAATTATAAAACCATATGAGCTTTCCATGTTGGACTTGGGAAATGTGGGCAAATATTACCTGCCATAGAAGACTTAACACCAAAATCTCAATTACAGTTAGTAGAGGGTATGGCTTTTCCAAAGAAGGCTAGATCAACTAGATGGTAACAATAAAAACTTTGGCTAGCTAGATTGAAAGGACAACTTCCAGGCAAGGTGAAATGGAAGTTCTTGTGGCCATACATGCCATAGTTCTAGGTAATTGAAAGCCTTATAAAATTGTATTGATTTATTGTTCCATAAGTGAGCATTCACAAAGGAAGTAGAAGATCTTATAGTAGTCACATAGGCCATAGTGTCTATGGAACCCCATAGTGAGTTCATATTTCTTTGTGCTTTTATTTAATACTTGAGAGTAAAAGAGCAAGGCATAGATCTCACTTTTTGGACAAGTTTTTCCATATTGGGTTTCCTAGTGTATATCTTGTATTCATTGTGTGGATGGTGTGTTGCTTATTGTTTTAACTTCTTTTATTGCATTATCAAATATTTATTATATAGATTTGAGTGTTACACTTGTAATATTAAACTATGATAACAAGTAAAAACTACATGATAGAAGAATTTTACAGAAACATGTGAGATATGTTTTGATGAATTGATCCAGTGGAATGTGTGGTAGTTTATAAATCATTTCACTTTTCTTAGTTCTCATGTTCCTTACAACTCAATATTATTCATATCTTATGGATACTAGTTCCTACAAGTAACGAAATATGTAGCACATGGATTTCATACTTTCTCACTCACATACTCTTACCCACTAGGGAGGCCATAGGGTGACCCTTTTCCATGTGTCTATGCATGACTCTCTAGTGTTGACATGATATCTCTTTATCATTCTTTGATGATGAAATACCTTCCTTGAGTTCCCCATACCCTAGTGTAAATGTATGGCTTGTTAAGGAAGCCTAATGTTAAGTAGGTTCCTTTGCCACCTCTCCCCTCTTGATCTTTTCCCTCTGTCATCAATTCAATTATGTAACACCTTGTTTTGATCCCCTAGTCTATGATTATTCCTAAGTGTCACTGTGTACTGCTTTGTCAATTTTAAGTTGAAATGGATAAATTATGAACAATGCAAATATTCTACTTATTAATTTAAACTTTTGAACAACTAACTAAAGGGTTGAGCCCCTACACTTACCATAATACTACGAGCGGAAACTAGTAACAAGGTTGTGTGACTTGCCTATTTTGTTGATAACCCCTGTCAAAAACCATATTGCTAAATTTGAACTTGAAAAACTATTCCCTTTTCCATTTCCCCAACACTTAGTTAATGAAGAAGTTTTGGTAGTTGAGGAACCATCCTCCCACAATAATGGAGGAAGGGAGAGGTGGTTGAAACACTTGGGAATGTCAATTAGAGGAATAAGCAAGTACCCACCTTGATTTTCCCATTGACCCACAAATTCATATGTTAGGTATGGAAGAATCATGAACAATTGCATGGGAAGAGAGTACAGGTGCACCAATGGGTTTTGAAGGCAATTTTGCATGCAAGAAAAGAGCCATTTACGAGTTAGAAGGATTGCTGCAATATTGGGGGTTATTAGAAACCAAATTCGGAGCCTTGAAATCAAGTAGATGTCAATAACCCAAGTTGAGGGTACAAGGCTGGAAACCATGGATGCACTAAGAGAGGAGAATGCTAAGGGACTACATAGGTAGTGAAGGAGCTTCCCAATCCTATTGCAAGCTAGCTGAGGAGGCATTTGGGATTTCATGGAAGCCATGGACTTAGTGGGAGGAAGGATATTTGTTGTATATTTTTTTATGTAGGAGAGTAGCCTTTATTTTCACTCTTTATCCGAGTGAATTGAGTTTCCCCTGGTTGTATCATGGTTTGGTGAGGGGGTGGTCAATTGTAGAAGCTTTAAGTATAGCTGGGTGCTAGAAAAGAGTTTAGCATTCTTTAGTTGCAAGCTTTTGTTTACTTCAAATAAGTGTATTTTCTTTTATTTATTGTTTACCAATTTGTAATATGAATGATATTTGCATTCATGTCTAGATAATGTTTTCTTTGCAGTAATTTTGACATGAGAATGATGAATGAGATGACATGTGAATGATGGATACTGAAATCATGATTGTGCAGTTTAATGCTTTAGCTTTGTGGTTATCATGAAATGATAATGTTGGATAGTTAGACACCTTGTATGAATGATACCCTTGTGGGTGGAGTCTCAATAGATTCTTGATAGTGATACCTCAATCGGGAGGATACAACTAATTTCCTTCTATTAGATTTAGTGTGGATGCTGGTTGGGGAGTAGACCCTTAACAAACTTCAAGTGGTGGCCATAGAGTGTTTGATAGTGAATGGGAACCTTGTGCATTTGTGCATTCTATACATGGGCAAACCATTCAACCTTTCCTTTATTTGGAGAGAAAATCTTCAAGGAAGGATTTCCTGAGTTTAAAACGATGACTGAGAGATATTAGTTTTCACATAACATGTTCCTCCGAAAATGTGGGCTTGGATGATAGTCTTGGGCTATCAACCTTTCATTATAATTTTCAAGCTTTATGTTGAGGCTAAATCGACCTTTGACAAGTCATTTTGACAGGGTGGGTCTAATTAGATGATCATTTCCCCATAGATTTGTTTGTTTGATCATTTCATAAAGAGCAAGTTGGGAGATTGATATGTTCCTTAAAATCCATAATATGATGCCATCTAAATAGGTGTATTGAAGATGTGAGCTTGTCCTCAAAGGCTTAAAAATTGAAGCCTACGATTGCATGGGTATGAGAACAATGTTAAATGAAAGGTTGACTGACATGTTGTAGGTGCACATGTGAACATGGGTAAAAGGGATGTCTAAGAATTGGATTGAAGAATTAGGGTAAGGCATTGGTTGATATGTTGGTCTTGTATCTTGACCTTGTACTTTTGACCAAACCAAAATATTAGCTTGATTGGGAGTGATCTCTTCATTCATGTGCTTGAGGAACAATGTTGGTGGTGAGGGCTTGCTTGATAGGCCATATGAAAGAATGGACCGATGGTTTATTATAAGCATGGATGCATTCTCACTCAATATATGCATTTATATATGGGTTCTCTTTTATTGTGATAATGGATTGGTTACTTATTATGTGTGAGTTGTTGATGGCTACAATGACAAGGTAAATTTGAGGACAATGGCTTGATTACCTTCTTAAATCAATGATCTTAATATGTGGACAATATTTGAATGAATTGATGAGTTACAATGGATGTTTTTAGGCATTTTGTACTCCCATCGATGCTTAACATACAAGAGGCCTTGAAAAAGGCAAATCTTGTGAGCCAAATAAATGATGGTGGTCCCTTGTAATAATAATGTCTATCGGACTAAGCTTCTATAAAAAAGGAATCTTTGGGCATGCTGTGAATAAGACTATGCAACAACCAACTTCGTTTCTCAATAACAACGGATATGACTTTGTGGTCAACATTATCCCTTCTTAAATCTTTATCAAAATGAAAAAATATTCAGCAGAATTAAGCCTTCTTTGAAGAAAAGGCTCATTCACTGGTTGATGAGAAGAATCTTAACCATAGTTGCTTTGATGGCAACCTAGATACAATTGAATCAACCACAAAAGGAAAATTTTGGCTTTGGGAAAATTCTAATTTTTGTTTGAATGAAGGGGTAACTAACAAATGGTGAAGTTAGTGCGACTATCAATAATGCAAAAAGTTTCATTCAAGAATTGATAAACAATGTCATTGGCAACAAGGGTACCCTACTTAGGCCTTGAAACCCCACCCTCCCCCAATAGAAACATATCTTGTTAGTTTTCCAAATGAATTTATATGAAGAGTTTTGAAGGCACCGCATCAAGAATGAACATTGTGGTAGTCATCCATTCTATGCTAGCCTTGTCTGCTTGCAAGTTGAACTTGCCTGTGCCATTTACCCATACAAACTCTTTGCTTCCATAAGCATATGTATTGCATCACCAACCTTCATGCTACAATGTTGGATGCTTTCCCTGTTATATGCCTTACACACAATTGAACTCAAATTGGAGTTGGGCCTTATTTCATGCCTTGTGTTTGGTTGATTCAGACCTTTTAAGGCTTGTATCTACCCTTTCCTCTCCATTGAATGGGATGGCACACATCATTGGCACCATTGCTTTTTTCTTTTTGGTATCAGCTATGCCTTCCCTCACTTTAATGCCCCTCCTTTTGTCATTTGGGCCTGATCTCTCAGTTAACACCCATCAAATATTTACTTCAATGGCACCTTGGATTGACCCTCATATTGATGCCCTTAACTTACCATTTTTCGATGCCCAATATAAATTCATCCCACGATGCCTTAACATGTTTTGTTATGGATGCTTGGAAGAAACTTCCCTTTTAGTTCTTAATGGAATCTCCTCTCCTTTGGCACTCAACCGTCTTCCCGACAAAGGTCAGCTGAGACTTATCTTATTGTACTTGCAACAACTTAGCTTTGGCCCTATTGCCGCTTGAATCCACATTGGGATTATTGTGGAGAAAATATTTAACTCCACTTTTTCTGGCCTTGGAGGCAAGTTTTGAGTTGAGTTATAGTCACTCAAATGTCAACTCCTTTGTCTAGGCTAACTGTTAACGAAGCCAAGGAGGGTGGGCCCTATGAAAATAACTAAGGCTCAACTAATCTAATGTTATATAAGTCAAGTTTTAGGAGTTAAAATTAAATGATCAAAGATATATTCCAATTAAATCAATATATAATTTACAACAAATAAATTCAAAGAATCATAATAACAATAACTATCTACAAGGAGAGATATTGCAATAATATACAAGAAGGATCAAGCTAGACCAGTGCCAAATGTTAAATACTTGCCAAAAGTAAATATTCCAAGTGGAAAGATAACTTTTGAAAGTAAATGTGGCAATAAACATAGGCAAGTACTATAACGTTCAATGTAAAGAGCTTAGAAAAGTGAATAATTTGAACAAGATGTTATATTAAAAAAATGTATGTACTTCAGATATTGACAATTGCTTCAAAGAGATAGATAAGATTTATGAACTTAGGAAGCAAAATAAAATGAAACTCCAAGTGTCAATTCTACAATTTGAATGCATTGGAATGTAATCTTTATTTATTTTAAACTTAAGTTAGATTGCAAATTGAACAAATTTCAATTGAACTTCTTCCCCAAGCCTTATCCTCGTTGGGGCCCCAATCTCAGAATAAGGAGTCAATACAGGTTGAAGGGCACCCAAATTGCTACTTCAACCAAAAAAGTTGGAGGTAAATTTCATTATTGCAAATAAATTTTTTGAATTTTTTTGATCAAATGTACAATATTGCTTGAAGTGTAAAAATTGAATAACGAAAGAGTAAGTGAGTAGGTTGGTGAATGAATTTGCAACTTAAGCTCAATGTATAAAAGATTGCATAAGAAGAATTAAATGCATATTAGCGAAATGAACTACTCTAGTCTAGCTAATGAAAATCACTCAAGCATCACAAAGAGAACTTCCCCAAATGGGGAAGGGAAGGATGCCTAGGGAAAAAAAAATCCCCTAACTCCCAAGAAAATGAATTCTTTATTAGATCCCCCTTATAGGAATGAGGGATAGATAGATGATTTACAATAGATCCCTTCAAAATAGGGATTTGTAGAGATGCTTTGGAGAGAGTTTACAATAGGACCCCTTAAAGGGATAAAATACTATTTTTCAAATACTTATAGCAAGTTAGAAGCAATCTATGAAAATGTTACAATTGGGACCTTTTGGGAAAATCCCAATAATGAGATAAAAAACTCTTTACAAATTTACAATGGATTACAAGAGGCTCTTTTGGCAGTCCCAAAAGAGAGCCTTTTTCTACAAACTTCAAGAGGTTTCCTTGAAATGGTCTTTGGGTTGAGGAAGCCCTTTAAAAAGGGTTTACAAAATGCAAATGAATTTTTTCAATCAACTGTCCAAAAGTGACCCCTTTTTTAGTGTTTTATTCTCCCACAAGCAGTCCTTTTGAGTTGTCAAAAATCTGCCCAAAAAAATCAACAAGCGAATTAGTTAGAAAAGCACTCAAAGAAAGATGATCCACGACTAAAAATTACTATCTTATAAAAGGAAAAAACCTTAATCTAAAAGATCAATTTTTTATGGTGTTTTTTCTAATGAATGACCAAGTAAACTTGGTCCTTCTTGGCAAAACAGATTGTTGTTAGAACAACAATCCAAATTTAAGCCCATGTGCCTGATTTTTAATGAAAATTCAAGGAAAGATAAAGAAGTTTAAGGTTTGCAGGTAAAGGATATGAGAGTGAGTCTTGAAGGCTCTGATCTTAAAGGCTTGGTTTAATCCACCAAAGCTACGCCTCTTGGAATTTATGGTCTGCAAAATAAACCAACAAACAATACAAAGTGATAGATACCCAAGTAAACTTTGGATATCTGCAATATTACTGCCAAATCTTGATCAAAATTTCTTAATAAATCTTAAACAAATTATATAATTTTTTTTGCTTTGAGATAACCAAGGAAATCTGAGTTGAATCAACTCTCTTTGGTTGATTTGTGATTGCTAGGACAACCACAAATTCAAGCCTTTAATTTTCTTGATATTCAATAAAGATCATGAAAAAGGGAACCAAGAATGATAGAATTTTATTAGAAGGAAATGAGAGATGTTGGATTCCTTGAAAGCGCTTTGGTAGCCTTTTAAATGTTCCTTTAGATTCCTTTGGAAGTGAACTGATCCAAGTGGGAATAATGCTTCACAAATGTGCTTGAAGATAACTGATCTAACCTAGGATTTCCCTAACTTCAAATGATAGGAACCTATAAAAAACTTAAGATCTTGCCGAAATATTTAATAGCATAGGTGTAGCTTGCATAATGAAATAAATAAACATGTTATTCTTTTTTCCCCGGGGAAAAATCACAATTTTCTATTAATTGAGAAAATTACATGTTTTAGATGCCAGGAAGGCATATGCAGTAAATTGGGTTGTAGCCATAAAAAAAAATGTCTGTACAAAATTACCCGCAAGGGGTATGCTGTGACTGTTCATAAAAAGGATATATACAATATGTATAAACATAGTACTGATAGAAATCGCAAATTAAACTGCAGATTAGGACCTATCAGCTCGCTAATATAACTGATCAATATAAGGCCGGTGGTAGTATTGAAAATGTTTTGCATCCTGCTGCTCTTGTATTAGCCATAACCCCCTAGGCTAAACCGTGGCCTCCTTGGATAAATGGTCGGCAACTTGATTGCGTTACTTGTAAATGTGTTGACAATAAATATAATCAAAATGAGATTTTAAAAGCATGGCTTCATCCAATATAATATTGAGAGAGTGCACATGACATGTAGATGTATTATTGAACCATTTTATGATGATTTTAGAATCCCCAAATATCTGAAGTTGTCTGCAATCGTGTGCGAGTGCAAAATGGAGCAAATGTCTAAGGGTGATAAGTTCAGCAAAATTATTAGTTCCAACCTCCAAGCCCATCTGGATTTGGTAAAAATGACTGTCAGAATTGTGTAATAAAATACACCCCCCCCATAGTGCAGCACCATCGAAATATGCCCAAGGATGATTTTGGTTTATGACTTCAGGTATCACAACATGGGCAGGAGGAGTGGGGTCATCTTCTAGAATTTCATGATAGTCATTCATAATCTGAGGAATTGCCAATGGCCAATGAGCTGCTTTGTCTCTAAAGATGATACCATTTCTATTCAACCAGATGGTCCAACATATAAGTAGAGGGAGACAATGAATTTTCTGGTTCGTGGAACCCTCCCTCCAATATTTCCAAGCCTCCAGTGTGTTTTGTATGTGCCATCACATAGTAATGGTCAATTAAGAAAGTACTTGTTCCCATATATTGATTACTATAGGGCAATGGAGAAAGAGATGATCATTGGTTTCTTCAGCCTGATGACATAAAACACACCAAGAGGGGCCATAAAAGGATATTTTCATCAGATTACCCCTGGTAGGTGTCTTGTTCATCAATACATTCCACATAAATAGTCTGGTGCGTGGGGGGGCTTTGAGCTTCCAAAGAGCACACCACCAATCCATCAACACAAGTGGCATGTGTGTAGCATGTATAATAGGATATCCCTCTTTAGGTGAATATGATCCATGCCCTGCTGGAGCCCAAATGAGTTTGTCATCTCCCTCCATAATGCGAACATGTGATTCAGTCAGTGCGGATATATATCCTGCCCAAGCCTGGTGCCATTGGACTGGGATACCCAAATTATCAGCAAATTTCCATGCTTGTGCAAATATGGAGGTGTTCTCTGAATCAACAATATTGGCAATCATATGAATGCCTCTGTTCTTAAGGAAGTTAATAAGTTCAGGAGGAAGTTGCTACATGTTGCCACATCTAGTCCATGGATCCATGCCAATGTGCACAGATGTGCCAACTCTTATGCGCCATGCAAGGCCATTTCTGATAGTAGGAAGGGAATGTAGAACAACCCACTAGATCATAGATATACCAATTCTTTGCCATGTTTGGAGGTGAATCCATTCCATATTACGTAAGGGCCATATGTATTTGTAGTGTACCACTTCAATCCAGAGGCTGTGAGAGTTAAGTATAAGCCATCCCATCTTGGCAGCAAGAGCATGGGTGAAAGAAGGTAGGTCTTTCAAACCCCAGCCACCCCACTTCTTGGGTAGTGCAATGTGGCTCCATCCCACCCAAGTAAATGGCTTCCCTTCCTTGTATCCATTCCAAAGGAATCTGCAACATATTTTTTGTATCCGTGAAAGGATTCCTTTGGGTATCCAAGCCAAAGACATCCAATACACCAAGGTTGCCTCCAGGACTGATTTAATAAGAACTAATCGTCCTGCTCTCGATAAAAATCTATGGTTCTAGTTGTGTAATCTCTTTTCAACCTTGGCCACAAGCCAAATCCAGTCCGCAATTTTGTAACAATGAGGTTTGATTTGAAAACCAAGATATTTGAGCCCATCTTCCAATTGTTGTCTCAGGAATGGAAATTTCTGAAGTGCAATCCATATTTCCTGTGGTGTGCAAGCTTAGAAGGAGATAGCGGATTTCAACCTATTAGGTTCCATACTGGTAGCTGCTAAGAAGAGCATCAAAATATCATAAAATATAGAGAAATCCTGAATGCCTCCATTGAGGAAGATGAGCACATCATCAACAAATAGAAGGTGGGAAATAGTACAATGATCTGTTATCTTGAGACCCAATAATTGCCCCTCCCTTCTAGCCTGTAATATTAATCTACTCAGACCTTCCATAACAAGGAGAAATAGGAGAGGGAAGAGAGGGTAGCCTTGTCTAAGTCCGCGCTCAACATGAAAGAAATTGGAGGCTGAACCATTAATAAGAACGTTGAAGGACACAGTAGTAATGAAGCACATGATCCATTGAATGAAAGAGAGGGCCTCTAGGCAATACCTATAGCCTCGATCAAAAGAATTAGATAGGTAAATCTTAAGGATGGCTCCTTTTAGTTGCTTCGTCTTAATGGAGTGGAGGGCCTCCTGGGCAATACCTATAGCCTCATGAATTTGTCTATTATGCAAGAATGCAAATTGCTCAGGCGAGATGTGGGTAGATAGGATGGGCTTAATTCAGTTGGCAATGATCTTGGAAATAATCTTGTAGAGGCAGTTGTAGAGGGAAATAGGCCTAAAATCATTGAATGAGTGTGGGGAGTCCACTTTAGATATGAGGGTAATGAAAGTAGAGTTGATAGCCTCATACATGTGTCCGGTTAACCTGGAATCCTCCACAACATTGAGAAGGTCCTGTCTGATGGTCTTAAAAAAGGATAAATAAAATTCAACAGACCATCCATATAGGCCAGGGATTTTATCCCTTTTGAACCATTTAAGTGTGCTTTCTAGTTCCCCCATGGAAACAATCTTAATAAGATCATCTGTCACATCTTGGTTAACAAAGCGAGGGAAAACCCTGACAATCCATACTATTTCTGCAAGAGTGGCCCTAGGAGGAGCCTTGAAGAGCTGTTGGAAGTGTGAGTTGCCTAGATGTGCCAGATGGTGAAAGGAATGGGCGAATTGACCATCCTTGGTGGGCATCTTCCAAATATTGTTGTTGGCCCTTCTCCCCTTCGCATAATTATGAAAAAAATTGGTATTATCATCCCCAGCCTGTAACCAAATAGCTCGACTCCTAAGGCACAAGGTCTCCTCATGATCTTTAAAAATTTTGGATCTCTGAGTCTCCAGATTAGTGAGAATGTTTTTAGCTTCA
Source organism: Pinus tabuliformis (assembly GCA_031772625.1). Taxonomy (NCBI): domain Eukaryota; kingdom Viridiplantae; phylum Streptophyta; class Pinopsida; order Pinales; family Pinaceae; genus Pinus; species Pinus tabuliformis. Next base: position 222,139,955 of record CM062809.1, on the reverse strand, counting down.
TCAGATGTGAATCCTCGTCCCTGCTCATCCAAAAGATCAACCAACTTGTTTTCAATGTTCCTAAGAGTATATTCTTCCTGGTCTCTCTTGTCTTTTTCCCATTTGATAGATAAACTCTTTATCTCAAGGAGATTGTGGTAGAAACCTTCTACTATGGATCTCCCCTGAGAAGGTGGATGAGCACACCAGTAATCATTGACCAATTTGATGTAATCAGGGTCCATCAACCAAGTAGAATTGAATTTAAAAGGGGCTCTAGGCTTCAGGAAGGGACCCGACAATTCTAGGAAAATAGGAGAGTGATCAGAGATGCCACCAGATCCCACCCACTGTCGATAATTTGACAAGGTTCTTACCAAGTGTTCCTTGATTAAGAATCGGTCCAATCGCCTTGCCAGAGATGCATCTCCAGTTCTTCTGTTGCACCAGGTAGGTTGCATCTTATTCATGGGGATATCTATCAATTGGTGATGCTTTAGAAGTTGTTCCATGTGTTCGATAGGGGATCCAGTTGTGCATTTCATCCCCAAGATTCCGCATGTCTGATAGAGAAGTTTAGGTCCCCACCCAGAATAAGATTGTCTGAATTAACCAAAGATAAATTAAGAAGATGATTCCAATATTCAGCTCTATTAAGACAGGGGGTGTAAACATTGATAATTCTGAAGTCCATGCCCAGCTCCGAGGAATAAATGTCCATGCCAATAAATCCAACACCCCCCCAAGTTGAGCTAATCTTGATAGTGCGGGGATTGATGCCGAGTGCAATGCCTCTAGATCTTCCAATGACATCAAGAGCGTGAAAATTCAAACCCAACTTCAGAGATTGCATGACAGAGATGACTTGATTGGCCATGCCTAGGGTTTCTTGTAAGTATATGATGTCGATAAGCTTAGAATCCAGTAGTCTTCTGAGGGCTAGTTTTTTAGAAGGGTTAGCCAACCCTCTGCAATTAAGGGAGACCCACTTCATGGGTGAGACCAAGGAAGGGTATTTGATGCTCTAAGAACCCTGCCAAGTGTAGATTTCCTGCCATGAGCCACATCCACCCTAACCTAGATAATAACTTTAGATATATAGGAATGCCGACCCGTAGGGAGCTTGGTGTTTTTAAGAGGGGAGATCAAACCAATCTTTACATGCTCAGGTGGGTGTGACACCCAAGAGCGAAGATTGTAGGAGTGTGAATGCCCTGAGGAGGTTGAAAGCCTCAGAGAAGGAGATGAGATAGTCAAACTAGGAATAGAGGGTGGGGTGGTCGAGTAGGATGGAGAGGGTAGGTCCAAAGGGAAAGTAATAGGAGAAGATGAAATGCATGGAATGTATGCAAATGTAACATGAAAATGATGTGCAAACTAGATAAAGAAATAGAAGATACAGAGCAATGGGGAGGAAGATTACCCGATGAGCGAGCAGCCACAACAACAACTCGAGATCTCGTCATAGGCGGGGAGGGAGGCCTGGGAGAGATCAATGTTGGAATCTAATAAGATCCACAAGCTGTTGTCTTTGGACCTTGTGATTGAGGAGTCTGGCCTTCCGCAGATGAAGGTGCTGCAGGATTGACATCAACCATGGCTTTGGAGGGGGAGAGGCGGAGATAACTAGAGGACAGTCTTTATAGAGATGACCAACCTTGTGACACCTTCTGCATATGAATGACACTCCCTCATAATCCAGGATTTGGATGCGAGCGAGTCTTCTCCAATGTAGCGTAATCTTGTCCTCTAAACCCTCTTTGGTGTCCAAGTACACCAATATGCGAGCCATCGATTTCTTGTAGGATGTAACATATGACTTGTCATAATCCAAGAAAGTACCCAATGCATTCCCAATTCGGGTGAAAATATCCTCAGACCAGAAGTGAAGGGGGAGGCCAGGTAGCCTGACCCAAAGTGATCCTGTGCCCAATTATTCCCGCTCGGGGTCAAATAACGGGCTCCATCTCTTGAGCAACCCAGGAGCTAGTTCGATGGGCTCCATGTCTTGAGCAACCCAGGAGCTAGTTTGATGTGCCAGTACCGAGAGAGAACCCATGAGGCATAGTCCTCCCTTTGGAAGATAAGTGCGAACCATCCCCAAGGCAAGGTGGTAACAGACGGGAGCTCCTTGAGAATATTACCCCAAATTTCCATGACCCAGAGGCGCAGACGGGCAGTTGTGTATGCTCTTCTTCTAACTCTGCCCACCAAAACCTTATTCGCACTATCCACAACATCCCCCATTTGTACACCTTCACTGAAGTAGAGGGATAGATCCTTACGGGAAGCTTTGACGCACTTCAATTTCTTGTCTTTTCCGAAGCGGGGTGCCGTTGGGTGGTCTTGAAGGGGATCCTGTGAACCTGGGTTACCCTTCTGAGGATGAGGGTTACAAGTCCGAGGGTTGATAGCCGGAATGTCAAAACTGCCGGACGGAGAAGTTGATAGTTTAGGCTTAGTAGAGGTATGCAAAAATGGGGATGAATCCAGTGAGTGAGGGAGGAAATATGTTGTAGATGCAAACCCCACCATTGAGGGGAGGGCAAAGGAGGATGGAAGATGTGATGGATCTGGAGGTGGTGAATCGAAATATGGGGAGGGTGGGATGGAATATGCAAGTAGGTGTAATGTGGTCGGTGAAAGGGGAGGGTAGTCAAGTCCCAGAGATGCGACGAAGAGAGTAGAGAACGGTAAACATGTCACAGATGGACCGAGATCAGAACAGACATGCGGCGATCCCGACCTCAGTAGAAAAGGCGGTCCGAGGACCTAGCAACTGACACATCTAACATAGTGCTAGGGTTAGACCAGATGGATTCCTAGGGATTCAGATCCGTCACTGTAGGGTGGTCTTGAAGGGGATCCTATGAACCTGGGTTACCCTTCTGAGGATGAGGGTTACAAGTCTGAGGGTTGATAGTCGGAATGTCAAAACTACCGGATGGAGAAGTTGATAGTTCAGGCTTAGCAGAGATATGCAAAAATGGGGATGACTCCAGTGAGTGAGGGAGGAAATATGTTGTAGATGCACCCCACCGTTGAGGGGAGGGCAAAGGAGGATGGAAGATGTGATGGATCTGGAGGTGGTGAATCGAAATATGGGGAGGGTGGGATGCAATATGCAAGTAGGTGTAATGTGGTTGGTGAAAGGGGAGGGTAGTCAAGTCCCAGAGATGCGACGAAGAGAGTAGAGAACGGTAAACATGGCACAAATGGACCGAGATCAGAACAGACATGCGGCGATCCCGACCTCAGCGGAAAAGGCGGTCCCGAGGACCTAGTAACTGACACATCTAACATAGTGCTAGGGTTAGACCAGATGGATTCGTAGGGATTCAGATCTGTCAAATAATCGACAATGTCCTCTTCCATTTCCGACATTTTGCAGTCAATCCCGGGGACAGCAGGAACAGACCATGGAACAATGTTGACAGTGATATCAAAGTGGATGTCCAGCAAATCGTGACGGTGAATATGCCAATGCAGTAGGGGAGATGGTGGTGAGTAGCAACAAAGTCTGCAGTGTAGGGAGAAAGATACAAAACCCTAGCTGAGGTTCTTCGGTGATTTAGATTAGAGCGCCATCAAAATCCATAAAACAAGAAATACATGTAATATCAAATTCTAGGATGCAAACTAGTGAGAAGTAGGAGATAATTGCTATGCAATTTCTATCTTCTCATTTTGAAAACAATGTCCCTATCAATGCATAAGCTAACTTGAAGTAATGAAATGAAAACCAACAAGGTTACCTCATGGAACACCAAGCAAACCACACAAAATAATAGGATCATGGACCTCCAAAGTATTTTTGTTAACAATAAAAGATACAAAATTACAATATGATTTTCCCAAGTTCTCCATTCTTCCCTCCCCAAAATGAGAACAAATGAGAACAACATATCGATTTTTTTAGAGTAAGATGCCCAATGAATTTGCTGAAGATTTTTTATTTGATGGCCTATCAATTGGTAACCAATTCCCTTTATTTAGCTTAATGTAAAACCCCTTAATTTTCTGAATATCAGTCCCAAAATTTAGCTGAGTATGGCTGTTATAATCAACCCCAAACCTGTTGTCATAGAAGTCCTAATTTAACCCCTATTTTTAGATGTTAATAGCCGTCAAATGTGGGATTTTGTCCCCTTTTTTAGTTTTTAAAAAGGGCAATTCACCCCCATATGTGGCAGCCAATATTTTCCCAAACTCACAGGTCCACTTGGCATTCCTAAATAGCTCCTTAACTCCGCTTTTATGCCACATCACTTAAGTTTATTCTTTGACTTGGAATCATGACTTTAATAAATTCCTCACATACTAATTCTTAAAATTTTTCTTGACTTTTCATCCACACTTTGGAAAAGTGGGTTTTCATGGGGAATTAATTATTTTTAGACCCCCAAAGTGGGTACTAGGAGAATCTTGGCATTGTGAGCATGAATTTTGAGCTCTTATATGCCACCAACATGTTCAAAGGCCACTTATTTACAACATTATATAGAAATTTAATTAAAAATCCCGTTTTTTTGGGAATTTTTGGTTATTTAAAAAAAATCCTAGAAAGAGTTAGTCAAATTTTGTAAGACTCTAGATATGACATAACATGGAGATATACATTGACACTCAACATTGGAAAACACCCAATGCCTAATTATTAAGCCACATTCTAGCTTTGGACGTATATTGGGTGAGAAAACTCGACTAGTTAAGTATCGCTAAAGAGCGAAAATAATTAGTCTAGTGAAAAAAGCACCTTAAAGTGGACTCACTTACTAACCAGGTCCCAAATTTCCTAATTTTGTTACATAAGTTCATCGTGCTAGTGTTCATATATACAAATCTCCCACAGGGGTATGAAATTTGAGAGAAGAAAGTATTTAGAGATGAGAGAGAATAAAATAAACATAGGTTAGGCTTGTTGCAATTTTGAACAACTGAAAATTTGTCAGGTGCCTCATCCATTAAGAAATGGGGTCTTCTTTCCCTGCCATGTGCATAGGAGCAGACCCCATGAAAAATTCCTCCTTAGTGTTTAATGAATTTAGCCCTATCGATGCTTGATAGAGTAGTCCATCGATGCTCGCCAAATTTGTTCATGTTGGCGCTTTGTGGAATAGTCCATCGAGGCTTGGTGAAATAGTCCCTTGATGCTTGACGAATTTTTCGCATTCAGTGGGATGGCCCATTGGGCGCTTAAAAATTTTGACGAGTACCTTGAGAAGTTGCTACTTCTCACTCCTCCCTGGAAATTAACAAAATTATAGTCATGGGAAAGTTATTCTTGAAGATGATTTCTTGTTTGTAATGAAAATTTGGGTGATGCACATATTTTTTTTTTCAAGATAATCCTAATGGGTAGCCCAGTTGGTTGAAGTCACCCTCGCCAAGTCATTGGCCCCCTGTCATGAGGCGCGAGTTAAATTTTCCTTAGGTTTGACAGTTGGGTCGACTAGGATGAGGTCCCTTCAGGTGGGCCCGCTTAAGGGTGTTGCAAGGAAAAATAATCAAGATGCCATATTCTTAAAAAGATACCTAGAATAGTTTAGTTATAGGTTCACTTTAATTTTGGAGCATTTGTTTGGGATATTTTTTAATTTTATATGTTTAGTGTGGGGTGTAAGTCTTTGACTGAGTTCATAGTTACTTTGATTGTCTGATGAAAACTTACAATGACTTAAATATATATTTCATTTCTATTAATGGGGTCAAATGAGTGAAATCTTCCTTTGCCTTTGGCATGATCGAAAGACACTAGGAGTATTATGGATTTTCTATTTGTAGTTTGACTATGTATTACAATTCATGGAACACAAAGCTTATTTTAGAGGGGGAACCAACTACATGATTTGAGAAACAAGTGGTATGTGGTCAAACCTTGTAATTTTTTTTTTTTTTAATGTGGACTTTCTCTCTAACACTCAACTAACCATACACTTATGCCCTGAGGTCTTGCCTTTACCTATTTATACCATTCAATTCCTATTTTCAAAGCCTCTTTAACTCCCATCTCATTCTCTCATCATCAGATTATCATCAAATCTTGATCTGGATTCCAAATTCTCTTACTAGGCTCTTTGCGTACTTGTATTTTTCATCTCCAACACCTCAACAAGATCCTCTTGTTGCTATTCTGGCTCCAATATTGCAAGTTTGTTGTGTCATCATAAGGCATCTCAAAAAGATTAGTTCTCTCATACCTTGGAGGTGTTTAGGGGTGAATTAAAGGGGTTGTTGGAGGTTAGGCTCATGAAACCTGTTGAGGAAGGAAAGGTTTTCTAAGATATTCTCTAAGTACTGCAAATTTGAGTTATTTATCACTTTATTTATTTCTAGCTATTTGCTTGTAGTATTTGTTTCTTACTTTTAGTTATTTGGTTGCTACATTTGTTTTTTTTCAATTGTTTGGTTTCATGGCTAATTTGCATAATTGTCATTAGTTGTTTCTTGCTTTGCATGATTTCTACCCTAGTTTGCATGTTCCTTTTTTGTTGTTTTTCTTTAGAAACATTTTGGGATTTGTTCATTTTCAACTTCTCGTCAGATATGACTTCTAGTTCTTAGTCATGTACCTCATTTATTTAGATGTCAAGAGTAGAGTAAGTCAATAGTGAATATGGTTAGATATTTGAAAATAATTATAACTTATTTTATGTTCAACTTAAAAAAATAGATTGCTTTGTTGGTGGAGGTAATGACTATTGTCAAATATGAAGGTACCATGTAATTCATAAGATGTAAAGTCATGACTTGAATGAAAAGGCGAGGTTGATGAAATTCCTTTTCTTTTAATATAGATGAGATATAAAGGATGTTGGATATGTGCATATTCTTAGCATGAATGGATTGACCGCGGTTGTTTCAGGTGCAACACCCTCAATTATTTTTTGGTGATTTGTTGTCTATTTTTGGCAATTTTCAGTGCTAAATTTTCACCTTTAGTTGTTTTGTGGCACATGGCGGTTTAGCCCATGGTTTTGTAGTTTCAGTTAAGGAACTATTGTTGTATTCTAATCCAAGGTAAATGGATTAGTTGTTTTTCTATGCGACATCATGTGTGTGTGTCTATATATATATATATTGATGTTTTTAAGGATTTAATATTTTTCCTGTATATAGTCTTGTAGGCGAATATTTTGGTTTGAAAATTCATATGTATAGAATGTAGGCAAATCTTCAATAAAGAACATGTATTTTACTATTAAAATTGGAAATTCCTTGGCGAATATCCATTTAATCATATATATGTAAAAAATTGGCGAATATTTAGTTTCTTCGAAAAATGTCCAAAAAATAGCCCATTTGCGAAATTTCACCCCTAAAATTCCCCCCCCCCCCCCCCACACACACATATATATAGTAAGAAAGAATATACTGAAAAATCTTTCTACTTTTCCTAGTTTAGATTTTAAGGGTAAAATATTTGTGTTAATGTGTGTGTTTGCGATTGCATTTTTTTTGTTTTGTTAAGGATCTATATAGCATAGCCCATTCGTGAATTTTCACCCCTAAAATTTTCCCATATATATAGTAAGGAAGAATATACTAAAGAATCTTTCTACTTTTCCTGGCTTAGATTTGAAGGTTAAAATATTTGTGTTAATATGTGTGTTTGCGATTGCATTTTTTTGTTTTATTAAGGATCTATTTATAGCAATTAATTGTACACGGTTAAAATATCATTTTGTATTAGTGCAATTTTGGCTTCAAGGGGATGTTTTTGTGGCTAAGGGGTTTTGCTCGGGCATGTGATAGACCTTGTTACAATTTATATTTTCATAATCAATTCTTGTGGTGAAAGGAAATGGCGTGTAGTTCAAAGATAGACATAGAGAAATTCAATGGGCATAGTTTTGAGCTATGGAAGTTCATAATGGAAAATCTGTTGGTGGACAAAGATCAATGGATTGTTGTGGATCTAGGTACTACACCAACATGGACGTTGATAGAATACCAGACCAAGTTGGATCGAAAGGAAAAGAGCACAATACAACTGTCTCTTAGATTCAATATTACTTAATGTTTTACGAGAAGCTATAGTGAAGGCATTGTGAAACATGCTAGGGATTTTGTATCAGTCTAAGTCCCTGGTGGACAAATTTTTCTTGCGTAAAAAGTTGTATAACCTAAGGATAAAGGATGGAGGCTCAGTAAAATAACATCTAAATGCCTTCAATACTATGGTAAGCCAACTATTATATGCTGATATTAAGATTTTAAATGAAGATAAATGTATTAGTTTGTTGTGTCCTCTAACAAACATGTGGGATAGTTTAGTTGTTGCCATAGGTAGTAATGCAACTATTTTAGGTTTCAATGACATAATATCATCCCTGTTATCGGAGGAGACGAGACAAAAAAATATTGAAATTTAGAACATAGTTGCCTCATCTATAAGAGGACATTCCCATAATAGAAATAAAAGTAAGTCATCAAGTGGGAGATCTAAATCTGGAGGATGGAAAAATTTAGAAAAAGGCCATGTTTGAATAAATGACATCCTTGGAAAAGAATGAAGCTTGGGGTCTAGTGGAGTTTCTGGCTTGAGGAAATCCCATTCACATCAAATGGGTGTTTAAGAAGAAGTTGAATGTAGAAGGCACCGTGCAGAAATGCAAAGCTTGATTAGTAGCAAAAGGTTATTCTCAGCCAAAGGGAATTGAATTTGGTGATATCTTTCTCTTATTGTCAATTTAAGTTCTATTAGATTTATTTTATTTATTGTTGTTTCTTTAATTTTGAAGTAGAACAGATGGATGTAAATACAACGTCCTACATGGGGATTTGGAATAAGAAATATACATGAAGCAACTATAAGGATTTACAGAGAAGGAAAAGAAAGAGCTAGAGTGCATAATGGAAAAGTGTTTTGATCAAAAAATATAAATCGAAAATATCTATTGCTTTGTGAGCCTTTCCCAGAGCTCACCAAATAGATGTATGTGGATATCAATGTAAATCCTGAATTTCAATTACATTCATGCATAAAATCTCAAACAAATGGCTTGAGGAAACATACATGAACCTTTGTAGGTTGGTGATGGATGTTGGATATAGAGCCTTAGGCAAAGAACTTGCTTCTTCCTGAAGATCTTTCTCCTAGCAATCCTGATCCAAAATTCCTACACACAAACACAACCAAACAAGACAAGTTTTTCATTCCAAAGAGGGTAAATCAACATGAAAAATATACACATTAACATGATACACATAGAATGTAGAGAAGGGAAATCATATTCATTAATGAATCACATGGATACAAATATAATGGTATACCTTCAACAATATGTCCTCCTCTCTAGCCTCAAATCCTAGTCTCCCCCCCAACAAAGGATAACCTCATAGTTTAGCAGAGCTCTCGTACTATGTCAGACTCTCTAGATCTGGATGTAACTGGATCTAGTTGGATTTGACCCCTTTCCTCTTGATAGGTTCAGATTATATAGGTTCATTCTATCCTCTAGGGGAACATATCTAGACACCTAGGGGCTTGAGAAGTTAGGAAAATGGACCCCTAGCCAACTCATGAACAAGTAGATCGAGTTGATCTCCTCGGGAACAACAAACTCTAGAACCCTTTCCTCAATTATGAAATAACTATTATTTCATGATTATGAAATTGTGACAAAATGATTATAGGAAATTACTAAATTGTGTAATTTCACCCTTACAACATGGAATAAGTCCCTTGTAAGACCCACATAAGTAAAAACAAGGGTGAAAGGGGATGAATTCTAGCCATCAACTAAGGTATGTTGAACTTGGGTCTCTCTCACTATAGTGGAGTATCAAAAGGGGATATAACAAAAATTCCCTACATGGGGTTAAAGCAATCACTAAGGATGTGATGTAAAAAAATTGATACTTATATACTAGGACTTCTATTTACAAAGAGCAAAAGGGATCACTATTTATACTTCAAATTAGTTGGTGATCAACTCATTTATTTAGTATTACATGTCAATGATATGTTGTTGATTAGAAATGATAGGGAAATCATCTAGGAAGTGAAACTCAATTGTCCTCTAAATTTGACGTGAATGATTTTGATGATGCAAATTTCATCTTGGGCATGGAAATTAGAAAATATTGGGAAAAGTGAAAACTTTGGTTAAATCATAGGAAGTACGTTGAGACAATATTGTGGAGGCTTAATATGCATACATATAAACTGGTAAAGGTGCGTATTCTTGTAGATGTAAATTTATTTGTAGAGCAGTGTCCCAAGACATAGGAAGAGAAAGAGGACATGTCTCATGTTCCATATGCTAGTTTAGTTGAAATTTTGATGTATGCAATGGTTTGTACTGGATTGGAAATTGCACATGCGGTGGGAGTATTAAGCAGGTATATGTCAAAAATTGGGAAGGTTCATTGGACAATATTGAAGAGGGTTTTTAAGTATCTGCATGTTACTCCTGGCTATGGATTGTGCTTCCAAGGAAAACCAAGATGGGACAAAGTATTAGAAATACACGACTTTGTTGATGCAGACTAGGATGGAGATCTGGATTAGAGAAGATATACAAGTGAGTATCTATTTAAACTATTTGGAGGAGTAACCCGTTGGATGAGAAAAACACAATATATAGTGGCATTCTCAATTATAGAAGTTGAATAATGATAGCCACTCACACAAGCAAGGAAGTAGTATGGTTACACAGATTGTTTTCATGCATTAGGTTGGTATAATGAACTGTGAGGATAAATTATTACAATCAGAGTGTCATCTTCCTAGAAAAGAATCCAATGTATCATTGTAAGACAAAGCATATTGATGTTCAATATAACTTTCTGAGATAAATGATTGAAGAAAAGAGGGTCTTGCTGGTGAAGCTCGACACTTTGAAGAATGTTGTCAGATCATTAACAAAATTTGTGAGCACTAAGAAGTTCTCTTGGTCTACAAAACTATGGCCATTATTGCCTTGGTTTATTAATCTTGTACTCCTGTGACCCTCTATGTGCAAAGAAAAAACAAAGTGGGGGAATGTTGGGTATGTGTTATATTCTTTATGTGATACATTACATCGATCATAGCTAAGGGGTCATGTGGGAGGGGGGGGGGGATGTCCACCTGCCTCCCCCTCCCTGTCCCTGTTTGGGGGTTTCGCAAGAGGGTGTAAACCCCTTTGCATGGGGGTTTAGGGGCAACGCCTAGGAAAACAGAATAATGGGTGATTTTTTGCATATGTTTCTAGCAAATTTTTACCCACATTTTTCACCTTTAGCAATTTTTGTGGTGCATGGCGGTTTAGCCCATGGTTTTGTAGTTTCATTTAAGGAACTATGGTTGTATTCTAATACAGGGTAAATGGATTGGTGATTTATGGATGTCATGGAATATGTATGTATGTATTCTACGTGGTTGATGAACTCTGGATATTAATGACCACTACGTCCATGAAATATTTGTACTAAGCAGCTCCACTCAAAGGGATCACTTCAGATATTGAACCTGAGAGTGTTGATATAATTTAAGCCATGACCTCTTAATAGAAAAGGCACTTTAACGATGGGGACTCAACCAATTGAGCTAGACCTTGAGAGAGAGAGAGAGAGAGAGCATACTAAAAGATATTTCTAGTTTTGCTAATTTTGGTTTCGAGGGTAAAATATTTGTGTTAATGTGTGTGTTTTCCATTGAATCTTTTCTATCAAGATTTTTTTTGCAACAATTAACTATACAAGGTTAAAACCTACAAAGGATATGTGCTTGATTCACTCAGCTATTATCATCCTCAAAATTTTAATAGATGTTTCACTTGAGTTCCTCTTGAAGAAATTTTGTTATGATCTATATTTAGTAGGTAAAAAAATGGAGAAAAAATTGAGGGGGAGCTTGCAAAACTAAAATTGTTACATACTATTAAGTCAGAAATGCAATTATCTTCCCTAAGGATATGGCTGCTCATTGGAAACAAAGTAAGGTTTATGATACCAAGGTGATTCCATTAGGGCTACAAATGCTCGCTAGCAATGAAGCAACACTAGAAGGATGATAGAGTTATTTAAGGATTGTAAACTAATACCCTAAGACTAGAAGATGTATTTGAATTGGTTTCCTTCTCAAACTTTAGTGTTATTGATAAAAAAGACTTATCTTTTATGTTTGGTAAAAAAACCAAGTCCCCATATTGGAGAAAATAATTCTTTCTAAATCACATAGAAAAGGATCTAGAGTTAGTTTTATAATTCAAATTATGTTCTAAGTTTGTATGTACTTGAAATTGATTTTTCTTTTCGGGTAGAGGCATGAGTAGAGGTGCTAGATCCATATACTGAATTTCCATTATTTGGGTACACAACAAACCCTAAAATTTGAAAATTTTCGGTGTCACTTTTTATTTATTTCATAATAATTTTTGAGCATTTCAATTTTTAATCATTTCATGAATATAATATGCTTAGCAATCATATTTAGCCTTAATAAAAATTAAGGTTTCTTATTCCCTTAGCCTTATTTTGAATTCAAAAGGTTTATATCGACGAATTTCAATCAATTTGACTACAAGTCTAAAGTTAGCTTTTATCACTTATATGAGTTTATGTTATGCATTGGAATAAAATTTAATTATGAGTGTCAAAACCAAAGTGAATTTAAAGAGTTGAAACAAAAGAGAGTGGAGGTGTCAATACAAAAGTAAATGCTACATTGATGTCCGAGTGAAATGAAGGTGACATTAGAAGAGTGAACGAAGATCACTGATATGAAAGTAATTTAGATTGTTGAAATAAAAGTGAAATGAATGCATTGTTACCAAAGTTATTTTAAGCATCGTCATGAAAGAAAATCTAAGAGTTGATAAAGAAAGTGAAAGCAAACATTTATGAGAAAGTGAAAAAGTTAGTGAATCAAAGTGAAATTTTTGGCCCATCAAGATGAAAGTCAAAAAATTGGTTGCTCAAGGTGAAGGTGAAAGAGTTTGTTGACCAAAGGAAAAACCATTTTGATATTTTTACGGAAACTTTTGATCATGAACTCTATTTTGGACACTTCTTATATCATCACAATGGTCTCATGGAGATATAGAGTTTTGTAGTTATAAATTGTCATTGATCTAGCACCATTTGTTTCAATTTTTTCAAATAAGATATTGTATGGAAAAACTATTTGGAATGTTCATAATAGTTTTCGATTCCACTCCTCATTTTGGGAGTGCCTTATATAATTGAAAATGTATTGCAAAGATCCAAAACTTTGTTGTTATATACTCTTGTTTATTTTACATGGTTAGTTATATATATATGAAGTAAAGATATGAAATGACCAATGTTATAACCCATGTAAGGTTAACAATCTCAACGAAGTAAACTCAAATACCTTACTACGATGTCAATGGATTTTTTACTTTTTATGTTCAATGTTCAATGTTCCTATGGTGATGACATCCAGGTACTGTGTTGAAAAGGAGATGATACCTTTTAATCCATATTTATAACAAAAAATAATAGATGCTAAACATCTTGGGAAGAAGAATCCTAAGGTGTTATGGTGAAATGTAACCTTCCTAGTTTTGGATCATATGAAGGATTCCTTCTTGATAAAGACATGTCAAAACTTTTCAAAGATGGTTGCAAAAATCATGAGATTAAAGTTAGGGACATTGTTTCCTTGGTGAAAGACTATTTTTAGAAGTATTTGATCACTGAGGTTAGAAAAATGATTGAGGTAAAGTCTATGTTTTCCATAATAGATCAATAGTTTCAAGCATGGGACCCCCATTTCAATATTAATGAAGGAACATGTTATGTAATTATTTATTTACACAATGGAGAAAATATAGTGAGAAAATATAAAAAGGGGAAAAAATATAATTTCATGTTCTTCCGAAGTTTAGTCTAGGAAGCAACTTGTGTTTGGATTTTAATTCAAGGGGAAAGCTATCAAAACATGGGTAATGATTTATAGTGAAGAAAGTATGATGAGGAACATGTAAAAACTACAACTCCTAATTCATTTTAGATGTAGTGGATGAGTAGAGTACCTGCATTTTGTGATTTTTTTCTAGTTTTTTCTTTTTTCTATCTTTGCATGTAATTTTGCCTTTAAATATTTAAAAGGGCCTCTAGAAATGAGTTTTTTGGGCTCTAGAGTGATTAAAGAAGAACTGTAGTTCAAAATTAAGTCAAGCTTAATTTAGAAACTCTCTTGGAATCAAGGAGCATTTTGTAGACTTTCTTTGTGTATTAATTCTTATTCATAGATTATTCTACTTTTGAATTAATGTCACATGCGTCTAGTAAGGATCTCAATTCTACTAATTTATCTTATGTGATTAGACAAATTACTGGTTGTTGTTTTCCATATGTTTTGTTAATTAGTTTTACATCTTTTGTAATATTTATTTTTTCATTTGCTACATTTATTATTATAGAAGTTTTTATAATTGATAATGATTAGATGGAAAATTTTTGGTGATTCCTAGGAGTATTCTTGTAACTATAACTTTTGGTATAATTATTTCTTAAAATACAAAGTTACAAGTTTATTTCCATTCATAGTTTCCAAGAGTTATCTTTTGGGAGTAGAGGTTTCATATTTCTATATTTTATGTTTCTTGAAGGTTAGCTTGTAGTAATACTTCTTAGTAGAATTTGTTCTTAGAGAATTAAAAGCTTTTGGTCGCTTTCATTTATTGTTCCTAAGGGTTATCCTTTCCTAACAAACTTCTTTGAACTCTCTAGTTTAGTTTTATTTCTCACATTAATTATATAAATTTTAAAGACATAAGAAGAACAAAAATACACTTTTAACTAATCCATAAATCCCATCAAATCTTTGTTGGACTATAATACACTAGGTATATTACTCCCTTTTGTATAAATAACCTAAATATACCTAAGGTATATTTCATTATTATCATCATGTAGTTAATATCATGTCATAGTAGGCGCATGACAATGGTTGTATGATGTAATAATGATAAGCTATGCCCTAGCCCTAATGGGTAGCCCAGTTGGTTGAACCTCCATCCCGTCAAGTCATTGGCCCTTCATCATGAGGCACAAGTTCAATTCTCCTTGGGTCCATCAGGGTCATGCCCTAATAGTTGGGTCGAATGGCTGTGAGGCCCCTTTGGGTGGGCCTACCTAGGGGTGTTGCGAGGAAAATATAAGTCATTCCCTTTGCCAAGGACATGACTTATCATCCCTACATGTATTTATATGCATATCATTGTAAGTTAATATCATAATAAGACATAATAAAATATATATTTATTTATATTTATTTAGGATTTGTAAAGGAAGCAGAGGGTTGGGAGGCTAAAATTATAGCCACCCTAAACCTCTAGTTTATGTGTCTTTCCATTAGCGTTTCTAGGGTTTACATCATTTGTTGGTGTTGCTAACACCATTCTTGTTGGGGCTCTCTATGCGGTGGGTTTGGGTGCTTTGTTGTGGCCTTCTATGCGTGCTTGGGTGCTATTGTGGCATTTTATGCTTTAGCCGATGACTTCTGTGCTAACGTCATCCTGCTTTGGGCCTGGTTTATGCTCGTGGTTATGTTCAGATGTGCTGTCACTTTGCTTCCTGTTGCTGCCATTTTTCGCCTTTTTCAAGTGATATTTTGTGCTATTACCAGCTAGGATTTTTCCATGGGTTTTTGTTGGGATTTGTTGCCCTATTTCATTTGATTGATTCTTGGTCCTGAGTTGTTTTCATGAGCTGTTAGGGTGGTTATGCATTTTTTTATAGTTTTTTTGAGGTTTCATGTAAATATTTGTTGGGGTTTCCATTTCTTGTGGCATGAGTATCTTTCTCTGTGCTTGCTTTTCTGAATAGTCGTGAGGCATTAGTTTTTGTATGGTAGTGATCTATTATAGATGGTCTTACTTGACACCCTATAAGGGTTATTTTTTATGGATAAAGACTATTTGTATGGATAGTATGGGTAGTATGGATAGTATGGATCTAGGTATATATTTCTTGAATGCACTCCTGAAGTGCATATACAAAATGTAATTTTGTTTATCTTTGATAAATAAAGTTATGGCTTTTTTCTTTGGACAAAAGAAATATTCAGGATTTGCTCCAAATTGGTATTGGAGCTTTAGGGTCATCAATATGTTTTCTAACAATCATAGAAAGAATTAACCATGAAATTTTTATTTTGAAGCAATATTTAACCATCAAATTATGGAAATCAAGATTATGTAAATAATTGTGAGAGGTTTTAACTGTCAATATTCTTAGGGAGGAGATTTTTGAGGAGGATGAAGATGGCCATGATAAAAAAAAACAATGAGGATGAGTTAGGTGGAGAGGATTTTTGGGAGATATTACATATGCCTAATTGTGTGGGGATGGGGAGTTCATTCAAATTCTAAATTCTAAGTAAGGGTATAAGTAGTCACAACTATATTGATCCTTCCCTTTGGGTCAACTAGAACTATAATAGCTAAGGAGGAACACATTGTAGTAATTCCATAAAAAAAATGAAGTAATCTTCATGATCATACTAATAAATCAACTAGTAGTGGTAGTCATGCAACTTGTAAAATTGCAATAATGGCTCATTATGGATATATGATTTTTAAACAAATTCAAATTAAGAACATTGAATCAAAATCCAATGGAAGAAATTAAGTTCATCAATGCAACCTTAAAGTAGTTGGATTGGGGCATTGTAATGATGTTGATATAGCTACTAGTCATGTTTTTAGCATCAATATCTACACTATTTGTACTAGTACCACAAAGGTTGTTGTAAAATTTGAACATGAGAACAACAAAGGTTACAACTATGCTCCTCCTATTGAGTGGGGAATTTGTACCATTTTTGAAGATAATCATGTTTTTCCCCATGTACACTAAAAGGGTAGTTGTTGATCACTTTTTCTTGACAAGGGAAAATGACAATCATTGAGAGAAAATCTCACGGGGAACAAGAAATACTCTTATCATGTTTATAGAGGTGGTACTCATCTCTTGATATATTGAATATTGTTCTTTTTTCCTTAGATGAATGCAATGGGTGAGTGCTAAACATTAAACCCCTACTAATGTTCCAATAAAAATTTCATTTAGCAGCTTTAGTTGTTATTAACATCATCTTATTCATGGAAAGTAGAGATAATAAATATAACTACGGAATATTTTTATCCATAGGGTTTTACTCAACATATATTTTACCTCCCTCTTAAAAATAATGTGAACGAAAAATCAACTATGAATTTTCAAGATGAAAGGAAAACCAAATGGATAGGTCATCAAATAAATTTAAAGGATTTCTTAATTAATATCAAAAGAGTTTGTAAAGCAACATGTACTTAAGAATCCTGTTGACACCTAATCTTCATGATTGGGGAATTTGTAAATAAATAAATTAGGAATGTGAACAGTCATCGGAAGATGAACTGAACAATCACTCCTAATGTATATAACAATAACCTACCTATGGAATAATCAGACGAATCAGTTTTTTCTGCCTTTGGAGAGTTACTGCCTGGCCTGACATGGTATCAGAGCCAGTTCTAAAAATAGTTGTAACTCCCTTCATTTCTGCCACTGCCTCTGTCCTGATCATTTCTGCCACTGCCTCTGTCCTGATCATTGCTGCCACTGCCTCTGTCTAGAGCGCTGCTCTGCCTCTGCCTCTGTCACTCTCTGAGCAGTCAGACCATGTCATAAACGTTTCAAAAAAAAAAAGGGCCGCCTTCTACAATTCAACGCATGTTAGAATGTCTTCCTCGTAATGAAATGCATATGGATTTTGTACTGTGATTTATCGGGGCCGCTTTCTATGATCCAACAGATATGCCATAATTTCTTCCTCGCCCTCTCTGGTTAAGGTGGCACGCAGGCTTTGTATTTTTTTTTCTCGAAATAGTCGTGGCCTTCCCATGCTTTTTCCATGGTTCCTGTCTAGCCTTTCATTAGACTGTCATATCTCCTAGCGTGCACGCTATTGGTTTTGCAACTTGCTAGAAATGGGTTTTTGTTCTACTTGGCTTCGATCATGACAATTCGGAGTGGTCTTCTCCATGCCACCTGCCTTCATCAGTATTAGACTCTCCATTAGCTCTTCATTAACCGGCCGGAGTAACATTCCGTTTGTTGTTCCTCTTCTGCAAGCGAACGCGTCCCTGTTTATCTGGTCCTTTTCTGCAAGCGAGCGCTTCCGAAGATTGCTGGCACCCGATGCCGTCGGCACCTGAATTCCGATTTTCTTGAGATGGATATTGGAATTGAGGGTAACATGAATCACGACTTAAACGAGGGCACCAGGTTTTGTATTTTCAAAGAAACGTTGTCGTTCTAGAATTTTAGAAGTCATGCTAGAAAACATGTACATTTGACCATCGTATTTAAAGACAAAGAAGATGGCGCCGTCTGTGGGAAACGAACCCACGAGTATCTGAGGCTCCTGTACATTTTTTCGTTTCTAAGAATGTCTGTACAGAGTGTTGCTTTGTGAAATAACTGAAAGTAACCGTCTGTATTCTTGTGGCGATTGGAATTAATGCGAAGACTGTAAAATTCTTTAAGAAGTAACACTATCAGCTTTTGCAGAAAACTTCTTTTACCTTTGAATGGCCGAGGCTGGGGCTCCACTGCTGGCTTGAATGATATATATATTGACCAGCGTTTGAGTTTTGGATGCGTTTTGGACGCTGTTTGAATATTAACGCTGTCCCATTGAACTGTGGCTTGAATGATATATATTGAATAGTTTGTAGATATGGAATATGGTGGATATATTATATGAGGATCCTTGGAGGGATTTGAAGAAACAGTACATAAAAGTATTTGAAATCTTTTTGCCCTTTTGAGTACAATTTCACTGTATATCAGTAGAAGTATTTTTTTTCTATCAGCAAAAGTTTTTTTTTACAGAATGCATTCAATCATCTCTATGGCAGGAATAGTTCTCACTGGCAAGGAGAACTATCCTGAATGGTCCCGGGTGATAAAACACACCCTCATCTTCAATGAGTTGTGGAAAGGAGTGTGTGTCGGAGAAGGAGACAATGACCCAGTGCAGCCTACATCAGACAAAGAGCTCGTCATTTGGGAAAACAAGAACAACAAAGCCTATGCATTAATCGCAACATCTGTAAATGAAGAGGTGAGTCGCCATATTTCATCGTATTCAACTGCCTTTGAAGCTTTACAAAAGCTGAAAGAACTCTATGACTCACATTCTGCACTTGAAGTTGTTCAGCTCATGATTAAACTCTTCACTCTTGAACTGAAAAATAATGATCCTCTTGCTCTTGCATCTGAAGTAAAGTCTATAATGCATGATATCAAATCCACTAAGGTTGAGCTGGATATCCCTCTTATTGCTTTTCTCAAGGCACTCTATCCTACCTACTCCAATTATCTTGAGTCTTTACAAGCAAATGGAAATATTAAAGATATAACCTTTGAGTCTCTTGTGAAAAAGTTTGCTGAAAGAGAGAAAGCCTTTGGAAAGAAGACAACCCCTGAATCTTCTGAAGAGACTGTGTGCCTTGCTCATAAAGAAAAGCATCCTGCTCAAGATTCTACAAGAGGAAGAGGTGGACGAAGAGGAAGAGGAAGATACTTCAGAGGCAGGGGGGCAAACATTCTCAAGGAGAAAAGGCAGATCTGCATTGCATTTGCTGCAAACGAAATGGATCACATGATGCTTCTACATGCAAGCTACCATGGGACAAAATTGAGCAGAAAGGTAAAACTGATGATACAGACAAAGGTAAAGCACCTGAATCCGCTCACTATATTGAGGCACAATGTAACATTGGAGTAAATGAAGATTTGTTTAATGCTTCACTTGCTTCTTCGAAAAATGATTGGTTGCTTGATTCAGGAGCAACCTGTCATATGACTCATAGAAAAGTTTTTTTTGAAGATTTCACTGACAATGTTGATGGAGCAGTATACTTTGCAGATCAGTCAAAAATCAAGCCATCAGGGCTTGACACAATCAGGCTTAAACTGCCTGGGTTTCCAGACTTTCTTCTGGATCATGTTCTATATCTCCCACAACTCAAGGGAAACTTGCTGTCCTTGGTCCACATCTGCCAGCAAGGTCACTCCATTCATATGTTTGATGGCAAGCTTGAGGTAAGAAAAGCATCTGACCACTCACTTGTCATGAGGGGAATAGAAGAAGAAAGACTTCTCAAACTGCAAGGAACCTCTGCTCATGCACAACATTTCTCATATATTTCTCATCATGAAGAAGGTACACTTCCATCAAGTTTATTATGGCATGATAGATTTGGACATTTAAACTATGAGAGTCTCCGCTTATTGAAGAAAAATGGTGTTGCTGGTTTGCCTACAATTCCTAGGAAACATAAGCAATGTGATGCTTGCATTCTAGGAAAGCATAGAAAACAGTGTTTTCATGATTCACATTCAAGAGCACATAGGAAGCTTGAACTAATTCACTCAGATTTATGTGGTTCAATGCCTGTTCCCTCTGCAAATGGAAATAAATATATCATGACATTTATTGATGATTACACCAGAATGTGTTGGGTTTATTTATTGAAGAACAAATCTGATGCCTTTCAAACATTCAAGAATTTTCATAAATGGATTGAAAATGATGCACAATCTCATATTGGGTCTATTCGCACTGATAATGGAAAAGAATATACATCAAATGAATTTGAAAACTATCTTTGCCAACATGGGATCAAACATCAAACAACTGTGCCTTATAAACCCCAACAGAATGGTGTAGCTGAAAGAATGAATAGAACAATCTTGAATATGGTACAATCCATGCTTTTCTTCAAAAATGTAAAGATAATGTTTTTGGCTGATGATGTTCTATGTGCTACATATATAAAGAATAGATGTCCATCTAATGCTATAAGAAACAAGACTCCTTATGAATTGTGGTATGGACATGTTCCTTCAGTAAAACATCTCAGGGTCTTTGGTTCCACCTGTTATGCTTTGATACCAAAGGTACATAGAAACAAACTTGGTGCTAGAAGTCGTAAGTGTATCTTCCTGGGGTATTCAAACACCTCCAAAGCATACCGTCTCTATGATGAAGTAAATAAAAAGTTTGTTGTATCTAGAGATGTAATTTTTCTTGAATCATCCAAATCTGACAATGTTGTTGAGCGGTAACTTGATCGCTTGGATAGATTCGCAAAAACGAAATCATTTCAAGAGTTTGATAATTAGATTCCACATCTTGAAGGGGGGATTCCTATACTAGAACAACATGTGGAATCTTCTTCTGAAGAACAATCTCCTCTGCATGAAACTCCAACAACGGATGATGCTTTAAGTGATGTAATTGATAGAATTGGGAGACTCAATCTTGATTCAGTCCCAACTCAATCAACAGAGCAGCTTGAACCATCTCAGAAAGGTCCCCCAAAGTGGCTGACAAAGACACTTGAAAGTGTTCATCCTGATGAAATTGGAAAAACAGGAACCAGAAATTCAAACCGACAAAATGGAGGTGATGTAGATGACTCTAATTCACCTGTTGATATGAATGTTACTTATGATTGTGAAATGAAATTGTCTATAGATTTTGAACCAACTTCCTTCAAAGAAGCTGCTTCTCATGATGCATGGAAAGAAGCGATGCAAAAGGAGTATGATGCCCTCATAAAGAATGGAACTTGGAAGCTGGTTGATCCTCCATTTGGAACCAAACCAATTGGCTGCAAGTGGGTCTACAAGAACAAGTACAAAGCTGATGGCTCACTTGACAAGCACAAAGCTAGGCTTGTGGCAAAAAGTTTTGCACAGAAGGAAGGGGTCGATTATGAGGAAAATTTTGCCCCCACAGCAAAATGGGCCACCATCCGGACACTCTTTGCACTAGCAGCTCAGAACGGTTGGAAAGTCCATCAAATGGATGTAAAAACTGCATTCTTGAATGGAGATCTAAAAGAGAATGTTTTTATGTCCCAGCCTGAAGGATTTGCTGTGAAAGGACATGAACATAAAGTATGCAAACTTGTGAAGTCCTTGTATGGCCTCAAACAAGCACCGCGAGCCTGGTATGAAAAACTAACTGAGCATCTTGTGAAACTCAACTTCAATCATTTTGATCTTGATGATACAACTTTATTTTTCAAGAAAGTTGGCAAAACAGTTGTGTATCTTGTGGTATATGTAGATGATCTTTTAATGACAGGGAACAATGAAAGCTACATTGCATCCATAAAGAAGGAATTGGGGAAAAGTTTTGAAATGACTGATTTGGGCTATGTTCATTACTATCTTGGCATTGAAGTAACCCAACATCCAAAATCCATATTTCTTTCTCAAAAGAAATACATTGGAGATTTGTTAAAAATATTTGGCATGACAGAGTGCAATCCTCTTTCTACTCCAATGGAACAAAACTTAAAGCTCACATCTATTGAAGGAAAGGAATTTGAGGATGCAACAAAGTATAGACAGCTTGTAGGAAGTCTCATCTACCTCACTACTACCAGACCATACATTTCATTTACTGTTGGAATCCTCTCCAGGTTCATGCAAAAGCCTTGTGAGGGACATTGGTCTGCTGCAAAAATAGTTCTAAGGTACTTGAAGGGAACTCAAGACCTTGGAATCAAGTATACACAGGTGGACGACTTCAGCTTGATTGGATACTCTGATTCAGACTTCGATGGAGACAAAGAAACTGGGGTATCTACTTCAGGATATGCTATGAGTCTTGGTCAGGAGTTGTCTCCTGGAGATCACGCAAACAATCAGTTCCAGCAGATTCCACAACTGAAGCAGAATACGTGGCAGCAGCTGAAGCAACGAAAGAAATTGTGTGGCTCAGGAAAATTCTTGAAGATTTGCAGGTAAAACAACTATAATCAATTCCACTCATGATTGATAACACCTCTGCAATAAATTTGGCCAAGAATCCAAAGTTCCATGATCTAACAAAGCATATCAATACTAAATATCATCTGATTCGACATCATGTTGAGGCCAAAACGATCCATCTCCGTCATTGTTCCACAAATGAGCAAATTGTAGACATCTTCACCAAAGCACTTGGAAAGGAAAAGCTTGAACGATTCAGAATGATGCTCGGACTCACCAACATCCCTTCAGATTAAGGGGGGGAATGTTGACACCTAATATTCATGATTGGGGAATTTGTAAATAAATAAATCAGGAAT
This sequence comes from Pinus tabuliformis, assembly GCA_031772625.1. Lineage (NCBI taxonomy): Eukaryota > Viridiplantae > Streptophyta > Pinopsida > Pinales > Pinaceae > Pinus > Pinus tabuliformis. The sequence goes on along the minus strand of CM062809.1, from coordinate 222,116,877 downwards.
GTGAACAGTCATCAGAAGATGAACTGAACAATCACTCCTAATGCATATAACAATAACCTACCTATGGAATAATCAGACGAATAAGTTTTTTCTGCCTTTGGAGAGTTACTGCCTGGCCTGACAAATCCATTAATACATCAAACACACAAATTCATAAGAACACGATGAAGATTGAATGTCCCAAATTAACAAGTTTAGTAATGTCTAAAACAAGAGGGATAAAATATTCTCAACAAGATCTCAATGGAAATTATATAAACTAAAATAATACTGCATTTTCTTTCTACACGTAGGGATTTTGATCCTTTGGACTAGGAATATCACTGGAAATTCCTAGAAGAATACAAACAATTGATTCATGCTAAATTATCCTATTGCAAAGATTACATGGAAAAGTGAATGGAAAGAAATAGATAGAAAAAAATATGACAGAGAGAGTCAAGCACACCAATTCAAAAATTTTGGAAAGGAAAAACTTGCCTTTAGTGAAGTCTTTACTTTTTCACTCTTGAATGCATTTCACATATTATTTTATAATATTTCCTTCATACTCTTCGAACTACTATATGTTATGAAACCAACTCACAAAAAGAAAGAGAAGAAAGGTCAATGCCTTAGAAATCAACCTCTTCGAGGGGGCAACCTCGTTTACATTACACAAATGAACAATTCTTGGATGATACAAATGACAAGACTTCCTTTCTATATATAGGACTCTAAGGGGTCATAATATAATTAGAGCCGACATAACAATAATAATTGAAGGGCACAATAATAACAATAGTGGGCTTCTATGGGGCACAATACTAACAATATGGGGAATACATGGGCACAACAATATAATAAGGGGTTTGTACTAATAACAATAAGAGGTTACACTAGTAGTATAAAGACCTAACATGCCCCTCTCCTTCAAAATGTGTTGTCCTCAATGCTTGAGTAGTTCTTGATGCTTCTGTGTAAAATTCTTGTCCTCCCACGTGGAATCTTCAGCGAGTAAGTTCTTCCACTTGATGAGATACTTTGAAATTGATCGATTTTGTAGTTTTCGGGTTCTTGCTTTTATGACTGTTCCATGTTACAATATGATTTTTCCTTCCTTGTCAAGTTCTGGCAATATTGTTTGAACTGGGATCTTTTGCAACTTTTGAATGAGTGGCCACACTTCTTTGTCCTTCTTCCATTCATCCCTTACTTTGTTTATCCAATCTGGTTGGATAATCGAAATGGCGCACAACAATGCTTCCACATCCTCATCCTTTCTTGCGAGTGCATCTGCCATAACATTTTGCTTCCCTTTTTTGTAGATGATTTCAAAGTCATAACGCAACATCTTTGTGACCCATTTTTGTTGCTTTTCAGAGGATAATATTTGTTATAAAAAGTATTTAAGACTATCATAATCTGTTTTTACCTTGAAGTGTCTTCCCATTAGGTAGGGTCGCCATTTCTTAAGTGCATGTAGTATGCCAACATTTCCTTCTCATAAATAGCTTTTTGTAAATACTTTCCTTTGATTGGATGACTTTCGAAAGCAACGTGTCTTTCATCTTGCATTAAAACAACACCAATTCCATTTCTTGAAGCATCACATTCCACGATAAAAGTTTTTGTGAAGTCCGACGTAGCTAAGACCGGTGCTTGGCACATTGCCTCTTTAAGATGTTCGAAGGCCTTTGTTCTTCTGGAGTCCATGAAAATGCATATTTCTTCAATAATGTTGTTAGAGGTGCTGCTATTCTCCCATAATTCTTAACAAACTTGCGATAATACCCTGTCAACCCCAGAAATCCTCGCAGATGCTTTATGGATGTGGGGATTTTCCATTCCTTAATGGCTTTAATTTTGCTAGGGTCTACCTTAACACATTCATGAGATACAATATGACCCAGATATTCCATCTCTTGTACTCTAAAGAAACATTTGGAGCTTTTTGCATATAATTGTTTCTCCTCCAATAGTTTGAGCACCCTGTCAACATGTTGAACATGATCCTTCCAAGACTTTCTGTAGATTAGTATATCATCAAAAAATGCTATCACAAATTTTCTAAGGAAGGGTTTGAAAATGGAATTCATCAAACCTTGAAATGTAGAAGGTGCATTGGTAAGGCCAAAAGGCATGACCAAAAATTCATAATGACCCTCATGAGTTCTAAATGCTGTTTTTAGAATGTCTTCAGTCTTCATTCTGATTTGATTATATTCTGAATGAAGATCCAACTTGGTGAAGTAAATTGATCCATGCAATTCATCCAATAATTCATCAATGACAGGAATGGGAAATTTATCTTTAATAGTGAGCTTGTTGAGCTCCCTATGATCCAGACACATGCACGATGATCCATCCTTCTTGTGCACCAATAATACTGGAGCAGAGAAAGAACTTTGACTAGGTTGAATTATACCAGCCTATAGCATTTCTGCAATCATACGTTTGATTTCACTCTTTTGGGCATAGGGATATTTGTATGGCTTGATTTTTGGAGGAACACTTCCTCGAACCAAATGAATAGCATGATCATGATCACAAATAGGTGGGAGGCCTTTGGGAGTCTCAAATATCTTGGAATGATTGTCCAAGACTTTTTGGAGATCTGGAGAAATAGATGATTTCGATGTGGAAACCTCTAGCGAACATAATTGTGCAATTACGCCTCGTTGTTCCTTCTTTAGAAGATTTGTCATACTGTTAGAGATGATTATCTTTCCTGGTTTCCCTGCAATACCCCTTAATTCAACTTCCTTTCCTTCTGCACAAAATTTCATGAAAAGTTCTTGAAATTAAAAGCTATTGTACCCAAGGATTGTAGCCATTGGACACCTAGTACAACATCAGCACGACCCATTGGAATGGAAAGCATTTGGCTATTCAATACACATTCTCCCATGGATAGCTTAATATTATGGCACTTTCCAGAGAATTTATGGTTCCTCCACTTGCAACCATCACTTGACACTCTGGTGCTGGATATAGGAAGCAATTCAATTCCTTGGCTATCTTACAATGAATAAAATTATGGTTACTTCCCAAATCAATCAACACTATTACCTTTTTCTTCTTGATATGCCCTTCTATCTTGATAGTTTGACGAGTGGTAATTCCAGCCAATCCATTACAAGATATGGTCGGATTCATTTCTTCTTTATCTTGGGTCTGTTCCTGGAGTATATCCTCTTCTTTTTACATTTCTTGTTCCTTTTCTTCCTCCTCTTCACAATCTATGTAGAATAATTTCGTCTCAGCACACTTATGACCTTTAGTGTATTTGCTATCACAACTGTAACACTGCCCTTTTTCTCTTTTTTCTTCCAATTTTTGTGGTGTCAACCTTGTAGGGTGTGGAAGGCTAGGGGCAATAACACTTCCTTATTTATAGTTGTGAGTGGTAGGCTTCCTGGTTGCCATAATTTTGCTTTCCATTTTTCTTCCTAACTTGAATGCCTTCTCCAACGAATCAGGTTCCCAAAGGAGAACCTCATGTTGGATATTATCCTTTAAAGTCCCTATGAACACATCAATCCTATGCTCCTCTGGAATATCTTTTACCCTTATGTTCAATTTTTGGAAGTCCTCAATGTGCTCCATCATTGAACCCTTTTGTTTGAGATTTATCAATTGGCTAAAAAAGGTGTTGCTTTTTGTATCCTCATAATGTGTTATCATTTCTTCCGTAAAAATTGCCCAAGTGAAAATTTGTTTACAAGAGCAAAGCCATCGATACCATACAAACTGATTTTGTTCCAAATATAAAGTTGCAATACATACCTTTTGTGTGTTTTGCACATTATGGAGATCGAAAAATTGCTCCATCTATAGTATCCATGTTCGGGATCCTTGCCATCAAACTTCCTCATATTGATTTTTGGAACATGGTGGATATTCAATCCAACATTAGAGTCTATGAAATCATGATTAACATTTCTTTTGTTCTCATCATGAGTTTCCTTTACTACCCTTTCACAATTAGTAACCATTTCTTGTAGCAACTTATTCAAATTTATCTTCAATTATTCCATCTTAGCGTCCATGCCATTCATCTTAGCATCCATGCCATCCATCTTAGATTCCATACCATTCATCTTAACTTGCACGCCATTCGTATTAGCTTCCACGTCATTCATCTTGGCTTCAATTACCTTTTGTGAGAGTGAAATTTGTTGTACTTGGTCTTGTAATTTTGATATATGACGTTGCATTTCTTCGTCTTCTTCACGAGTCATGCTAGAGATTTTAGGTTGCTTACTAGGTGTTTCCATTTTTTTCTTCGAGGCATCAATTAATGCTAATAATTATTCACTATTCCCTTTGAATTCCTTCAACTAATTTTTCAAACCAATCTTATGCAAAATTAAAAAAAAAACTACACACCTTTTTTTCACTTTGTAAGAGCTAGATATTGAATCTTGTATCTCTGTAACTGCGGATCTCGAATATCTCAAATTGCGTCCTGCAGTAGCCCTTTGAGTCCTCTTTCTAACTTGCAAGTCTGATCAAGATTGGATTCTCCAAGGAAGAGTTATGCCAAATCTCTCACGGTGACATGATTATAGACTAGTTTAGTAGAGCGAACTTGTACGAAGTTCCACGTGTCACTGTTTCGACCTTAGTACCTGAAACTAATATACAGAATACTACAGGCTGTCCTCTTTCTAAAACTTCTTACGAAATTTCAATATGATGATCAAAACAAAAGTTTTGACAATTTTCCCCAGGTCACTTGTTTGGAATGTAATTCGGGAGTATGAAAAAACCCTAACTTCCTCAAATCATATCTCCAAAAATATAGTGATAAAAGCTCTAAAATTTGGACCCGTAGTTCAAAACAATTTCGTCTCAAATGGGTTTTTCTTTTAGCTTCTGAAACGTCACAAAAAAAAGTTTTAGTGAAAATTCCACGATGACCTGTTTGGAACAGTAAAACCCTAGAATCCAAAGCCCTAATACCAAATATTATGAAACCAGCTCACAAAAAGATAGAAAAGAAAGATCAACGCCTTAGAAATCAGCCTCTTCGAGGGGGCAACCTCCTTTACATTACACAAATGAAAAATTCTTGGATGATACAAATGACAAGACCTCCTTTCTATATATAGGAGTCTAAGGGGTCATAATATAATCAGATCCGACATAACAATAATAATGTAAGGGCACAATAATAACAATAGTGGGCTTTTATGGGGCACAATAATAACAATATGGGGAATACATGGGCACAACAATATAGAAAGGGGTTTATACTAATAACAATAAGGGGTTACACTAGTAGTATAGGGGCCTAACACTATATGGCTGGGATTCCCCCCTTTTTTGAAATGAATTATGACCACTTTAGTAAATTTGTAATTTTATTATTGTCCTTCTAATGGGGCCCACATTCAGAAATTCCTTTTAATATATGATTTTTTAGAAATAATTAGCTACTAGGCTAGAGATAGTCATGATTGTAGCTTGAGTTTTAGCATACAATAGCTACAATTTTAACCATGGAAACCATTTTCAAGTTATTCTTTATATCTATATCTTTTTGACGATATCTCTTTTTTGCAATTTGGATATCAAAAACTCAAGTTATGGCCTCTGGAAGATAGGGATTCAACAACCATTTATTTATTCACAATGTGAATCTTGGCCTTTGATTTGCAAATCCACCCTATTTATACCACATGCATTGTGGGAGGTTAATTATAACATGTTTATAAGTAAGTAGCATCCTATTGTGTTTTTGTGTATAGTAGAGAGAGCCATGGAACCCTACATAGCTTTTTTATATTGTAGTTTTTGATTTCCACCTCATCACCTAGTGATCATGCTAAGTCATTGCCTAGTAATATGTGTCCAACCCAGACCTTCCAAGTGTCACCCATAAATGGGTCCATTTCATTACCACATGTCCAAGTGTCAAGGGGTTGTTATGTGTCATTGGGAGGTGTTCCAAAGCAAAAAGGGGGTAGAAACTTAGGATATGAGAATGCATATCACATTGAAAATATGGTCACCACCTCATCGCCTAGTAATCATAATAAGTCACTTCTTAGCATTTTGTGTCCAACCCATACCTTCCAAGTTCCACCTAAAGATAGGTCCATTGCATTGTCACATGTCCAAATATCAAGGGGTTTCCATGTGTCATTAGGAGGCGCACCAATGAAAAAGTGAGGGAGAAACTTTAGGTGTGAGAATTCATAGATTTGAAAATGCTAAGTGCATTGAAAGTATTATAAGTGTGGATAATGATTCTAAGTGTTAAGGATAATGTAGGTTTTAGGTGTGAAGGTAAAGTGATGTGTAAGATTAAAATGAATAAGTATGGAAAATGGTAAAAATCCATGAAAATGATTATGTATAAAATGGTATTAAATAGGTAAAAATCCATAAAATTGGTTAAGTATGGTAAGTCATGTGGGTGAAATTTGAGTGACATGGAGAGAAATTTAGGGATTTCAAAAATACACGTGCAATCTGAGTAAAACAGAGGGAAATTTGGGGATTGCAGAACTTCGGGGAGTGAAAGAATTGTGGAGAGATGAGGAGAGGTCTCCAAAATTTGCGATCCATAAAATTACCAGGTAAAGAAGAGTGGGAAAAGGATTTGGAGAAAGAAAAACTCCATGAAATGGTTAAGTAAAAATTAGGTAAAGTTAATAAAGTTGGAAATGACTAAGTAAAAAGGAAAGTGGAGGCAAGGTAAGTAACCCAAGGGTAGAGTAATTCCACATGACAATAATTCTTTATCAAAAATACCTAAATGGATGAAATGAAATGGATAACGAAAATAACAATGGAAATGGTGGAAATAACAATAATTAGAAATGGATAAGAATGGATGTATGGAAAATGATGATATAATGGGCATATAACCTTTGTATTTTTTTCTATAAGATGTTGGACAAAGATGACACATATGGATATCCAATGAGAGGATGATAACAACAAAATTATTTCCTTTTGGTATTTTTTGCATTGTTGAAAAGAGAAACCACCCCCATTGGCCTCGCCAAAGAAGAATTGCAACATCTTAAACTAATTACAAATTCTTAAATACTTGTAATTTCTTCATGATCAATAGTTGAAAGCCATATAGGACTTATCAAAATTTAAAATTTGGTCTCCACTTGATCAAGAATGAATGGAAATAACTCTAGGTGATGGGTGACAAGAAAACACATTAACAATAGTTATGGAAATTACTATGTTATGGATATGGATATGTTGGTCCCTAGTTTCCAGGATTCTTGGAACTCTATTATGCAAGCACTATCTAAAAATATGGTTGCATGCATAGTTGTAGAATCTACCTACATTTTGAAGAATATGCATTCTAAAGGTTATGTTCATGGTGATGTAAGATCTAATTTTTTTGACCTAGTCAAACTAAGGCACTAATGAAAAGTTTTTGTACCTAATTGACCTTGAATTAACAACTAAATTACGAGATAACAACAATACTCAATCTAAACATGTAGAATGTGACCAGAGGCTAGATGTCTTAAAGGGAATTATTTGATATGTTAGTGTTAATGCTCATTTAGGAAAACTTCAAGTGGGAGAGATGATGGTATCTCTTACTTATACTCTCATCTCTTATGTGTGGAATATCACCATGGCGAGGCTACCAAGGTGACAATAAATGCCCCCTTGTTTGCAAGAAAAAATGTCTACTTCTCTAAAGATGCTCTATAGTCTTTGTCCTCAACCTTTCCTAAAATTTGTAATAAGTTTTAAATTTGATGAGGAGCCAAATTGTCAAAAATTAAATTCATTATTTGAAGGTATAATTGGTCCAAATCTAGCCATCATACCAATAATCAAAGATGGTGCTCAAAGGGTTGGCTAAAACTGAGGCAAGTTATCTATGGGAGAAGATTAAGAGGAAGAATAAAAGAATAAGATTACATATTAAGGATCTATATTTGTAATTTTCATCAACTAATGAAGTAGATGTACCACTACCATGTGGCATATTTCAACTTGGAACAACATAATGAGAAGGTAAATGAAGATAATTTATTCATAAGTAGTGTAGCATCCTGCTCAAACTTGTGGGAACTTATTATGGATGTAGGATTTGGTTTATTACATGATAGAAGATCCTACTCAAGTTATTTACAACAATACTACACTCAAGAAATTTTTGGGACACTAGACATCCCTACACCCACCAGAACTTAGATATTCATAATGTGATTCTCCATACTAAATTGTAGCAATATATGCACCAATACATCATAAAAACAACATAAATTGTTGTGAGCTCATCTGATGGATTACGCTAAACCTTTGAACTCAATAGATATTCCATATATGTTGAATGGATTTATTATAGCTAAGGATCATCGTTGGCTCATGGGTGAGAACAAGAATGATGAGGAATCATAAGCTAGTTGGAAGGTCGTGCAAAAAATTGAATCTACTCCATCCTTGTTTCCAATACATGATAAAAGATAGAGAGACCTTTTTTCAATAAATGAATACAAATACTCCGTGAATATAACAAATGGCAAGTTGTGTTTGTTATTCCATGAATATTGATCTTCATTTGAAGATAACGTGGAGGTATGCAAAGAAGTGGCCAAGTTCATTAATATCATTAGTAACTTGGTTCTATATATCGACCAAACTTATTTTTGTAGAAGAAATGTTTTTCACCTCTACAAGATAGTGCTAGAGATATTAATAGTGAACATTGAAGATGCAAAGAATAGGATTATGGACTGGACATGGATCATCGTTATGTAGCATAAATATGGTGACAATCAAGAATGTGTTCCAACCTTTTATCACCACAGTCAACAAACTCAAATCTAATACATACATAAAAAATAAACTATTTGAATGAACACAAAAATATTACACCGCCAAGGTTGACATAATGTATAATTTCAAGAAGTTGCAGAGGATTGCATCAAATATATTGAGATAAGGTGCGATGTAGACTGCAATCTTGTAACATTATTTGATCCAAGAAGCATGGAAGAGTTGCAAAATATTTTACTAGAATAACATGTGAGGCATGTAGTAGATCAATCTCAAAAGGCATCTAATAACTCCATTGAAAATCAGAATAAGTCATTGATGTGTTCAATGTACATTGTGTTTAACAAAGAAAATACTATTGAACCACTTAGGGATCACTTGATTAGGTATGCCAAAAATGAGAGAAATGATATTGTAATTGTCGACAATAAGAAGAGCTATGGATATCATTAGACCTTGGCCTTAATGTACACGAATCAAGTTCCTCTTATAAATAATAGCATAAAGAATAAAATGATGCTCAAAAGAATTTGCTGATATTGTTTTGAGAATGATGATTTTACGCACAAGGCCATTAGAGATGGATTCCACATAATATTATCAGGGGGAAAATGATAGGATCTTTATGCAAGACTAATGGCCAAGTACTTTGGAAATTTTATGAATCGAGTCTCAATTCAGTGACTTTTGAATGCCAAGAAAATGTGGTAGTGAAGTTGCTCAAATAAAACAAGAAAATTCCATTGTTCATATAACATTATACTTACTATATTGGCAGTAGGTTATTCTTTCCACCCTTGTTTTTTGATTACTCAATTAAGAGAAAGATATTTATAATTTCTAAGTTAAAACCATATTATTCTTTGGAGGTATTTTCTATTGACAAAATTTACAAGTAGATCAATAATACTCAATGTGACCTTCAAGGAGACTCTTCCTTAACAATCAAATGTCCTATTATACAACTCTCAAGTTATAAATGTAATATTTCTATCCCAACCAAAGTGGTCATACTTTGAGAAGTCCTTAGATAGTAACATCAAATTCTCTGAAGAGATTGTGCAATATGAAGTAAAATTATAATATTTCTATATCAAGAAGTTTTAGGAATTAAGAGATATGCATTGGTAAAATCATTTGGACACTTGGATTTTGGAAGCACAATTTGTTGGAAGAAAAAAAGAGTTAGAAGGGACAAAGCTATGTGTTACCATATTAATGCACTTTAATGAAGCAAATGTGTTAAGCTTGGAGAAAATCATAGGAAGGACTAGAATCTATATTCCTACCATAATATTAGAATCCCTTGTTAATCAAAATATTATTTTCAAGAAATAAAATGGAGACAATGTGAGCTATGCCATCACTGATGGTTTCTGTTCTAAAACATTATAGGTTTCAACAAAATTTTATCAAGTGAGAAAGAAACATGGAGTGAATATATCATCATGGATCCTTTATCATAATCTATGTTGCATGTAAAAAGCATTTCCAAGAGTGGATAACATGTACTATACCTAAGTATATTATTCCCTTTTTGTATAATTAACCTAAACATACCTAATTTATATTGAATTATTATCATAATGTAATAAATATCATGTAATAGTAGGCATATGACAATTATTACAATATTTAGTAATTAATATGTAATAGTGATAATTCATTCCATTTCCCAAGGACATGATTTATCATGCCCATGTGTATTTATATGTATGCCATTATAATTAAATAACATGGTAAGAAATATTAAAAATATATATTGTTTATATTTATTCAGGGTTCACTCCACCAACCATAACATGCTAAAGGGTTATTCCATACCAAACATGGAAGAACATGTTTAGGCCTCCTCCTTGGGTTTAATCCTTACTTATGAGAATTGGGATTCCAAATTTCAACACTATTCATATCCTATTTTATAAATTCAATTTTGGAAAGCAAAACATTTGATACTACACTTGAAATTGAGAAATAAAAACTTCATGGGAAACACCATTCGTTTCAACAAATTCACCAACAATTTTTGAGGTTGAAGGAGTAGAGTAATGTAATTTTTAAATTTTATGTGTCCACTATTCCAATATTTCAAGCTAATCCTAACTATATTCATTTCTCATGGAAATTTCAAGTAGAAATCTCATTGTAACAACCCCTGGTTGATTTTCTATGTGAATAAAATATAAGACCAAGGTCACGAAACACGTATTACAAGTTGAATGTTGGGAAAAACATAGTGATGGGTATCACTTGTGATTAATTAATGGCTATGGAAATTGGCAAAGGAAAAGTGGAAATAATTGACATTTTAATTATGAAAATAAGGGAAAATAGGAGAAAAGGAATGTGAAGGGACACAAATTTGCATGAGAGTAAAATTGAAGGAAAATAAAGAAAATAGAGGCCTCAACATTAAAAAGGATTTCAAGGATCGGTTCATAACCTTTTTTCAGTTCAATTTTGGATTTCTCTTTTGTTCTCTCATTCTCTCATACTCTTGTACACTTAGAGTATTCTTGGAGCATTCTTGGAGCACTTTGGCATACATTGGATTTGGAGAAAGAAGGCAAAGGAAAGCAGGAAAGCCCAAGGGAACAGGTGGATCAACAACTACAATGGGATTTATTTGCATGTAAATGTTGGGTGTGTGTTATATTCTTTCCACGACTAGTCGCCAGATCCAATAATAGTTGGGCAAACACAAGGATGGGGTGCATACCCAAAGATAGTTGGGAGGACCCAAGGATCGGGGGCAGACCCAAGGATGGTGGGCATAACTACCCATGGTTTTGTGCATGGGTTTTTCATATGTTTTAGGCATGATGGTTTTCTTCTCATGGTATTTTTTAAATCCGATCAAGGGAACTGCGACTATGTTCTAATCCAGGGTTAATGGATTCAAGTTTATGAATGCTTCAGAATGTATATATATGTATTGTAACAATGAAAGGAACATAATGAAAAATCAACCTGGTAGTCCTGATTTTTGGATCTAGGGGAAAATATATGTATATATTTGTTTTGCGTTCTCGCCTTTGTATATTTTTTGTTTTAAGGATTCATTTACAGGTAATTTCTATACAGGGTTAAAACCTATAGTAACAAGTTGCATGTTGCTGATTTCTAGATGCATGGTATATGATGTGATTTTTTAGTTATGTGTTGTCACTGGCATGGATATTTTCCTAGATTGGCAGTGGTTTTAGCCTTACCTTTCTATTTCTTGGATATCCATGGTGTTGTGGGTTTTCCAATTGATTGTTTTATGACTGGTGCTCATAATTCCTTATGGCGGTGGGTTGAAACAAACACTCTGGAAGCCTTGGAACAACTTGGGTTGAGTTAGTAGTCATGGAGCCTAGGTTGGGACAAACACTCTGGAGCCCTTGGTGGGTAGAGTTGCTAGTCCCTGGAGCTAGGTTGGACAAACACTCTGGAGCCCTAGAAGGTTGCGGGTTGAGTTACTAGTTCTTGGAGCCCCGAACAACTTGGGTAGATACTGATCTGGTTGGTGTTGGGGATGTTTGACCATGGAGTTGGAATCACTGTGGTTGAGGATGAGGTGGTTTGGCCTATGGAAGCCCTAGTTTGGATTTGTTTAGGTTTATTCCACGAGATCCCACATTCATGCTTGGAATATGGCGTGGGGTGATTGGATGAAAGAAATATTTTTTTCAACCCAATCTATGGTCGGGTGGTATGTGGAAGTCAGAGACTTGGTTGGTATTTTCATATGTTAATATGAGACATTCCTTATTATGATGTATAAGAATTTTTAGTGATTATGTCGGCGATATTGTGGCTGCATTGCCATGGTCTCTATGCTGGTTATCTTTTGGTTATATGTTGGTTATATGATGTGTAGTATCTATGATTACTATCATGAAACTGTTTAGTTATTGATTTGATGATGAATATATGGACTAATAACATTGTTGCAACTATGTTGAGAGGGCATAAGGCCTTCTTGATGATTCTCTAGTGAGATTATTGAATTAGTAAACATATATGTATTTATAACCTACAGGTACTATGCACACAAAGTGTTTGTATAAATGAGTAATTTGGACCTCCAACTTCCCGGGGTCGTAACTTTGGCATACGATATCTGTTTGACTATCATAATACCTCATTTCAAATATCTCCATGACAAGGTAGAGCAAAAAAGTCCATGGGATATGTTTTGGCACTTTTCTGGTCTCTCTGTTTTCCCTGAAAATGTTGTTTAGGCCCTCAAAACAACCTCGAAAGTTTAGAACTCGAAAAACTGCCAAAAATAGAAAGTTGTGTTAAATTTAAGGAAACAAAACTAAAAAGAAATAGTGTTGGGTCAAGTTAGGATGATAACAATGTGATCATGTGTCATTGGGTATTTGTAGTAATTTATGGACATGTGGACCCCATTTTCCATAAATGCATCTTGGAAATCAGGTCTCCATAATAACTCTCATCTCATGTTTACCTTGATGAGCTTGTGAATTTAGGTAAATAAGGGAGAAGGCGTTACACTCATTTCCTTTTAAACCTTAGTGCATTATTTAGAATTAGAGGGATTGTTCATTCAACCTAGTGGCTAAAAGTTGTCATCCTCCAATTGGTTGTTGATAGAACTACCTAGATAGGGAGAACCAAAAAACAAAGACAAATGACTTGCTTCATTTACTATTTTCCTCTTCATTTATATTTTTTCCCTCTTTGTTACACCCTATATCATGTGTGCATGTGAAATAAGAATTGCAAGTGCCCACTTAGGGTGCAACTTGAACATAATTTATGGATATATAAGAGATACGTGTTCCTTTAGTATTAAATTTGATCATTAGAATTCAAATGATTTATTACATAAGTAATTTTATTACTTTTTAATATGTGATTATAGTTATGGGATGACCATCATGAAAATGTATAGATAAATTGATCTCTTTCATATATATAAATGTTATAAAACAACAACAACGCTTATCACTCATTCTAATCATCCATTACAACATGTATTATTCAAAGGATAAATGCTTAAGCTTCCATAATAACAATAATTCCATTCCCCCATTACTATTTTTTCCCCTTCCTTGCTTATACTATGCTAATTGTGCCAACTTGCATTAGTTTCCATTGTCATTTAAACAAATCCACTAGATTGGAATAAAAAACAACAACATATAGTCTATATGGGTTCTCAAATACATTGTTTAATATGTGTGCAAGCCTACTATCAAATCATGTGTTTATGGATTAAGTTTTCATCCCAATTTTGTAGGGACTGCACTACTTCATAGCCTTGTTTTGGGAAAAATTCTTGTCCAAACATGAGATTTTGATTGAATGAAAGTTTTGTGTTTGAGAAAATTAGTAGGAATAGGGACTGCACTACTTCATAGCCTTTTTTTGGAGCAAAATTCTTGTCCAATCATGAGATTTTGATTGAATGAAAGGTTTGTGTTTGAGAAAATTAGTAGGAACATAAGTCTAGAAGAAGATGAGGAGGAGGATTTTGTATGGAGAATACCAAAGTTTATGGCTTTGAGTTTTAAATGACCACGAGGATTAGAGATTCCCAATTCGATTACTCCCTTCAATGATATATTTTTCCAAATCTTCCTTTTCACACTCAATCTAGGGTTAAGTGGTAGTAGGGTAAGTGAAATATATAGTTTTTTTCATTGAGCAAGGTGACTAGATGATGATGATGTAAAGACAAAATCTACTTGTTATATTGGTAAGTCTTATGGATTTTAGTTGGGGTTGTTAGCTATCAAAATTAGAGCTTAGAAAACCTACAAAGGACTTTTCCTTAACTCATATTTCCCCACAAATAGCACAAATCTTCACATTCCATCATGTCAAGCTAGAGTTATTGGAGGGAGAGTACCTAAAGTAACCACAACTTTTGATAGAAGTCGAGAATCAAACAAATTCAAGCATGTATTACGTAGATTTGGACTAAAACATAGATGTTTGATGACCAATATGATCTTATGAACAAGGGTTGTTGTCTTCCATGGCATAATTATTGTTGAATTAGTTTTTTATTTCTTTTGAGTGCTATAAGACATCTATCTATGATCCTTCAAGTCACACATGTACTCTAGATTCTAACTTGTTGATATAAAAACAAATGTAGAATGTAGTAGATATGGATGATGATATTTAGATTGAGTTCAATCCAAGAGTCAAGGTGAAACATGTAACTGATAAAAGAATTCTATTTCTACTAGCCTTAATCAATTTACTAGTTATAGTTGAGGGGATAGAGTAAATTGTAATGAAGGAAAATTTCCTAGTGGCTACCTTGAGTGCAATGAAAAGTGTAGTAATTAGAGAACTTCTAAATTCAAACAATTAATAAACAATAATAGACAAAAATTGATTATGGTCATGATATATTTTATAAGCAGTGCAATCAAGTGCGTAACTATCAAAATTGTAGAAGTGGAACACAAACTATTACCAAAATTACCATAGTAACTTTTGACAATAAATATGATTAAATAAGTACAAATGAATCAACCACTCATTTCTTGCACATTATCATGCCCATCTAGATGAAGGGAATCATTTTGATCATAAGCATGACAACATTTGTTCAAGTAAAGCATAATATGGAAATATATTTGACATTTTAGAAGAAAAGTAAAAACCTTATGTATCAATAACATCCTATGCTAAAGAGAACAAGTTTTCCTTAGGAGATGGAGCCTCTTAGAATTATTTGGGTTTTTAGAAGAGGAGGCCTCAAAGGGATAGAAGGTTTATTCAAGAGGGAAAATCTCCAAGGGCTAGGAGATATATGATTCATTGGGATAAAATAAAGAGCCTACGAGATTTATTCAAGGAAAGACAATTCGTGGTATATCCTCAAACTATGATGTGCGTGCATCTCAAGAAAATATCATTCAATGAAAATATCCATAATAGTGCAAAAAAAAGGGAACATAACCCTCAATGATGTCAATATAAATGGTAGGCCTCAGAAAATATATGATCAAATGAATATGAAGGTTATGAAGAAGATATATATGGTCAAAGGAGATGGTATAGTGGAACTTGATGGTAATGGTAGTGCTATATATGCAGCATATCTATTTGGTCTGAGGATGGACTATTCACTTATAAATGAATGGGAGGAAGGGGTAAATAAAAGAGTTCCACCACTTTAGATAGAAATTTTCTTTGTAGGTACATGATGTGATCCACAACCATTTGTAGGACTACACACATAGTGTGAGATTAGCAACTCATTAAAATTTGATGAACTTGTTGGAAAATTAGGAGACTTCTGTATTTAGATAATTTTCCTTAACACGATAATTACTTGTGATATGTTTTGGAATTTTATTACTTTATTAGATATTTTTTCATCAAGCAATTACCAAAATAATGAAGATCACAACAAAACAAAGTACACAAGATATAGGCTCCAAGCCAGGGAAAAACCCCTCCAAGGGGAAAACCCAAAAAATTCTTCTCTTCTTCTTTAGAATCTGATTATAAAAGAGTCTTCCAAGACCCAAAGACCAAATCCAACAACACTACCAAGCACCAATTTAGCCACCAACAAGATATTTCTCAAGGAAGCTTCTAGAATTTTGATACTACTACTACGATGTTGCAAGACTCTTGCAATTGCTTCACAAAATTTCACCCCCTTGTAACGAAACTTTGGCCCCCAATAAATGGAAGCTTCACAAACCCTAGAGTAAAACAAAAAAGATGATCTTTAGATAAAAATTTTCTTTTATCCTTCTTCTTTGTCCCTCCATATACTCTCTTCCTTCTTTGCTATTGTACATCGAACTTGTGCTTGATGTGTCCAAATGAGTCGAGCTCCTTTCATTTATATAACCTTTCTTGAGGGTTGAATTCCCTCCCTTAAGGTAGACTTGATCTTCTCCTTGGTCCGACTTGGTCTCAGGCTTATAAGTGGTTTTTTATTGACAAAATAAATATTTTTATTTATTACAAAGTGTCCAAATGAGACTATGACACATGGCCAATAATATTATTTATCCCAAAAAGACCTATAAAGACCTACAAAACCTAAAAGCACGAAGGAAATTCTTTAGACTCAAACTTGAGTGTGAAACCCATACTCCAAAAATAAAATATAATTTCTCTTTCTTTATAAATAATATTCAATGTCATGATTACAATTAGGTCATTATGAAGACCGAACCTAGTTACATTTTTCAACACTCCCTCTTAACTAGGGAGGTATTCATAATCCCATTACATGGTACAAGGAATATCAATCTTGAAGCATTCTCATAAGAAGAGTTGGATTGATAAGCCATCCTTTTTTGAAGCATCTTTATCATAAATAACACTGTACTTGAAGGCATTAACTAGACAAGTTCATATTTACTTATGAGAATTATGTTGGGAGGTTTTACGTGAGCTTCCAAACTACCTCTGAAGGTACATACCCCATCCAGGTGTCTACAAGGTATGTCCTTTTATGACTATTCTTACCTTGGATTCCAAACCTAGATCCTCAAAAAATATTGGTCCTCTTCAAATAATCTTATCTTGGATTCCCCACCTCATCCTCAAAGAACATCGGTCAAAAAATTCTTTCCATGGATTCTATAATCCATAAGAAGTTCAAATCTAGATGCTTGTCCAATCCTCCAGACTCCATTCTTTCTTTATGGCCTTCACTAATACTTATGCATGTTCGTCCTAGTCTAGTGCTTGACCCATAAAGACAAGAACTCTCCAACATCACTCCCTCTCAATTAGGGAAGATATGTCCACCAAACCAATCTTACCTCTTAAGTAATTAAGCTTCCATTTTGGTAACACTTTAGTTAGTATGTCAGCTACTAGTTCATATGTAGGTAAATAGTGAAACTCCACGACCCCATCTTGTACCAAACTTCTGACATAGTGGTACTTATTGTTTATATGCTTTTTCCTAGCATGAAACATCAGGTCTTACGTAAGTCTTATGCAACTCTCGTTATCACAATGTATCCATGTGGGGCTAAGAATTCCTTCAAATAAGTATGATAACAACTTCCTGAGCCAAACTGCTTCCCAACATACCTTTCTTGCAACAACGTATTCAACTTCAACACTACTCAAAGAAATTGTATCCTACTTTTTGCTTATCCATGACACCATGGAAGACCTTAGATTGAAGCATCCACCTATTGTGCTTCTTCCATCTATCTCATTGCCACCCCAATCTAAATCTGTATATCCCATGAGCTAGATTTCCTTACTAGCATACTAGAGATAGTGATGTATGGTTCCATGCAAATATCTTAGGATATGATTAGCTGCAATCCAATGATCATGTTTTGGATCCATTTGAAACTGACTGAGGACATTCACTGCAAAGAAATTTTCTGGTCATGTATTCACCAGATACATCAAGGACCAAATCAAATGTCTATAGAAAGTAGGATCCACTGGAGTAGAGTATGAGCTCATCAACTTCTTTAAGTTTGTAATCATAGGAGTCATCATAGTCTTGCTATCCATCATGCCAAACCTCTGAAGTATCTTGATCACATATTTACCTTGACCAAGATATATCTCTCCTAGCTCCTGCCATACTTCTAGTCCCAAGTAATAATGCATATTCATAAGATCCTTCATATCGAACTTGTTTGTTAACTTCTTTTTGCATTCCTAAATCCAATTCTATATACCTATGACTAGTAGATCATCCAAATGCAAGGGTATGATAATTGGTTCACCTTGGACCACCTTGATATATAGATTAGGATTTGCAGTAATCATGGTAAAACCAAGTCTTAGCAGGCATGCATCCATCCTTGTATACTAAGCTCTAGGTGCTTGCTCTAAGCCATATAGAGATTTATTCAACCTGCATACATGAGTCTCCCTCTGGTTTATTTTAAATTATTGAGGCTACTCAATGTAAACCTCCTCATTAATGGTCCCATTTAGGAAATTTGTCTTGACATCCATTTGATGGATGTTCCATCACATAGTAGCGGCCAACAAAACACACAATATTATTTTTGTATATCTAGTTGTGGGATCCAAGGTTTCCTTGTAATCAATCCCTTATTTCTATGAGAATCCTCTTTCTACAAACCTTTCTTTTTATTTATCGATGCTCCCATCCACAACATGATTTATCTTGTAAATCCATTTTGAATTGACTATAAATTTGTCACTTGGCCTAGGGAAATTTTCCTAGACTTTTTTCTTCATTATTGATTGGTATTCTTCCTGCGTAGCATTCCTCCACTCTTGATGTTTAGTTGCATATTCATAGGAGGAAGGTTTTGATTCAATAATATTTTTCATGTATGTGGAATACCCATAATACCTCTTAGGTCTTTTAATTTCTCTGACATTCCCAAATTTTGTATGTCTTAGTTCTTCTTCTTGTAGAGTAGTTCTCAACCATGAAGGTATCTTATGATTTTATGGAATAATCACTTATTATATAGGCTCACTAGGACATTCAACATCTTCTTTAGCAAGTGTCAGATCTTGACCATCATTGTCCCTCCCGATATCTTCAAAAATAGGTATCTCTT
Organism: Pinus tabuliformis; assembly: GCA_031772625.1. Lineage (NCBI taxonomy): Eukaryota > Viridiplantae > Streptophyta > Pinopsida > Pinales > Pinaceae > Pinus > Pinus tabuliformis. The sequence goes on along the minus strand of CM062809.1, from coordinate 222,097,600 downwards.
GTTCATCAGTAAACTAGAAAATCCTTCGATTTCATGTAAGGTATACTTTTATCAAAGATGACATCCCTACTTACTTCAATTTTATGGTCCTCCTTAATATAGATTCTATATTCTTTAGAGGAAGACTTATACCCCATAAATATTTCTTTTAGACTAGTCGGATCTAACTTCTTTCTCTTGTCCTTGGGTATATGAATATACACATGACACTCAAACATCCGAAGATTATCCACACTTAGCTTAATTCTATAAATGTTTATTTCGAAGTCATATTTTTGAGAATCCTGTGAGGACTTTGATTATAAAAGTAGATAGCTATCATACATGCTTCTCCCCATAGGAATTGAGGGAGATATTGATCATGCAACATAGCCCTAACACATTCCTCAATAGTTTGATTCTTCCTTTTTTCCACGCCATTCTATTCAAGATTATAAGGAACAATTAGCTCCCCCTTAATCCCTTCTTCTTTATAGAAATATATTAATTCCTTAGAGGTTTATTCTCCACCATTTTCGGACCTTAGAGTTTTGATATTTCTCTCAATTAACTTTTCCACTAGATTCTTGAACTCCTGAAACTTTTGAAATACATCATCCTTATTCTTGATAAGGTATAACCAAGTCTTCCTTGAGTAATCATTAATGAAGGTTACATAATATTGATGCCCACTAAGAGACTTGAATATGATAGGTCCACATACATCAAAGTGTACGAGATCTAAAATTTCCTTAGATCTGGTGTCACTACTTGCAAATGGTTTCTTTATGTTATTGCCTAGAGAACATCCCTTACATGTCCCTTCATGTTATTCCTTCAACTTAGGGATGCCATTGACCATTTGACTTAGAAACGGTAAAATCTTAAAATGAAGGTGTTCATACCTTCTATGCCCTAGTTAATAAGGATTCACTTCCAAGTGGACTAGGGCTTGAGATAGAGGTGTAAAGAGTCTATACAATGTCCCCTCACGAATTCCAATTACCCTAGCATAATTAATACTTGAGCTCTTAGCCCAAACCAAAACCTTTATATCAACAAAAGAAATTATATCTCCATTATCTTCTAGACAAGAAATAGAAAGTATTTTTTTGTTCAAACCTGAAACATATAAGATATTTTTGACGTGAATGCTTCCACTAAACTCTAGCTCCAACGAAGTGGATTCAATCGCTTTCACTGGATATCTCTTCTTGTCTCCAAGTTCGATTGAATGAGATGATTTACCCTTAGATAGAGTTTGGATTTGACTGAATTCTCCTGTCATATGTCTGGAAGCACCTCTGTCAATAACCCATACATTCTCGTCTTTGAAAGTGTCAGATGATATAGCGAACAAACTTCCATCTACTACTACTTTTGCGAGCTTGGAGATGATCTTTAATAAATAATTCCTGATGGATGTAGCAATATTTACAAGAACCTTGAAACCATTCCTTACATCTCTTTCCATAGTGCCAAAAAAAATGTGTTTCTTACACCTTACCTCTAATACCATGTTGAAAATCGGGAGACTTATGTATCTAGATGATTTTCCTTAACTTGATAATTACTTGTGATATATGTTTGGATTTTATTACTTTATTAGATATTTTTCATCAATCAATTACCAAAATAATGAAGATCACAACAAGACAAAGTACAAAAGATATAGGCTCCAACCCAGGCCAAAACCCATCCAAGGTGGAAACCCATAAAATTCTTCTCTTCTTCTTTAGAATCTGCTTACAAAAGAGACTTCCAAGACACAAATACCAAATCCAACAACCCTATAAAGTACCAAGTCATCCCCCATCAAGATATTTCTTAAGGAAACCTCTAGAACTTCGATACTGCTACTATGATGCTGCAACTTCGGTCTCCTGCAACTGCTTCACAAAAGTTCGCCCCCCTACAACAAAAATTCTATCCTTATTCTTTGTCCCTCCAACTACTCTCTTCCTTCTTTTCTATTGCAAATTAAACTTTTTTTTTATGTGTCCAAATGATTTGAGCTCCTTTCCTTTATATAAACTTTCTTGAGGGTCAAATTCCCTCCCTTAAGGCCGACTTGATATGCTCCTTGGGCCAACTTTGTCTTTGGATTATAAGTGGATTTTTCTTGAAAAAGTAAATATTTTCCTTTATCACAAAGTGTATAAATGGGACTATTACACATGACCAATAATATTATTTATCCTATAAAGCCCCAGAAATCCTAAAAGCACGAAGAGCATGCTTTAGGCTCAAACTTGAGTATGAAATCCATACTCCAAAAATAAAATATAATTTATCTTTCTTTATTTTTCTTTCTTTATAAATAATATGCAATGTCATGATTACAATTAGGTCATTATGAAGATTGAATCTAGTTACATTTTTCAACATAATTTATGATGATATTTAGTCTTGAGTTCTACACAGTTAAGGGAGCTCCAAAATTCTTTCCAAATGTATGGTTAATAATAAAGGGGATTTTTCAATATAGGCCATTATAAATAGCCATAAATAAGAAATATTTAATGGATATTATATACTCCTTATTACTAGCTTGCACAAATCTAATTGGGTTTATATGTGTCAAGTTTAGCGCAAAAGATATACTTGTGAATTCTTCAACATATAGTCACATGCATGTGCTGGAATCTCTTAAATTTCTGTTACACATTCTTCATGTATAAATTATGGTGTATATTTGCAACTTCTCATGAAGTTTTGTTGTCTAGGAAATCCTCTCTATGGATAGAGATGATCCCTCTAGCCCAATGAGTGGGACTAGCAACCTACATGACAATTTATTGGACACTTTCCTAAGTTAAAATTGAAATAAGAGACGAGGAAGATGGCCTACCTCGTTTTGATGCTATAAAGCCGTCCTTTGTTGAAGACCTCAAATCACTTGCGTCACAGGTTCAATCTTACTGCTCACAACATTTAAATGCCCGGTAAAGAGATCAAGACACAACAAATAATACAAGTAAAAATAGCATAATAAAAAGTAACCTACTTAACAGATCAAGGAACATTAAGATAAATGTTGCATTAACAAACACATTTATGGAAAATGAACTAGTAGTTGTATATATTAATATAATAAAGGAGGAATCATACAACCAAGCCTTGATATCAATAAGCTCTCCTTGAGTGAATGTCCAAGTCCAAGCTTAATTTCTCCAAGCACTCCTTCTCCAAGCCAAATAAGTAGCATGTAGGCTCAATCTCAGCATAAGGGTGCAAATAACCAAAGAAAAACCATTTGGGAATGGGAGACGATGAATATATAGGCAGTGAAAGGGAGTTAGGATCTCTCCAAAGATAGGAGAAGGTCCTCATCTCAAGGAGGTAGCTCATAGGGATAAGACCAAAAAGACAAGTTGAGAGAACTTGACATAATGCATGTTGAACAACCTCCAGCTCGTCGTTATGGAAGCCTCTAGATCATGAAGCTTCTTGTCCTCTTTGGGAAAATTTCCTTTTAGGGATCATCACTGGTATCCAAGCAAAAAGTGTGATGGCATCACGGGGCTAGTATAATGAAACTAGTGACCATCGTGGTTTTGATTATCAAGGGAGCGATGATTCTAAAATTAGGGTTTTAGAGCCATTTCCTTCAAGGGAAGCTCAAGGCATTTTCTAATCAGTGTTTTAGGGAGGATCTGAGCTGCATATCTGGGTGAGTACACTGCATGATGGTCATGTTTCAAGCACTTTGGGGTATGTCACAGGGAGGTGTGGGAGGTGTGAAAAAATATTGTGTAACGGATGCCCCCTACAGCATGAAGGTAGAATAGGGAGTGATGGCTGAGATGCTTTATGAGCTTTTGCAAGGACAAGAAAAAACATTGTCAAGAGACCTGAAAATCAAGGACACATATATATCCACATATATGATATCAAAACATGAATCCATGGCATAGACGCAGCCCTCCAAATAGTAAGTAATATGTGAAAGGATCCATGGTATGGGCGCAACCATCCAAATGAAAAAGGATCATTTGTAAATATTAGATCCAAGGTATGGACGTAGCCATCCGATATAGAAGGATCATCATAAATGTAAAGTGCCACGGTATGGTCATGTCCACCTGTATAGTAGAAACATGTGTACAATCATGAATAATACATAACTCTACGCAGCCTGAGTCATATCAGATAAGACTCAGGGTCTTGCACTCCATCCCAACCCAATCAAAGTACAAATTCTAACATGCGAATGAATGTGTCAAAGTCGAACATACTAGAAAACCACCTGATTATTGATCAATAATGTGGGCCATTAACAGGCACGAGAGAAACCACTAGTGATGACAATGGTTCTCATGGTACGACAGTACAATCCATGAATGTGAAAAATGAAGCTGAAGTCGAACACGTGTGGAATCATCCGATCAAAGGCCAATGGTGAAAACCTGTCGTCGGATGCGAAGAAATTGCCATTAAGGCATGCAAACTCTAAAGTACAGAAAGGGAGTCTCTAAGTAATCTTCCCGGATAATGAGCTGAAGTCGACAGGAAGGGACTCGTCGAAGCAGGGCCATGATGAGTCCCCCATCATCAACATGAAACGAGGAATAAAGTGGAATGAAATGAATAAGATCCAAGACTATAACAAAGGGTCAGATAATGTATAGGTAATAGACTATAGAGAGGACTTCTCTTGAACATCGACGACATGTCTCCAGAGTGTGGAAACATTTGACTCAACGTAGGACTAAAGGTCATGATGGCGAAGTGGAATAGTCAGATGAGAGGCAAAAATGGATCACCCAAACCCGGAAGGAAAAGTGATTGAGTGAGGATATCCCAAACCCAACATGAGAAACAAAAGAGTGTCATGTTCAAGAGCGACATGCTGCTTATACAAAGGATGTTTTAATTTCATTTTTCTCCACTATTTCTAGCGAGTACCCCAATTATTTCTTATCACAAGATTGAAGGTGATAACATATGCTTTTCATATAAGTTCATTCTTCAAATGAATCCATCCTAGTAAGTTTTAAGAGCCCTAGGAAGGAGAAACTCGATCTCACCATGGTGACAAGTCTTTTGTCGTAAAATTTTTAACGAGCCCGATGGAAGGATAACTCATATATTTTTCATATTTAGAGAGTTTGAAAAAGAGACGAAAAAGAAAACTCCATCATGTCCCCTTTCGTAATTTGTCCCTCGAACCCGAAAAGGTAGAAAAAAATATTTGAGAGAACCTCTTGACCATGTTGACCAATGTGTACATTTTTCATAAATAGTCAATCTCAACCCGAAAAAGGGGTAAACATATACTAAGATGATGTCAATTCATTTAATTTAATGAGTTTGAAAAGACAAGCACTCGATGATCTTTTCATATTTCAAGAGTCAGAAAAGAGCTTAAAGATGACTCCACCTGGTGGAACGAGTGGTATAAAATGATAGCAATTGGTTCTGGTCATGATGGAAATGCTCAAAACATGTAAGGGTCAAGAGGTTGGATAATAAGACCACTCATCATAGATGTTCCCCAGGCACGGGTAAAACAACCAAGTGAAAGCATATGATCGGCTGAAGAGATGGTGACAATGGAATGAAAAAACCAAGGCTCATCTGGCAAAAATAGGATGAAAAAAACAACAATCACGAGATGTAAAGTGAGAATGGTTTCATTTTTACACAAGATTGAAACATGAGAAACTATGCTTGAGTATACTTGAAGATGGTTTCATTTTTTCACAAGCTTGAAACATGGGAAAAAACTATGCTTGGATTTGGTTTCATTTTTACAAAATCTTGAAACAAAGATAAACTATGCTTAGATTTTGTTTCATTTTTACACAAGCTTGAAACAAAGATAAACTATGCTTGAAATAAGTTTGCATGCCCCCAACATAATGACTCAATTTGAGATACATGCTCCCCAAGCTTCATTTCATTCACCTAAGTAGACTATTGGTTACTAACAGGTGGATGGAATGAAGGTTCACTTACGAGATCAAGTGAAAGACTCGACTAAGATTTTACGAGATCTAATCAAAGACTCAAATTCAAAGGAGATTTGTTTCATTTTTTAACGAGATTGACATTGGAAAATAACCATGCTCATGACACCTATTTCATTTTTTAATGAGGTTGACATAGTAAAATAACTATCCTTATGGAGACCTATTTCATTTTTTAACAAGGTTGACATAGTAAAAGAATTATCCTCATGGCCCATGTTTCATTTTTTAACGATCTTGACACAAGATAAGGAACTTTGCTCCAAACCCTTCATCACAGACCAAAAGAGGCCATGGCTTCCAAGAGGTTCTCATCAGATGGGAGAACAACTCTCTGAAAGGGATACATGTCTAGGGATCCAATGGAAAAATCAGGCTCCAATGCCCCCAATACATGGTGTACTACATCACCTACTAGATCATCAGTAGATGTGGGCATGGAACAGGTGGCCAAATAATTGATCTATGGCGGGGGTGACACTGCTTGCGCATAAGAATCATTTAGGGATGACAGTTGACTGGAAGTCGATTCAGGACCAATGAACGTAAGCTGATCAATGATCACAATGCTTCCTTCATGGAGGAAACACATCACTCGAAAGAGGGAAGAGACAAGAGCTCCCATGAAATAAACATAGTCACGTCCAAGGAGTAGATTAAAATATAAAGGTCCTTGGACAACCATCATGTCTATCTAGACAAGAAACTTAGGAAGGATCCCTAATGGTTGATTGGTTCCTCTGTTAAAAGCTAACAGATTTTGGGTGACAGAAACAAGATGATGAGAATCGTAAGCTTTCCATGTTGTTGAGGACAGAATACTAACATATGCACCATCATCTATGACTATGCTAGGTACGACCATATGGTAAGATTGTATTGTAATCTAGAAAGGCACATAAGATGGAAGACAATATCTTGCCAGTCGACTCCAATAAAAAGAAGTGACTAAACTACTCGGAGAGGGTGTTGTAGGAACGTGAGATCTTCCCTTTTCTCTATGGGAACATCATAACTTCTCTCATGCACCTCGGGAATGGGAGGATTTCCCTCCAGTTCATTTGGAACTGAAGAAACTAGAAGAACTTGTGCAGTATGGGGTTTACTCTCTACCTGAAAGGTATAGTTAACTGAAGGCGGAACAAATTCTACCGTTTTCGCGACCAATGGTTGATTGAGAACGGACTCACGAGACTCACTTTCAGAGAGAGCGTGGTTGACCAAAGATGGATTTCAATCAATCACTTGATCAACTAGTGAAGGATCAAGGGAAATTTTCTGATAAACAATTAGAAGGCAAGGTTGTGAATCAATAAGGTTTTCAAACTCTTTGGGAACTTCATCCATAATAAGACAAAGGTGAATAGGATGATTACCTTCACATAACTTACAGGGAAATTTGACTTTTCCATTTTTCCCATGGACCTTATTATTACTAGTTGAAGGTTTATCACTATCATGATCTCCAAAGGCTGATGACGAAGGTTGATGTGAACTTGTATACCACACTTATAGGACCTTGGGAATACCAAGACAATTCCGAAGAAGGTGGTCACCCTTACATAACATGCAAGGGAATTTTAATTCCCAGGGCTGATTGGAATAATTTTCGACATCAGTTGCATCCGTAGGAATGGATGCTTAGTTTCCCCCTTGCTTATTTTTCTATTTCTTATTCGCCCTCTTCTTCTTCTTATCTTCCTGGTTACTAGAATCTAGACTTTCACCACGTGAAGAGGAAGAACAAGGTGAAGAAATAGGCAAAGAAGGCGAGGGGTCAACTTTAGGATCAACATGAAGTTGATGTTGTTCAGGTGGAGGAGAACTCAGTTGAAAAGAAGTTTGGACACTCAGAATCACTGAGGTCGAAAATAACCAAACTGGCAGACCAATGGTCAATATAGGAAGGGATAAGATTTCCATATAAGGAGTAGTATTTCCAAAATAAGGAAAAGGACTAGGACTCCCATCAAAGGGGTTTCCTTGATTGGTAAACCCAGGAAATGTTGCCATTAGCATCAGCCTAAGATCTACTAAGGAGTATTTCTATAGGAAGGATGTTTTTTCGTGGTCAATTAATTTATTTTAGAACTTTAACAAAAATAAAAAAGGGGTAATCTAGGATAGAAACCTAATGGGGTCTCCCAATATATATGCGATGGTACGGGGAGCACAAGTCTGTGTTAGCGTTGTCTAACTGTTATATACCTAGGGGGGATAATATGGGGTACCAAGGGAGGTACCCAAGGTAAAAATGTAATAATGGGATGGGCCATAGTAATAAATAAGGTGGTTAACCCATGTCATGTAAGGGACCACAAGTAGTTAATAATAATGTAATGGGCCCATGGTATTAGTTGATGGTATGAGGGAACCATGATAATGACCCATGGTATTGTATGTATGAGGCCTATATAGAGGCTAGAGACTCCACTTGGAAGAGAGTGAAGTATTATTGTATGAACAGGCATATGGCTTGTGGAGTGTTCTCCTTCCTTAAGGAGTGAATGTATGGTGTTGCCCTACCTTAAGGGTTTGAAATAAAGAATCATTTCTAAATTTGGATCTTATTATTCTTGGGTTATTTCTATTCTCATATATTTCTGGGTTAGATCTACAACAATTGGTATCAGAGCTACAACACTAACGCAGAACCGTTCGATGAGAGCGTCCCTATATAATTATCATGCTGAAGTGCCTCCCATATACTCGAAAGTACTGGGGAACCTTCTATATACTTCCATATTGGGATGAGATTTCACCCCCGGGATACACTGCAGGCAGTTAACAACAACTGCTATTTTTAAAGATGCTGGAACACGTCTCTAGCCTAGTCCTTTAGATATTTGCATTAAGTGACAAATACTCCTTAGGTAAATTGAGGTAAATTTTAATTTTATCTTGGATTAAGTTTCAATTTGGTTGGCTCAACAATGTCACCTATCCCTAAAATGCAACTAAATGATGAAAATGGAACCTTTTCATTTGATGAAGGCTAAACTAATAAAGGAAGAGAGACAACCAAATAATGCATCAAACAAGTAAAAAACATCAACACAATTTTTTCCAATGCAATATGTAAAAATGAAATCTAATCTTTCATTTCACCGACAAATGCAATGCCAAGGTGCAATCCTATAGAAACAAAAATCGTTTTCCTTTCACTAAGATGCAATAATGATTTTTCTCTCACTTTGATTCAAACAATGCAAACTAATGCAACAATCAAAGGAAAATGCAATCAACTCAACTCAATGAAAATCTCTTTCACTTTATGGTTTCAAATGCAAGAATTGTCTCAAAAATATGTAAATGACAAAATCTTTCACTTTCTCTTTCCGAAACATAAGAATGAAAACAAGCACTTTCTTTCAGTTCAACCAAAGCAAACAATTTGTGATCTATGCTTGATAATGGAACTAAAGCAATCTTCAAAGCATCAACATGACTCGACACTAATGAAAACAACTTCACACCAATGAACCAAAAGCAACTTGTAAAATATGTCCTGATTGCAGGAAGACTCTTGAACGGGAGCAATCAATCTTAGAAAAGCAGATCTAGCAATGAGTGGAGGGTGCCCTATAAACCCTAGAAATAAATCAAGCTCAAAACACACATTAGCCAAATCAAGAGACAATTGCAGTCATACAAGCATAACAACCAAGACAAATATATTGTAGACACACTGGAAAATCATTGACAAAGGGAAAAAAGGCTGAGAACAAGAAGAAAACCCTAATTTTTCTTATCCTCTAGGATCATCGCACCTGTTAGAGGCAAAAGGGTGATGCAAGAGTAACCAGCGCAGCTGTAATTAAAAAATCAGTGATGGCATCGCGACTGTTAAGACAAACCCACGATGGGTGAGAAAAATAATGGAAAATAAAAAAAACTTCAAGACTAGAACAAACTAAACGTCCTCAAGCAATAACTAGTAAGTGAAAATAACTACAGAGAAGCAAACAAGCTAAAAAATTGGTAGTTGGTCAAACTCATCATAGTATCAAGGTGAAGGATTAGATGGAAAGGGTTATAGTTTCCCCAGTGGAGTTGTCATTTTGTTGTCTAGGCAATCTTCTCTGCGGACAAAGACAATCCCTCTAGCCCAAAGAGTGGGACTGTCAACCTAAGTGACAATATATTGGACACTTTCCTAAGTTACAATTGAAATAAGAGACGAGGATGATGACCTACCTCGTTCTGATGCTATAACATCCTCCTTTGTTAAAGACCTCAAATCACTTGTGTCACAGGTTCTATGTTACTACTCACAACATTTAAATCCCTGCACAAGAGATCAAGACACAACAAAGCATACATGTAAAAATAACATAATCAAAATGAACCTACTTAACAGATCAAGGAACATTAATATAAATTATGCATTAACATACACATTTATGGAAAATGAACCAGCAGTTGTATATATTAATAGAATAAAGGAGGAAGCATACAACCAAGCCTTGATGTCAATAAGATCTCCTTGAGTGAATTTCCAAGTACAAGATCAGGCTCTCCAAGCACTCCTTCTCCAAGCCAAATGAGTAGCATGTAGGCACAATCTCAGCATAAGGGTGCGAATAACCAAATACCAACCATTTGGAAATGGAAGAGGATGAATATATAGGTAGGGAAAGGGAGTTAGGATCTCTCCAAAGATAGGATAAGGCCCTCATCTCAAGGAGGTAGCTCATAGGGATAAGACCAAAAAGCCAAGTTGAAAGAACTCGACCTCATCCACGCTGAGTAACCTCTAGCTTGTTGTTCTGGGAGCCTCTAGATCACGAAGCTTCTTGTCCTCTTTGGGGAAATTTCCTTTTAGGGATCATCAGTGGTATCCAAGCAAAAAGTGCAATGGCATCGCGGGGCTAGTATAGTGAAACTAGCGACCATCGCAATTTTCAGTATCAAGGGAGTGATGATTCTATAATTAGGGTTTTAGAGCCATTTCCTTCAGGGCAAGCTCAAGGCATTTTCCAATCAGTGTTTTAGGGAGGATCTAAGCTTCATATCTGGATGAGTACACTGCATGATGGTCATGTTTTGGGCACTTTAGGGTATGTCACAGGGAAGTGTGAGAGGTGTGACAAAATATTGTGTAACAAGTTTTAATCAAAATCACAAGACATAAACCTACTCTACTACTCTGCGGATTCCAATTCACAATTAAGAACATCAACCACAAACATGCAATGCGAAATAACACACATTCACACAATATTTTTTCCGGAAAAAGTAATCTGCTAAAAACCCCAATGCATGTTTGCATTAATATGATGAATAGAGATGTATTACAATTGCTTTGCTCAACTGAGCACAACCTGCAAGTGAATAACCTATCTCTTTGCTCAGTGAGAAGCTCTGACCTAGTTTTAGTCAATTTCTGCCTTTGCTTGAGCCCCTATTTCCTTGTGGAATTCGTTGAGAAATTAGGCCCTATTATCTATAAATTTCTCCAAAATGGATTGCGCAATTTCTAAGGTTGATCATCTCACTGCATGCAACACATGTACACTCAAGACTAGTTTACAACTAATGTTACACTAGATTGGAATAAGGAACTCTAATTCTCTACATGCACTAGCTATTTTTGGCTAATTTATTAGTTAAATGGATGATCACTAAGTTTGATTGAAGTCCCACTGCACAACTGACCTTCCACTAGTTCATCCAACAATTGGAATTAGTTTAGCTGAAAACAACTTGAGGTAACTAACCTTGCTTACTACAAATTAGAAATCACACATTCTTAACAAAACTCTAACTCCTCCAACTTTAATTCACTGAGTAAACCGGGTGACACAATCCATGTCACACAAGTTAACTGCATCCTAGTTGTCTGCTAGTGTGGAAATTCGATTTTTCTCAATTTAATTAAGGCAAAATCAAATTGAAATTTCTTGCTGTATTTTTCAACACTACCTCTCAGCAAGAAATGGATTATCAACCACCCCTATCTTTCATCCGTGGAACTAAAACTTCCCTCTTAACAAAGATTTTGTCAAAATGTCAACATCTTGTTCCTTTGTTGGAATGTAGTGTAGCAACATTATTCGCCTTTACACATAATCCCTTAAATGGTGATACCAGCTATCTATATGCTTGGATCAATCATGAAATACATGATTCTCAGAGAGCTTAATTCAAGTATGATTATCACAGTGTATCACAGTTGGATCCGTCGTCTAACCAAATAGTCCAACAAGTATCTTTCCCATCCATATTGCCTCACACACTACTTGACTTGAAGCCATGTATTATGCTTCTGTTGAGATGAGCACCACAAATCTTTACTTCTTTTTGTACCAGGAAACAACTGCAAACCCAACACTAAAAATTCCACCTGATGTACTCTTTCAGCCTGATGGACTCTCGACCCAATCTGCATCTGTGAAGCCACACAACTTCACTCCCTTTGTCCGTATGTACCATAGTCCAAACTAGGTAGTGCCTCTCAGGTACCGTAAAACATGCTTAGCTATAAGATACATTAGTGAACCCACGAGTTGCTGATAAATGGTAGCATCTACTTTTTCACCTAAAGTGGCATCCTCCTTCCTCCAGTTGGTCACTAGATGTGTCCCCATGGGTTTACAACTTTCCATGCAGAATATATATAGTATCTCATTTTCATGCTTTCCTTGAGATACAAATAGTTACCCATCACCTTTCCATACTTCCAACCAGAGGAAGTAGTGCATGAGACCCATGTACTTCATTTAAAATTCCCTTGCAAGGTCCTCCTTGCAAGATACGCTCAAGTTCTCATTATTAGTTAAAATTAAATCATCAACATATTAGACAATAATAATAAATTTACCTTCTACCAACATGTGATAGAGGTTTTCGTCCGCTTCATGTTTGGTAAAGCCCAAACCAGTGAGATAGCTATCGATCCTGGTCTTCCAAGTATAGGATGATTGTTTGAGACTGTACAATGCTCACTTGAGTTTGCACACATGAGACTATCGATCAAATGTCTCAAAACCTTCTGGTTGATTGATGCACACCTCCTCAATAAATCCATTGAGAAATGCTGTTTTTATATCCATTTGGTGGATCTTGCACCCCATCTGCACAACCAGTGCAAGGATTGATCTAATGGATAAGTATCTTGCTACAGTAGAAAAGGTCTCCTCATAGTCATTCCCTCAAATTGAGAGTACCCATTGGCCACAAATCTGGGCTTATACTTCTTTATGCTTTCATTTGTTTCCTTCTTCACCTTGAAGATCCATCTCAAATCCACTACTGATTTATTTGTTGGTCTTGGGATCACTTCCCAAACTCTGTTATTTACAATGGATTCATATTCGTCCACCATTGCATCAACCCATACAAGTTTATCTATTGCTTCCTCGAAAGAGGATGGCTCAGTGTCTATAAGATTAGCCATCAAAGCCATGTAGCCAGTGTACCAATTAGGTGACCTTCTATGATTGCACAAATTTGAAGGAGCTCCCACATTCTGCCTCGCATCCTGCACAAGTCTATCAACTTCCCTGGTCCTTTTCCTACCTTCTGGATGGTTCTGCTTGAGTGGATGTCTCCACTCTTTTCTCCTCAATTTATGGTTTCTCCACAACTTCCTGTTGTGGCCACAACTACCACCCTATAAAAACATGCTCTGATAGCAAATTTTTAATGGGTCCCCTAGAAATGTGATCTTTCATTTTTCGGAATGATCTTTTTTGCCACACGGATGTTAAATCCTTGCTGGGTCAAATTTCAATGCCTGATGGCTAAGCCATTGAATAAACCCCTGCTGCATGGGTCATTCATGACTTAGCCTGGCCCTTTATTCAATCCCTTCATCGGGACCTTTCAATCTTTACAAACATGCATGGCACATTTGTGCCCACACAAACCATCACCCCCACCCTTATTATAATCATTTGCTTGTTTAAACTCACAAAACCCCCATCACATCGTTATTCCCATCATGGCCTTTCATAGTGGAAATGCTCAAAATGCATAAATCATCCTCCCTTTCACACATCGCTAATCGGCCAAGCCCCAAAGCTATACAAAAGGGGCACAGAGGTGTTCCGGACCTGAAGGCCATATCTAACCACAATATATATATATATATCGGGTCTGAAAGCCCTTCACATATCACAATCGGCCTAAGTCCAAGGTCCATACATATATATGGCGTGCCCCTGGCCTCCGGACCCGACGACACTATGAACTGCACTATATACATTATCGGGTCTGGTTCTCAATTGCTCATCGCATATCGGCAGAGCACGGGATATACAGTTAGCGGGGAGGCGAAAGCTGGACCTTCCAATGATTATAAAGGTAGGCATATTAATTTTCAAATCCGCCCCAATGGCCATACGCGGGTTTTCCCATTTATCCATGTGTTTTGTGATGAAACATTAAAGTTGGGGTTTTTAAAAGGGAATGGTAACATTGCGGACCTGAAGGGATTTATGAACCTAACATATATGTTTTTTCAGGTTTGTCTCCCATATCGCATATCGCGATCAGTGGGGTCCTGGGGCTTTATATATGTGGTGCTCCCTTATACTCTGGACCCAATGGTTTATTAGCTGCGGTATATACATGTTTCGGGTCTAGGATCAATCGCTTAACGCTATCGACAAGATCTGGTACATACACATATAACACACCACAACCTCCTAGACCCACCGATGATTACAAAGCCAAGCACATAAATTTTCAGGTCCGCAATTTGGATTCGGCTGTGTGTTTTGCGGTAGTTTTCAGTATAAACCGAGTTCAGCTTGCTAGGATTAATCTATGCATAAAGCTAGAAATTAGGGGCTGATTATTTTGCATTTAATGTGATAAACGTTCAACAGAGGCAATACTTATGTTTTAAAGAATTTTTGTTGTATTTTCATAAGCGTGACTGGTGTCTCTTATTTCTGCAGGCCAGGAGTAACAAATGCACAAGTGGATCTCGAAAACCCTTATATGCATAGGTGTTCTGTCGAAAGAGCCGGCCTTTGACATTTTCAGTTGGTTTCCAGGTGTAGTTTGCGTGTTCCGAAGACGAAACCGCTCCATATCCCCTTAGAAATTATTTTCTCAACAATATTCCCGTTTGTTATTGATGGAAACATTCTAACGAATTCTTGCTACTTCCCTTGACTTCTTGCTACCCTTCCTAACTCCCTGCGACTAACCCTTTGACATAAATGGAAAAGGGATGTAATAGAGATGACACTCATATTTTGATGAAGATATTCAAATGCTTCCCAAGGCAGAGGTTTAGTGAATATGTCAACAATTTGTTCCTTAGTGCTAATATATTCCATTTTGATGTTATGTTCAACAAAATGTTCTCAGAGAAAGTGTTACTTGATCATAATATGTTTCGTTTTTAAGTGCATGACTATTTTTTAGAGACTGATTGTGCTAGTATGGTTATAGAAGATGGTGATAGGATGATTTATTTTTGTTTTGACATCCTTCAAGGCTCACTTCATCCATAGGATTTGTGTACAACAATATACTACAACCATATATCCTACTTCAACTGTGCAGAGAGGTATAGATGACTATTTTTTGCTTAACTAAGATATAAGACAACCTCCTAAGAAAATGCTTTTCTATTGGTGCTCTTTCAATCATCAATGCTTCTTGCCCAGTATGCATTGATGTATTCTATCAAGGTAATATTTTTACTCTTAGGATACCATAGTACAAAATAAAGTGTGCCCTTTATATATCTGAATATCCTTTTTATGACTTGCATGTGATATTATTAGGGGCTAACTGAAACCTTTCCACCATACCTACTTCTTGCATGATGTCTGGTCATGAAGTTGTCAGATATAAAATACCTCCAATCATCGATATGTAGAGAGTTGCATCTACTTTAAGATATTCATCATCCTTACTTATTTTATAACCTGTAATCATAGGTGTGCTTACAACAATGACCTTCTTCTTCAGTATTTGAATCCTCTTCCTCCTTAGGGCATTCTTCTTCAAATATTGGAAGTTCTTCATCATCAAAGTCAATCGATAGGTCCTTTGATTACTTGAATGTGATACTTTAATCAAATATCACATCTCGACTTACTTCTATTCGGTGCCCTTCCTTTATGTAGATCCTATGTGCCTTTGAAGTGACTGTGACTCATTCCATCATTGTTGCTTCCAAAAATCAGATCATCCACCTATACTAGTGTGGTCAACATATTATCTTCATCAATTTTCATGTATAGGTTGCTTCCTGCAACTCCTCTATTGAACCCTTGTTGTTGAAGGTAGTGATCTAGTCTAGCATACCAAGCTCTTGGAGCTTGTTTTAATCCTCCATACAAGGCCTTCATCAATTTGCATAAGTGGTCTTTATTCCTAGATAAGTCAAACACTTCTAGTTGTTCCATGTATACTTCTTATTTTAGGTCACCCTTTAGAAAGGTTGATTTTACATCCATTTGATAGATTTTGAATCCTTTTGAACATGAAAATGGTATAAAAATTCTTATAGCCTCTATTTTGGCAACTAGAGAGAAATCTTCTTCAAATTCAATTCCTTCAATTTGAGTATACCCCTTGCACAATAATATTTCCTTATTTCTAATAACTTTTCCATATTCATTCATTTTGTTCTTGAACACCCACTTAGTTCCAATTATATTTTTATCCTTTGGATGAGGTACTAGTTCCCATGTTCCATTCTTTTCAATCTGGTTCATCACTTCTTCCATTGTATTTATCCAGTGTGGATCCTTGCTTGAGTAAAATCCTTTGGTTCTATTTGGGATAACATGGTGATACCATTCTTGTTTAGCGTGTTTTTCATTCTTCTTCATGTTTTTATTCCTATTTCCATATCTCCAATAATTTGATAATTTGGATGGTTCTTCTATACAAACTTGAAAGTTGTCTTGGATGCGGTTTGATTTTTTAATTCTTTTTTGTCTTTTGATTCTTGCTCTTCTTTTGTAACACCTTCCTCGTTATTTGTAAGGATAAGGTCTTTTTCATTGTTAGATCTACTTCTTTCTCAGGAAGAGCCTCATTTATTTTTACATAAATTCTCTCTACTACCTTCTTAAGTTGATTGTTGTAGCATTTGTATCCCTTACTTCTTAATGAGTATCCAAGAGGAATTCCTTCATCAACATGGGAACCATACTTTCTATTGAATTGTCATTTATCTTCATAAAGAATTTACTTCCAAATATTTTGAAGTGTTTCATAGAATCATACCTTCCTTTTGATAGTTCATTTTGAGTCTTATCACTATTTACCCAGAGTTGTGCCCTATTTATGATGTATACTTCTTCCCCAACTGCCTCCTTCCAGAATTTAACAGGTAACTTAGCTTCCAATAACATTGTTCTTGTAATCTCCTATACGAATATGTTCTTTCTTTCTACCACTCCATTTTATTGTGGAGTCCTAGTAACAAAAAGTTTCGTTTTGATTCCATGTTTTTCATAGAACTCATTGAATTCTCGTGAAGTAAATTCTCCACATCTATTTGATCTTAAGGACTTGATCTTTAATTCACTTTCATTTTCAACTGATGCTTTGAAATTTTTAAAACAATCTAGTGCTTCTAATTTATATATAAGGAAATATACCCAAATAATTCTAGTATAATAATCTATGAATAACATAAAGTACCTTTCTCCTTGTGGTTCTAGAGTTCTGGATGGTCCACATAGATCAATGTCAATGATTTCCATTGGTATTGATGTTGAACATTCCTTTGAATTGAAACTAGTCCTAGTTTGTTTTATATGTTGACATGATACACAAACAACATTTGGTGGATTTGATATTATGGGCATATCTCTTACTGCTTGAGTTTTTTTTATCTTCACCATGTTATCTAAACTTAGGTATCACTGTCATTTGTACCATATCTATATTTCATTTCATTGACTCATGTAACATATTTCTTCTTGAATTTCACTAAGAATGTATACATTATTTGTTGTTATTACCTCTTTTACTACTAGAATTCCTGAAGATGATCGCCTTATTTCACAGTGTTTGGAAAAAAATTGGGGTCATATCCTTGATCACACATTTGGATAAGGCTTAGAATATTTTTCTTAAGGCCTTCAACAAATAAAACATTACGTGCTTTCCCCTTTTCCCCTTTCCTTTGTTGAGACTCACTGTGCCCCTTCCAAAAATTTTAGCACATCCATTCACTTTGAAGGTCACATTTCCATCTTTGATCAATAAGATGAACTTCTTTTAATCTCCTATCATGTTCCTAGAACATCCACTATCAAAAAACCATTTAATGATCTACATTTATGAAGGTACACAATGAAATACATATATAAACAAAAGCACAAAGATACAATGAAAAAAAAATCAATTCATTAATTAGAAAGTAATGAAAACAGTTTACATGCAGAATGGAAATGAACTAGCTCAAACGGTTGTAGCTTATCTCTAAGAAGAGATGTGGTAGCTACATGCCTTCTGAAATGTATTACAATGATGCTCAAAGACCTATTTATTATTGAGAAACAATGGAAAAACCTAAACATCCAAAAACCTAACCCTAGGAGATGAAAAGTCTGTGGACCCATTGGGATACATTGGTACATTGACTTCCTAGGGACGTAACTTGGGAATATGATATCCGTTTGATGCATACAATACCTCGTTAGAAAAATCTATCAAAGTAATACAACCTTCCATTGAAAAACCTTGATGTAAACTATGGGTTTGCTTGTTCCAAAAAATCATTGTTTATGGCATCAAAACGGCTCCAGAAGTTAAGGACCCGAAAAAAATGCCAAAAATAGTAAATTGTGCTACAATTATGGAAATTGAAAGAAACCTTGGTGGGGGTCCAAGTGGAATAGGTGGGTGGACACCAATATCCACCTGGATCAGTCCTCCCCCCTTAGGAAGTAATTGTGCCCATTATGCTGAGTGCCTCCATGAGATGGGGAAACTTCTACTAAACTTGGTCCCTGGTGAGCCACTTACCTTGATGCAGGAGTTGACAAGCTTTGACAACCCGATACAGTTGGATATTTTGCTGGCAAGTGTCTTGATGTCCATGATCTGATTAGATGTGGCCTTTTCCACGCAGTTTGGGCTTAGCTTTGTTGGTGTGAGTTGTTCTACAATGTCTGATGTGTCCAGTAATGGTGGAAGGTATGGCCAAAGGTGCTCCACATTGAACACTAGGTGCAGGCCAACGAATGGGGGAATGTTGAGCTCAAAATCATTGTCGACCAAATCCATGGTGATGGTGTAAGGCCCATATCAGAGTGCTCTGTGTTGAAAAGTGTAACTAGGTTCGGTCTTCATAATGACGTGTGTAATTTTGATTTTATGTAATTTATGAAAAGAAGAAAAATAAAATTATTATTGTAATGCTTGTCTTATGGGTTCTGTGAGCAAGGAATTTTATTTTTAGTAATGTTTCCCATTGTGAGCCTTTAGGTTTTGTCATCTAGTCATAAAAGTCAAATTGAGTCAATGTCATGTATGAAGGACCCTTCTTGGGTATGTTATATTTTGTATGAGTCATTCGATAAGAATAAATAGCCCTCCAAGACAAGCACAAGCATCTCCTTCAAGTCGGCTTCAAAAGGAACAATAACATCTTCCCAAATGACATGTCGGCCTAGATGGATGACAAGTCGACTTATTATGATGGTAAACAACTATAAATAGGCCACTCATCTTCATTTCAGAACACATATTTTCGGTGAAGAAAGTATGAAGTTAAGTAATTCGAAGGTGATAAAGAAGAAGTCATATAACCAACGAGGAGAGAGGAAGAAAGAGCGAAGTGTTTCAACATTGTTTTGGAATTGTTTTGGGCTAAGTAATCTCCACAAATGCGAAGTTGTAGACCTGTATATTGTAGCAATCAGGCTGAGAAGGTCAAGTCAAAGGGAAGCTGAATTAAAAGGAATGAGTCTCTTTATAAAGAGAGGCTAGTTAAGGTTCAAATTTGATCATCTATACAAACTAGGGTTTTTTATTTGGAACCAAAAGTTGCAGACGAAAATCAAGGGGTCGAAATTATAAAGGAAAGCTAAGAAGAAGAAGAAGCAAAGGGTTTGACTATGTTTGACTCAAGGAAGAGGATAAGGGCTTTGTGTCTTGGTCTTGCAGTAGAAAATAGGTCAAGGGTATTGTTCTTGGTATTCATCAATTGAAGACTCTATAAGAAGGAGAGTTTGTTCGGGTTTTCCTCTCAAGTGGGAGAGGTTTTGGCCCTGGTTGATAGCTTATATTCTGTGTCTCTTATATCTTTATGGTTTATGCATTGGTAGTTGTTTGATGGAGAAGAACACTAATAACCTAAGTAAAATAAGATCCTAATATAAAGAAGTAAAAATCACTCACAAGTAGGTACTAATAGAAGAGAAATCACTTAATTTCTATGCCCTAGATTTATCAATAGTTTGAGCTTCTGATGGGCTATAGTAAGGCATTCTTTCTGCAAATGAAACAATTTTTTTTCACCCACCCGAAACTTGTGAGATACTCGATGTTGATCATGTCACTGATTGTACTCGACATTGGACTTCTCCAATATTTCGTGAACCTACTAGCGGATGTGTTGGATGCATTCAATAAACCTAGTTTCTTTATCAGCCTCAAACTATACATGTGAGGATTTTGTCTATGTAGTTAAATGAGGCATGGAAACATCAATGTTAGGTCACTATACTACTTGTGTAACCCCTTATTGTTATTAGTACAACCCCCTTATTATATTGTTGTGCCCATGTAGTCCCCATATTGTTATTGTTGTGCCCCATAGAAGCCCACTATTGTTATTATTGTGCCCTTACATTATTATTGTTATGTCGGATCTGATTATATTATGATCCCTTAGACTCCTATATATAGAAAGGAGGTCTTGTAATTTGTATCATCAAAGTATTGTTCATTTGTGCAATGTAAAGGAGGTTGCTCCCTTGAAGAGGCTTATTTTGAAGGCATTTATCTATCTTTTCTATCTTTTTGTGAGCTGGTTTCATAAAATTTGGTATCAGAGCTTTGGATTCTAGGGTTTCGCTGCTCCAAACAAGTCTTCATGGAATTTTTGCTATAAATTTTTTTCTGAGACGTTTCCAAAGAAAAAAAAAAAACATTTGATATGTAATCATTCTAAACCTCGGGTATGAATTTCAGATCTTATCTCGCTATAGTTTCGTAGATATGATCTAAGGAAGTTAGGGATTTTGCAAGCTCCAAAATTCAATCTCAAACAGGTCATTGTGGAATTTTTTCTATAATTTTTCTTTTACGAAGGTTCAGACTCTAAAATTAAAACCCATTTGAGCTAAATCGTGGGGAAGCTCGGGCCCGAATTTAAGATATTGTTTTGCTGTATTTTTTGAGGTACAGTCCAAGACATTTAGGGTTTCGGTAGGCTCCCAAATTACATCCCAAATAGGTGACCTGGGGAAAATCGTCATAACTTTCTCTCTGAGAATCAGATTGAAATTGAGTAAGAAGTTACATAAGAGGACAGACTGTAGTTTTCTGTGTATCTTTTTCATATCCGAAGGTTGAAACAGTGACACGTGGCACTCGTACAAGTTCGCTCTACTGAACCAATCTATAATCAGGTCATCGTGGGAGATTTGACATAACTCTTCCTTTCAGAATCCAATCTTGATCAGACTTGCCGGGTTAGAAATAGGACTCAGAGGGCTACTGGAAGAAGCAATTTCAGAACTTAGAGATTTGAAATTACATAGTTACAGTTGTTTCAATATCGATCTCCTAAAATCAAGAAAGGCGATATGAGGAAGTTTGATGGCAAGGATCCATTAAATTGGATACTACAGATGGAGCAATATTTTGATCTACATGAGGTGCAACTGTTACAAAAGGTACATATTGCATATTTATATTTAGAACTGCATCAATTTTTATGGTATGAAGGGCTTTGTTCTCGTAAACCACTTGTCACGTGGTCAACTTTCACGGAGGAAATGATAGCACATTATGAGGATACAAAGAGAAGCACCTTCTTTAGCCAATTGATAAATCTCAAACAAAAGGGTTCAATGGCAGAGCACATTGAAGACTTTCAAAAATTGAATACAAGGTTAAATGATATTTCAGAGAAGCAAAGGATTGATGTCTTCATAGGGACTTTAAAGGATAACATTCAACATGAGGTTCATCTTTGGGAACCTGATTCATTAGAGAAGACATTCATGTTGGCAAGAAAAATTGAAAGCGAAATTATGGTAACAAGGATTCCCACCACTCACAACTATAATTATGGAAGTGTTTTTTCTCCTAGCCTTCCGCAACCTACAAGGTTTACACCACAACAATTGGAAGAAAAAAGAGAAAAAGGGCTTTGTTACAATTGTGATAGCAAATACACTAAAGGTCAAAAGTGTGCTGAGAAGAAATTATTTTACATAGATTATGAAGAGGAGGAAGAAAAGGATCAAGAAACATCAAAATAAGAGGATATACACCAGGAACCAACCCCGGATAAAGAAGAAATGAATCCAACCATATCTTGTAAAGCATTGGCAACAATTACCACTCCTCAAACTCTCAAGATAGAAGGACATATCAAGAAGAAAAAAGTTCAAGAAGTGAAATATCACATCGAGAAAGAAGAAATGAATCCAACCATATCTTATAATGCATTGGCCAGAATTACCACTCCTCAAACTATCAAGATAGAAGGACATATCAAGAATAAAAATGTTCAAGAAGTGAAAGATCACACCGAGCATCAAGAAATGAATCCGACCATATCTTGTAATGCATTAGAAGAAACTACCACTCCTCAAACTCTCAAGATAGAAGGACATATCAAGAAGAAAAAGATTCAAGCAGTGAAAGATCACATCGAGCATCAACAAGAAGTTCTCCAACTTTTAAAGGATAACGCCACTTTGGTGCATAATAGAATGAAACAACAGGCATATTAACATCACAGTGAAAGAAGTTTTGATGTAGGTGATTGGGTATTTTTACGGCTACATTTGAAGCAAGCTATTTATGAGAAGGAAATGTTAGCAATACTACATGCACTTAAGAAATGGCGACCTTACTTAATGGGAAGACACTTCAAGGTAAAAATGGATCATGATAGTCTTAAATACTTTTTAGAACAAAGACTATCTTTATAAGAATAGAAAAAATGGGTCACAAATATGTTAGGTTATGACTTTGAAATCATCTGAAAAAAAGGGAAGCAAAATGTTGTTGTAGATGCACTTGCAAGAAAGGATGAGGATGTGGAAGCATTATTTTGTGCTATTTCTATTATCCAACCAGATTGGATAAAAGAATCAAGGGATGAATGGAAGAAGGACAAAGAAGTGTGGCCACTCATTCAAAAGTTGCAGAAGATCCCAGTTCAAACAATATTGCCAAAACTTGACGAGGAACAAAAAATCATATTGGAACCTAGAGCAGTCACAGAAAAAAGAACCTGACAGCTACGAAATCGATCAATTTCAGAGTATCTCAACAAGTGGAAGAACTTACCTGCTGAAGGTTCCACATGGAAGGACATGAATTCTATACAATGGCATCAAGAACTACTCAAACGTTGAGGACAACACTTTTTGAAGGAGAGGGGCATGTTAGCTCCCTATACTACTAGTGTAACCCCTTATTTTTATTAGTACAACCCCTTTATTATATTTTTGTGCCCATGTAGTCCCCATATTTTTATTATTGTGCCCCATAGAAGCCCACTATTTTTATTATTGTGCCCTTACATTATTATTGTTATGTCGGCTCTAATTATATTATGACCCCTTAGACTCCTATATATAGAAAGGAGGTCTTGTCATTTGTATCATCTAAGTATTGTTCATTTGTGTAATGTAAAGGAGGTTTTCCCCTCGAAGAGGCTTATTTTGAAGGCATTTATCTATCTTTTCTATCTTTTTGTGAGTTGGTTTCATAATAATCAATCAGACACAATGGTTGAAATCCTAGACCCACTTGAAAGGGACTATGACTAGTTGAGCTATAGAGAACTCTGTTATAGTTGTGTTGCACACAGGGAAGGATCTCATCCCAGATTCATGGATGTCTTGAGTCATACATGTGGAGTATGTGCACTATCATCCTGTTGATGGCCTCTGTCTGTCCATCAATGTCCACAGGCCTGACCAAAATGTGCTCAGGAAATTTCTCTTCTGATTTGATATAATGGTTTGTAGGATCCCAAAATGCACCCAAACTCATTCAAAGAAGAGTTTGGCAGTGTCCTCTCCTATGATACTCTTCTTGCAGGCCGCCAATATAGCCATCTTAAAAAATTTGTCCATGACCATAAATAATAATCATTACTGTGCTTGGTAGAAGGGAGATCATGTACATAGTCTATGGATATGGATTCTTAGGGTTGGATGGGAGTAGGTAAATGAGTGTACATGCCTTGATTCTTTATGGTATGCTTGGTGATGGCATAGGAAGTGCAAGATCTAATATATTTTCCAACATATTGTTGGAGTTTT
Organism: Pinus tabuliformis; assembly: GCA_031772625.1. NCBI lineage: Eukaryota > Viridiplantae > Streptophyta > Pinopsida > Pinales > Pinaceae > Pinus > Pinus tabuliformis. The sequence goes on along the minus strand of CM062809.1, from coordinate 222,073,203 downwards.
ATCCAATAAAATTACTTATGTAGTATGACCAAATTTTTCTCCACACTAAAGTGTCATGCGACCTAACTATAGTGCGCCTACCAAATTAGCTTGGATCACTCACTTGAAGGAACACAAAGGTGGCCTAGGTAGCATAATAATGCGTCATGGAGGTGAAATTCGAAACTTGCTTGTCATCCACTATCATCTGGTATCTGCTGGTGAACTCTGGATCATTTTTGTATAGTTGAGGCCATCCAAATTTTCTGTGGTCACAAGAGTTGAGAAAAATAGTCAGTGCTGCAACTGAGGGCCGATTGAGGCAATCTGCAATGGTGCTACCCTTTTTGTATTTAATGTTAAAGTGGAATTGTTGCAAATGGTTATACTACTTCTGATGGTGATCATTTTACAACTTCCCTTGTGTCTATACAAATTAAAGAGGTTGGTGATTGGTGTGGAAGACTGTCTCCTTCCCCAGAATGTAATGTTTCCATTACCAACAAGTCTGCATGATAGAATACATCTCTTTATCATAGGTGGGATATTTCTTAATTGTATCGAAAAATGTCTCAATATGATAGGCCACTAGATGCCCATGTTATGTGATAACTGCACTAATAGCATAGTCATAGGCATTTATCTCAATTTCAAATGGTTTTTGCAAGTTTGAAAATGTGAGAACAAGTGTAGAGCAGAGGCGGTGCTTCAACTCAATAAATGCCTTCTGTTGGGACTTAGACCAAGAAAACATTTTTTTCACTCCACCCTTGGTAATATAACTCAAAGGCCAAGTGATATGGGAGAATCCCAACACAAACCTATGATAAAAATTTGCGAGGCCCAAAGAGTTGTAAAGTGTTGTTAGAGTGGTCGGGGCTAGCCAATCCAAAATGACTTGGATATTAGTTGGATCCACATGCATTCCTTGCTCATCTATGATTTAACCCATCTATTAGACTTGACTCATACCAAAGGTGCATTTCTCAAATTTTGAACACAATTTTTGTTGTCGCGTGGTTTAAAGGACATGTCGAATGTGTTGCAAGTTCTCTTCCCAACTCTTGTTGAAGATGAGAGTGTCGTCCATATAAACAACCATGAATGCTTTGGTGAAGGGTTGTAATATTTCATCCATCAGCCTCATGAAATTAGCAGGGTAATTTGTCAACTCGAAGGGCATGACCAACAATTCAAAAAGGCCTTCCTTGGATTTGAAGGCGGTCTTATGTTGGAAATATTGGGGGGGGGGTGGTGAATCAGTATTCCTTTTCAATTGTTATTTTTACCAGTTAACTCATTTATATTTAGAACACAAAATGAACAATAGGAATAAATTCTTTTATTAATATAATCTTTACAATAAATCAGATACAATATATATAAGGCTCCAATCTGTTGCCAAGCACCAACTTGGTCTTTTGTGAGGCTCCAACCTCTAGGGCACCAACCCTATCTTCTCAAGGCACCAACCTTGTGTTTAGGAGCACCAACTCCAAGGACACCAATCCTTCCAATTCTAAGGCACCAACTCCAAGGGCTCCAACCCTATCTTGTCAAGGCACCAACCTTGTTTGTTTAAGGCTCCAACCTTCAGGGCACCAACCCTCTGGGCTCCAACCCATTGCTATATTTTGTCTAGATATGTTTGATAGTAATTCTCTGCTCCCAAAATCTTCTTCACTAAATTTTGTCAATCTACAGCTTCAGTGTAGTCTCGATGCTACATCATCAATGAAAACCTGTCTTCATATGAAGGAGTTTTCACAACTCTTCATATTGCCCACACAGAGTCTATAAAGTTACCTCATGATGATTTCAAATAGCCATCATGATCTACAATAGTCTTCACACAACTTCAATGTGTCTATAATGAACTGCACTAAGCTCTGCACAAAAACAAATTTCTATTTCAAGCCTCTATTCTCACTGTCATGGTAAATGCTTCAGGAGCGACTGCTACGGTATCTTACTTCCAAGGGACAAACTCACAAATGCTTAATCGTTGGTGTTGTCTATTGCTCCCTTCATCTAATGACTGATAAAAACTTACTTGGCTGGTTCGAGGTCAAAAAGATCTTCGTCTTCCACTGGCCCTTTCAGCTTCCTTCTTCCTGCTGTGACCTTCAGCTTCCTTCTGTTCTATTGGACCTTTGGCTTCCTTCTGTCCTGTTGGACCTTCAGCTTCCTTTTGTCCTACTGGACCTACGGCTTCCTTTTGTCCTGCTGGACCTACAACTTTCTTTGTTTCTTCCAGTTCACAACATGTGAACCTTTTTCTTGTTCTCTGTTATAGATTCCTAATACGCCTGACCTTTGGCTTCCTTTTTCGCTCACTTGATCTTCGGCTTCCTCTGCGCTCGCTCGACCTTTTGGCTTCTCGACCTTCGACTTCTCAATATTCGGCTTCCTTTGTCTCTTCGAGTTCACCAATACTCAAAAGACATGTTCTTTTGGAAGGGAGGTCGAATTACAATAGATGTTGCATATTAGAATTATATTAGAGAGGCCCTTTCATCCACTGACTTAATTATTCACGGAAATCACATCACAAGAGAGGTTATACCCATATTGGAGATGCCACATGCCACGTCATTCCTTTAATCGCAATCACAACTTCTGGAGGTCTTTTACAAGTCGTGCCCATAACATACTCTGTCCTCCGATATCAACATCATCGATCTTCACATATCAACATAGTTAAAACCATATAATGGGTGGTCCCACCTGCCACATCATCACCTTAATTGCAATCAGCGGTTTACCATCATTACATTTCTTCAAGACTTGTGATATGCGACGGATGCGATATTCCAATAAGCTTCTTTTGATAACTCAATCGGTCCACAACTTTATCACAAACGACAATTTTAACATGTCATCCCTTTTGAACTTTGCGATTCAACGGATGCGATATTACATTAAGTTATGTCATAGTGGTGCAGTTGGGTCCACCATAATATCGCAATCGTAGTTTTTACTGTGACATCCATTTATGAATTGTGATATGAAAGTTCTGACATAGCGGATGCGATATTATAATAGGGCGTGTTATAATGGAGAAATTGGGTCTGTAATAATATCACGATTGGAGGTTTTAACGTGACAAGGATTTAAACACTTGCAGTATGGCGGATGCGATATTTCTTTAAGATGTATTATAATGGTGCAACAGGTCCACAGTGTTATCTCAATTGATGGTTTGTGGGACTTCCACTGGCACATGGATTAAAAACCGGCCTTAAGCCCCGCATTTGACCATGATCTAAGGGTTGTCTATGAGATTGACGACTAGGATTGAGTGCGAGTCTTCATCCACGATCAAGGAAGTCCATGCTTTCCTACCCCCACTCTTCCAATATGTTAACTCCTTTGATACTATGCAATATTTCTCCGATATGTTAAATCCTATGATATTTCTCCAGTATTTCATGCGATATTACTGTTAACTCCTTCGTTAACACTGTGTATGCACCTCCGCCGATGTGTTCCTCTTTGCTTCTCATGGCTTCCAATGACCTCTTCCTCTTACGCTTTGGCTTCATGATGGCTCCCGATAATGTTAACTCCTCCGTTAACACTGTTTATGCACCTCCGCCGATGTTTTCCTCTTTTCATCTCGTGGCTTCCAATGACCTCTTCCTCTTATGCTTTGGCTTCATGATGGCTTCCGATAAAATGCTTCCGATGAACTCATTCGATAGCTCTTCTTTGACTACTCCTGTTCTTGACTTCCAATGGCTTCCGATGTCTTTCCAATGGTTTCCTTGATGGCTTTGCTCCTTGGCTCCTTGCTCCTATTTCTTCATGGATCTACTCTGCTTCTCCTTGGCTTCATATCATTATTTAGTATCCTAGAATATTTCCATATTGAAATCAATGACAATCTAGATCAAAAATCTCCCCCTTTGTCATTGATGGCAATATTCTTCTTCTCTCCCCCTTTGACATCAATGGAAAAGGAGTGCTCAGGGACTCCCCTGGTTGAACTACTTCCCCTCTCAAACTGCTTCTGTTCTTTATGAATAGTAGATCTTCATGGGTATGTTACTCCCCCTGTCATACTGCGCTTATTTTTACTCAAGATAGAAGGGTTGATGCCTTAACATCAACTAGTACATTATCCATTCTTCATGTCAAAAAAAACTTTATCATGGCTTCAACAATGCTTAAAGATGCTCCACTTCAATGCTTCCAAACAGATTCCAAATAGCCATACACCAAATGTTCAAGTCCAAGTTTTTATGCTTCAATCCATATTCTGTTGTCTCCACAGTCAAAATTAAGAGGCCTTCATAGTCTAAATCAAGAGAAAATGCCACTGAAATTGTCTTTCTTGCTATCTCTCTTTAGATCCGAGTTCCTTTGTATCTCTATGCTTCTCCTTAAGTCACTGAGCTATATTCGACTACACAACATTCTCCTTTCTATAGTCCTTTTAATGAGCCATCTTTTCCTTGCGTACTTGTAAAAATATCTGCAAGTTATCTCCACTAGCAGATTTTGATATCCCATCTGTGACTGTCTTTTAAATTCTTTTTACTGATTGGCATCTTTTTGCAATGCTTCAGTTTTGTTAGATGTTGCCAATTTCTCTTGCTTCAAGCTTCATTCCTAGATGTATCTGTTTGTTTGAAGGTTGCCTCTATTTGTGTCCATAATTTACCTGTTCTCACATTAAATCCCCGAGTCGAGACATAAACTTCTGTAATAACAACAACATAGTTATTTGCCCTATTTCTCTATTATTAGATGACCTTCTCTACTGCTCCAATTTCTACTTAGTGATCAAGTGGAAAACATCTTCAACAACAGTCCAAAAAATAGTTAAGAGATCATATTCTTCAATGGAGTGCTCCTGAGAAATGATCTTTATCAAAGAATGATTTTTAATATAGCTCAACAAGGATTTCATAAGAACCATTTCATGAATAGCTTCTGCAATAATGATCGAGAATCACAGGCCCCCCCTAATTGTATGCATGATCTTCCTTGTGGTAGAATCCCATCATCAAACACTCGAAACATTAAGAATATCTTCATAAAGTCAACAACATGTGTTGTTGGCTGGAGGGTTCAAGAGATTTTTTTAGATTGTATTTGCTTTCTTCTCCGTACTTGTGTAACTTTATTTTCTGGAATGGTTCTAGCTTGATAAGGTGCCCAAATCAAGTTACAATTACGTGCCATATGACCAATGTTATGACACTTGAAGCTTTCTATGTTTTTCATGAATAAGAATCCATGATTTCTTCTTGAAAAATTGTTCCTCGGAGATTGTTGGGAACCATAATATCTATATTTATGATATGCCCTACAATCTTTTGCCATGTGTCCAAAGTTTGTACAAAAATAACAATAACCAATAAATAAACTTTGGTACTTGGGAGATGGAGATTTCATTGATGTACTTTTGAAGTCTTTCTGCCTTGAGATCTTTTGATGATAACCATAGCTTCTCACATCCTTGACATTATCTACATTTCTTCTTGGAGCAGGATTTCTTCCATTGTTGCCTTGACTCTTCTCCTTGCCTTTGTTGGAACTAGGAGCATCAACATTTCTTTCTGGCTTCCTCACATCCTTTTTGTTTGAAGCATTATCATTCTTGTTTGAGGATTCACCTTCATAGCCAAGACCTGATTTATCAAATGGGAATCTTTGATGGCTAAGCATGTCATCCAAGGCTTGAGAGCTCTTCAAGATTTTGTCCATCCCTTCAACCTTTTTCCTGAGGGAGACAATCTCTTATTCCAATCTTTCACAATCATTATTCTTCTTAGCAAGTTGTTCTCAGTTTCTTCCTTGATATGAGTAGCTTCATTTGCTTCTATTTTTAGGGAGATCATATCCGAGTTCATTTTGAATATTTCTTCATTTTCTTTTGCTAGACTACTCTCCATTTCTTCCTTGATTCTTGTGGATTTACATGTTTTGGCCTTGAGAAGGTTGAGGTCGGATTTTAGTTTGAATATTTCTCCATCCTTTGCTTTTAGTTGACATATCATGGTGTTTCTCTCCTTTTTTTCTTCATCAACCTGTCCTTCTATGATTGCCAATGCTTCCATTATCTTCTCAGTTCCTTGTGCTAACTTTCTTGCTTCTTGTAGTTGAGATTTGAGAGAGGAGACCTCTACCTTGTATTGACCAAACTCTTCTTCAAGTTTGTTCAAGCTCTTGTGCCTTTGTTCAAGTTGACTTGACAAGGTATCTTCCCATTTCTTTGCTTTATCAAATTGATTTGTCATGGATATGACTTCTTCATGATGCTTTCTTTTTCTTTGATGAAATTCCTTCTTAAGATTTCCAGCTCTTCATCCCTTTCTTGTACTTGAAGATTGACAAGGTCAACTTTCTTCCTTGTTTGGTCTTGGTCACCAGCTAGTGATTTCATATTAAGTTCCTCGTTTTTCTTTTTCAAATTGGTAATCTCTTCCATGGCAGCCATAAGTTTAGCAAGGAGATCTTCTACAAAATCTTTTTCATTCTCTTCATCTTCTAGGTCTTCTTTAGCCTTGATGTCATCATTCTCATTTTCAGCTTCTATGATGGGTTCTGGATTTCCTTCTTGGTTTCCATCATCTTTTTGATTGGTGGTAATGGTCAATGCTCCTTTTGAGTGAAGGTCATGAAGTTTGTACCATATACCCTTTGCTGACGAACATTTTCCTAAATTGTTCTTTATAGAATTTGGTAGCCCATTCAAGATTGCCTTCATTGCTTTTGCATTGTACTCCTTGGATTCTCTATTCATTATGTTATCGATAATTACTAATTCCCATACTTCAATGCCTTGAGTCTTTAAGAAATTCTTTATTCTTGCTTCCCATATATCAAAGTTTCCATTGAACCATGGAGCCTCCACAAATTGATTGACTTCTATTTCAGTGGTAGAGGGAGACACATCTTTAGGAGGATTGGATACTTTCTTCCTTGGCTTCACCATTTGTGTTCTAATGATCAACCTTCAAGCTGTTAGGCTTTGAGTGAAGGTACTGGCTCTGATACCAATTGTTGGAAAAAATGAGGGGGGGGGGGGGGGGGGGGGGGGGGCGGGTGAATCAATATTCATTTTCAATTGTTATTTTTACCAGTTAACTCATTTATATTTAGAACACAAAGTGAACAATAGGAATAAATGATTTTATTAATATAATATTTACAATAAATCAGATACAATATATATAAGGCTCCAATATGTTTCCAAGCACCAACTTGGTCTTTTGTGAGGCTCCAACCTCTAGGGCACCAACCCTATCTTCTCAAGGCACCAACCTTGTGTTTAGGAGCACCAACTCCAAGGACACCAATCCTTCCAATTTTGAGGCACCAACTCCAAGGGCTCCAACCCTATCCTGCCAAGGCACCAACCTTGTTTGTTTGAGGCTCAAACCTTTAGGGCACCAACCCTTTGGGCTCCAACCCATTGATATATTTTTTCTAGATATGTTTGATAGTAATTCTCTGCTCCCAAAATCTTCTTCTCTGAATTTTGTCAATCTACAACTTCACTGTAGTCTCCATGCTACATCATCAATGATAACCTGTCTTCATATGAAGGAGTCTTCACAAATCTTCATATTGCCCACACAAAGTTTGCAAAGTTACCTCATGATGATTTCAAATAGCCATCATGATCTACAATAGTCTTCACACAAATTCAATGTGTCTACAATGAACTGCACTAAGCTCTGCACAAAAACAACTCTCTGTTTCAAGCCTCTGTTCTCACTGTCACAGTAAATGCTTCAGGAGTGACTACTACGGTATCTTACTTCCAAGGGAAAAACTCACAAATGCTTCAATGTTTGTGTTGTCTACTGCTCCCTTCAATTGATGATTGATAAAAACTTACTTGGTTAGTTCGAGGTCAAACAGATCTTCGTCTTCCACTGGCCCTTTCAGCTTCCTTCTTCCTGCTGTGACTTTCAGCTCCCTTCTATCCTGTTGGACCTTCGGCTTCCTTCTATCCTACTGGACCTTCAGCTTCCTTCTGTCCTGCTGGACCTATGGCTTCCTTCTGTCCTACTGGACCTACAACTTTCTTTGTTTCTTCCAGTTCACAACATGTGAACCTTTTTCTTGTTCTCTGTTATAGATGCCTGATACGCTTGACCTTTGGCTTCCTTTTCTCTTGTTTGATTTTCAGATTCCTCTCGCTCGCTTGACCTTTTGGCTTCTCAACCTTCGACTTCTCGATCTTCAGCTTCCTCTGTCTCTTCGAGTTCACCAATACTCAAAAGACACTTCATTTGGAAGAGAGGTCAAATTACAATAGATGTTGCATATTAGAATTATATTAGAGAGGTCCTTTCATCCACAGACTTTATTATTCATGGAAATCGCATCACAAGAGAGGTTATACCCATATTGGAGATCCCACGTGCCACGTCATTCCTTTAATCACAATCGCAACTTCTGGAGGTCTTTTACAAGTCGTGCCTATAACATACTCTATCCTCCAATATCAACATCATCGATCTTCACATATCAACATAGTTAAAACCATATAATGGGTGGTCCCACCTGCCACATCATCACCTTAATCGCAATTGGCAATTTAGCATTGTTACATTTCTTCAAGACTTACGATATGCGATGGATGCGATATTCCAATAAGCTTCTTTTGATAACTCAATCAGGTCCACAACTTTATCACAAGCGACGGTATTAAAATGTCATCCCTTTTGAACTTTGCGATTCAATGGATGCAATATTTCATTAAGTTATGTCATAGTGGTGCAGTCGGGTCCACCATAATATCGTAATCGCAGTTTTTACTATGACATCCATTTATGAATTGTGATATGAAAGTTCTAACATAGTGGATGTGATATTATAATAGGGTGTGTTATAATGGAGCAATCAGGTCCGTAATAATATCGCGATCGGAGGTTTTAGCGTGACAAGGCTTTAAACACTTGCGGTATGGTGGATGCGATATTTATTTAAGATGTATTATAATGGTGTAGCAGGTCCACAGTGTTATCTCAATTAATGGTTTGCGGGACTTCGACTGGTGCATTGATTAAAAACCGGCCTTAGCCCCCGCAGTTGACCATGATCTAAGGGTTGACTATGAGATCGACGGCTAGGATTGAGTGCGGGACTTCAGCCACGATCAAGGAAGTTCGTACTTTCCTACCCCTGCTCTTCCGATATGTTAACTCCTCTGATACTCTGCAATACTCCTCCAATATGTTAACTCCTCTGATATTTCTCTGGTATTTCATGCGATATTACTGTTAACTCCTCCGTTAACACTGTTTATGCACCTCCGCTGATGTGTTCCTCTTTGCTTCTCATGGCTTCCAATGACCTCTTCCTCTTACACTTTGGCTTCATGATGGCTTCCGATACTGTTAACTCCTCCATTAACACTATTTATGCACCTCCACCGATGTGTTCCTCTTTGCTTCTCGTGGATTCTAATGACCTCTTCCTCTTATGCTTTGGCTTCATGATGGCTTCCGATAAAATGCTTCCGACGAACTCTTCTAATAGCCCTTCTTTGACTACTCCTGTTCTTGACTTCCAATGGCTTTCGATGTCTTTCTAATGGTTTCCTTGATGGCTTTTCTCCTTGGCTTCTTGCTCCTATTTTTTCACGGATTTGCTCCGCTTCTCCTTGGCTTAGTATCCTAGAATATTGCCATATTGACATCAATGACAATCTAGATCAACATCTTCCATACATATGTGGGCTCTATTGGAACCTGATGATAGGCTGAATTCATATCGATATTGCTGAAATACTTGGCCCTTGAGTTGGTCCAAAAGGTCATCAATCTGTTAGATTGGATACATGTTCCTGACAGTGATTTTGTTTAGTGCTCAATAATCAATACAGAGCCTCCAGGCCTCATCCTTCTTCTATATATGTACAATCAAGCTCCCATAGGGTGAGGAACTTGGCTGATCTCAAATTGAGCCTTACCATCTCTATTCGTTTGAAGGGAGGACCTTCTTTTCCATGGGGAAAAGATCGGTAAATATAGAGATCTTTTATATACTTCTTTCTCATCTGAGGATCCTTATTATAGATGGAATCATACCATGAAAAGAAAAGAGATTCTTTAGGGAATGAATTTTCTGATCGAGTGAAAGCTCAAATCCTATATCTTTCACTTGATCTCTTCATTTTCCAGAATGGAGCAACGATATATCAGCCCATTAGGTAGGGGTGCTTCGAGAGTCAGATCGATCAAATGCTTGACTTGAAAATGAAAGGGTACCCCTGTGGGTGAGGAGAAGATTCCACGTATTCTTCCATGAACTTATCCACTTGCTTCTGCTATGTGTAGGAACCCTTCCTGGGGTCCATATATGTTTCCATGATCTTTCCCTTACTTTGAGGTCGAACAAAAAAAAAAAAAATTCTCGGTATGGGATATGATCTTACTTCATTTCTTAGCAGAGATAAAAAAATATGGCAGTAGGTAGGGCTACCTCTGGTATCCTATATAACTTATTGACCAAAGTAATAATAATAGTGTGAGGCCTAGACTCATGCACAAATTTGCACTTCCTTAAGTATGGTTGGCCTAATAATACATCAAAAACTTCAAGAGGAGAAAAATCACACAATACCTCATCCATGAAGGGATTGATGCTGTAGGGAAGGCAACACTGCTGGCTACCGCGAGGTCTCATCCTTGGTGAAGCCACCCGATGGTGTATGACTGCAGGTGTGGTGTGGTTGGTAGGCCCAATCACTTCATGACCCATACTGAAATGAGGTTCTTTTGGCTCTCGCTATTGAGAATGAATTGCAACAAAGAACCCTTCACCCACATTTGTGAGTGGAAGAGAAGCCCCCCTCCTCTGGATATTTGGGCTCAATCTTCTAGATCTTGGTGGTGGAAATGGTGGCACTAGGCTCCACATCAATAATATGATTCCCTTTGTCATTCCCTTTATCGATTTCTGACTCAGAGTCACAAGATGCATTTAACTTTGAAGCCTTCAGTTCGTCCACCAATGATTGCTTGGATCGACACTCACTTGTGTTGTGAGTGGGGATCTTATGGAACTCAAACCACTTTCCTATGTTGTTCTTTGTCTTCATGGTATTCTTATTTTCTTGCAACTTTGACAGGTTGTGCTAGGTTACCCAACCATGAATTTTTCCTTTGTTCTGTGGTTTGGGGGCGCTCTTTCCCTACTTTTGATTTGCAGATCCAAATTCGTGGTTCTTTTGTTTAAATTTTTGTTCAATATTGGCAGCATATCGATAGGTTGCACCAAGTGAGGAGATGTATAAAAACTCCATTTCTTCCTAATGTATTTCTTCAAACAATTGTGGTACTTGAGCACTAAATGTTGCTCAGAGTCTTTAATACCCAACTTTGTGTGTAGAGTATGAAAAATATTTGTGAGCTTATTCACATCTTCGTCCCTTTGTTGTCGTAGTGTGGTCCACTCTATGTTCTTGTCCTCATAGCTCCCCACGAGGTAATACTATTCCTTGAAAACATCTTCAAAAAAATTACAAGAGGGGGTGGTTATAAATATAGAGTGTTCCCCTACCCTTTTCTCATAGTAAGTTTCCCATGAGTCCTTGAAATGAGGAGTAGCCTCAAGCAATGCAAATGTAATCTTCTCCCTATCGGAGAAACTAAGGACCGAAAAGTAACCTTCCAATAGATTCAATAATTTGTCTACAATATCTGCATCTATTTGACCTTCAAATATTGGGATATCAAATTTTATTTGTACCTTGAAGGGGGCAACATCTCTGAAGCGACTGTTGGATGAAGATGCGTTGTTGGTAGGCATCCACTAAAGGATCTGGGCAAAGTTTTCCATCATTGCGTTCCTCTTTTGCTTGAGGGCTTCTTCGAGCAACCTTTTGAAAGGATCTCCTTCTCCCTTGTATATATTTTCTTCCACCATGGGAGGTCATCGGGGTCAGTGAGGACGGTCTTGCAAAGGTTCAACTAGTTCGAGGCCTAACTCCTTATACCCCAACCTCATTGGGGAAATGCATAGAAAAATAGAGAAAGAGAAGATTGCTCTCATACGTTGATCCATATTTATGAGGAATGAAATGAAATGCAAATAGGAACAAAAACACAAAGACACAGTGAAAACAAAAATTCAATTCATTAATAACAAAGTACTTAAAATTGTTTACATGCATAATGGAAATAAACTAGCTCAGGTAAGGTAACTTGTCTATGAGAAGAGATGTGGTGGATACATGCCTTCTGAACTATGTTACAATGAGGCTTGAAGGCCTATTTATTTTTTAAAATCAATGGAAAACACTAAACATCCAAAAACCTAACCCTAGGAGATGAAGCAACAAAAATTTGCGGGCCTCGTTGGGGTAAATTGGTACATCAACTTCCCCGGATCGTAACTTTAGCATACAATCTCTATTTGATGCGTACAATATATTGTTAGAAATATCTATGAGAGTACTAAAAATTTTAACTGCAATAGGTTTGGGGTTTCTTGTTTTCCAAAAAATCGTCGTTTAGGGCCTCAAAACAACTACATATGTTCAGGACCCGAAAATTTTCCAAAAATAGTAAATTGTGGGCTACAATTAAGGAAATTGAAAGAAACAATGGTGGGGGTGCAAGTAGAATGGGTGGGTGGTCACCAATATCCACTTGGATCAATCCACCCCCCTTATGAATTAATGGTCCCCATTGCATTGAGTGCCTCCATGAGATGGGGAAACTTTGCTAAACTTAGTCCTTGGTGAGCCACTTGCCTTGGTACAGGAGTTGGCCAGCTTAGACAACCCAATATAATTGGATATTTTTCTGGTGAGTGTTCTTAATCTATGTGTCCATGATATGATAAATTTTGGCCTTTTACATGTAGTATGGGCTTAGCTTTGTTGGTGTGAGTTGTTTTGCAATGTCTGAGGTGTCCAGTAATGGTGGAAAGTATGGATGAAGGCAATCCACATTGAACACTTGGTGCAGGCCAAGGAATGGGGGAATTCTAAGCTCAAAATAATTATATCCCAGAACCTTGGTGATGGATTAAGGGCCATATCGTAGTGGTCTGAGCTTCCAATGGGCTCTGGTAAGGCGTTATTTCTACAAATTCAACCCAACTTTTTCGCCCACTTGAAACTTGTGTGGCACCCGATGTTGATCATGTCTCTTCTTGTAATTGGCATTGGACTCCTCCAAGATGTCATAAACTTGTTGGTGGATGTGCTGGATTCTTTCAATAAACTCAGTTTCTTTATCAACCTCAGACTATAATGTGTGGATTCTATCTGTGTAGTCGCATGAGGCACGACGACATCAATCAGACACAATGGTTGAAATCCAAGACCCACTTGAAAGGGATTGCGACCATTCGAGCTATGTAGAGCTCTGTTATAGTTGTGCTACACATAGGGAAGGCTCTCATCCCAACTTTGTGGATGCTTGGAGTTATACATGTAGAGTATGTGCACTATCATCGTATTGACGGCCTTTGTTTGACCATTAGTTTGGGGATGGAATGCAATCGAATTGGTGAGATTGGCGTTGAATAGTGTCCAGAGGTTCGAACAAAATGTGCTTAGGAACCTACTATCCCGATCTAATATAATGGTCTTTAGGATCCAAAAAATCACCCAAACTCATTCAAATAAGAGTTTGGTAGTGTCTTCTACTATGATACTCTTCTTGCAGACTACCAATATAACCATCTCAAAAAATCTATCCTCAACCACAAATACACAGTCATTACAATACTTGGTAGAAGGGAGGCTAGACAAATAATCCATGGAGATGGATTCCCAGGGTTGGATGGGAGTAGGCAAAGGAGTATATAAGATTTTCTTCTTGATGGTTGGCTTGGCGATGACATATGTAGTGCAGGATCTGATATATTTTCCAATATCTTGTCAAAGTTTTGGCTAATAAAATTACTTTTGTAGTACATCCAAAATTTTCTCCACACCAAAGTGTCCCGCGACCTGATTGTAGTGCGTCTTCCAAATCAGCTTGGCACAATTTCTTGAAGGATAACAAAGGTGGCACATGTAGCATTATAATGTGTCATGGAGGTGGAAATCAAGAACTTGCTTTCCATCCACTAGCATCGAGTATGTGGTGGCGAACTTCGGATCATTTCTATATATTTGTAGCCATCCATAGGTCTCATGGCCACAAGATTTGAGAACAATAATCAGTGATGCAACTGCGGGTCGACTGAGGCAATTTACACCATGATTGATGCTGCACTTTTTGTATCTAATGTTCAAGTGGAATTTTTGTAGATATGTAGACCACTTTTGATGGCAATCATTCTGCAACTTCCTTTGTGTATTTATAAACTAAAGAGGTTAGTGATTGGTGTGGATTATCATCTCCTTCCCCAAAATGTAATGTTTCGATTGCCCGCAATCCTGTACAATAGAATACATCTATTTATCATAGGTGGGGTATTTCAGAATTGTAACGAAAAGCGCCTCACTATGATAAGCCACTAGATGCTCGTGATGGGTGAGGAATGCACCAATAACATAGTCGGAGGTGTTTGCCTCAATTTGAAATGGTTGTTGCAAGTCTCGAAATGCGAGTACAGGTGCAAAGTAGAGGCGGCGCTTCAACTCAACGAACAGCTTCTATTAGGACTCAGACCAAGAAAACTTTTTTTTTGCTCCACCCTTGGAAATATAACTCAAAGGTCAAGTGATATGGGAGAATCCCAACACAAACCTCTGATAAAAGTTTTCAAGGCCCAAAAATATGTGAACCTCTATTAGAGTGGTCGAGGCTAGCCAATCCCGAATGATCTCGATCCACATGCACATCTTTCCATCTATGATGTAACCCAAATATTAGACCTGGCTCATGCCAAAGGTGCATTTCTCCAAGTTGGCATACAGTTTGTGTTGTCGCGGGGTTTGAAGGATCTTTCAAATGTGTTGCAAGTCCTCTTCCCAACTCTTGCTGATTATGAGGATGTCATCTAGATAATAAACCATGAATGTGTTGGTAAAGGGCTACAAGATGACATCCATCAACCTCATGAAAGTTGTAGGGGAATTTGTCAACTTGATGGGCATGAAAAACCATTCAAAAAATACTTCCTTGGATTTGAAGGCAATCTTCCATACATATGTGGGATCTATTGGAACTTGATGATATCCATACTTCAGATTGATATTTCTAAAATACTTGGCCCCTTGATCTAGTCTAGAAGATCATCAATTTGTGGTATTGGATATGTGTTATTGACAATGATTTTGTTTAGTGCTCGATAATCAATGCTAAGACTCTAGGTCCCATCCTTCTTTTGTACAAGTACAATCGGGATCCCACATGGTGAGGAACTTATTTGGATGTTCCCTTTTTACTGCAAATCCTAGATCTGTTGCTTGATCTCTTCATTTTCCAGAATTGAGCGGTGGCATATCGGCCCATTAGGTAGGGGTGCTCTGGGAGTCAGCTCAATCGAATTCTTAAGCTAACAGTGCAAGGGTACCCTTGTGGGTGAGGAGAAGATGTCCCTATAATCCTCGATGTTAAGTTTGGCATCTCAGTGACAAATTCCAACCATGGGACTAGATTCCATTGTTCGAGAGGAGAAATTTTAACTATTGAAGTGCACAATTTGGAAAAGAGAAAGTGTAGTTATGAATAAAAGCCCACATATGCACATTTGGATAGGTCAGCCCTAATAGGAAATTAATCACCCTTGGAAGCCTATAAATACAAGTGACCTAAAGCTCATTTGGACATCACCAAGCATCATATTATTCTCTTCTTCATTGATTATTTCGCACAGATCTGAGGCTGCGTCGAGGAAAGAGGTCCACACAAGTTCGAAAATACAGGGTCTGATGCTCACACATGTTCTAGAGTTTTGGATCTCAATCACAAGATCGTCAAAGGAAATTTTCAGTTCCAATGTAGGCTAGCAGGATCAAGGGTGCAGTTGGAAGTTCTTAGCCACATGCACAACTCCTCTTCCATGTGATTTGGCTCTAGGGAAAAATTTGACATGTGACCACAAACAAGAAAAATTGTTTCTCATATATATTGATGTTGGGAACATTGTTATGAATGTTATTGGGTTATTTTGCTAGATGATTTTGTATTGGGCTCATTGTACTCTCTGTTGAATATTTTATGACAATCTAATAGAATAAGATTTTTCAAAGGGTTTTCCCCTGGTCTTTGAGCAAACCTGGTGTCTCTTATTAATGTGTTGGTTTTCCCCTTTATCATTGCATTTAATTTTTTATCTTCCATTACTGTTGATGATTGGAAATATTATTTTTTATTGAAAATATTGTTAATTAAGGTGAATTGGACTAAAAGTAATTAAAACAACATAGAGAAGTGTGAAAAATAACATGGTATCAGAGATAAGATAAAGGACAATACCAAAAGGATACAAGCAATCATATTTTTAAAGTTTAAGGAACATATCTTATAAAGTCAATATGTCTTCCTCTTTCTTCAAGGAACATGAGAAGTTAGGAGACTCATCTAAATTTGTTGCATGGAAAATCAGGTTGGAGATCATAGCTAAAACCAATGATTTTTTGGAACACATTCAAGGAAAATTACTTGAGCCTATGAAGAATTCTTCTGCTACTGCTACGAACAAGCACAATAAAGGTGAGTTAAAAGAAAAGAAAATTATATCTGATGGTTTACAAGATAGTTTACTTGCATATGTTTGAAATTTGAGAAAGTCTAAGGACATGTATGATAAGATAACTAACATGTATGAAGTCAAAAATATGAATGAAATCATCTCCTTGAAATATCAACTCAAAGACATAAATATGAACAAGGGAGAGTCTGTGCAATCCTATATTATGATCATATATCATCTTAGAGATCAATTGAAAAGAGTTGGGGAGACTATGCCTGGTAGGGAATTGGTGATTTTAACTCTTATAGTTCTCCCTCCCATTTGGGAAGCCTTCATCACTACCATAAGAAACAACAATGCCTTCCCTTCATTTGATGAGATTTTTGGAAAACTCACTCAAGATGAATGAAGGATTATATCAAGAGGAAGGATTCAAAAGCATGAAGAGGGAGATTTTGTTGCATTCGTCACTCAAAATGAGAAGAAGAAAGGAAAAGGAGGTCCATCAAATTCAAGAAAGCCTTCACCACGAGATGCAAAGAAAAGGAATGATAGACCATCATCTCACATTGAATGCTACAATTATCACAAAAAGGGGTCACTGTGCTCGATATTTCCCTGAGAAGAAAAATGGTCCACACTACAACACTAGAAGCGACAAGAACATGTTTGATGATTGAAAAATGAGAGATGACCGAAGGAATGATAGCAATGGAAGAGATGAAAGAATAATAAGCGATGCTCCAAGTGACCATGAAGAAGATCATCGTCCTCAAAATAATTCAAGATACTTCAGGTATGAAAGTAATGTTGGCAAACAATCTGAATAGATTCTTATTTTTGTCCTTACTATTTCATTTCCTTCGGATTTGTGGGACAGTTGGTTGGTTGATAGTGGGTCCACTCATCATTTCTCTGGGTATAAATAATTTCTCTCTAATTTGGTAGAGAGGGATTCAAATTTGAAAATTATTCTTAGAGACAACTCCACTGATCCCGTGAAAGGCTTTGGGTCCATCAAATTTCACTTGCAGTCTAGGGAACCTGTTGTGCTCCATGATGTGATGTATGTGTTAGGGTTGAAGAAGAATTTGGTATCAATATCTACTTTGGAAGACAAAGGGATGATGGTTGCCTTCATCAGGGGAAAGGTTCTTACTTGGCCTATTAGATCACCTATGAGAGATGAGTTTACTTTGGGATCAAGATTTTAAGGACTCTACAGAGTTACTGGAATACCTCTTCTAGCATTGATC
This sequence comes from Pinus tabuliformis, assembly GCA_031772625.1. Classification (NCBI taxonomy): domain Eukaryota; kingdom Viridiplantae; phylum Streptophyta; class Pinopsida; order Pinales; family Pinaceae; genus Pinus; species Pinus tabuliformis. Next base: position 222,055,399 of record CM062809.1, on the reverse strand, counting down.
CATGATATTAATCATATAAGCAAGTTATGGCACCGAAGATTGGCTGATTTACATTATGATGCTATTCTAAAATTGAAGAAATTGGTTTATGTTATACCCGATGTTCAAGCCCAACATGATGGAGTATGTCCAAGTTGTGCCAGTGGAAAGAAGACAGGAATACCATTCCCCTCTAGTGATAAAAAGACAAATGACATCCTCCATCTTATTCATTCCAACTTATGTGGTCTTATGCATGTACATTCTATTGGTGGCCATATCTAATTACATTACCTTCATTGATGACTTCTCAATAAAGATGTGGACATATTACCTGAATCTCAAGGATGAATCCTTCATAATGTTCAAATAATTCAAAGCTCTGGTAAAAGATAAGACAGGGAAAAAAATCAAGATATTCAAGTCTGACAATGGTGGAGAGTAAAATTTGAATGAGATCATCGATTATTGCAAGAAAGAGGTATCAATAAAGAGACAATTGTGCCCTATACTCCGAACAAAATGGAGTATTTGAAAGAAAGAAAAATTATTATAGAAGCTTCTTGTGCCATGTCCACCATCAAAAATTGAAAAAGTTCCTTTTGGGAGAAGCAACGAAGGTTTCCATATACGTTCAAAACAAGGTGCCTCATCAAGCATTGGACAACAAGACCCTCGAAGAAGTGTTCACAAGTGTCAATCCCGATGTTATCCATCTTTGTATCTTTGACTGTCACATATATTTCCATGCGCTGAAGGAAAAAAGAAACAAGCTAGAATCCACGAGAATAAAAGGAACATTTGTTGGATATTATGAAAATTCTAAAGCTTTTATAATATATATTCCTAGGACCTAGTCAAAGGAAGGTTGAGATTAACATGGATGTAACGTTCGATGAAGATGTTTCCCTTGGTAAAGTAAGGGACATTCCTTTTCCTCCTCCTCTTGAGAAGAAGAATGATGATAAAAATATTTTAGATGGTACTTCCATGCCTGAATCCGATATCAACATTTTCGATGATCCCATGGAACCTATGGATCCCTTAGATCCCCCTCTATGTGATCCTCCTACCAGGAAAAGGCCACTTTGGCTCCGTGACATATTATGGGATGATGAGAGATCATTTCCCATTTGAATATCATTTAGAGAAAGGAATAAGCCATGCAGGTACCAGGGATATGTTTCCACCATGAGCACTATGATTCAAGCCTAACCTTCCACCTTTGAAGAAGCCTTGAAAGAACAAGTTTGGAAGGATGTTATGACCAAAGAATATGAATCAATTATGAATAATAACATATGGGATGTTGTGTGGAGACCGAAGGGGAAATCCATGGTGACTTCAAAGTGGCTATTCAAGATCAAACATGGAGTCAATTGTAGCATTAAGAAATATAAATCAAGGTTCGTGGCCTGAGGATTCTCCCAGAAAGAGGGAGAAGATTACAATGATATATTTGCACCTATGGCTCAATATAAAACCATTCATTTGATAGTTTCTCTTCCATAAGTAAAGGATGGACTCTACATCATATGGATGTGAAGACAACATTTCTCCATGGCATGTTACAGGAAGAAGTGTACATTGAGAAGCCACATGGATTTGAAGTAGAGGATCAGAAGACACATGTTTGCAAGCTGAAGAAGTCATTATATGGTTTGAATCAAGCCCCTAGAGGATGGTACGCCCACACAGACAATTATTTGGTGAAGTTGGGGAAGCAATGTCGATCCCAACCTCTACTTTAAGGGATTCCAAGGTATGCCATTGATTTTGGTTTTATATGTTGACAATCTATTCTTGATAGGTAGTGAGCCCTTGATGATCGAGTGTAAGAGGGAGCTAGCCTTTGAATTTGAGATGAAGGACCTTTGCCTCATGCACTACATTCTAGGCCTTGAAGTGTGGCAAAGGCCTAGTGAGATTTTCATTTCACAAGGAAAACATGTCGTGAAGCTATTGGAGATATTTGGAATGACAAAATGCAATTCCTTGCCCATACTGATGGAAATTAACTTCAAATATTTATATGGAGAAGTTGTAGGACATGATTTGGCGAATCCATCTGAGTATAGACAATAGATTTGGGCTCTGATGTTCTTAGTGAACACCTATCTAGACATATTCTATGCAGTTAACACATTGAGTCAATTTATGACTGAGCCTCTCCATGCACATTGGATCGCTTCCAAACACATTTTGAGATATTTGCATGGGATGGTCACCCTTGGTATGATATATACTATTGGAGATGTTTGACTTCATAGATATACTAATGTTGATTGGGAAGGAAATGTTATCGGCATGAAGAGTATGTCTGGATGTTGTTTTAGTATTGGATTTTCCATGATATCTTGGATGAGGGGGAAGCAGAGGTCTGTAGCATTGAGTACCATGGAGGCAGAGTACATTGATCCTAGCATGGATGGCTCTAAAGTAGTTTGGTTAAGGAAGCTCTTTCGAGAGCTAGTTGAGGAGGTCCTAGACACCACAGTGATATATTGTGAAAACAAGAGTTATATATTTCTAGTAGAGAATCTCGTATTTCATGAAAAGTGCAATCACATTTAGATTCGATATCATTACATTCGAGATATGGTGCAAAGAGAAGATGTCAGACTCCATCATATATCAACAAATGAGTAGATTGCAGATATTATTACCAAGGATTTACTGAAAGGAAAGTTCTTGGTCTTTAGAGAGAAGCTTGGACTGATGGATGTGACCCCTCCTGATAAGGGGCATCAATGATCAAGAATGCTGAGCTAACTCCTCCCTCTTGTTTGTGCTCCCAGGGTGAGGAATTGAGATGGAGGGCTACTAGGGTTGAGGGACCTCTAGACAATAGGTTCGTAAATTTTTCTCCCCTATATATTACCCATAGGGTTGGAGATGTTTTTCCCCTATATTGGTCTTTTTAGAATATACCCCAGTTGGCATCATACCCACAAGCTAGTCTTGTCGGGATTACTGCTCCCTGCCTAGCCAACGGGTTGAGAGTGTACTTGGGGATATACAACCCAAGCTGATTATGATGTAGATGTTATACCACATGACTCTTGAGGGTCATTTTTGGGAAGATCAATGGGAAATAGGATGGGTTGAGATGTTCTCCCCTATATAACATGTTACTCGATAGGGGTTGTAGATGTTTAGCTCCCCCATGATAACAATTGAGATGTGCTCCCCAATGTAATTTTAGGTTGAGATATGATCCTTGGTGTTTTTCTTTGATTGAGATTTTCTCTCTGATATTATAAAGGGTGCTAGCTAATTCTCCCTGATTATTCTTCTTTATATTCGTGAATGTTTTAGCAAATAGAGTTGAGCAGAGATGGGACATGATATGATGACATGATACAGTTGGAATTTTTCCCTAGCTGAGAGGCACTGTTAATTTTGGTATCTTAGTGATAAATTCCAACAATGGGACTAGATTCCTCTTTTCTAGAGGACCAATTTTGACTATTGAAGCGCTCAATTTGGACAAGGGAAAGTGTATTTATGAAGAAAAGCCCACATATGCACATTTGGATAGGTCATCCCTAATAGGAATTTGGTCACCCTTGGAAGCCTGTAAATAAAAGTGACCTCAAACTCATTTAGACATCACCAAGAATCATCTTCTTCTCTTCTTCTTTGATTGGTTCACACACTTTTGAGTATTGGTCAAGGAAAGAGGTTCGCACAGGTTCAAAAATACAGGTTCTGAAGCTCGCACATGTTCTAGGGTTTTAGATCTCAGCCGCAAGCTCTCCAAAGGAAATTTTTGGTTCCAACCACATATTGGTAGGCTCAGGGGTGTATTTGGAAGGTACCAGCTACATGCACAACTCCTCCTCCAAGCAGTTGAGCTCTAGGGAAAAAATTGACATCTGACCGCAGTTGACTGCAGACAAGAAAAGTTGTCTCTGATATATATTGATGCTGGGAACATATTGCTGAATGTTATTGGCATATTTTTCTGGATGATTTTGTATTAGGCTCATTGTACTCTCTACTGAACATTTTATGACAATCTAATAGAAGAAGAATTTTCAAAGGGTTTTCCCCCTTATGGAGTATTTCCCTAGTCTTTGACCAAATCTGATGTCTCTTATTGATTGTCTCCTTTATCATTGCATTTATTGTTCTATCTTCAATTATTGTTGATGATTGGAAAGATTAATTGTTATTGAAAATATTTCTAATTGAAGAAGTGAGTTGGGCTAAATGTAATTGAAACAACATAGAGTAGTGTGAAAATTAACATTCCACGACCTTATCCACCTGCTTCTATTGCAAGGAGGAACCCTTCCCTGAGCCCATGCATTTGGCCATGATGTTCCCCTTACTTTGAGATCAAATCAGAAAGAAAACAAATTTCTTGGTCTAGGAGATGATCTTACTGCATTGCTTAGCAGAGATCAAAGAGATGGCGGTAGAAGGGGCTACCTCTGGTATCCTGTATAACTTATTTCCCAAAGTAATAATAACAATGTAAGGCCTAGACTCATACACAACATGACACTTCCACAAGTATGGTTGGCCTAATAATACATCACAAACTTCAAGAGGAGAAACATCACACAATACCTCATCCGTGAAGGGCTTGATGTTGTAGGGAAGGTGACACTGCTGGCTAACGCAGATATCTCATCCTTGGTGAATCCACTCTATGATGTACGGTTGTCAATATGGTGTGGTCGGTAAGCCCAACTGCTTCACGACCTCTGCTGAAATGAGGTTCTTTTGGCTCCCGCTATCGACAATGAACTACAACGAAGAACCCTTCACCCACATCTGTGAGTGGAAGAGACGCTCCTCCTCCTTTGGATCTTTGAGCTCAATATTTTGGATCTTGTGGTGGAAACAGTGGTGTTGGGCCCCACATTAATAAGATTCTTCCCTTTGTCATTCCCATTGTCAGTTTCTAACTCATAGTTGGAACATACATATGACTTGAAAGCCTACAGTTCGACTACTAGTGATTGCTTGGCTCAACACTCACTTGTGTAGCGAGTGGGGCTCTTATGGAACTCATACCACTTTCCTGTGTCCTTACTTGTGTTTGTGGTGTTATTATTTTCTTGCACCTTTGGCGGGTTGTCCTGGGTCACCCTACCTTGGCTTTATCATTTGTTCTGTGGTTTGGGGGCACTCTTGCCTTGCTTTTGATTCACAGATACAAGGTCACGCTTATTTTTTTAAATTTTTATTCAATCTTTGCGGCATATCGATATGCAGCCCCAAGCGAGGAGATTTCCATGAACTCCATTTCTTCCTGAATGTATTTGTGTAGAAAACCGCTCTAATTGAGCACTAGATGTCACTCAGAGTATTTGATACCCAACTTTGTGCATATAGTATGAAAAATATTTGTGAGCTCATACACATCTTGGTCCCTTTGATGTCATAGTGTGGTCCAATGCATGTACTTATCCTCATAGCTCCCCACAGGTTAATATTATTCCTTGGCAGTGTCTTGGAAAGAGTTCCAAGAGGGGGTGGCTATAAATAGATAGGGTTCCTCGACCATTTTCTCACAGTAATTTTCCCACCAGTCCTTGACAAGGGGAGCATCGCAATGCAAAAGTAACCTTCTCTTTATCGGAGAAACTATGGACCAAAAAGTAACCTTCCAATAGATTCAACCATTTATCTACAACATTTGAATCTATTTAACCTTTGAATATATGGATATCAAAGTTTACTTGTACCTTGAAGGGATGGAACCTCCGAAGGGAATGCTAGATGAAGATACTTCGCCAGTGGGCATTCGTCAAAGGATCTAGGAAAAGTTTTCCATCATTGCATTATTTTTTCACTCGAGGGCTTCTTCAATCAATATTTTGAAAGGATCTCCTACTCCCTTGTCTTTATTTTCTTCCTCCATGGGAGGCTGTCGGGGTTGGCAAGGCAGGTATTGCAAAGGTTCAACCAATTTGAGCTCTGATTCCTTATACCCTGACCTCATTGGGGACATGCACATAAAAAGAGAGAAAGAGAAGACCACTCTGATACCACTGATTTAGATTTACAAAGGAATGAAATTAAATACATATATGAACAAAAACACAATGATGCAACAAAAATAGAACTTCAATTCATTTATAACAAAGTACTGAAAACTTTTTATATGCAAAATGGAAATAAACTAGCTCAGGCGATGATAACTTATCTTTGAGAAGAGATGTGGTGTCTACATGCCTTCTGAACTATGTTACAATTAGGCTCGAAGGTCTATTTATTATTGAGAAATAATGGAAAACCCTAAACATCCAAAAACCTAACCCTACAAGATGAAGCACCAAAAATCTGTGGGCCCCGTTGGGGTAAATTGGTACATCAACTTCCCGGGGTCGTAACTTGGCATACAATCTTTGTTTGACATGTATGTTCATTAGAAAAATCTATCCGAGGATTACAACTTTTGACTGCAAACCCTTGTTGCAAGGCATTGATTTTCCAATTGTCCAAAAAAACATCGTTTAGGGCCTCAAAATGGCTTTGGAAGTTTAGGTCTCGAAAAACTGCCAAAAAGAGTGAAATGTGTTGCAATTAAGGAAACTGAAAGAAATGATGGTGGGATTCCAAGTGGAATATGTGGGTGGCCACCAATATTCACTTGGATCATTGAATCTCCTTGTTCTGAGCATACATAACTAATCCTCGTTTCTCATATTCTTCAATCTTTTTTTTCTAGACTCTTTTTTACTTTAATCAACAATTTTGTGCTTCATGGCATAGATTATTGCATTTGTAACATTCTAGACTATACTAAGAAAGAGGAGCAAAGGAATTATGATTTATGATTTGGACTTGGATCTTAATGTCAACAACCTTATTTTGGTGTTTAGCCCTATAATACTTGTAGTGTTTTCCATGAGGGCCAAAATGTTTACAAAAGAAGTAGTGACCAAGGAATATAGTTTGATACATGTTAGTATAAGCTTGTCTTTATAAGCCATTTCATTTGGGGAAGGACTACTTCTCATCTCTTGGATGAATTATGTTTCCTATTGGACTGTTTTAATGAGACCTTTTAAGGACATCAACACAACTTATGGGTTTTTATTCATGATGAGTACAAGTGTCTCCCTTTTTTGAATTAGAGGATTCACCTGTATAGCCAAGTCTAGATTTTTCATGTGGTGGCCTTTGAAAATTGAGAATGATGTCAAAGGTTTGGGAGCTCTTCAAAATTTTGTTGACTTTTTCCAACTCCCTTTTCATAGATACTACTTAAGCTTCCAATTTTTCACATATTTCTTCCTTTTCCTACAGTTTATTTCTCAAAACATCTTCTACTCATTTAGAATCTTCTTTCTCAGTTTTGAGAGAGATGATTTCCTGGGATAACCTTTTATTATTTTTCCTGAGTCTGTCATTCTCTTCTAATGAACAAGTTAATAGATCGTCCATACTTTCTTCTTATTATTCTCCTTCTTCTAGATTTTTTGTTTCATTTGAGACAACCATGAATGATATTTCTCTTTTTCCATCGTATTCTTCTTCATTAGAGACATCATTGTTTTGTTTGGAGAAGAAACTATTATTTCATGAGCCTCTCCTCTTGAATGTTCTTTTTAATCATCACAAGCATATTTGAAAGGAAACTTAATAGCATAATGCCCTATTTTACCACATCTAAAACAAATGAGAGGTAACTTATCTTTAAGTTTGGATCCCTTCTTTAACCTCCTGACAAGTTGTGCTATTTCAGTATCAGAATCATCAATCATGTAATCATTGTTCTTCCATTTTCTTGATGACTTGATGCTTTGAATGAAACTTCCTTATGATTTGAATTTCCTAACCTCATCTCATATGTTTTGGGGATTCTATGAAGCTAATCCATTGATAAATTGTCTGTAGGTTTTAATCCCGTACAGAAATTACCTACATACGAATTCTAAAACACAGAAAATAAATAATGCAAGATCATAACACATAAAACACATATACACAGAGATTTTCCCCAGGATCCCAAAACTGGGACTATCAGCTTGATTTTTCATTATGTTCCTTTCAATGTTACAATAAATATTTATACATGCCGAAGCATCCAATACCATGGACCGAAAACCATCGCGTCCAAAAACATGTGCGAAAATCATGCACAAAACCATAGGTGGGTCCGCCCAACCTAACATAGGGTCCAAAACCAAAATTTTCTGGGGCGCTGCCCCGGACCCCATAAAGTGGGGTTATGGGTACACCTCAAAACCCCTGTGACCTCCCCCCTCTAACTCCCGATTAACTACGTGGGCTAGTCGTGGAAATAATATAACACAACCCAACATTGTCCAAGTCTTTTAGTTCTTCGATAGCACAAACTTTAGCATCAAAACAACTTGGAAGAGATATCAATTGTTTTTTGGAAATTTGTCTTTTCTTCGACATATTCACCTAGCCCTTTGAGAGAGTTAACTAATTCATCTAATTGAAGGAAGTAAGTAGAAATATATTCTTCATCATTCATCTTGAGACTTTCAAAATTTATTCTAAATGTTTGAAGATTTTCCCTTTTTACCTTTTCATCTCCTTCATAGATATTGATAAGCTTGTCCCACATTTATTTACTTGATTCACAATTCATAACTTTGGTGAAGTTTGAGTTTGATACACCACTTGTTTCAGAATTCAAAGCCTTGGAATTTGCTACATACACCTTCTTCCCATCTTGTTATGTTGGTAGAGGAGATAAGACTTTATATCCATCTGTAACCGATTGCCAAACTTCAACACTGTTAGGTCCCTATAATACTAGCGGTTACCCCATTACTATTGTAGTTATATCCCTTATTAATATTGGTGTGCCCCTATTGTCCCCATATTGTTATTACTGTGCCCCATAGAATCACTCTATTGTTATTTTTGTGCCTTTATATTATTATTGTTAGGTCGGCTGGGTTATATTGTGACTCCTTAGACTCCTATATATAGAAAGGAGGTTTTGTCATTTGAATCATCAAAGAATCATTCATTTGTGTAATGTAAAGGAGGTTGCCCACTCGAAGAGGTTGAATTATAAGGTGTTGATCTATCTTTTCTATCTTTTTGTGAGCTGGTTTCATAACATTTGGTATCAAAGCTTTGGATTTTAGGGTTTTGCTGCTCTAAATAGGTCATCGTGGCATTTTCGCTATAACTTTTTTCTGCGACGTTTCAGAAGAAAAAAAACCCATTTGAGATGAAATCACACTGAACCTTTGCATCTGAATTTCAGAGCTTTTCGCGCTATATTTGCAGAGATATGATCTGAGGAAGTTGGTCTTTTTGCAGACTCCTAAATTACATTCCAAACAGGTGACTTGGGGAAAATCGTCATAACTTTCTCTCTAAGCATCAGATTGAAGTTTTGTAAGAAGGTACAGAAATTGGACGAACTGTAGTTTCTTGTATATATTTTTCAGAGCCAAAGGTTGAAACGGGGACACGTGGCATGTCGTACAAGTTTTCTCTACTGAACTAGTCTATAATCAGGTCACTGTGGGATATTTGGCATAACTCTTCATTGGAGAATCCAATTTGGATCAGACTGGTGGCAATAGATAGAGGACAAAGAGGGCTACTTTAGGTCGCAATTTCAGAACTGGATGATCCGAAATTACAGATACACATCAGAGGTAATATTGAGCTCCTACAAAGTGAAAAAAGGTGTGTAGATTTTTTTAAATTTTTGCTTAAGCTTGGTTTGAAAAATTATTTTGAAGGAATTCAAAGGGCATAGTAGAGCATTATTATCAGTAACTGATGCCCCGAGGAAAGAAAATGTAAACACCTAGTAAGCAACCTGAAAGCTCTAGCATGACTCATGAAGAAGAGGAAGAAATGCTACATGATATATCAAAATTACAAGACCAAGTGCAACAAATGTCACTTTCACAAAAGCTAACAGAAGCTAAGATAAATGGCGTGGAATCTAAGATAAAGGGAGTCGAAGCTAAGATGGACAATTTGAAGATAGATTTGAAGAGAGACATGGCAGATTTGAAGACAGACATGGCAGATTTGACAAATTTTCTACAAGAAATACTTACAAATGGTGAAAGGGTAGTAAAGGAAACTCATGATGCAAACAAAATAAATGTTAATCATGATTTCATAGACACTAATTTTGGATCGAAGACCCACCATATTCCAAAAATTGATATGAGGAAGTTTGATGGCAAGGATCCCGCAACATGGATATTATGGATGGAGCAATTTTTCGATCTCAATAATGTGCAAAACACACAAAAGGTACGTATTAAAACCTTATATTTGGAACCAAATTAGTTTGTATGGTAAGAACGGCTTTGCTCTCATAAACAAATTATCACTTGGGCAATTTTTACGAAAGAATTGACAGCACATTATGAGGATACAAAAAGCAAAACTTTTTTTAGCCAATTGATAAGTCTCAAACAAAAGGGTTCAATAATGGAGCACATTGAAGAGTTCCAAAAATTGAACATAAGGGTAAAAATATTCCAGAGGAGCATAGGATTGATGTGTTCATAGGGACTTTAAAGGATAATATCCAACATGATGTTCGCCTTTGGGAACCTGATTCATTAGAGAAGGCATTCAGGTTAGCAAGAAAAATGGAAAGCAAAATTATGGCAACCAGGAAGTATACCACTCACAACTATAAACATGGAAGTGTTGTTGCCCCTACTCTTCCACAACCTATAAGGTTGACCCCACAACAATTGGAAGAAAAAATAGCAAAAGGGCTTTGTTACAGTTGTGATAGCAAATACACTAAAGGTCAAAAGTGCGCTGAGAAGAAATTATTCTACATAGATTGTGAAGAGGAAGAAGAAAAGGAGCAAGAAAGGTCAAAATAAGAGGATATACTCCAAGAACAAAGCCTAGATAAAGAAGAAATGAATCTGACCATATCTTGTAATGCATTGGCGGGAATTACCACTCCTCAAACCATCAAGATAGAAGGACAAATCAAGAAGAAAAAGGTAATAGTGTTGATTGATTCAGGAAGCACCCACAATTTTATTCATTGTAAGGTAGCAAAAGAATTGAATTTCTTCCTATATCCAGCACCAGAGTGTCAAGTGATGGTTTCAAATGGAGGAACAATAAATTGCTTTGGAAAGTGCCATAATATCAAGCTATCATTGGGAGAATATGTATTGACTAGCCCAATGCTTTCCATTCCAATGGGAGGTGCTGATGTTGTACTAGGAGTCCAATGGCTATAATCCTTGGGTACAATAGCTTTTAATTTTCAAGAACTTTTCATGAAATTTTTTGTGGAAGGAAAGGAAGTTGAATTAAGGGGTATTGCAGGGAAACCGAGAAAGATAATCAGTTCTAATGGTATGACAAAGCTTCTAAAAAAGGAACAAAGAGGTGTAATTGCACAATTATGTTTGCTAGATGTTTCCACATCGAAATCATCTATTTCTCCAGATCTCCAAAAAGTCTTGGACAATCATTCCAAGGTATTTGAGACTTCCAAAGGTCTCCCACCTATTCGTGATCATGATCATGCTATTCATCTGATTCCAGGAAGTGTTCCTCCAAACATCAGGCCGTACAGATATCCCTATGCCCAAAAGAGTGAAATTGAACGTATGGTTGCAGAAATGCTAGAGGCTGGTATAATTCAACCTAGTCAAAGTTCTTTCTCTGCTCCAGTAGTATTGGTGCACAAGAAGGATGGATCATGGTGAATGTGTCCGGATTATAGGGAGCTCAACAAGCTCACTATTAAAGATAAGTTTCCCATCCCTGTCATTGATGAATTACTGGATGAATTACATGGATCAATTTACTTCACCAAGTTGGATCTTCATTCAAGATATCATCAAATCAGAATGAAGACTGAAGACATTCCAAAAACAGCATTTAGAACTCATGAGGGTCATTATGAATTTTTGGTCATGCCTTTTGGCCTTACCAATACACCTTCTACATTTCAAGGTTTGCTGAATTCCATTTTCAAACCCTTCCTTAGAAAATTTGTGTTAGTATTTTTTGATGATATACTAATCTACAGCAAGTCTTGGAAGGATCATGTTGAACATGTTTACAGGGTGCTACAACTATTGGAGGAGAAACAATTACATGCAAAAAAATCCAAATGTTTCTTTGGAGTACAAGAGGTGGAATATCTGGGTCATATTATATCTCATGAAGGAGTTAAGGTAGACCCTAGCAAAATTAAAGCCATTAAGGAATGGAAAATCCCCACATCCATAAAGCATCTACGAGGATTTCTCGGGTTGACAGGGTATTATTGCAAGTTTGTTAAAATTTATGGGAAAATAGCAGCACCTCTAACAACATTATTGAAGAAATATGCATTTTCATGGAGTCTAGAAGAAACAAAGGCCTTCGAACATCTTAAAGAGGCAATGTGCCAAGCACCAGTTTTAGCTACACCGGACTTCATAAAAACCTTTATTGTGGAATGTGATGCTTCAAGAAATGGAATTGGTGCTATTTTAATGCAAGATGAAAGACCCATTGCTTTTGAAAGTCGTCCAATCAAGGGAAAGCTTTTACACAAAGCCATTTATGAGAAGGAAATGTTGGCAATACTACATGTACTTAAGAAATGGTGACCCTACCTAATGGGAAGACACTTCAAGGTAAAAACGGATCATGATAGCCTTAAATAATTTTTAGAACAAAGATTATCCTTTGAAGAGCAACAAAAGTGGGTCACAAAGATGTTGGGTTACGACTTTGAAATCATCTACAAAAAAGGGAAGAAAAATGTGGTGGCAGATGCACTCTCAAGAAAGGATGAGGATGTGGAAGCATTGTTGTGCGCCATTTCTATTATCCAACCAGATTGGATAAACGAAGCAAGGGAGGAATGGAAGAATGATGAAGAAGTGTGGGCACTTATTCAAAAGTTACAACAAGATTCCAATACATCTGATACATTTAGCTGGCAAAATGATTCGTTATGGTATAAAGATCGCTTATACCTCTGTAAGAATTCCTAACTCAAAGATTCTTAGGGAATTACACACTTCTCCCTTAGGAGGGCACTCAAGATTTTTAAAAACTTACCATAGGGTTAAGAAGGAATTTTTTTGTGATGGCCTAAAATCGGATATTCAAAATTTTGTGGCAGAATGTTTGGTTTGCCAACAAAATAAAGTTCAAACAATTAAGACCCCATGTCTATTACAACCTTTATCCATTCCAAGCCAATGTTGGGAGGAGGTTTCAATGGATTTTATCACAGGTTTACCCAAGTTTGAGGGAAAGAGTGTCATCATGGTGGTAGTTGATAGACTTACCAAGTATTCACACTTTTATGTATTATCACATCCATTTAAAGCCAATACAATTTCTACTGCATTTATGGAAACAATTCAAATGCTACATGGAAACCCAAAGATTATTGTAAGTGACAGAGATCCCATTTTCAATGGAAATTTTTGGACAAAATTATTTTCTTGTCTCAGTACTCAGTTAGCTCATAGCTCATCTTATCATCCTCAATTTGATGGGCAAACTGAGATAGTAAACAAATATTTGGAAGGATATCTTCATTGCTTTGTATCTGATAAAAAGACACAATGGGTCAAATGGTTTGCCTCTGGCTGAATGGTGGTATAACACTTCCTTCCATACAGCAACAAAAATGACCCCATTTATGGCACTTTATGGATATCAGCCACCATCCATCACATCATATTTAAGAGAAAATTCTAAGGTTCAAGCAGTGGAACATCACATCGAGCATCAACAACAAGTCCTCCAACTCTTAAAGGATAACCTCGTGATGGCACAAAATAGAATGAAACAACAGGCATATCAACATCGCAGCAAAATAAGTTTTGGATGTAGGTGATTGGGTATTCCTACGGCTACAACCATATAAAGAAATGTCCCTCAAGCAAGCTAAGAAGGATAAAAAATTATCACCAAAGTATTACGGTCCGTACAGGGTGTTGCAAAATATTGGTACTATGGCATACAAATTGGAGCTTCCTGCAGCTTCTCGAGTGCACCCAGTTTTCCATGTTTCATGTTTAAAGAAGGTTATAGGCGACAAGCTCCCAGTTCAAACAATATTGCCAGAACTTGACAAGGAAGGAAAAATTACATTGGAACCGGAAGCAGTCACAGAAACAAGAACTCGACAACTACAAAATCGATCAATTTCGAAGTATCTCATCAAGTGGAAGAACTTATCCGCTGAAGATTCCACATGGGAGGATGAGAATTTTATACAAAAGCATCCAGAACTACTCAAGCATTGAGGACAACACTTTTTTAAAGGAGAGGGAAATGTTAGGTCCCTATAATACTAGTGATTACCCCATTACTATTGTAGTTATATCCCTTATTAATATCGTTTTGCCCCTATTGTCCCCATATTGTTATTATTGTGCCCCATAGAATCGCTCTATTGTTATTTTTGTGCTTTTATATTATTATTGTTAGGTTAGCTGGGTTATATTGTGACTCCTTAGACTCTTATATATAGAAAGGAGGTTTTGTCATTTGAATCATCAAAGAATCATTCATTTGTGTAATGTAAAGGAGGTTGCCCCCTCGAAGAGGCTGAATTCTAAGGTGTTGATCTATCTTTCCTATCTTTTTGTGAGCTGGTTTCATAACAAACACCAAGAGACATCAAATAATACTTCATCTCAATTTTCCAAATGAAAAATTTGTTCCATCAAAGTGGGGAAATTTAAGTTCTTCTTTGTTTTCCATTGTGATTGAAAATCCTTCTTCTAGCTATTAAGCTAATCTTGAAGAAGTTGGCTCTGATTTTAATTGTTGGAAATAATGAGAGGGTGTGAATCAATATTTATTTCAATTGTTATATTATGCCAATTAAAATTATTTCACAGATGAGAAGCACTAATGATACCAGAACACAAGAATTGAACATAAAAATAACTTGAATAATTTGAACTCATGATATAGTAATGAGGACACGAGTCCTTTTATAAACCAAGGCATTGACCTGGTTTTGAGGAAATCAATGCTCTTTAGTAATTCCAGGCACCAACTTGGAATAAATGAGGAAACCAATCCTCTTATGCTCCAACCTTTTTAACACTTCAAGAAATCTTAGAAATTTGTTCAATTTTGATTCAAAAATTGCTCCTAAAAATCCTTCAAGAGAGCTTCGGGTTAGGCTTCAAACAACTGCTTCAAAATGGCTCTAAAGGTTGCTTTAATATGAATTCAAAGGATTCTCTAAGATGGCTCCAAAGGTTACTTCAGGATGACTTCAAAAACTGCTCTAGGCTTCTTCAAATATAGATTTCAAAATGGGCAATAAGATATAATCCAACACTTATGTAGGGCAAGTAACAAAGTATGTTCAAAATTGGTTTCCACAGGGCCGAAAATGTGGTATGTACTGAGGCTTAAATAAGGCCGAAACTAACCCTTCACAAAGGTTGAATCCTAAGTAAACACAATCCTAAAAATTTCCCTAAAATAAGGCCAAATCCTGAGGTAAGACAAGACCGAATTTTCTTGTGACATGGCCAAATCCTTAAAACAAAGACAGGCTAAAATTTCTAAGATAAGAATAGACAAAAATTCTTGGACAGAGAAAACTGAAATCCCCTGAGAAAAGGCCAAGTTTTGGGGGTTGCAATATATGAAAACTTTCTCCTGAAACTAGGAAAAGTTCTCCAAAAGAAATAGTTGTTGGAATCATTTCTCCCTAGCTTAATGAGGTGTGAACCTCTTATCTTCACTTCTCATAGATCCAAATTTCCTCCTGATCTTCATTGAATTTTTGTGGCTAAATGGGATAAAGGACAACCTATTTATAGGCCTTGTTGTCCCTCAATAGAGCTGACCAAATGCAAGTGGAGTTGACCAATCCCACGGGAGGGTCGACTTGATAGGGGTCAAACAAATTTATTTTTTCTCTTAAAAAATTCATATCTCCTCAATGGATAGGAGTTAGGGGATGAGACATACCTTTTTGGAAGGGACTTAAGATGATATTTAAGCTTGTAATATTGTCTTCTTTAGCGGACTAACCTTTGACATCAATAACAATTATTTTCTCAACAATATTGGTGATTGTGCATTGACTATCGCCAACTAAACAAGGTGAATATAAAAAATCAATATCCTCTGCCAATTACAGATGACTTGTTTAACCAAATGAGGGGAGAAACTGTGTTTTAAAAGATAAATTTGAGATTAGGATATCATTGGTTAAGAATTAAGGAAGAAGGTATCCCAAAGACAACTTTTAAGACAAGATTTGGGCATTATGAATTTTTAGTATTAACCTTTGGACTAACGAATGTCCCAGGTGTTTTCATGAATTTAAGAAATAGGATCTTCTGGGGATACCTAGATAAGTTGGTACAAGTATTTATCAATAATATTTTGATCTATTCAAGGACCCGAGAGGAGCATGACAAACACTTGAGACTAGTTTTATAGTGTATGAGACAGAACCAACTGTATGGAAAGTTGTCAAAGTGTTCCTTTTACCAATCGAAGATCCACTATATTGGACACATTATCTCTCGGGAGGGTATCTCAGTAGATTCGATCAAAGTCGAGGTCATCATGGAATGGTCAACACTAACCAATTTTCATGAAATACGTAGTTTCATGGGCATGACTACGTATTATCGTAGATTTGTCGATGGGTTTGCAAAGACAACAACCCCCATTACCAAACTCCAAAGAAAGAATAAGAAGTTTTTTTGGTCTAAAAAATGTGAAGAGGAATTCCAAAAGTTAAAAGTATTATTAGCAACAACACCAATCCTGAAAATACCAAATATGTAGCAAGAATTTATGGTTTTCACTGATGCCTCCAAGGAAGGACTTGGTTGTGTACTGATACAAGAAGAAAGAGTAATAGTGCATGTGTCAAGAAAAAATAGAACCCACGAGGAGAATTACACAATGCACAATATGAAAATGGCAACTATTGTGTACACACTAAAAAATTGGAGGCACTACCTGCTAGGAAAGAAGTTTGAAATAAAGATTGATCATTGTGGGATATAACACATATTTCAAGACCATTTAAAAGCCAGAAGGAGAAGGTGAACAAAGTAAACTATCAAATGAGAACTATGTCGAGTTCTCATTTTTTTGAGGTAACAAAAAATCATCTGATTTTGAAAAGTGTTGATTCAGAATACACCTTTTTTTAGCATATTTTTGACACTTTAAATTTTCTTATTTATCAAGTATGGACATTTTTTTAAAATGTTAGTGATTTTCATACAGATTTTGAAAAGTGTTGATGCAACATCAACCCCTTGTTTTAGACGAGTTATTTTTGACACTTTAAATTTCTAATGTATTAAGTGTGGATATTTTTTTAAAATTTTGTTGATTTCCATGCGGATTTTGAAAAGCATCAACATTTTTTTAAGGGATATTTTTGACATTTTAATGAACAATTTTTTTTAAATGATTATTTAACCATTTTTCGAGTTGTCTTACTTCTGTTCTTTTATTTTGTCTTAAGATATTTATTTTTTAAAGGTTTTCCAAGCATGTATTTTTTTCAATGCTTTTTTATAATGAATTTTTCTTCTTTCTTTTTTTGCAAAGTTTAAAAAATAATATCATTAATATTTTGAGGTTAGGTTTTTTTTATATTTATATATCGTTAATTAACACTTCAATACACATAAAATAATTATCAATAAAAAATAATAATTTTAAACACTCGACAAAAAATACACATTTTCCATATAGATAGAATTAAAAATAATGTATCTATCATGTTAAATAAAATATTTTTATGAAAAAATGAATTAAAAAAAAGTTAAAAAAGTAGCAAATTTTGAATTTATATCAAAAAAAGGATGACATTTGAAGTTTGTTTGTTTGTTTTTTTTTAAAATTGATTTAGTAAAATTTTAAGCAAAAATAACAAAAATAAATGTTAAAAATAAAATAAAACATACAATTTAACAAGAAAAACAATAAAATTGAAAAAATAAACCTTAAAAATAAAAAATAAAAATTAGAAAATATAATTAAATTAAAAAAAACATTGAAAATAACAAACAACAAAAAATTATAAAAACATTAAAAAATAATTAAAATAAAAATAAAAAACATTATAACATTTTTTTTGAAATAAAATAAAATAAAATAAAAATAATTGAAAAAAAAACATTAGAAAAACACATTAAAAATAATTTAAAAAATAAAAAAATTGAGCCCTCTCGAGCCCTGGAGTAAGGCCAATTCTCAAAATTTGACATGCCTTGCCCAAGGCCTGTGGGGCTGCGGGGTACACAAATCCCCCCTGCATAGGCCCATGGCCCCATAGGCCTTGCGCGGGGCTTGGTCGATTCCTAGAATCAGCCAAGCCTTGCCCAGGGCCTGAGGAGCCTCGAATTTTTTTTTTGAACCCCACCTAGGCTCGTGGCCCCATGGGCCTTAGGCAAGGCTTAGTCGATTCTGGGAATCGACCTTGCCCCGCCTAGAGCCCGTGGGGCTGCGAGCCACACAACTCTTCCCCGCCCAGGCCCACAGGCCCTGGGCGAGGTTTGAATGATTCCCAGAATCATCCAAGCCTCGCCTAGGGCCCGAGGGGCCTCAATTTTCAAATTATCTCTCTCTCTCTCTCTCTCTCTCTCTCTCTCTCTATATATATATATATATATATATATATAATTTACTTTTTTTAAATGGTTTTTTTAATTATTTAAGAAAATGTTTATTTTTTATTTATTTTTAATGTTTTATTATTATTATTATTGTTATTATTTCTAAAAAAATATTTTAATGTTTTTATTATTTTTATTTACTTTATTTTATTTTAATGTATTATTTTTTTATTTATTTTAACGTTTTTTTTATTATTATTGTTTTGTTTGTTTTTATTTATTTTTTAAATATCCAATTAGGTATTTTTTTTTTTTTTTGTTAATCCGAGAAAAATGAAATCGTTGAACCTCAAAAGGCCCAAGTTCAAATCCCCCTATTGTGACCTGGGCTATGGGGAAGAGGATATATCGTAGCCCCCTAGAGGTTTACTTGTAGTTACGTGTCAAACGAGCTAATGGGTTCCTCTAGGTTACAAAGAAAAATGTTTTTTGTTTGTTTGTTTAAATTTTATTTTTTATAAGTTGATATTAATTTTTTTTACATTTTTTTATGTTTGATTTTTTTATCTTGTTTTATATATATTTTATATTTGATTTTATTTTGGTCATGTTTTTTAATTTTTTTATGTTTTAATATATATTTTTATTTACTTATTATTTTTTTTTAACTTTTTGTGTTTTTTGTTTTTATTTTTTTCAACATTTTAATTTTTGTTTTCTTTCGCATTATATATGCATATATTCTACAAGGTCCATGTCGATCCTGACTAACAACCCAATCCCATTATAGGTCAATTTCATAGTTGATTTTAAAGTTTTCATTATAATGGATCGATTATGCCCCTACAGTGTGTCAATTTCATAGTTGGTCTTTAAGTTTTCATTACAATGCGTAGAGTTCACCTACATCGCATGTCAATTTGATGGTTGATTTGTAAATTTTTGTTGCAATGTGTCAAGTTGTCTTAGTCTAAGATTTTAAAATCACTATACTTTTAACATTTAAAAAAGAAATTACTCTTGGTATAATGACTCTTTCATTCAAGTGCATTACTAAAGTTTTTTAGTCATAAATTTTTTCCATAATGTCATAGTTGAAATATGTTGAAAACTTGAGGTTTTTTGTAGTCACAATCTTTGGTTTTAATTCCATAGTTGAAAATTTATCAAAATTTTAAAGTTTTTCAAAGTCATGATATTTTATCTTTAATGTTATGGTTGAAAACAATCATAAGTATTTTTTCTTTAACACCATGGCTGGAGATTGTTGGAATTTTAAGGCTTTTCAGAGACATTATATTTTATCTTTAATATCATGTCTGTAAATTGTTGGAATTTTAATGTTTTTTAGAGACGTGATATTTTATCTTTAATGCCATACTTGAAAATCGTTGGAATTTTAAGGTTTTTCAGAGTCATGATATTTTATTTTTAACGTCATTATTAAAAAATGCTGAAAATTTACCCCGAAAATAAAGAAGATACTATTCCAACATTAACACTTTTCATTTTCAGGGTGTTTTTTGCATAAAAAAAAATTGGTTTTCACTGCCATTTTTAAAAAATCTTGAAAATTTACCCCAAAAAAAAGAGGTGTTGATGCAACATCAAGACTTTTCGTTTTTGGGTTGTTTTTTCATGTTTTTTTTAGCTAGAGTTCTCATTTTGAGTTTACAGTTCTCGTTTGATAGTTTACTTTCTTGGTGGTTAGAGTTAATAAGTGAACATGATTTTGATATTAGTTACATAAAAGTTACAATAAATAGGGTGGGAGATGCTTAAGTAGGATACCTCAAATATTTTTGGTGATTCTCTTAAAGACAAACCTTACGGAGAAGTTTCTCAATTTACAAATTGAGGACACCTGGTACAAGGAGGTTGGTAAGAGTTTGAGGGAGAATAAAATTATGATCCCAAAATATGAATGGTACTCCCTAGATAGTGATGGGCTACTATGATTCCATGGGAGGATATATGTGTCATCAAATGAATATATATGCCAATTAATGTTGAGTGGAGCACATCAAGCATTATACATAGCACACCCTGGTGTTAAGAAGATGAGTGCACACCTAAAACAACTCTTATTTTGGAAGGGGATGAAGAAGGACATTGTAAACTTTGTAGTGAGATGTTTAGAGTGTCAACAAGTAAAAGCTAAGCACATACATCCAACAGGGTTATTGAAATCCCATGATATACCAAAGTCCAAATGGGAATTTATATTAATGGATTTCATCATGGGACTACCAATGACTACAAGAAGATATGATGCCATATTTATAGTGGTATACACACTGACCAAGAGCACCCATTTTATACTAGTTAAGACTACATTTAAGGCACCAAAGACAGATAGAGTTTAGATAGAGTTTTCATTGATGAAATTATGAGATTACATGGAGTTCCAAGTAAGATCATGGGAGCAGTGTTTATAGGAAGGTTATAGACCAGCTTCCAAGAAGCCTTAGGAACCTAGTTAAACTTCAACATTTATTATCACCTCAATACTTTTGTTCAAACAGAGAGGACCAATCAAATCCTCGAGGACATGCTACAAATGTATGTGATGGATCAACAAAAAAAATGAGAGGATTTTTTTATCATTGGTGGAATTTTCTTACAATAACAATTATTAGAGTTCCACCAAGATGGCACCATTTGAGTTTTTATATGGGAGGCCTTGTAGAATTCTCTTAGCTGGTATTGACTAAAGGACTGGGTATTAATAAGACCAAAATTAGTGGAAGAGATGGAAGAACAAATGACCATGATCAAGGGAAGGCTAAAGGAATCTCAAGATCAACAAATGACTTATGTCAATGCTTAGGACTTATTGAAGTTATGAAGTGGGCCATAGGGTGTTTTTGAGATTAAGGCCCCAAACGAGCTCCATAAGGTTTGGGAAGGGAGAAAAATTGTCTCCACAGTTTGTGGGACCTTTTGAAATAGTAGAAAGGAAAGGGTCAGTGGCATATAGGCTTACTTTATCCACATAATTAACATGTATGCATGATGTGTTCCATGTGTATATGTTATGTCATTATATTTCAGATCCTTCTCATGTTAGTAACTTGGGTCATTTGCAAGTCTCGGACAAGGGCACACTAATGAACGAACCAATTCACATTCTTGACCAACGAACTCTGCAACTTAGACAACACTTGGTGGACCAAGTTAAGGTCTAGTGGGACAGTTATAGTATCATTTCAACCACTTAGGAGGACGTCGAGGGTATGCATAGTCATTTTCCTTTCCTATTCTAAGGACTTCAAGACATAGTCTATTTAAGAGGGGGTGTATGTAGTACCCCACTCTGGTTGTATGAACCTTATATTACATTGAACTTGATATAGCCTTAGATATTATACATTATTCTTTGAGGACCTCAGGTCGAGGATCTGGATATTTGAATTTACTATCAGGGGATGTATTATTATATGTGATATGTCAATTTGGTGTTATGATGATAATGGTTGTGATGGACCTATTTGATGACTATGTTTAATCATGTGATCATTTATTATGTTTTCTATTTACATTAGCTTCTTGCTCATAGTTATAGATCATGTTGATGATTTAACACACACAATTAATAATATCAATGACTAACATTATGAACAAATATTATTGATGATTATTGAGTGTGGCAGGATATCCCATGGATGCACTTGCATGTGATGAGTCAATGACCTTTGGTTTGATTAAATCACATACTATAGTCTCAAAAATTTAGATTTAAATTTGATATTCTATTATGATTTCTAATGGCATGTTAGTGGTTGCAGGCATATGTTAGTTTCTTGGCTAAACGACTCACACATGGGTGATGGGGCTATATAGATATATAGAACTTCATGAGAGGGGCGGGAAAACATTCCTAATTTCACCTACTAGCACTCTCGTCTTGATTTTGGATGGAATGTGTTGGGATACCTTCGCTTTTAAAATCATGATGCCATGGGGGTGGACCCCAAATTAGGTCACTCCCAAGGATTTACTGTGGGGGAGCACATCAAGGTGGATTCCTTGATCCCCAACACCATTAATATCTCTATAGAGGTGACGTAGGAGATGACAATTATCTCCATCATAATGCATAGGTTTCATCTTGTAGTCATAAGGTACCTTAAGGGAAAACGAGTGGCATGACCCTTGAAACTTTAAAGGGAAGTTCTTGAAAGCCACAACTTGTTGAAAATTGTAACTAGGTTCGGTCTTCATAATGACCCAATTGTAATCATGACAATGTATATTCTTTATAAATAAAGAGAAAGAAATAAAAATGAATTATATGTTATTTTTCGAGTATAGGTTTCATTCACAAGTTTGAGTCAAAATCATGTTCATCATGCTTCTAGGTCTTTCTAAGATAAAGAATAAGTTTTGTCATGTGTCAAATTCCTATTTGGACTCATTGTAATAAACAAAAATATTTATTCTATCAAGAAAAAACCACATATAAGTCCAAGACCAAGTCAGCCCAAGGAGAAAATCAAGTCGGCCTAAAGGGAGGGAATTCAACCCTCAAGAAAGGTTATATAAAGGAGAGGAGCTCGACTCATTTCGACACACAAGAATCACAAGTTTGATCTGCAATAGTGAAGGAGAAGAAGAGTAACTGGGAGGAAGAAGAAGAAGAGTAACTAGGAGGAAGAATAAGAAGAGAAGAAGACGAAGGTTGAAGTCTATATTTTCTTGTCTCCCTATTACGGTTTGTGAAGTTTCCAGTTGCAGGAGGTTGAAATTGCAAGGGCCGAAGTTATAGTAGAGAAGTTGCAGTGTTGATGTTTTGGAAGCTTCCTTGAAGGAGATCTTGTTGGGGGCTAACTTGGGGCTTGGAGGGTTTGATGGCTTTGGTCTTTGGGCCCTGGAAGTCTCTTTGTAAGAATATTATATAATAAGAGAATCATTTATTTGTAGGTTTTCCCCTTTGAGGGGATTTTCCTTGGCTTGGAGCCTATATCTTGTGTAATTTATCTCTTTGTGATATTCATTGTTTTTGGTAATTTCTTGATGAACAAATCTAAAGAAGTAATTAAGGTCCAACTAACATCACAAGTAATTATCAAGATAAGGAAAATCATTTGTAATCTACAAGTCTCCATATTTTCCAACATGATTGACTTGGCACCCTTGACATCAAGAAGAGAAGGGAAAGCATCATGGCTCCCTTAAAACTTCAAGGGAAGTTCTTGAAGGGCATAACTGACTTGTTGTCATTGGCATCAAGAAGAGAAAGTTGAAATATCATTAAGAGTTTAAAATGATACCATGATGAGCACTAATTAACACCATGTAGTAAGAGAGGGTTTAGAATCAAATCAACTAAATCGAGAGTAAACCTTGGGATAAAAAGAGTATAGGAAGAAATATAAAAATGAGACCAATTGAGTAACTTTACCCTTCCCATATTTGGAAAATATTAGGTAGATAATGTGAATTTAAAATAACTCTAAAGCATATAACTATTCTAATAAGAAAAAGTGGAGATATACATAGAGTTAAATAGAAACATTAATCCTAGGAAGTTTAACTTCATTAAGAAAAGAGGGTGGTGAATGAAATTAAAGAATCATAATTTAAAATTAGAGAAATTTAATTTCACGAGAGAACCTTCATGTGGAAAGAGACAACACAAATATCTCCATCTAAGAGTTCAATTTGAGATAAACTAGGGTGAAGTTGGGAAACCAAATCTGAGAACTAACAAATGAATTTAGTAATGAACACAAAATGAGGAGTAGAAAAGGCAGATCAAGGGATAACTAGGAGAAGAAATAGGGAGTCATGTTGGGATGAGGGGAAATACACTTTTTAATAAGAATATAATTAAATAATTTAGGAGAGCCTTAGTGAAAGGTTTACACATGGATGGGTCAATAATCAAATTTGGAGATTAATATAAATAATTATTTTTTCATGAAGTGATAAGTGTCACTTATGAAGTCTTCTATAAAAGAAAGAACAAGCTATGGGAGAGGGATCACTTTTTTTCCTAATGTTGGATGAATTACATAATGTTATTGTGATAATGACTATGGTTTCTATAGTGATGTTGGTGTAGTGGAGACCATTAGAGAGGGAACCCTTAAGCAAGGAGTGCTCTCCTCCACTAGTTATTATTCTTCCTCTACTTTACAACCTAATTATATTTCGTGGGTACGTGGGGAAGAAGAGTACCCAAGGAGTTGGCTAGGAGGTAAACTAGAGATTCAACGACGTTCGGCCAGGATGCAACATACTTCACATGTGTATACAAATAGCAACAAGGGAGCACAAGAACCAATGAAGCTAAGATCAAGACTCCACACCTTGGTGTGTGGTATCTTGGGTTTTCTATAAAGTTTTATTGCATGCTTATTGTTGTATATAATTATAAGATTGTAAAAGTGAAGGATATGGTGTTTAAGTTGTAAATTTATGAAATTTGATATATGTGCATTAAAATTATTATGTGCTTCTCATGTTTTATGTGCCTTAATTTTATGTGATTCTCATATTGGTTGTTGCTAATGGATGAATGGTTTTAAAAGAAATTCTTTATATTGCATCATTACTTGTATTACGGTAACTTAGATTTGCACCTTTTATTTCATTAATAAAAATGCAAGTATGGTTTCTTGCATTCAATAACTCGTTGCTACTATATAGAGTTTGGTTTAAAAAAATAAAAATAAAAAATCAGTACATATATTTGTGATTAGCATCATAGGGAAGGTTCCAACATTATATACTACTATGATAAGAAGATGCAAGTATTATTTGAACTCAACTTGGTAAATATGGCTTTGAAAGAATATGAGAAGAAGCTTTTGGTGCCACTAAGACATGTGGGCTATATTAAAGAGGAGAAGGTGAAGATATAAAGCTTCTTAAGTGGGCTACTAGCATTTACAAAGACAAGATCCAATTTGATGAACCTAAGACTCTTGAAGAGACCATAAAAAATGCCAAATGAATTTATGTTTAGAACAAAGATAGAGTAGTTTTCTAGAAGCCTTGGAAGGATAAGAAAAAGAACAAACTAGTTAAGAGGAAGAAGGGATTCAAACCTCCTTCCTTTAGGAGTGGTCCTAATACATATTAGGAAAATAATCCAAGTCAAAGTGAATCCAAGATGGAAGAATCCTTCAGGAAAAGTGAAAGGAAAACAATAAAATATTGGGGATGTGAAGGAGACTATTTATATGGATATTGTTCTCATTAGGGAGATAGAATGAGGAATGTGCATAACATATAAGAAGCAACTACAAAGGAATATGTGGGTGTTATAGCATCTTTTATCACTCTTGTAGACCAGATGCTCTTATATGGCTTGGGAATATCCCTATTCCCTTGTAGACCTGCCCTTATTTCATATGTGACTTTTCCCACTATAAAGCACATATATATGTGGTTCCTATGCATTCTTCATGCGTACACTTTTTTAAGACATGAAAGAAAATATAAAAAGCTATTTTCAGGCAAGGTTTATAGGTTGCATCGAAATCCCACCTACAAGAGCTCATGGCCTAACTGAATTAACTAGTTTTGTGTGGTATATATACACCCCATGACTAGGCCTAAATGGATCCACAATGAGAGGTATCCATACTATACCAAAATTATCCCCGATAAGGTCTACAATTTTCATGTTCTCTTTGCACTCCCTGACTCTAGGAAACCCTTGTTTCCATGCATAGATGCTAAACCACTATATCTATGATCTGGATTTAAACAGGAACGCAACAAATTACAGAGATAACCATAAACACAGAGATGCTATAACCATAATTACAGAGATGCAGCGGAAATAATACTTCATTTCATTAATGGAAAATACCGAAATATGCTTACAACCAGAAATAGAAATAAACCAGCTAGGGCGATGGTAGCTTATCTCTGAGAAGAGATATGCGGCTACATGCCTCTGAACTGTTCCGAACTGAGTTACAATGAGGCTGGAAGGCCTATTTATTGTTGAGAAACAATGGAAAACCCTTCACATCCCGAAACCTAACCCAAGAAGATGAAACGCCAAATTGTGGGCCCCGTTTGGGTAAATTGGTACATCAATTTCCCGGGGTCGTAACTTTGGCATACGATCTCCGTTTGACGCGTACGATAGCTCGTTAGAAAGATCTATTCGAGTACTACCACTTTGGGAGGCAACATCGGTCCATGGACCTATGTTGCCCCAGATTCCCAAAAAAACGTCGTTTAGGGCCTCAAAACGGCTCCGGAAGTTCAGGACCCGAAAAACTGCTAAAAATAGTAAACTGTGCTACAATTTAGGAAATTGAAAAAGCTGAAAGAGACAGTTGTGGGGGTCCAAATGGGATAGGTGGGTGGCCACCAACATCCACCTGGATCGTTCCTCCCCCCTTAGGAAGCAATGGTCCCCATTGCGTTGAGTTCCTCCCTTAGATGAGGAAGCTTTTGTTGAGCTGGTTCTCTGGTGAGCTGTTCTGCAATCTCTGATGTGTCCAGAAATGGTGGGAAGCATGGTCGACGACGGTCCACATTGAACACTCGGTGCAAGCGAAGGAATGGAGGAATGTTGTGCTTCAAAGCATTGTTTCCCGTAGCCTTGGTACTGATGTAAGGACCATGTCGGAGTGGTCTGAGTTTCTGATGGGTTCTGGTAAGGTGTTCTCTCTGCATATGCAACCAGACTTTGTCGCCCACTTGAAGCTTGTGTGGTACCCCTGTGCGTGAGAAGTTGTTCCTATGTTCTGTCATGACCGTATTCCTTTGCTGCTGCTGCTGCGTAGAGGAACCCTTTGCAAGGGTCATGGATGTAGCGACAATCTTCCCCTTACTTTGGGAGTGGACCAGACAGATGAATTTCCTGGTCTGTGATATGAGCTTGCTGCCTTTCTTGGTAGTGATCAAAGATGTGGTGGTAGGCGGGGCTACCTCTGGTATCCTGTATAATGAATTATTCAAAGAAATAATGACAGCACGAGACCTTGACTCATACACAGCATGTCATCTCCACAAGTATGGCTGGCCTAATAATACATCACAAACATCCAGAGGTGTAACATCACACAATACCTCGTCTGTGAAGGGTTTGATGCTGTAGGGAAGGCGGCACTGCTGGCGAACTTTCAGATCTCGTCCTTCATGAAGCCACCCGATACTGTACGGCTGCGGGTGCAGTGTAGTTGGTAGGCCCAACCGCTTCACGACCTCTGCTGAAACGAGGTTCTTTTGGCTGCCACTGTCGACAATGAATTGTAGCGGCGAACCCTTCACCCACATCTGTGAGTGGAAAAGACGCTCCCCTTCCTCTGGATTTTCGGGTTCATCTTTCTGGATCTTGGCGGTGGCAACAGTGGCGCTGGGATCCGCATCAATGATCTGCTTCCCTTTGCCATTACCCTTGTCGGGTTCTGGCTCAGGGTCAGAACATGCATCTGATTCGGAAGCCTTCAACTCGGCCACCAGCGACTGCTTGGTCCGACACTCACTTGTGTTATGAGTGGGACTCTTGTGGAATTCACACCACTTTCCTGTGTCCTTCTTCGGCTTCATGGTGTTGTTCTTTTCTTGCGGCTTCGACGAGTTGTCTTGGGTCACCCCGCCTTGGCTTTGTCCTTTGGGCTTCGGATTTGCAGATCCAAAGTCTCGCTTCTTCTGTTTGAACTTTTGCTCGATTTTGACAGCGTATTTGTATGCTGTGCCGAGTGAGGAGATGTTCAAGAACCCCATCTCTTCCTGGATGTATTTGTGTAGGCAACCGCGGTATTTAAGTACCATATGCAGCTCAGAATCTTTGATACCCAACTGTGTGCGAAGGGTATGAAAAATGTTTGTGAACTCTGATACATCTTGGTCTCGTCCCTGCCGCAATGTGGTCCATTTGATGTATTTGTCCTCATAGGTTCCGACAGGGTAGTACTGCTCCTTGATGGAATCTCGGAAGTCATTCCAAGTGGGTGCGGCTGAAAATAGTGAGGCTGTACTTTCATCCTTCTGCTCGCAGTAGGTTTCCCACCAGTCCTTGACATGGGGGGCTGCTTTGAGAAGAGCGAAAACAATCTTTTCCCGACTTGAAAATTCATGAACAGAAAAATACCCATCTAGCAGATTTAACCATCTATCTACGGCATCTGCATCTATTTGACCCTCGAATATGGGGATTTCAAAATTAACTTGTATCTTGAAGGGTGTGGCATTTCCAGAGTCGCTGTTGGAAGCCGATGCGTCGCCTCTGGGTAGCCGCTGAAGGATCTGCGCAAAGCTATCCATCATCGCGTTCCTTTGCCGCTCGAGCGCTTCTTCGAGCAAGATTTTGATAGGATCTCCTGCTCCCTCGTCTTTCTTCTCATCCGCCATGGGAGGCCGTCGGGATTTGCGAGGCTGGTCTTGCAAAGGTTCGACCAGTTCAAGCCCTAACTCCTTATATCCCGACCTCGTTGGGGACATGCAAAGAAAAACAGAGAAAAAGCAGACCGCTCTGATACCACTGATCCGGATTTAAACAGGAACGCAACAAATTACAGAGATAACCATAAACACAGAGATGATATAACCATAAATATAGAGATGCAGCGGAAATAATACTTCATTTCATTAATGGAAAATACCGAAATATGCTTACAACCAGAAATAGAAATAAACCAGCTAGGGCGATGGTAGCTTATCTCTGAGAAGAGATGTGCGGCTACATGCCTCTGAACTGTTCCGAACTGAGTTACAATGAGGCTCGAAGGCCTATTGATTGTTGAGAAACAATGGAAAACCCTTCACATCCCGAAACCTAACCCAAGAAGATGAAACGCCAAATTGTGGGCCCCGTTTGGGTAAATTGGTACATCAATTTCCCGGGGTCGTAACTTTGGCATACGATCTCCGTTTGACGCGTACGATAGCTCGTTAGAAAGATCTATCCGAGTACTACCACTTTGGGAGGCAACATCAGTCCATGGACACATGTTGCCCCAGATTCCCAAAAAAACGTCGTTTAGGGCCTCAAAACGGCTCCGGAAGTTCAGGACCCAAAAAACTGCTAAAAATAGTAAACTGTGCTACAATTTAGGAAATTGAAAAAGCTGAAAGAGACAGTTGTGGGGGTCCAAATGGGATAGGTGGGTGGCCACCAACATCCACCTGGATCAATCTAGCATCTACTTGCTCATACTAGAGAGGAGGTAATTGAAAGCTTGGGTTGGATGAACCTTACCTGCTCTTGTTGCTTTTAGTTAATAAAGAAACCCATATCCTGTTCCCAAATTATGAATGCTAATTTGTGATGATGTTAATTATGATGAACTAACATATATTTATGCGTATGTGCTTTGAATTCAGTGATTTGTTGTTGTCTCTTTGACATGTTTATAGGTCTACAAATCTTGGAGGAAGATTGAAGGTTTGGACCCTGTAGGATCTATTACAAAGGTTGGAACTATCAACATGTTTCATACCTTTACTCTTGTGAATTTGAGTGCTTGTTATGAGTGTTTGAGTTTTATTTATTTCATTTTACTTCTACTCTGTTGGGGCTTTCAACCCTATCCCTTGGGAACTTTTCGCTTCAACAGTGGGAAAGGACATCCAAAGAATATATGCAACCTTGGAGAACCGATAGGTAGATCCATTACTTGGGACACATAATATCCAAGGAATGAAAAGTGGTAGATATAGAGAATATTGAATATATTAGAGGATGACAGACACCTAAGCACATAACATAGGTAAGGCCAATCACTGGGCTAGCTGGATTCCCCAATAAGCCCCATGAATATTCATAGGCTTCTCCAAGGTTGTTCATCCCATACATATTTATAGAAAAAGGGAATCATTAGGGGAATTTTTAGGTCTAAAATGGCCCTCCTAAGAAAAATTTACAACCAAAATAAACTTTATAAGAACCAATAGGATTAAAGATGATGATGTCAACCATGGGGGATGATTCACCCTTTTTGGAGTAAAAAAGTAAAAAGATTAAAAAATAATAAATAATAAAACTACTTTTTCAACTCGTATTTTCAACTTATCTCCCTACGGTTTTACTCAAATTTTGAGTGTGAGTACTCATTGGATGAAAAATATAATTCTCATCCAAAGAGTACCCATGTTGCATATTTTTGAGGGACCCTGATACATGGAAAATGAGAAATACATGAAAACATGTGATTGCAATAACGTTTTTCATGTATTTCTCATTTTTCGTGTAGTAGGGTCCATCGAAAATATGCAACATGAGTACTCCTTGGATTAAGAACCAAATTCTGCATCTAACGAGTGTTTCCACACGAAATTTGCCTCTAAAATTTGATGATGTAATCTTATTTTATTACTTCCACTATTATTTTATAATTTCCTTAAGAGACCCATTTTACACCTCAAATTTCCCCTAATGTAAATTTGGAAGGACACCAAAGTGTGATGAAAGTTTCCAATTGTTAAAAGAATTGGTTAATAGTGCACCGATTATCAAGATCGTTGATTAAAACGAAGATTTTGTGGTATGTACATATGCTTTCAAAGAGGGAATTGGTGGTGTTATAACTCAGGATGAACGTGAATTGTTATGAATATAACAATGTAAAAAGCATGAAAAAAATTATGTCACACCTAATTTAGAGCTTGTTTCCATAGTTCATGCACTAAAAATCTAGAGATATTACTTATTGGTGGGAGGGGATTGGGAGTGAAGATTTGAGTTAAGAATAAACCATGGTGCTGTAAAATGTTTATTTGAACAATGGACTTTAAATTCTAGGTAAATAATATGGCTAAAATTTCTCAGTGAATATGATTTTGACATTAAACATATTAGAGGGAAAGAAAGCAAGGTTGGTAGAAGAATACATGCAATGCATGCTAAAACCATTAGCATTTAAAAATTAGATTTAAAAAATAGAAATTTGGAAGCTACTATCTCATATGAACATTGCATACATGTAAAAAAAGGATTACATAAGGAAAATGTACAACAAAAATATGAAGAGTAGAAGCTGGAAGAAGATGGAATTCTTATGCATCAAAATAAAGTGTATAATCCTAATCCTTATGAATTAATAAATCTAGTATTAAAAGAACTGCATAATGTTCCATATGTTGAGCATCCTAGTGACAAAAGAAACATAGTTACCAATTAAATGAGAACTTCACTGATTACTCGTTTTTTTGAGCTAGGAAAAAAACATCTGATTTTAAAAAGTGTTGATTCAGAATACACATTTTTTTTGGAACATATTTTTGACACTTTAAATTTTCTTATGTAACAAGTATGAACATTTTTTTTTAAATGTTAGTGATTTTCATGTTGATTTTGAAAAGTGTTGATGCAACATCAACCCCCTTTTTTTAGAGGGCTTATTTTTTACACTTTAAATTTTTTGATGTCCTAAGTAGACACTTTTTTTATATGTTATTTATTTAACCATTTTTCAAATTGTCTTATTCATATTCTTATTTTTCGTCCTAAGAGGTTTGTTTTTTAAGGGTTTTCCAAACATGCGTTTTTATTTTTATTTTTCTTTGCAATGTTTTTTTATAATGAAAATTTTAATTTGTTTTGCAAAGTTAAAAAAAAAAAATAACATTAATATTTTGAGGTTAGGATTTTTTATAAATTTATATATCGTTAAATGTTTCAATACATATAAAATAATTTTCACTAAAAAATAATAATTTTAAACACTCGACAAAAAATATACATTTTGCATATAGATATAATTTAAAAAACACGTTTGTCAAAACTTTTTCTCTAAAAATGACATGTTAAAACATTATTATGAAGAAAAAAGCTGGGAAAATAACAAATTTTTTGAAATTTTTATTCAAAGATGATAACATTTGAAGTTTATTTTGGGAAAAAAAATTATTCAATTTTTTTTTAATTAAAAATAACAAAAAAATTGTCTTAAAAAAAAAAAAAAAACAATAACAACAACAAAACAAAAAACAATAACAACAACAACAACTTAAGAATAAAAATTAACCTAGAAAATTATAAAATAAAGAATAGAACTAAAAAAAAAATGTTTAAGATAAAAAACAAAAAAAATAATAAAAAACATACACACATATATATATATATATATACACACATATATATATATATATATATATATATATATATATATATATATATATATATATATATATATATATATGAAAAACGATTAAAAAAACATTAAAATTTAAAAGAATAAAATAAATAACATTTAAAAATAAAATAAAATAAAGAACTTGAAAATCTAAAAAAATATTATAAAAACTTCAAATTAAAAAAAAAAAAAAATTAGCGGCCCTTAGGGCCCTGCCTAGCAACCTGACCCCAATATGTGTCAATTTGATAGTTAATTTTAAAGTTTTCGTTATAATGGATCAAGTCTGCCCCATAATGTGTCAATTTCATGGTTGATTTTTAAGGTTTCATTGCAATAGGTCGAGATCGCTTACATTGCATGTCAATTTGATGGTTGATTTTTATATTTTCGTAGCAATGTGTCAAGTTGTCTTAGACTGAGATTTTAAAATAACTATACTTTTAGCATTTAAAAAAGAAATTACTCTTGGTATAATGACTTTTTCATTTAGGTGTTCATTGTTAAAGTCTTTTTAGTCATATAATTTTTCTATAATGTCGTGGTTGAAATATATTGAAAACTTAGGGTTTTTTTGTAGTTGTGATATTTTGTTTTAATTACATGGTTGAAAAATTGTCAAAATTTTAAGGTTTTTCTAAGTCACGATATTTATCTTTAATGCGATGGTTGGAAATAATTATAAATATTTTATCTTTAATGTCATGGCTGAAAATTGTTGGAATTTTAAGACTTTTTAGAGACATGATATTTTATTTTTAATGCCATGCTTGAAAATTGTTGGAATTTTAAGGTTTTTCGGAGTCTTGATATTTTATCTTTAACATCATTGCTAAAAAAAAGTTGAAAATTTACTTCGAAAAAAGATATTATTCAAGCATCAACACTTTTCATTTTTGGGGTGTTTTTTGCACCCAAAAAATTGGCTTTTATTGGCTTTTACTGACATTTTTAAAAACTATTGAAAATTTACCCCAAAAAAAGAAGTGGTGATGCAAAATCAACACTTTTCATTTTCGGGTTGTTTTTTCATGTTTTTTTTTTGTTTTTAGCTAAAGTTCACGTTTTGAGGTAATATTTCTCGTTTGATTAGTAACTTTGCTAAGATAATTGTAGTAGTAAGAAGTCAATATTTCTGGCTGAAATTGAAAAAGTGATGTTTTTTATTATATGGTCAAGTGTATGGAATGTCAAAGAATAAAGGTTGAACATGGATATCTAGTATGCTAGATACAACCATTACCAAGTCTATATATAAGAAATAGTGGTAGTCATTGATTTTACCACTAAATTTTCTAAGACAATAAAGTGACATGATTCAATAATGGTAGTGGTGGACAATGAACAAAATTTTCTCACTTCTTTCCAATTTAAATTAACAAATAAGGAAATTTACATGAAACAAATTGCTAGGTTGCATGGAATGCCTATGGAAATTGTTTTCGACAAAGATAAAAAAAAATTACTTAAAACTTTGGAAGGAATTATTCAATGGTTTTGGTACTAGTTTGAATTTTATTATAGCTTATCATATGCAAAAATATGGGAAAATAGAGAAAATTTTCAAGTTGTTGAAAACATGTTAAGAATGTATTTGATGGATAAACCATCTAAGTGGGAGGACTACTTGTATTTAGTCGACTTTTTCTACAATAAGGGATATCTAGCTTCACTAAAGATGATTCCATTTAAAGCTCTATGCTAGGTCCCTATACTACTAGTGTAACCCCTTATTGTTATTAGTGCAACCCCATTTTATATTGTTGTGCCCATGTAGTCCCCAAATTTTAATTATTGTGCCCCATAGAAGTCCACTATTGTTATTGTTGTGCCCTTACATTATTATTGTTATGTCGGCTCTGACTATGTTATGACCCCTTAGACTCCTATATATAGAAAGAAGGTCTTGTCATTTGTATCATCCAATAATTTTTCATTTGTGTAATGTAAAGGAGGTTTCCCCCTCGAAGAGGCTAATTTTTAAGTTGTTGATCTATCTTTTCTATCTTTTTGTGAGCTGGTTTCATAACATTTGGTATCAGAGCTTTGGATTCTAGGGTTTCGCTGCTCCAAACAGGTCATCGTGACAGTTTCACTATAAAAAAAATATGCGACGTTCCAGAAGCTAAAAAAACACCTGTTTGAGCCGAAATCACGATGATCCTCGAGTCTGAATTTTAGATCTTGTCTCACTATATTTTCGGAGATATGATCTAAGGAAGTTAGGGTTTTTACAGGATCCTGAATTATATCTCAAACATGTGACCTGGGGAAAATCGTCATAACTTTATTTCTGAGCATCAGATTGAAATTTCGTAAGAAGTTACAAAAATATGACAACTTTTAGTTTTTTGTGTAAGAGTTGCAAGTCCGAAGGTCGAAACAGTGATACGTGGCACTTCGTCCAAGTTCTCTCTATTGAAAAAGTATATAATCAGGTCATCTTGTGAGATTGGGCATAACTCTTTCCTGGAGAATCCAATTTCAATCAAACGCTTGGCATTGGAAAGAGGACGTAGAAGGCTATCGCAGGTCGCAATTTTAGACCTTGGAGATCCAAAATTTCAGGGATACAATAGATTCAATATCGAGCTCCTAAAATCAAGAAAAAGTGATATGATGAAGTTTGATGGCAAGGATCCGTAAATTGGATACTACAGATGGAGCAATATTTCGATCTACATGATGTACAACTGTTACAAAAGGTACATATTGCATCTTTATATTTAGAACCAAATCAATTTGCATGGTATAGAGGGATTTTTTTTCTCATAAACCACTTGTCACCTAGTCAATTTTCACGGAGGAAATGATAGCACATTATGAGGATACAAAGAGCAACACCTTTTTTAGTCAGTTGATAAATCTCAAACAAAAGGGTTCAATGATGGAGCACATCAAGGACTTCCAAAAATTGAATATAAGGGTTAATTATATTCCAGAGAAGCAAAGGATTGATGTCTTCATAGGGACTTTAAAGGATAACATTCAACATGAGTTTCGTCTTTTGGAACCTCATTCATTGGAGAAGGCATCCAAGTTGGCAAGAAAAATTGAAAGCGGAATTATGAAAACAAGGACTACTACCACTCATAACTATAAATATGGAAGTGTTTTTTCTCCTAGCCTTCCACAACCTACAAGGTTTACACCACAACAATTGGAAGAAAAAAGAGAAAAAGGGATTTGTTACAATTGTGATAGAAAATAAACTAAAGGTCATAAGTGTGCCGAGAAGAAATTATTTTACATAGATTGTGAAGAAGAGGAAGAAAAGGATCAAGAAACATCAAAAGAAGAGGATATACACCAAGAACCAACCCTAGAGAAAGAAGAAATGAATCCGACCATATCTTGTAAAGCATTGGAAAGAATTACCACTCCTCAATCTCTCAAGATAAAAGGACATATCAAGAAGTGAAAGATCAAATTGAGCATCAATAAATGAATCCGAACATATCTTGTAATTCATTGGCAAGAATTACCACTCAAACTTTCAAGATAGAAGGACATATCAAGAAGAAAATGGTTCAAGCAGTGAAATATCACATCGAGCATCAACAACAAGTTCTCCAACTTTTAAAGGATAACCCCACTTTGGTGCAGAATCGAATGAAATAACAGGCAGATCAACATCGCAATGAAATAAGTTTTGATGTAGGCGATTAGGTGTTTTTACGAATACAACAATACAAACAAATGTCCCTCAAGCAAGCTAAGAAGGATAATAAATTATCACCAAAGTACTATGGTCCTTAAAAGGTGCTGCAAAAGATTGGTACTATGGCATACAAATTAGAGCTTCCTGCATCTTCCCGACTGCCCGTAGTTTTCCATATTTTATGCTTAAAGAAGCTTATAGGTGACAAGCTCCTAGTTCAAACAATATTGTCGGAACTTGATGAGGAAGGAAAAATCATATTGGAACTTGAAACAGTCACGGAAACAAGAACCCGACAGCTACGAAATCTATCAATTTCAAAATATCTCATCAAGTGGAAGAACTTAACAGCTAAAGATTCCACATGGGAGGATGAGAATTTTATATAGAAGCATCCAGAACTACTCAAGCGTTGGGGACAACACTTTTTGAAGGAGAGGGGCATGTTAGGTCCCTATACTATTAGTGTAACCCCTTATTGTTATTAGTGCAAACCCCTTGTTATATTGTTGTGCCCATGTAGTCCCCATATTGTTACTATTGTGCCCCATAGAAGCCCACTATTGTTATTGTTGATCTCTTACATTATTATTTTTATGTGGGTTTTGATTATATTATGACCCCTTAGACTCCTATATATAGAAAGTAGGTCTTTTCATTTGTATCATCCAAGTATTGTTCATTTGTGTAATGTAAAGGAGGTTCCCCCTCAAAGAGGCTGATTTTTAAGTTGTTGATCTATATTTTCTATCTTTTTGTGAGATGGTTTCATAACACTCTATATGGAAAAAAAATCTAATACTCTAACTAATTGGGGAAATTCAGTAAATAAAGTAGTATTTGGTTTAGAGTTGCTCATAGAAATGGAAGAAAAATATGGTCAATATCAAGCAGAATTTAAAGATGGAAAAGGACATGGAAAATAGTTATGTAGATAAAGGTTAGATACCAAGGGAATTCACGAAAGAGTTCTTTGAAGTTATGAAGCTACACTAAGCTAGCAACCGAATATTATTTTCCCTTTGAAATATTTAATAAGATAGTACATGTTGTATACATGCTTCAAAGAAGCCACACGAGTAAAAGGAACCACATGTTGAAGATTCAGAGAAGGAAGAACCAATAGCTAAGGTTGTTGTATATCACCAACCACACCACCCAAAGAAATAATAAACATCAAGGCAAGTTCATGAGTATGGTTAAACTCACTATGGATCAACATGTAGAGGCATGATTAGAAATGGGTCATTGAAAAAAATGGAATGTTTTAATCAAATTTTATATTTAGGTTTAATGATCAAGTTCCAAGTTTAATGATCTTAAGGCCTCCACCAAAACCTTAGGTGAAGACGTATTTTCAGACCTTCAAATTGCTTATACATGCAAAAGTTTTGATTATGTAGAGTTATGGACAAGCCAAAAGGATCTTGTGAGCATTATGTTGTGCATCAAATGCATAGCCTAAGACAAAGGGAGATGGAAAATACACTACAAAAAGTCTTTGTTGTGACATGGAGTAAGGAAATGTGGAAACGTGGGAAAGGTGGAGTGGAGCCTACTCTACACTACATAAATGTTGGGCTATGCAAAGGTTCATGCATTTGATGGAATGAAAAAAAAAAACATTTGGACCATGTGGAGAATTGGGAATGGAAACAATAGGAGACCAGTTCCATGATACATGCTCTACACTCTACAAAAGGTTAACAGAAGAGTGTGTAGTAGAGAAAGCTTGCAAGGGACATGATTGATATCTTTACTAAGAACTCCAACTAAGATAGAACTCCACCTCCATTTATAAAGAAAAGGAATATCCCTGAGACAAATAAGGATGATGCCTATAGACCTACCCAATAAATGGCATGGCCACACATAGTGGTGACATGTGGGCATCCCAATGAATAAGAAGATATCATGTGGCATTAACATTAGAAAAAGGTAACCATAAGAGAATAAATGTAATACCAAAATATATTATAGGAGATGGTTAGAGTGTATGGGTTCCATTGACAACATTTAGTGGTATACAAGAAAAATGGAGGCAATTAAATGATTTTAGGAGTCTCTAGAAATTCCAAGTAGAAATAAATTGATAGAGAGATAATAAAGGATCATTACTAAGACAATAAAAAAGAGGATTGTTCAAATATCATGAATATTTTGGAGCACAAATTTTGAGTATTTGAAGCATAAAGACAAAAAGGAGTGTATGATCTTGTTCATGGGAAGTGAGGATTATATAATAGCCAACATACAATATACAAAACATTTCCGAGTAAAATGTACAAATTAAATCTCTTTTAGAGAGCTTAGCTTCCATTTGTAAAAATTCCAAAACATTTAAAAAGCCAGAAAAGGCCATTTCTTACTAATTTTCCCAAATGAGTTTCAAAGATGAAATCTTTGTGTTGATGTTGTATCTATGATTGATTTATTTCGCATTATTTTCAATATTTAATTACAATGTGCAAGAATTATACAATCAAAACTAATGTAGAGTGAAGAAGACAGTTGAATAGGTTTGGGAGTCTCTTTTCCCTTAAGATGGAGGAAAAGAGGCAAAATCGAAACAAGAAAAGGTGATTTACTCAAACATTGGAAATCTTTGGAGCATTGGAAATTGAAATATTGGGACATTAATGGTGCATATGTGGCTAGAGAAGGATGAGAATATGAAACCGAGGAAAAAGAGGAGAGTATGAGCTTATTCATGGAAAACAAGGATTGTCTCAAACCAAGTTGTAATATGAAAAACATAGCCAAAGAGTAATAACATAAAAAATATTTATTAAAGAATTTATTTCTTCTATTTGTAATAATTCTTGAGCATATGAACAACCAAAAAAAGGCAATTTCTTATTGATTTTCTATCACTTGTTTTTTAGGGTAAAATTTGTGATTTTTTTAAAGCTAAAAAGATATGCCTTCTATATCATATTATATACAAAAATGTACAAAAATATACACCAATCCAAGCAGAGGCCTTCCACTTGGGAAACCAAGTGCTCCACTAGCTCAAATGAATATTGTTCATTATTAACAATAGTTTTCCTACAAACTATATATTTTTCCAAAGGTGAGTATCTTGAAATTCTCTATTTATAGTTAAACATTATCAATAAAAGAGGAATAACTATCAACAAGTTTAAGTATCAAGTGCAGGAAGACTTTACTTAAATGAAATTTCTAGAGTTTCCTCTTCTCTAGCCTTTGTGTACCATCATTGGTAATCTAATGAAGAGTCCTTAGTAATCACCACAGGTCCATTAAACAACCCTCTTAATACATGCCCATCATCGTCCCAAGTATATTTTCCTTTCTCATCAACTTAATCCATTAAGATGCCCAACCCAAACATTCCTTTACAAGAAGATTTAAACTTCTCTTCAAAGATCTAGATTGTGTGGTAGAGGTCCTCTAACTCTTGTTTAGTCAGTTCTAGGGATTGAGTGACTAAAGTATTTATTACCAATACATTTCCATTGTTTAGAAATACTTAATGTTGCAAGTGCATGAGTGGAGCATGTCACTCACCTAGCCTACCATTTCTTCTATAATTTGGTCATTGAACATGTCTCATTGCTTCTCCCTCACTATCACCTCCACTTAATCCACCTCCTTGTTAGCTATGTATGAAATTTGTTTTTGAAACCCCTCTAATACTACCATTTCTTGTTCGAACTGCATGGTTTTTCTTAATCCAAATTTTGTTTATTGCTCTTAATGAAGAGTAGTGTCATTCCTCGTCCTTTCTCCTATAACATAACCCCCCATCAGTGCCATCATTCTTCTTTCACTATGCGTAGTTGTTTTGGGAAGTTTTAGTGTCTACGGATAAATGCTTAAACCCCTAGACTAGTAGCTAAGTCTAGAACAACAGTGCAAAGCATTCTCTACCTTTTCTATAACCAATAGATTAAATAAGATAGTAAGGAAGCCTACTTGTAGCTTTTGCTTACTCCTTATCTCCCTTGACCAATTTTGTCGCTCATTTCCGTACTTAATCCGCTTGAAAAGTACCTGCACACAGACAGAAGACAAAAACCGATCAAAGCATATGATAATGATCTATTGATTAAACATAGAATGGAATCAAGGTCATAATACACATATGAAAGAATCAATGAACAATACAAACATATGGAAAAATCTTTGAACACTTTATTAATAAAAGGAAGAGTTACAACCCAATTTGCTTGATTCGGTGTCACTCCTCTAGTTCAATCCCATCCTCTCCTCATAACAAGCAAGACATTTTGACATCATTACAATACTTGAAACCAACTCAAGTCTCATACTAACAGCATCTCCCTATAATTCAATGATTTCCAGCCCCTGATCAATTAGATGAGTGGTATTTTTATAGGTGAATGAAGGAAGTTATGTCATAAATGGTGATAATGAATTCCCTCCCAAACTTAGGATTTAGTTCCATGGAGGAAGAGATAAAGGGATTGATGTTCCTTAACTCCCTCCCTCATCCAATTTCGAGCCCAAAGGAGTGGATAAACTTGGGAAGCTTCTAGATGCATCTAATGGATAAGAATATTCCCAAACCCCAATGAAATTTCACTCAAATTTGCCCATCACAGGCCAAAGAGGGCTCAAGTTCGTTGCAATGCACCCTGGCAGTGTATTGGATTGCATTGCAGTGCACCCTGGCAGTGTACTGGACTGCACTGAAGTGCACCCTGATAAAGGCCTTCCTGCGT
This sequence comes from Pinus tabuliformis, assembly GCA_031772625.1. Lineage (NCBI taxonomy): Eukaryota > Viridiplantae > Streptophyta > Pinopsida > Pinales > Pinaceae > Pinus > Pinus tabuliformis. The sequence goes on along the minus strand of CM062809.1, from coordinate 222,014,466 downwards.
TGATCTTCTTAGAGGAAATTTTTGGATGATTTCATTCATGGAATCTCTTAGGAAGGAGGCATTCTAATGGTTTACTTCATTTAGGGAATGTAACAAATGAATTAGGGTTTGATGGGCCCTAATAGTACTGATCTGTAAGTTGGGGTTGATGTGCCCAAATGGATCTGTAACAGTAATCAATTTCCCCCAACTTCTTCTTGAGCCATGTGTTAGAAATTAATTAACAGAGCAATGAAATACACAAATATTGCAGAAACACATATACAGAAATGAATAGAACAAGAGAGACAAATCTATATTTGTTTCACCCAATTTGGGCTACATCCATGGAGAAACATCCAAACCTTCCTTTAATATTATCTAGAAAAATGAAGAGATACAACTTGCAGTAGATCCATTGTAATTTCCTCTTCGCTCTCACACAGTCTCCTCTCTCTTTCTCGCTAAGAATAATAATACACATTTGTAATACAATTCCCTCTTATAAACTAAGGTGTTTCCTTAGAGGGAAAAAAATCGTAAATTAAACATAACTTCTATTGTCAGATCATCCACCTAATGAACGGTCCAGATTGACTACGAAATTACAATATTTTACAAGAAAAATTTTCATCTATTTTTAGCTCCAAGGGTGCTACCCCTAAACCCCCACCAAGTGGGGGCTCCAAACATGCAGTGCCCCACCCCCCCGCCCTTGGACCCCCCAGGAAACAATAGTGGGGGGTAATCCCCCCACATCCCCCACATCCCCCCATCAAGGATTGGAATCCAAACATGGCTGAAACAAAACCTTTGAATCAGGAAGATAATCAGATTTCACATCCAACACCATGCGCCTGATGAAGAGTTACAAAGACAAGACTCAAGATGAAACAAAGTGCTCCTAATATCACTAGCAAGTAGATGCACCAAGCCTAGTATTAAAACCCTATGAGCCCAACACCAAAATTATTCACTACTAAATCCTTTCAATCAACTTCGAGTCCAAATTTAAAGTAAAAACTTTTGCTTTGGTATCCACCACCCTACAATATCACTTCCTCCATTACTCTCACTTATATGTAGTCCTCATTGTAGTTACATTCATGAAGGCCAAAGGATATATGGCCATATGCTCATAAATCCCATACTTTCTCAGTACAACATAGGGTCCCATCCAACACCATCTTTGATGTTTATGGTTAGCGATAGAGGTGAATTAATGCTTAGGAATGTGGGTTATCCTACCTTGAACCATCCATAATTCTCCCATCCAATTGCTTGATGTCAGACACCTGTCATCATCAAGAGTCCCCATAGGTGTTCTTAGCCTTATGCACTTAGTGGCCCATGCTTGTCTCTTCCTACATGCAAGAAGACACTTTGTCCAAGTTGAGGGCAAAATATTTTCTTTTTTTTCTTTAGTGGAATAAAATTTGTATTACCTTTGAAACTAGAAATTACATAAGAAAGATGAAGCTTTTAGATTGGTTGGTCACTGGGGAAGCTTCACCATATTGAAAAAAGGACTCTACTTGTAGAGGATGAAGACAAAAAGCTTCTGATTAGTTCAAAATATGCCATTGATATCTTTATATACGAGCCTTCGAGGCCATGAAAATAATCCAAATTAACATAAGATTGAGAAACCAAAGATATAAAAAAAATAAAGAAACTAGGAAGTGGGGTATGAATTTGCAGTTATGACCTAGATAAGATTCTTATTTGGTGTAGTATTTTCCAGATTATCCACAGTATCATATTCATCATGTCGACGTTTCAAACCCCAAAGGGGATCCATCATCAGGACCAAAAAATGGTTTTTTTGGTTCTGATGATGGATCCTATTTGGGGTTCGAAACGTCAACATGATGAATATGATACTGTGGATAATCCAAAAAATACTACACCAAATGACAACCGCAGAAGCTTAAAGTCTAAGATCCTTATTGTTTCTTGGTGAGCAACTAGTATTGGGGGGGACCTTGAGGTGTTTGTCTATTTTATACATTTGCTGATCCAAGTGTGTCATATGTGAGTGTATATTATCTATGGGGAGGAGGAGATCCTATTCGTGCTCATGTATATCTAGTATAACCTTGCCAAGAAGAAATTTGATATGCCAATACAATTCAATTGTAACACCCTCCTCCCACATTTACCCAAGCTAACCAGTCCACTAGGGTAAACATATGACGAAGAGTTACTATAATGTGATTCAAATCCCCATGTATAGTTAAGGAAGTGGAAACGACAAAACAAAACAATATAACCTTTCTCAAGAGCTACAGAACCTTCAGGAGACAACCAACTCTTCCAGGTGCCCAACTCCTGAGACAACTTATCATTTTGCTGAGCTAGACCCCCAGTGGCTCCCATGAAAATCCATTCATGTGACTGAGACCCTCCAGTCACTCCCACAACAAGGTATGCATGTGATTATGGCCTTTTTTAGGTAGTTATGAGCCAAAGACCCCAGATTCTATGCCACGTTTTTAGGGCTAGGTCTCAGGCCTTTGCCCAGAACTTCATGAAACTTCTAGAAATGATAAATAACAATGAATAAAATATATTAATGCAAATATTGGTACAAGGAATTGACCTAAACCCTACTCACCATGGCAGGCATTTTATCAAACATATCACGAACACGTAATCTTCAGGTTATAACCACATATCTAAGCATAGGGGTCTCATAATTATATGAGAATAATCAAGAAGAATTAATGCCTTATCACAATAGTTTCATTATCATCTATTAGGTTATATAATCATTCACATTTCATGTACTAATCAAAACATAATGAAATTCATAACCAAAGTTTGTCATGAACCATGCTTATAACCAACAGAATAACAATAATAGAACAACCATTAAAGCCACACATTAACAAGTGCATTTACACATAAAATACAAAAGGAAAAGAGCTCTTATTAAGATATGCAAAAGCCAACCAATCTAGGAACTTCCACATACCACCCGACCATATATTAAGTTGAACCAAATATTTCTTTCATCCAATCACCCCCATGCCATATTCCAAACATGAATGTGGGACACACAACATAACCAATCAAGGCTTCCTATGGCTTTACTGTATATCCACCAAGGGATTCCTAGGCCTGAAACCCTCATGAATACAACCATGATTTACTGCAATCCCATTGGATCACTAAGCCCTAAAAAGGCATGGATGCCTCTAAATCTCTTCACCTAAACTATGAGTAATTTGTCTATCTCTACCTCTAGGCTTTACCGTATATCCCACCATTCACTGGATGAGGATTCCTAGGCCTATCAAGGATCCGACCTCTAGGATTTACTATATATCCTTCCATTCATCGGTCGAGGATTCCTAGGCCTAACGAGGGAATACACAATCAGGATTTACAGCAATTTCACCTTCACCAGTCCAGGGATTCCTAGGCCTTGTGTTTCTCCCTTGAGACCACCACACTCAGTTTTGAAAATCATCTGGAAATCTGACTCAACTAAAAAAAGAGAACCCCATCACACCATGGCTATCCGAAAATGGTAAGGCAAGGTTGAAAACCAATGTCACACCTGGAAAAACCCATGCCAATGGCAACAAGAGAACCAAATACACGCATGCATGTACCATGAATGCCAAAACTAGCAAGGAAATCTTACATGCAACTTGATACTTGCAAGTAATATTGTTGTAGTCGCTTGAATCCCACTCTTCCTTCCTTGATCCTTGCTTCCTCTTACTTTGTAATCCTTCCTTTGCCTTATTTCCTCCAATGCTAGAGTGCTCCAAGAATACTCTAAGTGTCCAATAATATGAGAAAGAGAGCTCCAAAAATGAACATACAAAAGGTTGTGAACCAATCCTCATTAGCCTTTTTATTAATGAGGCCTCTATTTTCTTCATTTTCCATTATTTTCCTCCTCACATGAAACCTGTGACCTTTCCCCTTCGTTTTCTCCTAATTTCCATTATTTTCATTCATTAAACCCCAATTAATGCCTCTTTTCATTTCCAAGGACTTTTCCATTGCCTTTTCCAATTTCCTTAGCCATAATAACCCAAATGAACACCCACACTAGGATGTTTTGCCCAACATTCAGCTTAGAGTACGTGTCCCATGACCTTGGTTATTAGTTTTCCTTTATTAACTTTATTACATGGATTTTTTACCAGGGTTGTTACAAAACCCTCCCCCTTTGGGGAACACCATCCTCGATGTTCAATGAAACCTACAACCAACAAGACTAATGTAAGCAAAACATACTACCCATGGATATTTATAACTTATCTCATTGTAGTATTTACATTGATCAACCCGCTAGAAAGAAATCCAACATAAAAAAACACAACAAAATGACACCCATACCGCTTATTGGAGATTTATAACACAACTCTTTGTGGTATTTACATGCATATACATATATACATATACCAAAACATATTCCAAAAAAAATCGTTCAACCGATGAATAAAGAAGGATACATAGCCCGCATCTGATCAGCCATCTCCCATGTAGCTTCACCGGGCCCAAAGTTCTTCCACGACACTTTAACCTGCTCGATTGCTCGGTTCTAGAGCATGAGAATATTTATCTGCAAAATACACTAAGGTTCCGGCTATAATTATCCATCTGGATCCAGCTGCAATACAGACCAGTCAATCACATGATCAACATCTTGGACATACTTCTTAAGCAAGGACACGTGGAAATCATCGTGGACTTTCATTGTCAGAGGAAGTATAAGTCGATAGGCTACTGTTCCAATCCTTTCAAGAATCTTGAAAGGTCCACAAAACCGAGGTGTCAGCTTGGCACATGATCCAATCCTCAAGGAACTCTTATTGAGCTTGATGCGCAAGTAAACCTATTCCCCAACCTGGAACTCCTTAAACATCATATTCGGATCTACATTTTTTTTTTCTTGTATTGCCTTCATATTCTTTTGATTACTTGTATTTCTTGTTCCGTCTCTTCCAACATGTTCAGTCCTATCAACATCCTATTCATTGGATCACTCCAACTGATGGGAGTGTTACAACTCTGCCCATAAAGTTCCTCAAACAGACTCATCCTCAGTGACTCCTGATACCCATTTTTGTAAGCAATCTCAACCAATGGAAGGTACTCCTCCCATCTCCTTTATTGATGCATCGCATAGATCCTCAACATGTCCTCCAATATCCTATTGACCCTCTTTGTTTGTCCATCTGTCTGAGGATGATAAGTTGTGTTGAAGGCCAGCTCTGTGCCCAAACATACAAACAGCTCCTTCCAAAATCTAGAAGTGAACTTAGCATATTTGTATGACACGGTCTTCCTTGGAACACCGTGAAACCTCACTACATATCAGATGAAGACATGTGCTACATCACTAGTTTAATTGGTAGACTTCACAGGAATGAAGTACGCTGCCTTTGTCAACCTGTCCACTACAACCATGATGGAATCATGTTGTTTATATTTCCTTAGCAAACCTATGATGAAATCCATGGAAATGACCTCCCATTTCCACTCTGGAATTGGAATCGACTGTAGTAATCCACCCAAGTGCTTGCATTTTTCTTTTACCTATTGACAATATAAGCATCTAGCCACAAACTCTGACACTTCCTTCTTCAGATTTGGCCAATAATAAAATTGCTTCACCGTTGTCAATATCTTCTAGTATCCTAGGTGCCTTGAATGCGGTTTTGCATGAAATTATCGCAAGATAGGCTTCTTGATCTCATTGTTGTTCGACACATAGATCTTGTTCCTAAATATGACCAAACCATCCACTGTGAGATGATAGTCCACATGCTGGTCACTTGTACCCTGTTGTAACCTATGCCTAAGCTCCACGTACTTGTCATCCTATTGTCCTTCCTATAAAATCCAATCTTGTAAATTTGTCCCATAAGAGCTCATAACAACTATATGATTTACCTACACTCTCCTGCTAAGAGCATCTACAACCTTGTTTTCCTTTCCCTTGATGTACCGGAACTCAAAGTAAAACTCACTAATCGTGGCCAACCATCTAGCTTTCTTGGAATTCATATTCGGTTGGTCAAATAGATAATCCACTATGATCGCTCATTAGTACAAACCTCTTGCTAATAAGATAGTGCCTCCACATCTTCAATGCATGGATGATCGTTTCCAACTCAAGATCATGTGTCAGATAATTTTGCTCATGCTCATTCATCTTTCATGACTCATAGCACACTACCTATCCTTCCTGCATTAAGACTCCACCAAGTCCTCTCTTCCAAGCATTTGTATGCACCACAAACTCCATCTACAATATTTAGAGCTGGAGAATTTGCCAACAACTACGTCAATTGCTCAAAAATTGTTGCACATTCCTCAGTCCATTCAAATTTATTACCTTACCTCTGAAGTGTCATAATAGGATATGCAATCCAAGAGAAGTTCTTGATGAACGTCCTATAATAACCTGCTAAACCCATGAATGACCTTACCTCATCCAAATTCCTAGGAGTTACCCATTCCATGATAGCTCTTATCTTTTCTGGATCCACTGCTATGCCTTCCTTGGAAACAACATGCCCCAAGTAATGCACCTCTATCTGAAAGAAACTGCATTTGCTAAGCTTGGCATACAAATGATTCTCCCTTAGAAATCTCAACAATGTTGTTAAGTGTTCGACATGCTCTTCCTCACTCTTAGAATATATCAATATATCATCAGTTAACATAATGAAAAACTTGTCCAGATAAGGATGAAACAAATTATTCATCAAGCACATAAAATTAACTAGAGAATTAGTCAAACCAAATGGAACTACAATAAACTCATAATGCCCATACTTGGTCCAGAAAGTAATCTTGTAAATGTCCTCTTCTTTAATGTGTACCTAATGATATTAAGATCTCAAGTCAATCTTCGAGAACATTGTTGCTCCCTTCAACTAGTCAAACAAGTCATCAATACTTGGCAATGGATACTTTCTCTTGATGGTCACTTTGTTCAACTATCTTTAATCAATGCATAACCTAAGAGTACCATCCTTCTTCTTCACAAACAACACTGGTGCACCCCAAGGCGATACACTTGGCCTAATGTATCCCATTTTAAGCATTTTCTTCAACTGCAACTTCAACTCTACTAGCTCTGAGTGCTCATAAAGTATGGTGACTTTGATGTTGGTGTTTCCCATGGTACCAACTCAATGGAGAATTCCACTTCTCTATGAGGCAGCAACTCTAAAATATTTGTCAGAAACACATTCTGAAACTGCTGTAAGATCAAGTACTTCTTCATAACTTCTGCATCCTCAACATCCTTACCTTTATCACTATAAATATGCAATGTAAATAACACACACCCTTTTCTGTGACTGCGCTTTTCTTGCATAGCTATCACCATTCTAACTGATGTAGCTTTCTTCTTACCCTGTAAGATTATTTGTTCCCCATTGTCATCCAAGCATTCAATAGCTTTTTCATAATAGTCCACCTTAGCCCTGTGAAGATATAACCAGTTCATACCCAAAATCATACTATATGATCCCAATGGAAGTACATTCAAATGTACTGAGGTGGGCATACCATTAAATACGAATGCACAAGCTCTTACCCAATGATGAACTCTCTTCTTTGTACCTGTAGCCAATTCCATTAAACAATATTATGCATGCACTTCTTTATTCAAACCACACTTATCCACCAGGTCAAGACTTACATAACTATAATTGTATCCAAGGTCAATCAAAATAGAAACAAATTGATCACAAAGCTTACCGTCCATCTCAATAATAGATGCTCAGTTATCCACCTGCCTGTTATCCAGTACTCCGTAAACCGTGGAATTCTCTACCCAACATCCCCAATTGTCTGCACATCATATGCATTGTAAAACTGAGGCCTACCACCCTGATTCTACAAACAATATCTCTTGAGATGCTCCTTACCACATGCCCAACACTACAACCATCCATTACCATCACCTTTATTATGCTGCTCTCCAGGCTGAGGCCCATTAAACTTCTTGTAAGGTGCAACATTTTCATTCTCACCTGCATCATGAGGTCTTGTTCGCTTTGGATGCCATTTACCTTTAGTCTTGTCTTTCCCTTTCCAACCTTGTTGAGACTCTGCCTTATGCTTTTATTTATCATAACAGTGCTTCGATTTCGCAATGACTTCTTCAAGTGACCGAGGCTCATCATACTCAATCCAATCTCTAAATTCTAATGGAAATCCATTGACAAACCTCTGAACTTTGGCTTTTTCATCCTTATGATATGGTACATATCTTAACAACTCGAGGAACTCAATCGTATACTCCTCGTCTGTCATCGAACCCATCTTTAGCTCATAGAATTCCTTAGGTTTTTTGTCATAGTACCTCTATGAAAAATATTTATTCTTGAAAAGTCTCTTGAATTCATGTCAACTCAACTCCGCTGTTGTGATGTCTCTAACCCGCTTCACGTATTCCCACTAAATGTATGCTTTCCCTTTGATACTGAAGATAACTATTTTGGCCTTCATGTTCTCCGTGTAATCATGCAGGTCAAAGAACTTCTTCAACCCGAGTAGCCATGCCTTTCCGTCCTCTGGCTTCTTCAAATCTCCATCAAAGGTAGGTGGCTTTTCTTTCTTGTATTCATCTGGAAAATATCCATTGTCATTCCTCCTATAAGGATGATAACAATGATGACCATGGTACCTGTCAGAACCAAAACTAGAATAAAACCTGTGTCCATCACCTCTCTTATCTGGTGTATCCAAGAACCTGTCATCCCTGATCATGTCATCTCTATCCAAGATGTTTCCACCATGAGACCTACTTCCATATGCCCCATTATTCATATCCTCCTACCCATAGTTGATCATAGGTGGTCCCTGTCTCTACAAGTTTGAAAAAATCTGAAGGATTACTGCATTAACTTCTACTTGTTCTCTTGTTCCTGCATGATTATGTCATTATCTACTTTGCAACTTCTTATTTCTTCCTTCAAACTTCTCAATGTGTCTGCTAAGTCAAAAGAGTGCCCACCACCATGTTTCTCATCTGATCCATAGGGAGAGTATCGTGAACTGTGTCTACCATCTTTCTAGTCATCTTTGATCTTCTCTTTTTGCAAATATATCATGTTAGCTAAACCAAAACATAAACATAACCAACATACCTTAGTATAGTTTAGGGGAGGATGTATCGTATGCAAGATCAACCATATTAGCACAATACATGTATAATCATAATCATCATAGTATATAAACATGATCTCAATCATCATCTAGTTACCATGCATGACAATACCAACTACATACCATGACCTCATGCACGAAAACCATAACCATGACAATGCATGCATAGTGACGTATATACACGGGCATGCATAACAAGTGCATAACTAACACGCACTCACGATAAATACATCCAACAACAACACCATCAACTTTCACATGGCAAAACAACTACAATCATGCATACATGACAAGTACATAGACCACAAGCATAAAGAGCACATATGCAACCAATATGTATGCATGATCAACACATTCCACCCATCTAGTCCAAGGGGTGATCCATGCTCTGATACCACTCTATAACACCCTCCTCCCACATTTACCTGAGCTAATCGGTCCACTGGTGTAAACATGTGACGAAGAGTTACTATGATGTGATTCAAATCCCCGTGTATAGTTAAGGAAGTGGAACTGACAAAAAAAACCAATCTGACCTTTATCAGGAGCTACAAAACCTTTAGGAGACAACCAACCCTTCCAGGTGCTCAACCCCTGAGACAACTTGTCATTTTGCTGAGCTATACCCCCAGTCGCTCCCATGACAAGCCATGCATGTGAATGAGACCCTCCAATCGCTCCCACAATAAGGCATGCATGTGGTTGTGGCATTTTTTAGATAGTTCTGAGCAAGCGACCTGGGATTCTATGCCACTTTTTCAGGGCTAGGTCTCATGCCTCTACCTAGAACTTCATGAAACTTCCAGAAATGATAAATAACAATGAATTAAAGCTACTAATGCAAACATTGGTACAAGGAATTGACCTGACCCCTACTAGCCATGACATACATTTCTTTAAACATATCACAAACACGTAATCTACAAGTTATAATCATCATTCACATTTCATGTACTAATCAAAACAAAATTAAATCCATAACCAAAGTCTGTCATGAACCATGCTTATAACCAACATATAACTAGTAGAATAACAATAATAGAACAACCATTAAAGCCACACATTAACAAGTACATTTACACATAAAACAAAAAAGGAAAAGATCTCTTATTAACATATGCAAAATCCAACCAAGATAGGGACTTCCACCTACCATCCAACCATAGATTGGGCTAAACCAAATCTTTCTTTTAGCCAATCACCCTCATGCCATATTCAAAGCGTGAATATGGGACTCATAATAGAACCAATAAAGGCTTCATTGGTCTTTACTGTATATCCTTCAAGGGATTCATAGACTTGAAATCGTCATAAAGACAACTAGGATTTACCGCAATCCCATCAGATCACTAGGCCCTAAACAAGCATGGATGCCTCTCAATATGTCCACCTAAACTGTGAGAAATTTTTCTGTATCCACCTCTAGGCTTTACCATATATATCTCCATTCATTAGTCGAAGATTCCTATGCCCAACGAGGCTCCACCCTCTAGGCTTTACTGTATATCCTGCCATTCACTGATCGAGGATTCCTATGCCTAACAAGGGCATACAAAATTAGGCTTTGGTGCAATCCCACCTTCATCGGCCATGGATTTCTAGGACTTGTGTTTCTCCCTTGAGACCACCCCACTCAATTTTGAAAACCATCCTGAAATCCAGCTTAACCGAAACAAGAGAACCCTATCACACCATGGCTATCCAAAAAGTGAAAGGCAAGGTTGAAAACCACTATCACACCTAGAAAAACCCATGCCAGCTATTAAAAGAGAACCAAATACACACATGCAGGTACCATGCATGCCAAAAATAACAAGGAAATATTACATGCAACTCAATACCCGCAAGTAATATTATTGTAGTCGCTTGAATCCTTCTCTTCCTTGTTTGATCCTTGCTTCCTCTTGCTTTCTTGTCCTTCCTTTTCCTTCTTTCCTCCAATGTTAGAGTGCTCCAAGAATGCTCTAAGTGTCCAAGAGTATGAGAGAGAATAGAGAGAGAACTCCAAAATTGAACTAATAAAAGGTTGTGAACTGATCCTCAAAAATCTTTTTATTAATGAGACCTCTATTTTCTTCATTTTCCATTATTAATTTTCCTCCTCACATGCAACCTGTGATCTTTCACCTTCCTTTTCTCCTAATTTCCATTATTTTCATAAATAAAATGCCAATTAATGCCTCTTTGCCTTTCCAAATGATTTTCCATTGTCTTTGTCAAATTCCTTAGCCATAATAAACCAAATGAACACCCACACTAGAATGTTTTTCCCAACATTAAGCTTGGAATACGTGTCTCGTGACCTTGGTTATTATTTTGCCTTTATTAACTTTATTACATGGATTTTTGACTAGGGTTGTTACATCCACCATATGCTTATATTGATTGAAGCGCTCACATGTATTCCTTTTGTCAGGCACCCAATCAGCCAACTCTGCAAGTACCTCAATGTTTGAGAGAAGGATCTGCTAGGTGGTTCCCTCTCTCTCAACGTGAGCTATTTCTTATTGGTGGGGCCTAGTGTAAGTTCCCAAAAACAATCAACAACCTCCTCCAGTTTGTGGTGGCTTCATGTACTACCTTGATTGGCTCATTCTTGATAATATGCAACACCTTGTCTGACCTATGCTTGATAGTGTGGCATGGTGGCTACATGATGGAGGGGACAAGACTAAGGAGAAATTGAATGGATGTTAGGAACAAGACCAAAAAGGAAAGGTAAATGACCAAGGAAAGCAAGGCTAGGCCATGTCGACATTTTGAACCAAGAAATGAGGTCATACACAACCTAGGGTGGTTGGGGAAGGGCCAACAAAAGTGAGTGCCAATAGAAGGGAGCACCATGAGGTTAAACTGTAAAAGGGAGAGGATACCCTAAAGAGGTGGCAGGAAGAAGATTAACATATAATATCAGGCGATGAGGAGGATAACCACACCCAACAAGAAGGCCAAGAGAAGAGAGCATTAAACAAAACTAGGAAGAGAGAAGGGAAGACTTTCTCGAGTGAAAAGACTCTCATCTAATATAGAACTTCTTCACAATTGTGGTTGGTTGACTTTGGGACTTGGAAAAAAAATCATGCAGAGAGTGCTTCACTAGGATGCAACAGAGTGCCAACTTTGGTTAAGAGGAGAGAAAGTCATATTGCCATCCGGCTTTATGTAGCTAAACTCGCTAACAAGTTGACTTTTCCCTTCTCTAATCTCAACTGGCTAGCCAAAGGCTTCATAATTCCTCGAGCAAGGAATGCAAGGATTTGTTCACCTGCCAACAACCCCACTACATGTTGGTTAAAATGAAGGGGACCGTACTCAAAAATTTGATAAATCTCTCCTTTTATTTACATTTGAGTGATTAATTGATAGTTCACCTTATCTTCATTATTTGGATTTTGATGCTTTTTGGTCCTTTGAGGTTTTAGCATAATCGCTTGGTAATAAGTGAGTTTTCACATTGATTTTGGTTGTTCTACTAGCTTTCCTCTCCTGCTAGTTTCAAATGGATGCAATTTTTTATGTATCTCACTCATGACTTGCATTATTGCTTCTATCATTATGGCTCCTCATTTCTATGTGTTCCTTCTTTGAGGTGCCTTGGCCTTGGTTTATCATCATTTCCACGTGACATTTCCATAACCTGCAATAGGGGAAAACACACACACACACACACACACACATATATATATTGATTGCTTGTAAATATATTACAGACTAGAATTTTATGCAACACTAATAAATATTCATAATAAAACTTTTCCCCATATGATTATATGTTTTCATTGAAAGTCATATAATGAATATTAAGAAATAATTTATACATATACAAAATATAAAATTATTAATGAATACAAATTCTAAATGTATATGTGTATATATTATCTTATAAACTTACTTTATCAAAGTGATCCAGGTGGCTCGAGAGAGGCTCAGAGATCAAAGAGGGGCTCTAGAAAGGCTCAAAATCAAAATATTCAAAATGTAGAGAAATGAATACCAAATTTTAATGCTCATCAATACAATTCTAGTGGTCCAGACAACACTCAAATCTAAGTCTGTATGACCAACTTATTGCAATTTGAAGTTTTACAAGACAAAGAAAAAGAGAAGCCCGTAGTGTGCCACATGGCATCCCAGTAAGTAGGTAAAATCCACAACATACATAGCAACCTAACAACCATCAACGATTGGCACTCTATAATTTGTTCTTTGTTCCTGCAAAAAGACAAAAAATAGTAATATTAAATTTCATATAAAACAAAGTCAATTAAAAATAATAAAAACATGGTTCATAAAATAACCATATAAAATTAAATAACATACCAGGGAAATAAACAAAAAGTCTTCATTTGAATATGTCATATGGAGATGTTATATGTTTTGAAATAAAAACACATATGCTCTCTTACTTATAAAAATAATTCATACCATATATAAATTATATATGGTTCATACCATCCACCATACCAACGAAATTTGGTCGAACAAACCCTATATTAAAAAGGGTTGTTATATGGTTTAAAAAAAATATGTTGGATTTTTATGCCAATGGTTCTAAAATACAAAACGACGGTCAATTCAATGGTTGTTACAATGGCTTTAGCCAAAGATAACTGATGGGTTTCGTAATAGCGGAACTCTAACCTAAATTGACGATCAATTATTAAAAAAATGCCATAACATTGGTTATATGTTGAACAACATTAATGTTAAATGTGTGAACGACTTCGATACCAAAACATGGAGTTTATATGTTGAACAACATTAATATTAAATGTGTGAACGACTTTGGTCGATACCAAAATATGGAGTTTTTCCCTGAAACCACCACAAACCAATACATGGCTCTTACCAATGGTCCATAATTGTTCTCATGGTTATGTTCGCCAGCGGGTTTTATTTAAACTCGTCATTTCATTTCAACGGAGCCGTGAGCTATGGAGGAATCGAGAACGTAGATGGAACATTGATGCAGATGGAACTATCACTGGGCACATTTTTTTAGAATATTTTTCTTGAAGAATTTTTTGAAGCCGATTTTTGACAAAGATAGAATTATACCAAGTTTATATTCAAATTAAACAGAAATTCGTAAGAAGTCTGATGGTGTAATTAGTTTCTTCATATGGGCAGAAAATTTTCAGTCAATTCGCTGATTGAGGAATATATATATATATATATTCTGGAATCTTGAAGAATCTTTAATATTCCCTGGAGATCCAAAAATGAAAATTTCAAATCGAGACCGAATTTATACTCATTTTTCTCAGTTTTTCGCAAGGAACATGATGGTATGATTAGTTTCCTCATCTGAGTAGCTGAATTTTAGTCATCCTATAGAAGAGAATCTTTAAGGAATCTTTGAGATCCCTAGGGAACCCAAATTTGACCGAGTTAAAAAGGGGTCAAGTTTATAGTCAGATTTCAATATTTTTCGCCATGAATTCAACCATGTAATCTGTTTCTTTAACAGAGGTGTGAATTTCTAGGTCATCCTCGGAAGTGAAGGTATAAGATGCATTGATGCCATGTCTTCTTTTAATTTTCGCTAAGATAATGATTTGATGTTGAGATCCTTGTTTGCTACTATGTTGAAGAATCCTTGTATGCCACTTCATGCGAGAGTTGGATATTTTGTCATGTTGAATGAGTGAGAGTTCTTATAGAAGAGCATCTCATGGAAAGACATGTCACTCTAGTTGAGGAAATTCTTCCTTGTATTGACAAAGAATGCATCATGTACTCATCATCGTCTTGCAACAATTAATGAAGTGCCCTACCCAATCTTAACTATGAGCCCATAGATGTAACCCACACTGGGTGAAATCCATTATCAACATGTTATGTCTTTGCTTCTCATGGTTATCATTTATTTCTGCTTCTTTTATGTGTATGCATCTTATGGTTACATGTTATTTTAAATGCAATTATATATGCATATTTGAAGTGAAAAGATTCAAATCAAGTTTGGTATCAGAGCATTCTTCTTGCTTATATGAATTGTGAGTGTGAATGAGAACCAAAGATATAACGTGCAACAAGAAAGATAATGGAGGATGACAAAGATCTCTACGAGGCCTTATACAGGTTGGCAAGCATGGTAGATATAATGTATGCAAGTTATGAGGGGAGAATGATAAAAGAGGAACATGAGAAAGAGAGAGAAAATGATGATGCTCCATAGCCATATTCAAGTGAATGTACTCCATCTTCATCTTCTTCTCGTCATTCAAATGAAGAGGTCAATGAAAGTCTTCAAACAGAGAACGCTAAATTGAAGAGACTTCTATAAGAAGCAGAAGAGGAGAAGCAAAGATTGCAACTTCAATTACGTGTCATGGAAGAGGCCTTGGAAAAGCTGAAGTGAAACGAAGGCTCAGCGAAGCCATCATCACCTGCTTCAGAATTAATAGTTGAGGTAAATAATGTTGGTAATTCTTCAGTTTCATTTTCACATGATGTTATTTTTGTTGGAAGCCTTGGCATACCCATTTCAGTAATCAGCATGAGACTCCTTACCAAGATGGGATATAAAGGAGGAAGACTTGGTGTTAATGGCCAAGGATAACGCAACCATTGGAGGTTGTACAAAGACCTCAATTTGCAGGACTGGGGTATATTGAAGAAGAGTGCTCAAAGCCATTGTTGAAACCATTGAGGAAAGAGGATGATGGGAACACATCACAATTCTCCCATTACAATTCACATTGCAAAGGAAGAGCTAAGGCAAGCTCTCACCGCCAAGATTGCACTAGAAACAACCAAGAGAGGCATAAAAATTCTCATTATGATAATGTTCATTTTGATTACAATCACACTGTTAAGGATGAATAAAATATGTGGCATAAAAAACCATGTAGTTTTTGTGGCTTGTATAAATATGTGGTTGTCGAGTGTTGGAAGAGAATGGCAACAAGAAAGAGGACAAGTTGTGAAAGGCCTTCTCCACATTAGGGAAGGAAGAAGGTTAAGCAAGTTTGGAAGAAGAAGAGTTTTTGTAGTCACTGCAACAGAGGTGGACATCAGAGAGCCACATGTTGGAGGCTCCATCCACAACAACATCTCAAGGAAAAAGCGCCCATGTAGGAACCGGTTGGTAAAGTTGTTCAATAGGCGAAAAAGCTACAGAAAGATGACACATTCACTTTGTTGAGTGAGAGATAGTTTTATTAGATATAATAGATTTTCGTGGCCATATTATTGTAAATCATATGTTGCAAAGTTATTGTAAAAGTGATGATGTGTTTTCCATCACTTATGAAAGAAACATGATGATGTTTTGGCCCATTTTTGTTGATAGCTAGGGTATTGATTTCTGTTATGAGTTTGATGTAAACTTGACCAAAGAGTGCGTTATAAACTCTTGGTAAGTATGGGGTTGTTTGGGTCATGATTGGTCATGTAATTGAACATGTATTTTTCAAAGATGTACTACAGGTTTTCATAGAGAACGGGTGTCGGTTCGTCACTTATGGCTTCGAAGAACAAAGGCGAAGGAGAAGGAAGTATGGCCCATTAAGGCACTTGTTGTGAAGACAAAGAAGTACGGCATATTGCAGATTGTGTTCATGCTTTTGGAGGACCAAAATATCCTTAGTGGGGAGGAATGATCTAGGTGGCTCCAAAGAGGCTTAGAGATTAAAGAGGGCTCTAGAAAATTTCAAAAATCAAAGTCTTAAAAACATAGAGAAATGAAGAACAAATTTTAGTGTTTCTCAATACGATTTTGAGTGGTGCAGACGACACTCAAATCTGAGTCTGTATGAGCAACTTATTGCAGTTTGAAGTTTGACAAGACATGCAAAAAGAGAGGCCCACAGTGTGCCACATGCATACCAGTGAGTAAGTAAGATCCACGACGTACATGACAGACCAACATCCATCAAAACTTGGCACTCCATCATTAGTTCCTTGTTCTTGTAAAAAGATAAAAGAAAATAATATTAAATTTCATATAAAACAAAATCAATTAAAAACTATAAAAACATGGTTAATAAAATGACCATATAAAATCCAAAAACATACATGGAAAACAAATAAAAAGTCTTGATTTGTTATTAAACCAACGAATATGGCATATGAATATGTCACGTTAATTATTATATGGTTTGAAATAAAAAACATATGGTTTGTTGGTTATAAAAATAGTTCATCCCATATATAAATTATATATGGTTCATACCATCCACCATACCAACGAAATTTGGTCGAATAAACCCTATATTTAAAAAGTGTTGTTATATGGTTTAAAAACCATGTATTGAAATTTTATTTCAATGGTTCTACAATACAAAACGATGGTCAATTCAACGGTTGTTACAATGTCTCAAGCCAAATATAAGACCGATGGGTTTAGTAATAACGAAACTTTAACCCAAATTGATGACCGATTGTTATAAAAATGCCACGACATTGGTTATATGTTAAACAACATTAAGGTTAAATTTGTGAATGACTTTGGTGGATACCAAAATATGGGGTTTGACTATGAAACCACCACAAATTAATACATGCTTCTTACCAATGGTCCACGATGGGTTTCTTGGTTATGTCTGCCAACGGGTTTCATTTAAACTTGCCATTTCATTTCAACGCAGCCGTGAGCTATGGAAGAATCGAGAACGTGGATGGAACGGATGGAACCATTCCTGGTCACATTTTTTTTGAGCATTTTTTTAGAGAATATTTTAAGGGAATATTTTGAGAATATTTTTCATGTAGATATTTTTAGGAATTTTCAAACTTCTCTTGGAGCCAATTTTTAACAGAGATGAAATTATCCCAAGTTTATACTCAAATTAACCAAAATTGTGTGAGTCTGATGCTGTAACTAGTTTCCCCATATGGGCAGCATAATTTCAGTGAATCTGCAGAAAATAATCTGTATGGAATCTTGAGGAATCTTTAAGATTCCCTGGAGGCCCGATAATTACAGTTTCATAACAAACCGACTTTACCCTCATTTTACTCATTTTTTCACAAAGAACGTGATGGTATGATCGGTTTCCTCATCTGAGCATCTGAATTTTAGTCATCCCGCAGAAGAGAATCTTTAAGGAATCTTTGAGATTCTTGGGGAGCCCAAATTTGACCGAGTCATAAAGGGGTCGCATTTACTATCAGATTTCACAATTTTTCATCCAGAATTCAACCGTGTTGTCCATTTCTTCAGCAGATGTGTGCATTTTTAGACCATCCCCAGAAATGGAGGTATAAGATGCATTGATGTCATGTCTTCTTTTGATTTTTGCTGAGATGATGCTTTGAATTTGAGATCCTTGTTTGCTACTATGTTGAAGAATCCTTGTATGCCATTTCGTGTGAGAGTTTGATATTTTGTCATGCTGAAGGAGAGATTTTATCACTGAGAGTTCTTATAGAAGAGCGTCTCGTGGAGAGACATGCCACTCTAGTTGAGGAAGTTATTTGTTGTATTAACATAGAATGCATCATGTACTCATCATCATCTTGCAACAATTAATGAACTGGCCTCCCCAATCTTGACATCAGGCCCAGAGACGTAACCCACACTCCGTAAACTCCATTATCAACCTGTTGTGCATTTGCTTCTCATAGTTGTCGTTTATTTCCACTTCTTTTATGTGTATGCATCTTATGATTACATACTCTTTTAAATGCAATTTTATATACATCTTTGAAGTGAAAAAAATTGTATCACAAAATATAATATATACATAATACATACAACTACATATTGCTTCATTAATAAATCATCATATATATGTTACTTATATATATTTTAAATATAATACATTAGAGTTAGTACATAATCAAATTCAAACATAAAAAGGCACATGTAAAAGGCATATAGAAGACATATATAACATGTTTCCTTTTATAAAATTAACAATTATGTTGTAGAAAGTAACATGGGGAAAATTCAAAGTGAATGTCACTAGGAACAACAATTAAGGGAAAGACATGCTATAAAGTAAATGGGGTAAATGATATTATGCGAGCTATGAATCCTTTTCACTCTATGTTTAAATTATATGTTGGTAACAAATAAATGCATGTTTTTTGGAACTTTAAACATTTATAACGTAAGACCAAATTCTTTATTTAATGTTTTGTTCGGGTCCCATAGCCATGGTTGGGAAATAATCACTTTATTTTTTTCATGATGTCTATTCCAAGGCCACACCAACTTATTTTATTTATGATAACTTATTTTGTCTTAACGATGAACCACACTTGCTGGTTCGAAACGCTTCGACAAATGAATTTCGATGTGATTTTCGCTGAAAACTCTCCTCAATAAACTTGATATGGATCACAGAAGCCTAAATTCATTAATTCATTCATTTGTTATATTTCTCATTATTCATGGGAATTTGAAATGAAAAAATAAATTGCAAAGGCTATGCAATATGTTTTTTCCACTAAAAATGTTGTTGGTTGAATGCCAAAACAAAACACCATTCAAGCTTTATATTAAGTCAGAAACCACTAATAAAATCTACAATTATAAAATGTTGTATTTGACTTATAATTGTTGCCTCAATGTGGCATTTATCACACAATCACATGGGGCGTTGATTTCTGGCCTGATACCACGACCATATGTAGTGAGAAGATTCAACGTCAAGTTACCCCCTCATTAATATACAACAACAACTTAGGATTCGAGCATGTCATTCATTAGAATTTTATTTCATTGGTGATCTAATTAACTAGTCAAAAGGATATCAACTTGGCGTTTGTGCCTACTACATCCTTTCCACCTCAATTGAGGCCAAAAAAGCAATGCAATAAGCATTGACTTATGTCATTCCTTGCCACCAAAATCAATGTCACATCAATAATTATGTAGCTCCATTTCATGCCAAAATGTAATGAAGTTATGACAAAATTGACATTGTTATTGTTATCCATTGGACAAGTAACTTATTGACTGTTGGTGTTGGCATTGTTACGATTATGGTTTGACCACAAGGAGCACCATATTCAAACATGATATTGCCCCATTAACGCTAAACAAGTAGATAACGTTGAAAACCCAAAAATTGCAATTTCCACGGGGTTTGCTTGATCTGAATCACCATTTTAACACATTTTGCTTTGGATTTCTCATCACATGGATGTGCAAATGATTTTGATTTTTCTTTGGAGCACAAAATATTTGTCATTTTTCCAATCATTACGAAGCTTCCAAGCATTGTCACTAAACTATCAAACGCCAGAAAATGGATGATCAATTTTTCTTTACCAACTCTATCGTTTGATTTCAATTGATTGTATCATTATTTTTTTGGTTTTTAATAGTAAATTTTTTTACCTTTGTAATAGGATTTGATCACACTAGAGATTCACAACACCCAGCAAAGGGGACAAAGTGGGGATCTCAACCATCTCGTTGGATTCGTGACATCTTTTATTGGTGAATTGATTCTAATCAGTGGCTATTTTAAAGACAATGGAACTATCCTCTATTAATTCTGGAAGTGTCGAATCAAATTTGCATCTCTATAATTGAGCAAAATATCATTTTGTAGTCGAATGAGGGGGAAGCCTCTGTGTATAAAATAATTGAATTTTTTCTAACTTAGAGGAGGGGGATGGATCTGTAGTCCATAGGATAGGAGTATGAAGGTGCAAAATCTCAAATGGTTGAGGCTACAAGCTACAACATGAGGGGAATTTTTGGATATAAAGTAAATGTTGAAACTTGTGTGACTACAGAGTATTGTTAATAATGATAAGTTTATGAGTTTGGTTTTATTCAGTGCATATTCTTATTATGTTATATTTTCCATGGTCATATCTATTGTCTTATTTATCCTGTGTAGTTTGATCTCTCAACATCAAGAATATATAAGCTTGTTGTTTTAGTTATTTGATTCCATAAACAACTAGTGATATTCATTACATTACTTTTCTTATTCACTTTAGTTCAATTTGTATCTTTCCTTATTAAATATATTGAAAAATCTAGGGTAGAGAGGTGAGATGATTTATCTAGCAATGATAACTACTTGTGAATACTTTTTACTTTTCTTAATTAAGTTCTTCTTAACTTGATTATTATTATGTGTTATTCTTCATCAAACAACTACCAAATAATAAATAACAATGAGACAAAGGACACGAGATGTTGGATATCAGCCAAGTCCAAAACCTCTCCAATCTTGAGAAGAAAAGCCAAACGAATTCTCCTTCTTATAAAATCTTAAATTGTCGAATTCCAAGGCCTATACCCTTGACCAACAACCCCTCCAACACCAAGTCAATGCTTCCATCGGATGAACTTCTTCTTCTCCAAGTCAACGCTAGTCAAACTTGTGACACAACTTCAAATTTTGGCCCTAACTCATAATTTCGACTAGTTGTTGTAGACCTGCAATTTTTGGCTCCTTTTGTAGAAACCCTAGATCACATGTGTGGCTGAAATATGGTTCAATTTTCCTCTTTATGACTCTTCTTGGCCTTCTCTTCTCTTCTTGACTATTCAACTTTCCAAATTGACCTTCCTTGAAACAAACTTTGGCTTCTTTGAGTGATAATTTTAGCTTCTATTGCAACAGAATGATTCCCTAATCTTCGCACGTGTGAATGAGTTTTAGCCTAAAATATATTAGAAATTATCTCACTCTTCTTCCTCTCTCCTTCCGTGGTGAAGTAAAATTATAAGTGCGGACACGAACAAATTCCTCTAGCCCGATAATGGGTCTAGCCACAACAGATACATTCTATGGAAGATTTCCTTATGTTAGAATCAATCAAGAGGGCCTACCTCTTGGCCGCTTATCTTGCTTGATGATGTCCTCGCTCGCTTGCTCCAGCAATCTCTCGCTTCCTTCTTCAAGCTCCTGAAACAAGTAAACAACAACAACACAAAAACATAATAATATATATAATTGCATTTCAACCTACTTATGAGTCAAGAAGCATCAAGACACAAATATGTAATATTACAAAACATGTAGGAAATCAATCGATAGTTGCATATATTAATATCAAAGAGAGATTACAACCATTCGTCTTGACCTCGCAGTCTTCCTCTGACAAGACCAGGCTCCCACACACTTCTACTAACATTCCATGATGGCTTCAAATAACAATAGTTTAAAGGTTCTTCCCTTTAGACTTCACTCCAAACCAAACACACTTCTCCCTCACACAACTAGATGGCTACAACTAGTAATAGCTTGCTTGTCTACTCAAAATAGTATACTCACACTTAGCCAACACTCTAACTAACTTGTGCTTGGGAAGAAGGGAGGTTTATATAGGAAATATGGATGGGAGATGGATCCTCTTCTCATGGGGGAAGGACTTATTCCTTGAGGTAGTTCCATCATTATAGGGGAAAGGAACCCAAACTGTCATCCTCGACCCCATCCAGCCAAACCATTTACCAAACTTTCATTACAAAGCTTCTAGAGTTGGAAGCTCCGGTTCTAATTTAAGAAACTTTCCATAATAGGATCGACACGACTTGAACACAGCTCAATCACACCGATCAGTGTGGTGAATAGTGCTAATCTCTGCACATCGGCGCGGGGGAGACAAAGGTCATTAGCGTCGACCTTGTAAACTGGGCAAAACAAAAGTTTCAGGGGAAATGGTGCAAAAGGGAAATGATCTGCTCATGAAGAGGGACATAATGGGAGTTTCTTCATGAAGGCAAAGCATGCGGGGTTCACTGTAGAGGTCCTCCAGGATCAAGGAACGGGGAGTATAGGGACAGTGACAAATTTTGTGTAACAGATGCCCCCTAAAGCATGAAGGCCGAACCGGAGTGAGGGATGAAATTCTTTATAAATCAGTGCGGTGAACTGGTCTGCTGTTGGAAAACCTGCAAGCAAGTACAGATACATATACATAAATTGAGATCTTTGTCAAATGATACATGAATCATGGCATGGACGCAGCCATCCAGAGAATGATCATGTAAATGGATCCAGGTATGGGCACAACCATCCGTCAAAGAGGATCATAACGAAACCAAGGTATGGTTGCAGCCATCCAATAATGAGAAGGATCACATATGATAACTCATGGTCTGGTCACAGTCAGCCATCATATAGAGGCATGCATATCATCATAACCATGTCACATCACAACCTGGACTTTTGTGATCTGAGTCCAGGGTCTTGCACTCCAACACGACCCGATCAAAGTACAGATCCTAGCATGTGAATTGATGTGTTGACATCGAACATGCTCGGAAGTCGCTTGATTACCAGTCAATGATGTAAACTATTAACAAGAGTGAGAGAAACCACCAATAATGACAATGGCCCTCAAGGTACTATCAACACAATTCATGAAATGTGAATACAGGAACTGAAGTCGAACACCCGTGAAATCACTCGATCGAAAGCCAATGATGTGAACTTGTCATTGAGTGCGAAGAACTTGCCATTAGGGCATGCAAGCTCTAAGGTATTGGAAGGGAGTCTCTTGGTCAACTTCCCGGATAATGTGTCGAAGTCGACGGAAAGTGAAAGTGTTAAAGGAGGGCCATAATGAATCCCACATCATTGATGCGAGACGAAGGATGCAAAATGATTTTGGATGGTACAAAGAATCAGAGGTAAGTATAACTGCAGAAGGACAACTCTTAAACATATCGGCGACACAACTGGAAGTTTGGCAGCTTTTAGATCCATGGGATTAGCGGTCATAATGACATGGCAAAGATCAAATGGAAGGAAAAAATGAATGGAACAAACCCAGGAAGGTCAACGATACAAAGGAGGATGTCCCAACCCGACACGAAGCAAAGAGTGTCATGTTCAAGAGTAAGCTGCCGACACGACTCGATAGATTTCCAAATTTTCCCCCACCATTTCTGGCGAGTACCCCAATTATTTTTTAATCGCAAGCTTGAAGGGGATAGCATATGCTTGCACTGTAAGTTCATCCTTTGGATGAATCCAACCTAGTAAGTTTAACGAGCCCTGGGAAGGAGAAGTTCATGTTCCTCATGGTGACGAATCCGATGTCGTTTAATAGTTTAACAAATCTGACAAAGGTGTAACTCGATATCTTTTTCATGTTTAGAGAGTTTTAAAAAGACACATAAAAGAAAACTCTTCATGGTCCCTTTTCGTACATTTGTGTCTCTTGAGCCCGAAAAGGTAGAAAACAATACTTGAGAGAACCGCTTGACCATTTCAACCAAGGAGTACCTTTTTCGTAAATAGTGCCTCCCAGCCTAAAAAAGGGGTAAACTTGTACTGGGCGCATGACATTTTGCATCCATTAACGAGTTCGAAACGACAAGGGCTCGACCATCTTTTCGTTTTTAAAGGGTCAGAAAAGAGCTGAAAGCGGACACCCCATTTTTATTCTCTTTAACGAGTCAAAAAGGGAAAAATACTCGGCAATATTTTCACATGAGTTTAACGAGATGAGAAAAGGGTTGAAATGTGACTCATCGCCATCGTTGAACATCCATCACCTGTTGCTGCACAAGTAAGGCAAAGCGTATTATCGAGTCCTCGAGGTAAAATAGGTCAAAAATATTTACAAAACCTAATATTTTCATGAAAAAATGAATAAAAAGGGGAAAAGTAAATATATTTTTACCTTTTACCATTTTACCTTTGTAGTGAATACTTTTTACCCACTTTTGCCCTAGTTTTTCCGGAGCAGATTACGAGAGATCCAGGAGGTCAATTGACGAGTCGTCAGTTCCAGGTAACAGCTGAAGCCCTGACATCCATTTTCATGCCATTCGTTTATGTTTTTAGCCATTTTTTAGGATTTTTAGGGAGGTTTTTGAGAAAAAATTTCGCCCTCGGTCGGTGCAATTTCCGGGCACGGGATCACGCCGGGCGAGGGTTATTTGCATAACCATCCATGCCGACCGGTGCGACTCTTTCTAAAATAGGCGCGTAGGCGTCGTGGATAGGGAAAAATCATATTTCTTCAAAAACTGACCGTTAGAACTTGAATTTAGGTGCCAAAATTGATGATTGACTCAAATAAATGGCTTTTGCAGGACAAAAATTGCCGAAAATTGTGGATTGGAAGGAAAGAGAACGCGAAGATGTTGACACCCAGGCATTGAATGATCCAAATTGCCTGGAGGTTTGAGGTATTGCGGGCTCCTCAAAATTTTCCTTACACCAGGGATGTGGGCCTAGCTCGAGTTGCTTCGATACTTGATAAACCTTTGGGACATTAATCGCAAGATTTTTGTCATTGGGGACCAAGAGATGGAGTTGACAACTTCAGATATCTACTTCATCACTGGACTGTCTCGCAAAGGTGAGCGAGTGAACTTGTATGGGTCACGTCCGGTTGAGGGAAGCATATCTTCCCTGCTTACTGAACATTGTCTTAAGGCCCTGAAATCCAAGAGCGGGAAGATAGAGATTTCCAGTGTGCGGGATCTGACACTAAGGGGGATTTTGTTGACTATCAACAAAGTGGCGAGGTCCCAAGAGGAACATGAGAATAACAAGTCAAATTTCCTTTATTCTATTGACTGCATAGCTCTTATGGTCTTCAACTGGGCAGAGGCCATGAAGATGAACATCAAGCGCCAGTTGTCCAAGGCCAAGGCGGGGAATTTGAAGCAATTTGGCTTCGGATCAGTACTTATGACCTTCTTCCTGGAATGAGTGCCACTATACTAGTATCAATTAACTGAGGTTAATCCTCCTGCGCCATGCGATCTGCGGATGGCCCGCTGGAGTCGTTTGATGCCCAGGATCACTGGGGGTCAGTATATGTCATACCGTCCGGCATTCTTCTCATGACTACAACGATAGAAAATCGTCGTGGAGGACTGGCCGTACAGCGGCACTGATTTCCATGGAGACCCAGATATGTCCTTACCAGATGGAGAGGACTTCGATGATGAAGGTAAAAAATCAAATTTTTGATTTTGATATATTTTTTTAATTATTTTCGACATATGCATGCTTATAACATTTCTCTTGTCTATGCAGATGTTGGACCAGAGCGGCCAGCCAGGATGTCCCCGATAGCCAGGAGCGTCCCCCATCATATTGATGTTGTCGCCCCTTATTAGGAAGGGAGCGATAATGAGGAGGAGATCGCAAGGAACCTTGAGGGGTTGACTCATGGTATCCCGGAGTATGCTCGGATAGGAGACATGCATTGCGGTACTAGCGACACATAGTGGGAATCTCAAATCGGATCCACCGATTACTGAGTCATGTTGCACAAGTTGTCTCGTGCTATAATGACCACCATGCTGAGTAGTTCCTAGGTCTAGTACTTACATATTTTTTGAGGCCTGCGTACCACGGATGTATGAGGCCTGTGAGCCGTCGATGTTATTATAGACATACATATTATTTTTGGGTTCTGATGTATCAAACATTCTCACAGATATATATATATATATATATATATATATATATATATATATATATATATATATATATATATATATATATATATATATGTTGTATTTTCCTGTCTATTATGGTACAAATGGTTTGTCTTATCTTTCACATGTTTCATAAATGTTTATCCAACACGTAATTGGCTAATGCATCTGTCAATGTATTCATGCGTCTAGGAATATGATGATATGTAATATAAGCAAAATGTCTTTCCAATAGACAAATAGAGAGATACAATTGTAATATTCGAGGGTTCCTGACAAAATATTGTCTGTTGAGTTAAAGGATGACAAGCTGTGAATCCAGGTTGACAACCAATTCTCTGATGCCTAGAGCGATGGCTTCTAACAACAGTTCGATGACCGCACTGTATTCAGCAATGTTATTGATTGTATGACCTAGGAAGATACCTTGAAGGTCAATCAACTCACCGTTATGGTTGTAGATAGCTATGCCGCGGATGATAGGTTCTGGGTACCTTGGCAAGCACCATCGGTGAAACCAATGTGAGGAGTCACAAACATCTGTAAAGCAAGAAAATCATAGTAAACAGGAAAGTTGTTTGAAACTATCACAGAAAACCACATTGTACAAAAATGAATCACAAACTAATGTACATAAGTAACCATGAAAGATGTCCTAAGCATAGTACTTTTTGAGGGAGTCCATGCTAGGACTCAGGTAATCAATCAACATAGATGAACACCAGAGTTTTACCGTTGCCATGACGAGTAAGCATCGACTCGGCCAAATAATAGAGTAGAATGCATATAAGGCTTTGTCCCCATGCACCCTGGGTGAGGGAGGGTTACGAGTCGTAGGACAATCGGTGAAAACTCGGGGAGGGTGAAAAATCCTGAATCCATGAAGGGATAGAGGTTCCCTCAGTTGAAAGATCTTGATTATGTCAGGATAAACTGACACATCAATAAGAAATGGAGAAGCGGACTCTTCAAAATCGGTAGACATGACCATCGGGCGAGGAAAAAATGAGGAGCGATGATGGGTATCAATCCATGGTGGTTCCTTGAGAGACATGATTTCCTTGATACCTTCATCGGCGAGGAAGGTCTCGGCTAAGGGATCGGATGATTCCAAAGTGCCAAGCCAGGGGTATTGAGAATACATATTGAGAGAGGTCTTCGACATATGAGAATCATAGGATGCAAAGTTCGAAGCCGAAACAATTTCCACGTAATTGACTTTGGCAGGACTAAGCGACATGACCTCGCCCCAAGCATCAACAAGATTTGGTGCAGGTATGACCCAGGGATCAGATTTGACCGAGACCATGTTGACAGAGGCAACATGAGGAGGTGGGAGTGGAAAAATTCCCATTAAGGCAGAATCTTTGAAGAGTCCTTCCCCCACACTCTCATAGGGAGCACCAGAGTGCTTGACATACGGAACTTTGCCATCCAAGGAGGAAGAAGCAAAGAAGGATAGCTAATCGACAGTGACAATCTTCCCTTGATGGGGAAAACAGATCACGTGAAACAAATAGGAGGCCATGGCATGCATGGCATGAATCCAACTTACGTTGAGTAGAAGATTATAATTGAGATTGGTGTCAACAGTCTCTACTTCAACTTGCACTGTCTTGCCTTCCAGGGTGATGGCAAGGTTAGGTAAGACGCCGAAGGGTCATGAATCGTACCCATCGAAAGCTTCCAAAGTGTTCAGAGATTGGTTCAGTACAGGGGAACCAATAGCCTTCCAACATGCAGTTGACATGATGCAAGTGGAAGCACCTTCATCTATGACAGTGCGGTGGATGGTATTCTCGTTAATGATTACCTCAATAAGAAAGGCAATCTGATGAGGGAGCCACAGAACATGGTTGTCTAGATCGAAACAGATCAAATTAGAATTGGTGGGATCGATGCCCCTGATAGCTGACAGTAAATATTTCTGCTTTGATGGGTAGCTTTGGAGTACCTCGAGAGCCGACATGGTTGATGGCGCCTGAGCCAGATCCTCAACAATATTATAGTGCTGAGCGGCTCGGGCATTGGGATTATACGAGGATTTCCGCAGCACACCTCGAGAGGGTAGTCGAGTAGCGGAATCGGGGTTAGGGCTCTCGATTTGCAGAGGGCCAGAATTCGGGGTGGAAGAAGAAGGAGCAGCTTCTTTTTCTTTCCTAGTTGCCGGAGCTGGAGTTTGATAATATTTTGATCGGGTAGCCACATTAATGGGCGTGCTCATCATGAACACTTGAGATCTAGAGGAAGCAGATCGGGGTTGGTCTACCATTTGCGTATGTTGAGATGGAAATGTATCTTTAAGGACAACAGGGGTCCCTTTGATCAGGTGACTAACTTCAGATCATCTTCGACAATCATTAGAATAGTGATCCTCATCGTAAATGACATAGGGATACTTAGTTTTCATTACAAAGATTCACCAGCATACGATTTGGGAGGAACCTGTTTCGGGGCATCG
This sequence comes from Pinus tabuliformis, assembly GCA_031772625.1. NCBI lineage: Eukaryota > Viridiplantae > Streptophyta > Pinopsida > Pinales > Pinaceae > Pinus > Pinus tabuliformis. The sequence continues at coordinate 221,985,541 of CM062809.1, read as the reverse complement.
GCTTTAGCTTTGTCTTTGCCTTTCTTTTTTCCTTTTGAGGATTTGTCCGTTGTGGTTGACTAGACAACGTGGACCTCTGAGGTTTTACCAGGGCCTGGCAAATTTTGAGATGAATTATTAGGAGCAGCATTCGAGACTAACTTCTGTTTGGAAGAAGTTTTAGCAGGGGTCTGGGATACTTAACCAAAAACTCCATCAACAGGAGGAACAACTGGTGAGTTTGATGTTGTGGGATCAGATGATGGCCACGGAGCATTGGGTAACAATTCGTATAAGGTGCCAGACTGAGAGTAAACCAAATCCAAGTACTCGACACGGGCAATGGCTTGCTCTTCAGTAACACATCCACCCATAGCTATATCGCGAGAAATTGGGGCTACAAATGATTTGGTAAACCATTCAATGAGCAACTAATCAGCTATCTCGAACTTGATCAGGTGACGTCTACATCTCCATTCATGGATATAATCAGAGATGTGCGTTGTAGTGTCTTGCTTAAGCGATGTGAGCAAATAGGTGCTAGTTTCATAACGAATCATCAGCTGAAAATGCGTGAGGAAAGCCATGGCTGATGAATTGAAGTCATGAAAAGTACTTCAAGGTAGCTCGATGTACCATTTCGCTGTGGCACCCTTGAGGGTTCGTTGGAAAAGACGAAGATGAATGGAATCATCCACATATGAGTTCGACGAGCACCAGAGGTGACATGTTATCACATGGGCCTAAGGATCTTCTTTAGCTTTTCCATCGAACTTTGGGCAATCACTTGGTATCTTAGACGGCATCGAAGGCCAGTATGGCAAATGAAGAATTGGATCATTCATAAGACGCGATACATTCGGCAACTCAAGTGTAGCCAAGAAAGGTAATTGAGTGTTAAAAGGCATGGGAGGTCGATAGGCGGGCCCATAAGGAGGATCCCATCCCTGCTGGTAAGGATTTTGACCCCACGGTGGGGGATTTTGGCCATATGGCATCTGAGGCTGCCCACATTGCCAATTACCTTAACCAAAGGGAGGATTCGGACCTTGAATACCTTGAAACCATCCATGCACAGGTTGCTGATAGGCAACGTATGGGTTAAAATGCTGCTTAGCCTATTGACCTTAGACATATGGGTATGGGACTTGTTGTCCTGGAACATAGGGTTGTTGGGCCTGTTGTCCCTGAACAAGAGGGTGATGGACCTGTAGTCCTTGGGCATAAGGTTGATACACTTTTTGCCCTTGGACGTAGGGGTTTTGTACCTAGTGCCTTTGGCCGGTAGGATTCTGAACCTATTGACTCTGGACAAGAGGATTCTGCACCTACTGCTGCAAGATTTGACCTTGACCCTATCCCTGCAAGGGTTGACCTTGCTGATATGTATACAAGGGTTGTTGCTGCCCGGGTTGGTTTTGTTGTTGCAAGGGTTGACCTTGCGGTTGCAAAATTTGTCCCTGGGGCTACAGAGGTTGGCCCTGCGAGGGTATGGGTTGAGAGGTATGCAGAGAATATTGCATCTGCTACTGTGTGGCCTGTTGCAACTTTTGAAAGGACTGACTTTGTGGTTGTTGTAGGTGACCTTGTTGCAGGATAATCTACCCTTACTATTGCACGGAAAGCCCTTGTTGCAACAAAGGTTTCTCTTGCGGTAACAAAGGCTGCCCTGGTTGGTGCAAAAGATCTCCTTGCTATTGCAAGGGTACTTGAACAGTGCCCGGGAAATTATTGGACTGAATCTGGCTGTAGCCAGGCTGGATGTACTGCTCAGGTTGGAGGGTGTAAGATTGATTAACCAATCCTTGAGAACCATATGGAAGGTAAGGATTTTGGTATTGGACTTGAGCCCCATAGGGCTGCTAACACTGAACATTGCTTGATCCAAACGGACCACCAGGATTCTGAACCTGTTGGTACTGGACATTTCTTGATCCAGTAGGGTCAGCAGGGTTGTAAATAATACCAGAAGAGGGTTGGTTTATACCAAGCATGTGAGCTTGTGAGCCGCTCACATTAGTGGCACCTAACACCACAGAGACATTCAGGTGCTGCTCCCCAGGTGGTTGCACAAACTGGCCACTGACTAACAGGACAGAAGAACTGTCAGAGACAATCTTTGAAACCACCAGTTGTGACTGACGTGTAACTGGGATTGATGGTACAAGAGTGTTCGAGGCAGTGGGTTACACTGGGACGAAAGTAACAACTAGTTTGGAAGTCGTGTTCATGACGAACGGACCTGACGTAGGCCTGACGCCTGACGCCCAAACAAAATTATGGTAGAGTGATGAGGCACTAGGTGTGCCTAAAACTAAATGTACCAAAGACACATAACCAAGTGGCAAACTAGTGGGAATGCCTTCTGAATAAGGGAAACCCTCGGGGGGAACTGCAACTGCAATTCTTCCCCCTCAACAGTGTGGAGTAGAAACTTCAGACTCATCCGAAGAAGTGACTGGGGCATCACCTTCAGGTTCCATGTCTGAAAAACAAATGATGACGAATGGTCGAACGTGTACTGGGGGATAGTTCCAAAGGAACACCCGATTGGTCGTACGGACTGTAAGGACGCTGCGGTGATATCTCAACAACATCAAACAGAGGGTTCAGAGGATAGATAACCAGTCCAAGCTGACCGTCAGTGGTCGGCGAGTTCTCTGGAGTTCGAACGGGATTATCCGGAGATTCCGAGCCAATATTAGTAGATGACCCTGAATCGAAAGTAGGCGAAGGATGAGATGACAATGGTTGAACACTCAAAACAATTACGAGTTCAACATTTTGGTCCTCAAGTGACTCTGGTAACTCAGGAAATAGCTCCTTGGACAATTTTTCAAACGGAGGAGAGGAAGAGGAATTGAGTGAACCAGATGGTTCAGCCACAATGACCTTATCTTAGTCGACAGAACAAGTAACTTCAAGGCTTTAAAATGTCCTTTTAAGGGAACTCACAATTTGGTCAAAAAGACTAACAGGATGTTTTGGATCATGTGAAATCAATTATTAAGACGCATAAAAGACTGATGTTCTTTCATTTTTAAAGAGTTGAGAAAGAAACAACTATGACTCTATCACTTTCGATTGGAAACGAGCTCGAAAGGACAAGTGCTCAGATGATCTTTTAAGTTTAATGAGTCAAAAAGATCAAATGACTACTCTGGATGATCTAGGTAAACAGGATTTACTAGGAAACCGTGAACTACAGTATACCTCCTGGCGAAACAAGAAGTACGAGTAGGAAATCTCCCCGAATGCTATGTTCGGTGTATCACACTTGCAAGGCGGTCGACTCAACTTCTTAAGGATAAAAGGATTACAACCTAGTGGGGTTTCCCGTTATATACTCAATGGTACGAGGAGCACAAATCTGTGCTAGCGTTGTCTAATGCCGAAGCTAATGACAGTTGCTAGGTTTACAAACGTCGGAACACATCTCTAGCCTATACCTTCTAGATACGATCATTAATGTCAAATGTGCCTTAGGTTAAATGAATTAATTTTAGAGTTGATCTTGAGTTAAGTTTCAGTTTTCAAGCCTCAGCGATGCTACTTGAAAAACCTAAAATTCAGCTAAATGGGACAAAACCCTTTCAATTCGATGAAATGCCTACACTAGAGAGGGTAGAAACTACTCAATCAAATGCAAACAATCAAGCAACTGAAAATGAAATGATCTTTCACTATTTCACTTTTTCAAAAAAATAAACTAATGAAAAATGCATTCCAATTCCTAGTTTCCTGACAAGCACTTATCTATCAGTCCTTTCGAAATGAAAAAAATTCTCTTCCTTTTTCAAATGTTGATGTAATTCTAGTATTTTAAGAGATTGAAATCATAATGATGCAACAAGCTAGAATTTCATATTTTCTCATGAAGCAACAAAACAAAATTTTTTGCATACAATCTTTCAATGAAAAAAATTCAAAACTATGAGCTCTTCAAGTAGATGCAAACATGAAAAGAGAAGTTGATTCAGATCAATGAAACACTGACTTTACCAAACACAAGACCGACAATGTAACCTATGCCGGAAAAGACATTCAAACTAGTAAACAAAACTTTTTCAAACTTGTGCAAAAAGAGGTCAAAGTTGTAAGAGGGACCAAAAGAAAATGCAAGGATCAAGCACACCCACAATTGGACTTGATGAGTCCACAAGCTACTGAATGGGTGACTAGCTAGATGCCCTAGAGCTTCCTAATTAGGGAGAAAACACTCAAAAGGGTTCACGAGGTCAAAAACACAAGAGCAGAACACACTGGCCAAGATTGGGGTCAATCCCTAATCTTCACTTACAGAGATCAACGCGACTGCCTAACTGACAATAAGCGCTAGAGGTGGGTCGGTGCGACTATTCCTCTGCAATTCGTGCTGGTCGGCACGATTGTCAGCTGATTAAACGTGTAGTCTGAGGGAACTAAGGAAAAATAAAAATAAAAAAATTTGAAACAGGGACTAGATCTACTACTATGAATTTTAGACTTATGCCAGTAAGCAGGAGAAAAGAAATAGAACCAAAGGGAAAACGTGAAACTATCAAAGTTCTCACGAAATCATGAAGTCCAAAACAAACAAAAGATGGGATATCCCCAGCATAGTTGCCAATTTGTGATCAAGTAAAATTATAAGTGCGGACACGAATGAATTCCTCTAGGCCGATAATGGGTCTAGCCACAATAGATACATTCTATGGAAGATTTCCTTAGTTTAGAATGAATCAAGAGGGCCTACCTCTTGGTCGCTTATCTTGCTTGATAATGTCCTTGCTCGCTCGCTCCAACAACCTCTCGCTTCCTTCTTCAAGCTCCTGAAACAAGTAAACAACAATAGCACACAAACATAATAATAGACAAATTGCAATTCAACCTACTTAATGAGTCAAGAAGCATCAAGACACGAATATTTAATAATACAAAACATTTAGGAAATCAATCGATAGTTGCATATATTAATATCAAAGAGAGATTACAACCATTCGTCTTGACGTCGCAGTCTTCCTCTAACAAGACCAAGTTCCCACACACTTCTGCTAGCATTCCATGATGGCTTCAAACAATAATAGTTTAAAGGCTCTTCCCTTTAGACTTCACTCCAAACCAAACACACTTCTCCCTCACACAACTAGATGGATACAACTAGTAATAGCTTGCTTGTCTAATCAAAATAGTATACTCACACTCAGCCAACACTCTAACTAGCTTGTGCTTGGGAAGAAGGGAGGTTTATATAGGAAATATGGATGGGAGATGGATCATCTTCTCATGGGGGAAGGACTTATCCCTTGAGGTAGTTCCATCATTTTAGGGGAAAGGAACCCAAACTATCATCCTCAACCCCATCCGGCCAAACCATTTACCAGAATTCTGTTACGAAGCTTCTAGAACTGGAAGCTTCGGCTCTAATTTAAAAAAATTTCCATAATAGGAACAATGTGACTGGAACACAGCCCAGTCGCACCGATCGGCGTGGGGAATAGTGCTAATCTCCGCACATCGACGTGGGGGAGACAAAAGTCACTAGCATCGGACTTGTAAACTGGGCAAAACAAAAGTTTCAGGGGAAATGGTGCAAAAGGGAAATGGTCTTCTCATGAAGAGGGACATAATGGGAGTTTCTTCATGAAGAAAAAGCATACGAGGTTCACTGTAGAGGTCCTCCAGGATCAAGGAACGAGGAGTATAGGGACAGTGACAAAATGTTGTGTAACACCTTCGCTAGGTATTATGCTTCTCTTCTTATTTATATCAAACTTCTCCAATGCTTGATTGAGTAATCCTTTAGTGAGGTTGATTTCTCCTTTATATAACTCTTCATGATCCCTCAAATAGGTTGACTTCATCTTCTAAAGAGGCTGACTTTCTTCTTTGTAGGACGACTTGAACATAAGCACTTGACAAGGACTTGGAGGGTTATTTGACTCGAATTTTACTTTATTACAATATGTAACATGCCCCAGAAGGGTCTCTTAAACATGTCAATTACATTCTTGACTTTATAGCTCAATGACCAATCCTAAGAGCTCACAATGGGAGCTTGACCTAAAAAAAAATCTCTTGAGCATGAAACCCATGCATCAAGAAAAATAATAATAAATTCATTTTTCTCTTTTCATTGAATACATAAAATCAACATTACATATGTCATTATGAAGACTAAACCTAGTTACAATTTCAACACTCCCTCTTAACTAGGGAGGTATTCATAATCCATACAAGCTACTTGGACATTCTCAATTTAAATAATTATCATAAGTGTCAGATTGGTAACTCATGTGTATGCGGCACCATATCATCCAACATTGTCACATAGAAAGGCATTGAATAACAACTCTATATCTCCACAATATCAAAGTATAATGTTGTTGAGACCAATGATTTATAGACACCCTCATCATTGTCTCTCTCGAAACATACCCCATCCAGGTTCTCTCACAGTATGTTCCATCAGGACTATTCTTATCTTGTATTCCCAATCCTCAAATATTATTAGTCCTTTATGACTACTCTTATCTTGGATGTCCTACCCCATCCTCAAAGAGTATCAGATGTCAGATGCTTACCTAATCCTCCATTCTATCTTACCAGGTGAAGACGAGAATGATGTGTCTACCTCTCCCTCGCAATTAGGGAGGATATGCCCATTCCAGTGAAGGAATGTACCCAAGCTCCCTCTTAATCAGGGACTTGATCAAGCTCCCTCTTGACTAGGGATTTGATTCCAATAGCTCTTTAGGTGGATATCATGGGACAACCAGTTGCTTGAAGAACTCCTTCTTTCGATGTCATGAACTTTTTTTTCTTTAATCAAGAGTCTTCATATTTTTGGGACATCTTCATAGGGCATTGACCATCCATCACTTTCATTCATGAATCATGTTAGTCATGTCATCATTTATTGGAAAGTTATCCATTAGTCCATATCTAGCCTTTCCTTCATACCTTGTTACCTTCTTCCCATCGTGTTTCCTTCGGGATCTTCCATCCTACCACATGAGTGTCAGATGTAGATGACATCTACAACTCTTCCTTTGGTAGCTCTACATTAGCCCATCCAGATATTATTCAAAAATAGACAATGAATATTAAATAAAAAATACATTTGTGATGGTATTTCATCATGACATCTACTTGCTTGCATCATCATCCTACATATATATGGGCACATCTCCAAAAAGATATACAACGTCAAGGGTCTCTTTCTTTTTCAGACTTTATTAAGATCTTCATATCTTTCCCATGGAGATATCATAGTCAAATAATCTAGTCCTTGGATTTTGATTGCATTCTCCATATTTTCATTTTTCATAATCTCTTCCTTTCTTCATTCACTCATTTCCTCCCAGGAACTTCCAATCATAATTCCTTCAACTTTTTCAACCACCTCATATTTCATATGAGGACATATTATGTTGATTTCATCTAGTCAATGTGTGAACCATGCCTTCATGCATCCTTTCATAGGAGGAGATCCTTTATTTTTATCACGCTCTTGATGTATAACACCCATTCATGATATTTGTAACCATATGACATGACTCTATTTTATCAAGTACAAGCATATAACATAACTCATTTCTTTGTTTTGGTCAATCAGACTTCCTTCGATGGCTTCCTTGATTGAAATAACTTCAATCCCTTAACATGCTTCACTTCTTTTGACATCATACCATCATCCCATGAATCCCATACAAGTTGGATCTTGATCATCCTCATCTTGCAAATTCTCCTTTTGAATGATGTATGATGAACTCTATATTATATGACATTCTTTTTCCCATAAGTACTACTTATGCTTCTAATTAGGTTACCAAGAGCTACATCCTTCTACAAGTGATTAATATAGACTTCTATTTCAACTATCTTTCATACTTTTATATGATGATGTCAAGAACTCTTTCTTTCAATTGTAGCTTCCATGATGTCATCTCCTAACATGATGAATCCTATAATGCTTCTAATGATTCCTATCATGATAACTATACTTTACAATAGAAAATAGAAACTTGAAAAGAACTAAGTGAGGAAGACTTATCTCAACAATAGTAGAGATATTTTACTTCCTCCTTCTTGTATTTCTTCTTTTTAGATTCTTCCACTTCTTCAATGATATGGGCTTTTTCCCTTCTCCGTTTGTTGTTTTCCTTATTGAGCTTAGGAAACTCTCTCTTGTAGTGCCCATATTCTTGACATTGATAGCATTGGATCTGCGACATATTGATATTATTCTTTGTCTGAGGACCAACCTTTCCAAATTTTCCTTTTCTTCTTGTCATGACAACAAATGTTGGAAATTTCTCATTTGATCCTACATCACATTTTTCCTTGAACCTATTTCTTCAATCTTACATAGTGACCATAAATTATTGAATGGGATAAATTTCTTCTCTTCATAGGCCTTTGATACAAGGTTACCTTGTTGATTAGTTAGTGCATTTATAATAATGGTAATCATTTATTTATTGGATATCATCTCTCCTTGATCTTGAAGTTGATTCCCTATTTATGATGCTTTGGTAAGACATGAAGATATTCCTTCATCCTTTGATGCTTTCAACTTGTGTAGTTCAGATCTTAGTGATATGACTTTTCTTGTCGTGCTTTTAGAGAGTAATTCTGCTAGCTTATCATATATCCCTTTTGATGTCTCCAACTTTGCTACATATGGGATGGGGGAATCCTTGATGGATTCTATAAGAATCCTTTGCACACTTAAATCATTTTTCATATATTTAGATAGTGCTTTCTCTTCAGATGGTTTGGATATTTTTCCATTGACATGATCAATAACTTCATTTTCGTTGAGGACTAAGTCTATCCTTCTTTTCCATGCAAGGAAGTTTGATGACCCAACCAACTTCTTGTTCTCCATGCAAATTGAAGTCATTTTACTAGATTTATACATGGAAGTAAAAAAAAATTACTTGTCAAGTGAATATTGATGATGAACTCTTCAACTTGATGCCTTTGATGATGATAATTTATGATGTCTTCTTGATGCTTTGATGATGATGACAATGCCTTTCTTCTTGCTTCCCTTAGATGAGTAGACTTCAAGATGCTTTGATTTGTATTATTTTTCTTGAGTAGAGATAGGGTCTTTGATATCTTATTCTTTGATTTGATGATAGAGCTAGGATCCCATGAAAGTTTCAAGTGTAGATGCCTTCTTTGAATGAACTAGGGTTTTGACTTTCTTCAAGATGATGATGTGATCCTTGTCCTCAAAAATTCCTCGAAGATGAGAGAATATTCTTGATGTTTTAATGTCCTCGAAAATTTTCTTAAAACTTAGATCTTTGAGTTTCCTTTATTAAGGTTCCCTTCTTGACTTGTCACCTTAGCTCTGATACCATGTTGAGAAATCTAGGGCAAAGAGATGAAATGGTTTCTCTAGAAATGATAACTGGTTGTGAAGACTTTTTAATTCTCTTAATTAGGTTCTTCTTGACTTGATTATTATTATGTTTTCTTCTTCATCAAACAACTACCAAATCATAAATAAAAATGAGACAAAGGACACAAGATGTAGGATATCAAACAGGGCCAAAACCTCTCCAATATTGAGAGGAAAACCCAAAAAAATTATTCTTCTTATAGAATCTTCAATTGACGAATTCCAAGACCTAAACCCTTAACCAACAACCCCTCCAAGACTAAGTCAATGCTTCCTCTAGATAAAATTATTCTTCTCCAATTCAACTCTAGTCAAACTTGTAACACAACTTCAAATTTTGGCCCTAACTCATAATTTCGGCTAGCTGTTGCAGACCTACAATTTTTGGCTCCTTCTGCAGAAACCCTAGATCACACGTGTGGCTGAAAATATGGTTCGATTTACCTCGTTCCAAATTTTCTTGGAATTCTCTTCTCTTCTTGACTATTCGTCTTGCCAAATTGACCTTCCTTGATCAAAACTTCAACTTCTTTGAGTGATATCAATTTCAACTTCTACTGTAGCAAAATGATGCCCTAATCTTGGCATGTGTGAATGGTTTTTATCCCAAAATAGATCAAAAATTATCTCGCTCTTCGTCTCTCCTTCGCTAGGTATTAGGCTTCTCTTCTTACTTATATCGAACTTATTCAATGCTTGAGTGGTTCATCCTTTAGTGAGGTTGAGTTCTCCTTTATATATCCCTTCATGAGCCCTCAAATATGTTGACTTCATCTTCTAAAGAGTCTAACTTTCTTCTTTGTAGGCTAACTTGATCATAAGAACTTGAAAAGGCCTTGGAGGGTTATTTAACTTGACTTTGACTTTATTACAACATGTAACATGCCCAAGAAGGGTATCTTATACATGACAATTACATTCTTGACTTTATAAATCAACGACCAATCCTAAGAGCTCACAATGGGAGCTTGACCTAAAAATAAGTTTCACTTGAGCTTGAAACACATGCATCAAGAACAAGAATAATAAATTTATTTTTCTCTTTTCATTGAATACATAAAATCAATATTACATGTCATTATGAATACTGAACCTAGTTACATATTTCAACACGATCAACATTTCTCTCTAGTGATTTGTGTCCTGAGGTCAATGATTGATCTAGGAATTTATCTAATATATGTAACTGGCATTTTATTCTAGAGATTTAGATTCTAGAAGAATGTCCCTTTTTGTATGCAAATTGAATTAGTTTTATTATTGTAGCCATTTCTTATCAACATTGTTACCTTTGATTATCAGTTTATTGGTTTGATTCATGAACTTATAATTGAAACTTGTTTTGTTTTAAGAAATTGTTATAGTTCCTCTTAGGCATACCTCGGGTGAGAGTTGATAATATAATATAGTTTTTTATAATCATTAATGTGTGGTTTTCAAACTAACATAGTTTGACCTCTGTTAGTTTGAGAGAGTTGAAGTTTTCTTTTATGTAACTTTAAGTCTTTCATTTATATCACATTAAGGATTACTTTGTTTTAGTTTAATTTATAATTTCATTTTAAATATTAGTTTGCATATGGTATCTTTTTATATTCTATTAGAAAATACAAGTACATTCCACACACCAGTTACAATACATTATGGTATTTGTTTCTTGTGTCATATTCTTGTACATTCCTTATATCATTATGCTTCGGTTTCGTAACATATATTCTACAACATATTTTCGGATAGTTAGCATTCATTTGTAATATAGTTCATTAATCATAATAACTCGTAGAATAGGTAGATTAACTTAAACAATAGCATATATTAACTATAAGATAAAATAGGATAGGAACACCCCTTGTCTTTTCCTTCGAAAGATGAAGAGGTGAAAGGTTAATGGAGCCTTAAAACCTGTCGAGAACGACCACACCAAACAACTAGGACTATTTGAAGAGCTCTAGTCTAGTTTGTTTCTCCCTTGTTGACTAGGGTGCATAAAATCCATGTAAACATGATGAAACAAATTGGAGTGAATTGTAGCAAGCATGATATCACCTACGAGAGGAAATGGATTCAGCTAGACTACCATATTCCCCTTTGTAATCATTTAGATGTGCTTGATAACTTGCAGTTTTAGTTGGCTGGTGGAGTGACAACTTTGAATAACAATAAAAAAATATTTTTGTGTCAATTTTGATAATTATTGTGCCTATAAAATTTCATGAGAGAGTCTTGGGAATTTGAGTTGAGATATAATATGCTAGGTAAGGATGATTTTACAAGGGTGTGGTCGATGAGAGTGGGAGTGAGTATACATGGCACCAGAATTATGATGTTTCTCATTCCAAAATGAGACTTCAATGAATCATGGGGGGATGGATGCCATGTCCCCTAGTCGAATGGCCAAGTGGGGTGGCAACAACTTTCCCCCCACCATCTCACATGCTTAACACCCAATCTAGGGGTTTCATGTATTAATGAATGAGTTTCCAACAAACCTTCTTAAGAGGAGTGTCTGCCAAAAGGTTTCAAGTGGAGGAGATCCTAGGAAAAGAGTCTAGACAACCATAATTAATGAGCATGTTGATAACTTTATTTCCTAATCGTTGGATGCAGATGTGAATGATGATAGGGACATTAGTGATTTGAGAGTAAACGTAATGTAGTTGTTCTTCTATTTTCCAACTCTTGGAGACTCTATATACATGAGTTCCATTTTGAATTTTATGGAGATATTGATTATGATCTTGGAGTCTCCATCCACAAAATTTTTATAAATTACTTGTTTTTGTGCTATGTTTAGGCCTTCAATGAGAGTGGTGAGCTCTACAACATTATTTCTATTGATGCTAAGCATGCTAGAGTATATGAAAAGCGAAGAGTTAAGATGATTTTTGAAGTTACCATCATAGCTAGTTGGACTAGGATTGCCTTTTGAGGCACCATCAAAATTCAATAGAGAGAGGCAGAGGAGATCAAGATGTTGGAACTATGATTATACTAAGGGGGGGGGGGGTTGCTGTGAACTACTATAATGGCCAATTAAATAATTTAAAGAAATTGATATAAAACAACTAATGCACCAATAAATCAAACACCACACAAGAACACCAAATATACGTAGAAACCCTTATAGGAGAAAACCAAAAAATTATTTTCTTTTTCTTTAAAAATGTAGGCACCAATAATATTACAACGATTTACTGGCACCAACTAGAAGGGGACACTTATCCTTTAATTTACAGGCATCAACATGATTCCCTTTCTGAATTTGTAGGTACCCACTTACAGGAGACACCGATCCCCTTATATCTATCAGAAACCACTTTCCAGAGGCACCAATCCCCAATAGTTGCACCATGGACCTCATTTTCATAACATTTTCAAACTATATACACTGTTATTTCCTTGATTTTTGATGCAATCTATTCTTCCTCTACAATCTATTTCATTCCTTAGATCTTAGCAATTTATCTCAACTTTCTAAAGTAATATGTTCTTTGCATCTCTTTTTCTAAATTGTAGTATCCTAATGCTATTTTTTCAAATCAACGTTGGTCAAATAACAACGCTCTAGCATTATATCATAGACTGCACACACACATATTAAGAAATATCAAATATCATACTTCATATTAGTGGACTTCATAGTAGCATTACACAACAGACATACTTCATATGTTCCCTACATAGACTACTCATCTTCTTCGAACTTCATCATTCCTTTCAATCCTTTTGTTTTCACTTTATGTAAGCTTCTCTAAAAATACTATGTATATGGCCCAAAACACATTTACGTAGCCTCACTCCATATTGCATAAACAAAACTTACACTTATCAATTCTCTACATGGTGTGCACAAAAGCCAATCCTCAACTTTATAATCCTCATCACTAAGTTCTACTTTCCCGTGTCATATTTAATTATTTGGTTTATATGCAAAATACACACACTCATCACCTTGTGCACCTAATGCGCATATTTATACATTATGGTGTAACAACTTAATCAACATTGACAATAATACTTTGGGGCTAATATAATAGCCTTCCCAACCCCTTTGGCTAAAACCATAGGCAAACACATATCAACGCTTAAGCCCCAAAATGAATCGTTTATGTTGACACCCTTTATGATTTTTCATAAGAATCCCACCTCATAACCATGCCCTTAACATTCAGAGTGCCATGTAATCGATTTTCAACACTTGCCATGTGTCGCCTAGAAAGGGACCATTTGGCCTCGCAAAAATGGAAAAATAACATGCCACATGTCACTTGGCACATATGTCCACATCAACACAATTTCCGTGTCATTGTCCACCTATCATGTCATGTCATTACTTCCTATTCGATGTGCCATCTATATCGACCTTCATATCTTGGTTTTGCATAATATTTTTGTTTGAGTACCCTTGAGACTTTGAGATCCAATGGTCGCATCACCTTTGTGTGTGTGCCACCTGGAATTCACATGTATGCCAATTTATTCCACTTGTACTACCTTAATTCCACCTATGTGTTACGTGTACTACCTTGATGCCACATGTGTGTTACGCATCATGCTTCCAAACCAATCCTTTAAAAAACTATTGGTAAGTGGACCCCCACTTTGGTTGTTTTGTACTTGGGGATGTGGCGGAACATTAAATATTCATTGTTGGTACATTTTTTTTTTATATGGTGTGAATCTACATTGAAAACCCCCCTTCCTGTTAAATGCCAACCATGGGGGGGAGGGGACGCACTCAATGCGAGCCATCACATCTGGGCACGATTTCAATCAATGATGAGAACCCAATTTAATGAATTTGGGATTTGTACTCCAAACATAATGAATTTTTGGGTTTTGTTTCATGAAATTTGGGGTTTTCCCATTTTTCTCCTTCACATCAGACTCATTTCTCCTTTGACAACCAATGTTGCCTTCTAAATGAATCTTGTAATACCTTCCTTTAACATCAATGATAACACATTGATCATCAATCTCCCCCTTTGTCATTGATGGAAACACTTGCAAGAATTATTGGTCATTGATGGTTGTGGGTTGAAACCCCCATATCAAGCTACTAATTATCCCTTAGCTCATAAGGTCTAATTTCTTCTCACTATCTCCCTTTGACAACAATGGCAAAGAGACTTACTACTCTACTTCCCTTGCTTGAAAAGTAATGTGTTTGATCATTGTATCAATTGAAAAAGTTGGAATGTTATAGATGTTGTTATTAATGGATTGAATCCCCTTGGGCTCATTATTTCTTTCAAATTGTTGTAATCATACTAAATCTAAGATTTTCTTGTCAAAGTTGTGACGAGTTGTTCTTGCATGCACCATTATTATTTTTTCTACTCCGTTTTTTAGGATTCCTTTAGCAACATAATCCTTTTTTATAACAATATCATCATTTGATCAACAACATAATTTATCATGGAAGTAAGCATGATGAACCTTTTAACTGGTTCCATTAATGGGATACTATCCTTATTTGACTACTTGTTCTGTTGAGACAATAAGCATGACTCTATTAGACCATTCCTTTGTTATTGTATTCTGATTTGACCTTCTTATATTAAAAATCACACCTACAACATCCTATTGATTGTAAGTACTCCCCCTTATCTTATGATCCAATCCAATTTCGAGTGTGGAAGATTAACTCCATGACTTAGAATGTTGTATGAGTAGATCAAATGTAACCAACTTCACTGCTGCACTGAGATCCATGATTCCTTTGATGTATAAAGGAGTGAATTAATTCCTCTAGAACATCCTTCTAACACCTACTCGTTAAGGCCTCACTAGCATTTTTCTTTTCTTTATCATCACTAAATAAAATTTGTTGCAATTGTCCATAATATTAATCTTGTGTGCTACCTACAATCTCATCAATCAATAAACCACAACCTTCCAGAGCCAAGAGTATTTTGATATGTTGGTAGCTCACAAATTTTTATACTTATTTTTTAATATGCTTCAAACTTCTCTTTGGAACTTTCCTTGCTAATGCAAACTTGAATTTCCTTTTCAATTTTATATGACAGGCCAACCTTTTCTTAAAAACGTGCACCTAGTTCACCTTGAATCTTAACCTTGCAAACTTCAAGGCTATACTCAGAAACTGTGGATTCTTAATTGGAATGGATCTCTCACGTAAGTTAGGAAACTTGAAATAGAAAAGGCCATTGTCTTGCTACATCCGCTTGTTGAAGAATATAACTAGTTTCAACCTTCATAATTGTATTTGAGTCAGAATGAAATGTATTTATCAAAAGAAAGAGAAATATTTTATTATTGTTGTTGTTATGACTTATTAAAGCATGGGTTTCATGCTTGGGTCATCATGTTTTAGGCCAAATCCCCCATTGAGAACTTCTAGGTCTTTTCTTGAGTCATTAAAGTCATTGTCCATTTAATGAGACCCTTATTGGGCTTTTGAATCACGTAAATAGAATTATTATTAAGAAAAATAAGTCATTTGTCACATCCACACCAAGTCGACCCTTACCTCATCAAGTCAACCTACATGAGGGTAATTCGAACTCCATAAAATGGTATATATACAGACAAGTTAGATTCATTTGGAAGACACACACACACAAGTTTGATATAGAAGAAGGAGAAGCAGAGAAAGTGTGAAATTCTAAGAGAAGAAGAAGAATTGTTGGAGAAGGATAAAAGTCAAAGTTTATGGGTTGTCTCTCTCACACACATGTGAATTTGCTGGGCTATTTGTTGGAAGATCGCAGTGTTTCTTATAGGTTGAATTTTTCTGGGTTGAAGTTTTGTTGCTACTACTAGGTCAAACTTCTGTTGCTAGGTTAAAGGTGTGTTGGGTTGAAATTATGTTGCCGGGAAAGTCTAAAGTTTGTTGTTGCTAGATCGAAGTGCTAGGTCGAAGTCGTTGCTAGAAGGTTATCATTTGCAGAAGAAAGGAAGGGTTGACTTGGTGATTTGAGGAAGTCTTTGTCTAGGTCAACGAGTCTTGGAGCATCTCGTGAAACTATTAAAGGAAGAGTTGTTGACTTGGTTTTCCCCTAGATAGGTGTTTTTCCCTAGCTTTCCACCTACATCTGGTGTCTTTAATCTTCATGTTATGGTTATTGATAATTTCTTAATGAACTAAGTTAAAATAAGAACACAAGAAATTTAATAGGAACATAAGAATATCACAAGTAATTATCAACATAAAGAAAATCTTTCTATCTTTCTGATTTTCCAACATGGTATCAGAGCTAAGGTGAAGAAAAAGGAAAAAGGAAGCCTGGAGATCTATTGAAACGAGAATAAGGAAATCCCAAGAAGTTGAATAAGGGTCATCAAAGGGGATCATATAATCCTACTATCTTCAAGAACCATGTCTAACACATTGAAGGGAGAAAACAAATTAGAAGGATCCTCCAATTACAGGGTGTGGAAAAAGAGGATAGATCTCATCCTCGAGAAGAATAAAGTCTTGAATCTGGTCAAAGGAAAAGTAAAGAAGCTTAAAAATGAATCAAGTGAAGTAGATAAAGAAAAGTTTAGAGAATCGGAATATTTCCCATGAGCCTAATAGTGGATGGAATAAAGGATAACCTCATCCCATATATATCTAAAATAGATTTTGCTCAAGAGATTTGGAAGGATACTCCTATATTCTAGAATGCATGCAATCAAGAAGAAGTCGGAATATCTTTAGTAAGGAATGAGGAGAGTGAAGAAGAGAAAATATCGAATGTCTATTCCACACATCACAAGAATAAAGGGACCTTCAAAAAGCCCAAAGGGACAAGGAAGAAGATAGACCTATCCAAGATTAAATGCTACAATTTTCATAAAATGGGTCACTATAGAAGTAATTATCCTAAGGATCCAAGGAATAAAAGAAGAGATAGGGATTAAGCCAACATTTCCAACGAAGATTCACCAAAGAAGAACAAGATGGAAGGATCTGAGGTCAAAGACCTATTTTCTGGGGACTCTTAGGGACTTTAGCCCTTCAATATCCTTCTAATCTAAATTTTGAATTGTTTTCCTTTATGCTTTGATTTCTAGTACTTATAGGTCTAACATGATTTGTAAGAAATTTTTTGAGTTGTTATAGGTATTCCTAAAGATTGGGTTAAGAGGGAGCCCTCACAATTTTACCAAAGATAAGTATCTTACTCCTTGCATTATCATTTTATATTTGATTTCCCTCTCTTATCTATATGTGTTTGTATTAGATGCTAATAACAATTATTTTTATATTTTCCTTGTTTAGGAAAGGCTTTTTGAATGCTCAAGGGACAAATCATGATAGAAGTTCTATTGGAATTGATGTCCTAAAAGGTTTTTCAAGAAAACAACTCAAAGGTATGTCTTAGACCATAAGCTTTGCGCTCTTTATGAATATAGTATGTGGCACCGTAAGTGCCTAAATTCTTCATGGTTCATGTGTTTTGAGATCTTACATGTAATATATATGTATGAATACCTCCCTAATTAAGAGGGAGTGTTGAAGAATGTAACTAGGTTCAGACTTCATAATTATATTTGAGTCATAATGAAATATATTTATCAAAATAAAGAAAAAGAAATTTTTATTATTGTTGTTATGACTTATTAAAGCATGAGTTTCATGCTTGAGTCATCATGTTTTAGGTCAAAGTCCCCATTAAGGACTTCTAGGTTTTGTCTTGAGTCATTAGAGTCATTGTTCATTTAATGAGACCCTCCTTAGGCTTTTGAATCATGTAAAAATAATTATTATTGAGTAAAATAAGTCATCTGTCACCTCCACACCAAGTCGGCCCTTACTGATCAAGTCGGCCTACATGAGGGTAATTTGAACTCCAGAAAAGGGTATATATACATAATAGTTCGATTCATTTAGAAGACACACACACACAAGTTCAATATTGAAGAAGGAGAAGCAGAAAAAGTGTGAAACTAAAAGACAAGAAGGATAATTGTTGGAGAATTGTAAAAGTCAAATTTTATGGGTTATCTCTCTCTCTCTCACATGTGAATTTGATGGGATATTTTCTGGAAGATCGAAGTGCTTCTTCTAGGTCAAAGTTTTTTGGGTCAAAGTTCTGTTGTTGCTATTAGGTCAAAGTTTTGTTGTTGGGTCAAAGTTGTGTTGGGTCAAAGTTACGTTGTTGGGAAAGGCGAAACTCTATTGTTATTAAATCGAAGTGTCAAGTCGAAGTCGTTGCTTCAAGGTTATCATTTGCAGAAGAAAGGAAGGGTTGACTTGGTGATTGGAGGAAGTTTGTGTCTAGGTCAAGGAGTCTTGGATATTTCATGAAACTATTAAAGGAAGAGTTGTTGACTAGGTTTTCCCCTAGATAGGGTTTTTCCTTGGTTTTCCACCTACATATGGTGTCCTTGATCTTTGTGTTATGGTTATTGATAATTTCTTGATGAACTAAGTTAAAACAAGAACACAAGAAAGTTAATAAGAACATAAGAATATCACAAGTAATTATCAACATAAAGAAAATCTTTCTGCCTTTTTTATTTTCCAACACCTCCAAGATTTCACCTTCTCACCAACCTGTCCAATCACCTTAGTCTTTTGTATCTTAAATATGAAAGCATTCAAAGTGTAGGATATAAGGCCTATTGTTGTTGTTTTCAAACTATAGTAGTAAGTTTTCACATATTCCAATGATTATGTCATATATAGAACTAGATAAACGAGGTTTTATTTTCTAAGGACCAAAATATTTTCCAATTCTCACTTCAATAATGACCATTTTCTTATTCTTAAAAAAATAGAGACATTGTCATCAATATCTAGGGTTTTATCATGTTTTTCATGCAAATATTATCCCCCCCTTAGTTGGTTGTCTTTGTGTAGATGGTAGATTAGATCACAATTACTAACAACATCAAATGTAAGAGGCCCATTAAAGTGCAGTTCAAAAGATTAATCATTGTTTTGTCTTTGATCAAGATACTATTATCTACATGAATGCTTTTGTTATACAAATTTCTACCCATACTAGAACCTCAATTTGGATCATGTTGATATTTTTGCACTCAATTTTTATTCATATCTATTTTCCTAGATGATATTCTAGGACACCAAGAGCTTTCTGCTTCTTCAAGTTTGAACTTTTCATCTCCATATTCCACTTTATATTTTTTGTTTGTTGTACTCGTATGATCAATTATGTAGTAAAAAAAAAATACCACGTTATGTCAGAGCACTCAACCTTGCATATACTTGAAGAACTTTCATTAGCAAATTATGTTGAATTTTCTATTAGATGAATAATATAAACTATTTTTTTGATTTGATAATTACTTCCTAATGATTTCTAATAAATTTGTATTATGCCACTTATATATCATTAAGTAATTATACACAAAAAATCTCAACAATAATGCATTAAAAAATAGTAGGATCACAATGAGATAACCATGCACAATAAAGACAACTAATTTACCCTAGGAAAACCCAACCTTGAGAAAAACCCAACAGATTTTCTTCTATGAGAAATTTCTCTTAAACAAGGTTCACAATTAAATAAATTGTCTAAAAATATGTGCCAAAAACCAAGTCCAAAATACCAATAAAACTTGGTCAAATATCAGCAAGTTAATGCTAGTCGAACCACCTATGAACTAAAAATTCAATATTTTTCAATAGTCAAAATTCCGGTCTTACAGCCAGCTTAGAATTGCGGTCAATGGCATACGATACTTCTATTTGCGTTCAAAGTTCTATGGCTAGAAATTTTTATTGCGGTCAACGTTAGTTAACGATCAAATTCAGTCAAAATTGGTCAAACTTCAGTTGATTCTCTCCTCTTTTGTTCACACATGCAACTATCTTGTATAGAAGATGTTGTGTTGGTTGATTTGTTTAAACTAGGATGAATTTTGTGTGTTTATACTTGTTGAGTGGGTTTTACCAAGGGAAATGCCCATTTATGGTGGGCCTAACTTGTTATTTTGGATCCTACATGAACCCCTACAAATTAAACTTATAATTTTTATTTTCATAATTTTCTTTAGTCAACTTGGGAGGCCTCATAGCATGCAGGATGCTACACAAAAATCAGCACTCCCTCTTAGTGAGGGAGGTATTCTTTGCAATAAATTACCCCTTAGGTGAAATTTCTCCTCCATAAGAAAAGGTCATGAGCTTTCCATGTTGATGCATGTCTATAAGATAACTCTATCCTAGTTGGCAATGTCAATATCCAAGGCTTTTGGCCAATGGCCTTTGTGGCTCCTTAGGAAAAATGTATCAATCTCCTATGGTCAAAGTCCTTATGACCCAACCAAATCCTTCTAGATTATTAGGAGAGAATGTTCCCTTAAACTATTCACCTTTCTTCTCAAAGTCCTTTATGACCTAGCCAAGTCCTTTTGGCTTCAAAGGTGAATCACATCTATCTCCTCTGGTCGACCAAGCTAAGTACTTTTGGAATCCAAGTCCTTATGGCATCTCAAGAGAATACATATCCATTCCTATCATATCACTGGGTCATTCACTTATGTTCAAATTCCTTTATGACCTAGCAAAGTCCTTCAGGATTCTTAGGTGAATGTATCCTACAATTTCCCCTATAATTTCCTTGGGCCATTCACATTTCTATTCAAATTCCTTTATGACCTAGCCAAGTCCTTCAGGATTCTTAGGTGAATGTATCCTGCAATTTCCCCTATAATTGCCTTGGGCCATTCACATTTCTAGTCAAATTCCTTTATGACCTAGCCAAGTCCTTCTAACTTCTTAGGTGAATGTATCTACCTCCCTTATTCAAAGTCCTTTATGGCTTTAGGAGACGGTCTTCCCAATCATAAGAAGCACAATAAAGACAAAAATTTACCCTAGGAAAACCTAACCTTAAGAAAATCCCAACAACTTTTCTTCTCGGAGAAATTGTTCTTCAACAAGGTTCACAATTACATAAATTACCTAGAGATATGAGCCAAAAAACAAGTCCAAAAAACAAGTCCAAAATACTAGTCAAATAGAAATTAGTCAATGTTGGTCAAACAACCCAAGAATATAAAATTTAATGATAGTCAACAGTCAAAATTTCGGTCTTGCAGTCTGCTCAAACCTATGGTGAAAATTCTACGACTAGAATTTTATATTGTTGTCAACCTCAATTAATGGTCAAATTCAATCAAACTTTAGTTTATTTTCTCCTCTTTTGTTCACATGTGTGACTATCTTGTGTATAAGATGTTGTGTTAATTGATTTATCAAAATGAGGACGAATTTTTTGTATTTATACTTGTCAAGTAGGTTTTACCAAGGGTCACACCTATTCATAGTGGGGGCAACTTGTTATTTTTGAGTCTACATGAACCCCCAATAATTCAACTTATAATTTTTATTTTAATAATTTTCCTTGACCGACTTGGCAGGACTCTTGGCATGCAGGAGTACCTCCCAATGCTACACAAAAATCAACATATTAGACCTGAGCATTCATATCCATATTGTGCTCCCTTTGGCTCTTATTATTTTCTTTCCAACATCTTGGTGTATTTTTCTTTATGCATGGTATAAATATATTCTTCCTTGATTTGTTTAGAATACCATCTCATGCTTCTTTTGAATTCTTGTGCTATATGCCAAAAAATTTTGCATTTACAACATTTTAAATTATACCTAAATAAAGGAGTGAATGAATTATGATTACTAATGTAGCCTTTAGGATTTTTTATTTTTTTTCTTGTAATTTTTCTTCTAGATATTTGATAAGTTCCTCTTCTACAATCAACTACTATATGTCAATAATTATTGTAATTGTATCACTAAATATGATTCAATAATGGAACAAATGAGTTGTAACTTCTAATACCTCCTTCATGTGTACTTAGTTTTACCCTTGCATAACTATTAATTGAGGATTTAACGAATTGTTTTCTTCTAATATAAGTTTTATCATAAGCTCTATAATTTCTATCTTTGTTACCAATATTAGTGCCTAAATAACAATAGCCATAAACGAAATTTTGATACCTGGGAGAAACTGGCCTTTGTGGAGGAAATATTTTTCTACGCTTGCACTGATCATCTTTAAGAAAATATTCAAATCTCTTTTGATTATTTTCTCCCTCTTGAATGCTACTTGTGTTGTTGGAGCATGTTTTTGCCAATCCTTTGCTTGATTGGTGCCTCTAATTGTATTCTTATTGGATCCCTGAATAGTTCTACATAGCTTTTGAGGTTTTCTCCCTTTGGTGTCCTTGATCTTGATTCATTTTTGGATGTCTCATGATATTCCTTGTAACCAAGGCTTGCCTTAATGAGGGGAGATATTTGGGTGTTGATTATAATATCTAAGGTTTCAGAACTCTTTCCAAACCTTAGCCAATCATTTTTCTTTTCAAGTTCATTTCTCAAAGACACAATCTCAACTTCTAGATTCTCATCGTCTTATTCCTTTTCTTTTAGTTAGTTGGTGACCACTTATGTCATTTTCTTTGCTTCTTTCAATTAAGTTTTAAGGATGATGACCATTTTTTCTATTTCATGATATTTTTGTTTATATTCCTACAATAACTCCTTCTCTTTGTTCTAAATTACGAGTCACTTTAACTCTTCTAGGGAAATAGTGAATTGACATTGAAGATCTATCTTATCTCCAATTTCTTCTTCTGAATATAACTTTTCTTTTTTGTTGTCTTCACCCGTGATGAGAAAATTGTCCTCATCATCATTGCTTTCATAAATTACTAATGGGAAATTGAAACCTAAATGACTTCCTTTACAATAATTACAACATAATGGAAGCTTTCCTATTGAGGCATATTGTGCCTTTTTTATATATTTTTCCCCCTTAGTTTCATTTTCTAAAGATAAAATATTATTTTGATTATCAACAACTTGAGCATTCATGACAAAAGGATCTAAATCATCATCTGGTTCATTATTTAAGTAGTCGTGGTTTTTAATCCTCTTTGATTCTTTAAGAGATATTTCTTTTTCATATGACTTCTTATTTTTCTTTCTCTTATTCTTATTCTCCTTATCTTTTGTTTCTTCACTATTACTTCCTTTATAGATGTCCTACAACTGATTCCATATTTCTTTTGCAATCTCACAATGAATTAAATTATCAAAATTTGATTTTGATAATGCACTCAAGATTGTCTTCATGGATTATGTATTATACTTATTGTTCTTCTTTCCAACTACTACAAATTTCCATACGTCAAAGTCAAGGGCCATTAAATAACATTCCATTCTTACCTTCCATATTGCATAATTTGATCCATCCAATAATGATGCTTTGTCTGGTGCATATCTAACATGTTCAACCATGGTCCTTTGTGATCTTCCTTCCAACTATAAAATTGATCCTAAAGGAACTTGCTTTGATTCCAATTGTTGGAAATATGATTATACTGGGAGGGGGGGTGAATTACAATAATGGCCAATTAAACAATTTAAAGCAAATTATAACTTAAAACAACTAATGCACCAATAAATCAAACACCACATGAGAACACCAAATATACGTGGAAACCTTGTGGGAGGAAGCCACAAAATTATTTTCTTATTCTTTAGAAATGTAGGCACCAACTTGATCCATTTCTAAATTTGTGGGCAATCAATTATAAGAGAAACCAATCCCCTTAGATCTACAAGAACTCACTTTCTATAGGCACCAACATGGTAGAGGAACCAACCCCCTTTTATTTGTAGGCACCAACGCCTAATAATTGCAACATGGCCCTCCTTTTCATAAAATTTTCAAACTATATCCACTGGAATTATTCTTGATTTTTGATGTAATATGTTATTCCTCTACTATGTAGTTCATACCTCCGATCTTAACAATTTACCTCAACTTTCTAAAGTAATATGTTCTCTACATCTCTATTTCAAAATTGCAATATACTAATCTTGTGTTTTTAAATCAACATTGGTCAAACAAAATCACTATAGCATTATATCACATACTACATATATGTACATTAAAAAAAACCCAACATCAAACTTTGTGGACTTCATATTAGCATTATACAACAGGAAAACTTCATATGTTCCCTACATAGACTACTCATATTCTTCAAACTTCAGGGTTCATGCCAATCCTTTTGTTTACTCTCTATGTAATTATCTTTCAAAATATTGTGTATATGGTCCAAAACACATTTACATAGCCTTGCTCCACATTGTGATACACACGACACACACTTATCAGTTCTTTGTAGGATGCCCACAAATACCAATCCTTGAATTTCTAGTCCTCAACACTATGTTCTACTTCTCTGCATCATATGTTTTCTATCTGGTTCAAATGTTAATAAACATACTCACCACCTTTTTCACCTTATGCATGTATTTATACATTATGGTGTAACATCTTGATCGGGGCCGAAAATAATACTTTGGGGATAATACAATAGTCTTCCAAAACCCTTTGGATAAAACCATGGGAAAACATATATTGGCACTTAGGCTTCAAAATGAACCATTATGTTGACACCCTTTCTGACTTGGCCCATAGGACCCCCATCTCATAATCATGCCCTTAACAATTAGAGTGCCACATGTATCGAGTCTTGTCACTTACCACATGTCACCCTAAAAGGGGTCATTTAGCCACCAAAAAATTCCAAAACAACATGCCACATGTCACCTGCCACATATGTCCACATCATCGCAATTACCATGTCATTATCCACTTGTCATGGCACGTCACTGCTTCATGTCCAATGTGCCACTTGTATTGACCTTTGAATCTTGATATTGGAAAAAGGCTATTGTTTGAATACCCCTGAGACTTCGAGATCCAATGGCCACATCACCTCCATGTGTGTGTCACTTGGAATTCACCTGTATACAAAATGTATACCACCTATACTACATTGATGCCACCGTTATGCCACACATCGTGCTACCAAAACCATCCTTTGAAAAATTACCAGTAAGTGGATGCCCCCTTTTGTTGGTTTTGTACTTGGGGGGGGGGGGAATTAAATATTCATCATCGATCTATATTTTCTAGTATGGTGTGCATGCATATTGTGAACACCCCCCCTCCTGTTAAATGCGACCATGGGGGGTGGATCACACTCAATCTATGTTGTTAAATATAGGTAAAATTTCAATCAATGATGATCTACTCGCCAATGTGTACCTAGTTTAACGAATTTGGGGTTTGCACTCCAAACACAATGAAGTTTGGGGTTTCGGTCCATGAAATTTGGGGTTTGCCTCTTTTTATCCTTCATATCAGACTCATTGCTCCTTTGAAAATCAATGTTTCCTTATAAATGAATCCTGCAATATCTTCCTTTGAAATCAATGACATTGGTTGTCATCATTGAAAACGCATTGATCAACACAAGATATTGGGGTAGCTAGGGTAGGCGATAAGACTAGGGGGGAGAGAGGGGTAGGGGAAATGGGATCTAGGTTCCATATACTAAGTAACTTGGCTTTGTGATCATGCACTTGCTAGTATTGAGGGGGTTAGGGGAGATCACTAATGGTTTCTTTAATATTCCTTTGAATGATGTTACAGAGAGAACCAAGAGGAAGAGAAAAGTTTTTGAAAATGAAATAGTTGCACTCCTTCCACATCTCCCATAATAGGAATCCTAGAAAGAGTTTCCAAATGCGGTTGAGTATGGGGTTGGAAAAGGCTTGGCTTTGTAATTGAGCAATGGTATTTGGAATGCTTAGCGGGCCCCAATCATAACAATTGAGGAAATTTTCAAGTCAAAGCCAAAGGCCATTGGAGAAGGTACAACTAATAAATAAATGTTCAAGGCTTTAGAGTGGATCATATAGAGGGAGCATCTAGAGGGTCCTTGATGGTTGTGCTTTTGGATATTATCCCATGTTAAGGTTTGGTTTTCAACCAAGAGCCATATGAACAAGGATATTCTTGGCCATGTATGATGTTTCCAAATGTTAATCTAGATCGTGTCCCTTGGTATTTCTTAATGCTCTGCTTCCATATGGTATGCTTCTTGAATCGTAAAGGAGCCTTTTGAGTTGTAGTGCCATCATAGTCTATCTGGTTGGGAGGAAAGTGGAATTAATCATTGTTGGAGGTTACACCAAGACTGACTCCATGCTTCCCCCTCTAGCTTGGGATTCCATTATTCTCGCAATAGCCATTGCCTCCATTGTTGACTTGTGCTTGTATTGGTCTAGTAGTCAATAATTGTTATTAGACCACAAGCTATCATTTGTACATGGAGGTTGTCTAGTTGTTGTTGATCTCAAAGTTTAGGGAGTTGTTTCCACGATTCATCTCAGAATAGAGAGGAGCGTCCATCCTTTCCCAAAAACAATGTTACTAAATTAGATGCATTCCTTGTTTGGCCAAAGTCCATATGGATGAGACAATGCAGGGAGATTTCATTCGAATGAGATGTTGGGGGTTTGCGAGGGGGATATTTCCAATGCCATATACTTTTCCATAAATATGAGCCTCCTTGTATCCCTCTCCACCATGTTTTGGCTCTTGGGACTATTGCCATGGTGGTAGAGTCATGCAAGCACAATCCTCCTTTCAATTTTGGCATACAGAGTTTGTCCCATGCTATGAGGGACCATTTTTTTTCCAAATTGGTTCCTCCCCATAGGAAAGAGAGTTGTAGCCAATGGATTTCCTATAATATGGAGATCAATGCCATGAGGGTATAGTAGAGGTAAATGGGGAGGGTCTGAAGGACCACCTTTAAAAATATTAAGCATCCAACAACATTAAGGGAGTGAAATGTACAACTGACTAGCTTGTTGTTGATCTTGTTTAAAATTTCCTCCCATAAACTCCACTTGAGAAATCTATCGGCCAACATAACGCCCAAGTAATTTGAGGGGAGTTGGTTGAATTGAAATCCGAGTATTTTTTATATATCTATCTGAAAAAGGAGTGGAGTATTAAAAAACTTACTAGAGATAATTAATTTCCATACTTGAATCTTCGGCGAAGTTGTCCAAAATGTTCATGAAATTCCTTGCCTCATGGATGGCGGGAGTACCCATGCCCATTATATCATCAACAAATTATTGATGAGTTAAAGGAAGGCTCAATCCAAATAAATAAATACCTTTGATTTTGCTCTCCATTGTAGCTTCTTTGAGAACTCTTCCCAACCTTTCCACCACTAATACAAAAATGAAATGTGAAAGCGGGTCTCCCTAGCATATACCTATGTAGGATTTAAATGGGCTATTAGGGGAGTCATTTACCAAGATGGAGAAAAAGGTTGGTGATATCAGGTTGTTGATCCAGTTGATCCATTCTTGATCAAATCCAAAGGCTCTAAGGATGCTAAAGACGTATTACCAATTGAGCTTTTCAAAGGATTTTGAGAGGTTTAATTTGAGCAACATACCACGTTTTTTTGAGATCTTTAGATAGTGGATGGTTTCATGGGTGACCATGATTCCATTGAGGATTTGGAAACATTCATCATAGCTTTTTTCTCTAGTGATATGAGCCTCATAAGCAAAGGTTTAAGCCGATTGGCTATGATTTTGGTAATGACTTTATATATAACATTGCATACAACAATGGGCTAATGTCCATTGGGATCCTCCATCTTATCATTGCTTGTCACTAGCGTGAAAAAGATAGCATCTAAGGCTTTTAAAATGGTTTTTTTATCTAGATTCTTCCACCGCTTGCCAAATATTGTGGCCAATCATAAACCAACAAGTGAGGATGAAATCTATATTATTATTATATTTATAATTGTATTCTTTGGGACTTTTCTTTTATATTACTCTATGAAAATATTATACCATCAAAATTAATAGACATAATATTCCAGAAATTAATTAGGATTTGCGTAGGTAATTCAACTCAATGACCATAAAATGAATAATATTAAAAATATAAATAACAAATAAAATATAACATCTACCCTAAAAGCTAAAACTAAACATTATTTGTATTTCTCTTTATTTATAATGTTCAAATAACACATATATCACATTAGCCCATACCTAAATGCATTTGCTTGACTTTCTTATCTACAATATCAATATAGGGTTTGGATAAGGGCTATCCGAAACCACTTTCATACATGCCACCCCAATTAATACCTCATGGTCAAAGACATCAACTCAATGACCATGAAATGAATAATATTAAAAATATAAATAACAAATAAAATATAACATCTACCCTAAAAGCTAAAGCTAGACATTATTTGTATTTCTCTTTATTTATAATGTTCAAATAACACATATATCACATTAACGCATACCTAAATAAATGTTCTTAAATTTCTTATCTACAATATCAATATAGGGTTTGGATAAGGGCTATCTGAAACCACTTTCATGCATGCCACCCCAATTAATACCTCAAGGTCAAAGACATCTCCTTGATGCATATACCATTAAAATGGTAATCATTATCCACATTTATCATATGCTATTGAAATGGCGATATGTTAATTTATAAATAGAGTAAAATTGAAAATAAAAATAAAAATTTACATTCATATATTTTTCTTATTATGTCAACTATTATCTAATTAACATAAACTAGCACAATCATATAAATTAAATGGTTGATAAATGTTGATATACATCAACATACTTATTTCATAATAATTTTATTTTAAAACAATAATAATGATATATGAATTAAACTTATACATATTAATATATAACAAAATTTTTAATCATGGAGATTCATCGCCACATTATCTTGGAGATTCTTGACCTATAAATAGGGTGTCTTACAATACCATGGCTTATCTATACCACATGCTCAAAAGTCCATAATTAATTTCACAATCAAAATACATTATTTTAATTTAATTTCATAACATTGTTTTAATTAAATAGAAAAGCAAAATTTGCATAACTACCTTAAAATAAATCTCAACCCTATATCCTAAAAAAATTCCATGAATAATCCATAAAAGTAAATCCCTACCATCCACCTATGAATTATTGATAATTAAATCAAAATTCTAGAAACACTACCCCAAAATAAATATAATAATCAACTTAAATATCAACTATGAAACATAGACTATTATGTCAAATATAAAAAAGTATGTTCATCATAAATATAATAATAATAATTATTCTAGAAGAAGACTTCCAAAGACTTAATTAATTTATCAATAATTATTAGATGGATGGTAGGGATTTAAATTACATGGAATATTCTAGAATATTCTTAGTAGTAGTCACAAAGCAAAAGTTGGAAGTAGTTATGCCATTTCTACCTTTTAATGAAATTGACTAATGTCATACAAACAAGTCTCATATGAAAATGAGTTATGTTTAATTGAACATATTGTATTGATAACCCGTGGTATTGTAATGATGCATATTTACAGGTTAAGAACCTTTATGATAAAGTTGAGGTGAATCTCCATGGTTAACAATCTTATTACATGTCTTTTTGAATGTAAATATGGCTGTCAGAAGTCCAGTCATTTAATTTATATGGTTTCACTAGTTATTGTTTTTCAATAAATGTGTTAATTTGGTTTATTTTGGATGGTTGGAAAGAATGATTATTATACTCCCCACCTAGGTTCAATTCCCTTAAATGAAATGATGAGCCTTGTTGTAATAGATTAATCATTTTCCTTTTTAATTAAATTAATTAATTAAAAAAATGTCAGATGAACATGAGTTATTATTTTTTGGGTGTGTGGTATCAGTAAGTCATGGTATTGGCCCATGGTATTGTAACAAAGTCCATTGTTAGGATATTGTAACAAAGTCCATTGATAGGTTAAAAATATCCATGCTAAAGTGGAGTTGAATCTCCATGGTTAAGAATCTTGTTACATGATTATTTAAATGTATATATGTTTATCTCATATATTAATAGTTTTTATAATTAATAATAATAACAACAATTTAAATAAAGTTATAATTTAGTTAATTACAGTGTGTTTATTATCTGAAAAGTAGTTATGCACTTTTTTCCCTTTTAACTAAATTGATTAATTAAAAAAAATATCATATGAACATGAAATATGGTTTTTTTGGGTATGTAGTATTAGTAAGTGATGGCATTGGCCCATGGTATTGTAACAAAGCCCATTTATAGGTTGAGAATATCCATGCTAAAGCCGCGGTGAATCTCCATGGTTAAGAATCTTGTTACATGTGACTTTCTCCAACCCAATATGGAAGAGATGTTGTAATGTCGTCTCATGTCTTGTCCTGTAACATTAAAAATAAATAAATAAATAAATTATTAACAATGTGAAAACATTTTTACTTGGTAAAAATAAAATAAAAATAATAAAAAAATAACATTAAAATAAAAATAACCATGTGGTATTTACCCAGTGGGTTCAAATCTCATAATCTTGTTACATGTTTTTTTAAATGATCCAAACTTAAAAAAGATGAAGGTTTAATGAAATGATCTGCAAGCTAGTTTATGTCTTTTAGGTAATGGATTGTGATTGCAAAAGCACACAAACTAAAGTAAATTTTGCAGTGTATTAATAGTTAAAATGGAAAATAAGCAACATCAAAACACAACAAATTGATGGTGAAGTTCACCCCTCTTGGGCTACATCTCCAGGTCCAACTTCTAATAGTGTCTTTTTTTTATTAAATGCTGAAATGTTCAAATGCATCAACATAGAAGTCTCAACTTACAAAAGTAACACTGCCATTGCATCTAGAATGCCCAAAAATCCCTTGTGTAGGCTCTTCTTGGGCTCAAAAAGGCTGAAAAATGGCCAAGATAAGCTTCCTTCTTCAAATTGCTTGCAAAACACTCTACAAATTGTTATTCTTTGCAAACTTGGCAACAAAGTGCCTCAGCGGTGTCTTGGTGTGGTGCTTTGTTAGTATCCCATAGGCCTCATGTTTGATCCATAATTCTCGATGAGGTTGGCGTTTTGTAATCAATATTAAACAAAAAAAAATAAAGGTTGAAGCCCCTTTCGCCTCCCACATTGGCGGTTGTGTGGAGCCACATATGACCGATGGGTGCAGGCCATAGGCCACGTTCCCTCCCTGGCCACGTGCCCCTCCCCTTTGAGTTTTCGTCGGTGTTCACATCACTACAACATGACCTCGGGTTGGGATGGTCAGCACGCCCGCTCGCTCGACCCTCTCCCCCAATCGTTGAACCATATCACCATAAATGAAAGCCACCCACCATGGTTAATAAGAAACACTTGCATCCCGGTTGGTCGGGTGTTCACTGTGCATTTGGGAGGTTGTGTGTTTGATTCTTGCAGAGGCTTGTTAGTTAGTCAACCAATTTTTTTGCCTCATCTGGAATGCCACATAGCACCTTGGGATTGGGTCACATGTCACTCAATTATTGGCTCATTCCTCAAAACCATCAACCAATAATAGTGCGCTAAGTGTCATCGTGAGATTGATCCAAATGGTGAATTCCAATTGGATCTAGTATTTCTCATTCAATAGATGACATCATCATGGCATCATCACTACATTATCAACCCTGCAAGTTGAATTTTTAGTTGTTTTCCAAAAACTTCAAAACGTGATAACTTCCTCATATGGTGTTGGATTGAGATGATTTAAGTGTCGTTGGAATAATAATGACGAGATATACGATTTGGAATTGGTTTCAAACTATTTTTAAAGCTTTCATTTTTTATCCCATTGATCATTCCCCCCCACTAGAAGCTTTTGGACCACCAAAAGTTTGTTTTTTCTCAACAAGTAAGTGAGGGTACAACTCCCTCACTTTCTCGATCGATATCCACCTTACTTTTCTTGGATTGGTACCTTTGATCCCCACGTAAATATATTTGACATTTCCTTTCTGTGAAGTTCTTATCCTCCTATCAAGAATTGAGTCTTCCTACAAGTCATTTAAATATTCAGGAGAAAATTATTATATAGATGGAATCTGAACATTCTCTTCTTGATCAACAACCATAGGAGGCTCATACAATCTCAAGTTTTTGTTAGGTTCCTATAATACTAGTGATTCCCCCATTACTATTGTCGTTGTATCCCTTATTGTTATTGTTGTGCCCCTATTGTCCCCATATTGTTATTATTGTGCCCCATAGAATCCCTCTATTGTTATTTTTGTGCCTTTATATTATTATTGTTAGGTCGGCTTGGTTATATTGTGACCCCTTAGACTCCTATATATAGAAAGGAGGTTTTGTCATTTGATCATCCAAGAATTGTTCATTTATGTAATGTAAAGGAGGTTGCCCCCTCGAA
Source organism: Pinus tabuliformis (assembly GCA_031772625.1). Taxonomy (NCBI): domain Eukaryota; kingdom Viridiplantae; phylum Streptophyta; class Pinopsida; order Pinales; family Pinaceae; genus Pinus; species Pinus tabuliformis. Next base: position 221,953,055 of record CM062809.1, on the reverse strand, counting down.
GAGATTTATTTCTAAGGCGTTGATCTATCTTTTCTATATTTTTGTGAGCTGGTTTCATAACATTTGGTATCAGAGCTTTGTATTCTAGGGTTTCGCTGCTCTAAACAGGTCATTGCGGAATTTTCGCTATAACTGTTTTTGTGTGACATTTCAGAAGCTAAAACAAAATCCCATTTGAGAATAAATCTCGCTGAACCTCAGGTCCGAATTTCATATCTTGTCTCGCTATATTTTCGGAGATATGATATGAGTAAGTTAGGGCTTTTGTAAGCTCCAGAATTTCATCTAAAACAAGTCATCGTAGAATTTGCGCTATAACTCTTTCGCTACAAGGTTTCAGAAGCTAAAAAAAAACCCATTTGATAAGAAATCGGTCTGAAGCGCGGCTCCGAATTTTAATTCCTATCTCACTATATTTTTGGAGATATAATCTGAGGAAGTTAGGGTTTTTGAAGACCCCCGAATTACATTCCAAACAGGTCACCTTGGGAAAATCGTCATAACTTTCGCTTTGAGCATCAGATTGAATCTTCATGAGAAGTTATAGAAAGAGGACGGACTATAGTTTTTCGGGTACCATTTTCAGATCCTAAGGTTGAAACAGTGACCCGCGGCACATCATACAAGTTCGCTCTACTAAACAAGTCTATACTCAAGTCATTGTGGGAGATTTGGCATAACTCTTCATTGGAGAATCCAATCTTGATCAGACTTGCGGAGTTAGAAATATTACTCAGAGGGTTACTGCAGGAAGAAATTTCAAACCTTGGAGATCTAAAATTACAGAAATACATCAGATTCAATATCAAGCTCCTACAAAGTGAAAAAAAAAGTGTTTTTTTTTTTTTTTTTTTTGCATAAGCTTGGTTTGAAAAATTAGTTTGAAGGAATTCAAAGGGCATAGTGAAGCATTATTATCGGTAATTGATGCCCCGAAGAAAGAAAATGGAAACACCTAGTAAGAAACCTGAAAGCTCTAGCATGACTCGTGAAGAAGAGGAAGAAATGCAACATGATATATCAAAATTACAAGACCAAGTGCAACAAATGTCACTCGCACAAAAAGTAACAGAATCTAAGATGGATGGTTTAAAGAAAGACATAGAAGCTAAGATGGATGGTTTAAAGAAAGGCATGGAAGCCAAGATGGACAATTTGAAGACAGATTTGAATACAGACATGGAAGATTTGAAGATAGATTTGACAAAGTTTCTACAAGAAATGTTTACTAATGGCGAAAGGGTAGTAAAGGAAACTCATGATGATAACAAAATAAATGCTAATCATGATTTCATAGACTATAACATTGGATCGAGGAACCACCATGTTCCAAAGATCGATCTGAGGAAGTTTGATGCCAAGGATCCCGGAACATGGATACTATAGATGGAGCAATTTTTCGATCTCCATAATGTGAAAAACACACAAAAGGTACGCATTGCAACTTTATATTTGGAACCAAATCAGTTTGTATGGTATCAATGGCTTTGCTCTTGTAAACAAATTGTCACTTGGGCTATTTTTACGGATGAAATGATAGCACATTATGAGGATACAAAAAGCAACACTTTTTTTAGCCAATTGATAAATCTCAAACAAAAGGGTTCAATGATGGAGCACATTGAGGACTTCCAAAAATTGAATATAAGGGTAAAATATATTCCAGAGGAGCATAGGATTGATGTGTTCATAGGGACTTTAAAAGATAACATCCAACACGAGGTTCGCCTTTGGGAACTAGATTCATTGGAGAAGGCATTCAGGTTGGCAAGAAAAATGGAAAGCAAAATTATGGCAACAAGGAAGCCTACCACTCATAATCATAAAGATGAAAGTGTTACTACCCCTAGCCATCCACAACCTACAAGGTTGACACCACAACAATTGGAAGAAAAAAGAGCAAAAGGACTTTGTTACAGTTGTGATAGCAAATACACTAAAGGTCATACATGTGCTGAGAAGAAATTACTTTACATAGATTGTGAAGAGGAGGAAGAAAAGGAACAAGAAACGTCAAAAGAAGAGGATATACACCAAGAAAAAACCTTTGAAAAAGAAGAAATGAATCCGACCATATCTTGTAATGCATTGGCTAGAATTACCACTCCTCAAACTATCGAGATAGAAGGGCATATCAAGAAGAAAAAGGTAGAAGTGTTGATTGATTCAGGAAGTACCCATGATTTTATTCATTATAAGATAGCCAAGGAATTGAATTACTTCCTATATCCAACACCAGAGTGTCAAGTGATGGTTGCAAGTGGAGGAACCATAAATTGCTCAGGAAAGTGCCATAATATCAAGCTATCCATGGGAGAATATGTATTGAATAGCCCAATGCTTTCCATTCCAATGGGTGGTGTTGATGTTGTACTAGGAGTCCAAAGGCTACAATCAATGGGTACAATAGCTTTTAATTTTAATTTTCATGAAATTCTCTTCAAAAGGAAAGGAAGTTGAATTAAGGGGTATCGCAGGGAAACCGAGAAAGATAATCAGCTCTAACAGAATGACAAAGCTTCTAAAGAAAGAACAACAAGGCATAATTTCACAATTATGTTCACTAGAGTTTCCCACATCGAAATCATCCATTTCTCTAGATCTCCAAAAAGTCTTGGACAATCATTCCAAGGTATTTGAGACTCCCAAAGGCCCCCCGCCTATTTTTGATCATGATCATGCTATTAATTTGATTCCAGGAAGTGTTCCTCCAAACATCAGGCCTTACAAATATCCCTATGTCCAAAAGAGTGAAATTGAATGTATGGTTGCAGAAATGCTAGAGGCTAGTATAATTCAACCTAGTCAAAGTTCTTTCTCTGCTCCAGTAGTATTTGTTCACAAGAAGGATGGATCATGGCACATGTGTCCAGATTATAGGGAGCTCAACAAGCTCACTATTAAAGATAAATTTCCCATTCCTGTCATTGATGAATTATTGGATGAACTACATGGATCAATTTACTTCACCAAGTTGGATCTTCGTTCAGGATATCATTAAATCAGAATGAAGACTGAAGACATTACGAAAACAGCATTTAGAACTCATGAGGGTCATTATGAATTTTTGGTCATGCCTTTTGGCCTTACTAATGCACCTTCTACATTTCAAGGTTTGATGAATTCCATTTTCAAACCCTTCCTTAGAAAATTTGTGTTAGTATTTTTTGATGATATACTAATCTACACCAAGTCTTGGAAGGATCATGTCCAACATGTTAACATGGTGTATTGGAGGAGAAAGAATTATATGCAAAAATCTCCAAATGTTTCTTTGGAGTACAAGAGGTGGAATATTTGGGTCATATTGTATCTCATGAAGGTGTTAAGGTAGACCCTAGCAAAATTAAAACCATTAAGGAATGGAAAATCCCCACATCCATAAAACATCTACAAGGATTTCTTGGGTTGACAGGGTATTATCGCAAGTAAGTTAAGAATTATGGGAGAATAGCAGCACCTCTAACAACATTATTGAAGAAAGATGCATTTTCATGGACTCCAGAAGCAACGAAGGCCTTTGAACATCTTAAAGAGGCAATGTGCCAAGCACCAGTCTTAGCTACACTGGACTTCACAAAAACCTTTATTGTGGAATGTGATGCCTCAGGAAATGGAATTGGTGTTGTTTTAATGCAAGAAGAAAGACCCACTTCTTTCGAAAGTCGTCCAATCAAAGGAAATTATTTACACAAAGCTATTTATGAGAAGGAAATGCTGGCAATAGTACATGCACTTGAGAAATGGCAACCCTACCTAATGGGAAGACACTTCAAGGTAAAAAAAGATCATGATAATCTTAAATACTTTTTAGAACAAAGATTATCTTCAAAATAGCAACAAAAATAGGTCACAAAGATGTTGGGTTATGACTTTGAAATCATCTACAAAAAAGGGAAGCAAAATGTTGTGGCACATGCACTCTCAAGAAAAGATCAGGATGTGGAAGCATTTCTTTGCGCCATTTCTATTATCCAACCAGATTGGATAAACGAAGCAAGGGATGAATGGAAGAATGACGAGGAAGTGTGGGCACTCATTCAAAAGATACAACAAGATCCCAGTACATTTGATACATTTAGCTGGAAAAATGATTCGTTATGGTACAAGGATCGGTTATACCTATGTAAGAATTCCCAACTCAAACAAAAGATTCTTAGAGAATTGCACACCTCTCCCTTAGGAGGGCACTCAGGATTTCTAAAAACCTACGACAGGATTAAGAAGGATTTTTTTTGGGATGGCCTTAAATCGGATATTCAAAAGTTTGTGGCAGAATGTTTGGTTTGCCAACAAAATAAAGATGAAACAATTAAGACCCTAGGACTATTACAACCTTTATCCATTCCAAGCCAACGTTGGGAGGAGGTTTCAATGGATTTTATCGCAGGTTTACCCAAGTTCGAAGGAAAGAGTGTTATCATGGTGGTAGTTGACCAAACTTACCAAGTATGCACACTTTTGTGCATTATCTCATCCATTTAAAGCGAGTACAGTTTCTGTTGCATTTATGGAAACAATTCAAAAGCTACATGGAAACCAAAAGATTATTGTAAGTGACAGAGATCCCATTTTCACTAGAAATTTTTGGACAGAATTATTTTCTTGTCTTGTTACTCAGTTAGCTCATAGCTCATCTTATCATCCTCAATCTGATGGGCAAATTGAGCTAGTAAACAAATGTTTGGAAGGATATCTTTGTTGCTTTGTATCTGATAAACATACACATTGTGTCAAATGGTTGCCTCTGCCTGAATGGTGGTATAACACTTCCTTCCATACTGCAACAAAAATGACCCCATTTATGGCACTTTATGGATATCATCCACCATCCATCACATCATATTTAAGAGAAAATTCTAAGGTTCAAGCAGGGGAAGATCACATCAAGCATCAGCAACAAGTTCTCCAAATCTTAAAGGATAACCTCACCTTAGCGCATAATAGAATGAAATAGCAGGCAGATCAACATCGTAGCGAAAGAAGTTTTGATGTAGGTGATTGGGTTTCCTACGGCTACAACCATATAAAAAAATGTCCCTCAAGCAAGATAAGAAGGATAATAAATTATCACCAAAGTATTATGGTCCATACAAGGTGTTTCAAAAGATAGGTACTATGGCGTACAAATTGGAGCTTCCGGCATCTTCCCGAGTGCACCCAGTTTTCCATGTTTCATGCTTAAAGAAGGTTATAGGTTACAAGCTTCCAATTCAAACAATATTTCCAGAACTTGATGAGGAAGGAAAAATCATATTGGAACCTGAAGGATTCAAAGAAACAAGAACTCGACAGCTACGAAATCGATCAATTTCAGAGTATCTCATCAAGTGGAAGAACTTACCCGTTGAAGATTCCACATGGGAGGATGAGAATTTTATACAGAAGCATCCATAACTACTAAAGCGTTGAGGACAACACTTTTTTGAAGGATAGGGGCATGTTAGGTCCCTATAATACTAGTGATTCCCCCATTACTATTGTCGTTGTATCCCTTATTGTTATTGTTGTGCCCTTATTGTCCCCATATTGTTATTATTGTGCCCCATAAAATCCCTCTATTATTATTTTTGTGCCTTTATATTATTATTGTTAGGTCGGCTTGGTTATATTGTGACCCCCTAGACTCCTATATATAGAAAGGAGGTTTTGTCATTTGAATCATCCAAGAATTGTTCATTTGTGTAATGTAAAGGAGGTTGCCCCCTCGAAGAGGCTTATTTCTAAGGCATTGATCTATCTTTTCTACCTTTTTGTGAGCTGGTTTCATAATAGTTTTACACATTCACAACAAAATAAATTTGCATGTAAGGTCGCAAATCTAATTGGAAAGCGTTGTTACCAATCTTCTCCAAGATTTTGAAAGGACCATATCTGATTGGCTTGAGCTTTTACCTTCACCTTATAGTCTGTCGTTGCTAATGTACAACCAAACATGATTTTTACTTGGCTTGGATTTTCTCCAATTGTTCTTGTACCCTTTGATGCACTAGCTGAATTTATTTAATGAAATGCTTGGATTTGTCCACATCACTATGTCCATCTACTGCAATATCTTTACCAAAGATGAAATCCAAAGGAGACTTTGGCAAATAACCCAAATAAGCTTCAAATGGAGATAATTGTGTAGATGAATGCTTGGCATGATTGTAGGCATGTTGGATGTAATGCAAATGCTCATCCCAAATTTTTGGATGCTTACCACAATATCCTCGAAGGAGGTTCACTATAGTTCTATTCACTACTTATGTCTAGTCATCAATTTGTGGATGAAATGTTACGATCTTCTTCAACTTTGTGTCCATGAGTTCCCATAAACTTGACCAAAACTTCCCTATAAATTGAGAATCTTGGTCATAAATAATCGAAGTAGGTGACCGAAAATAAACCCATACAATTTGGAAGAATATATTAGCAATTTATTCAGTTGTAACATGTTTCTAACATGGAATCAACACACACATTTTCCTAAAACGATCCACTACAACATATAAATAATCATGACATTTTCTAGACAATGGTATTTCCCCAACAAAATCCATAGAAATACTTTCCCAAGGACGAGAAGGGATAGGGAGTGGAGTGTATAAACCCAATTTCCTATTGCTTGGCTTGCTAGTAGTGCACATATAATATTATTTTACATATCTTGATATAGTTTCATTCATGTGAGGCCAATAACAATACCTTTGTAATTGAGCAATTGTTTTTCCTACACCAAAGTGACTAGCAATAAGAGAAGTATGGGCTTCCCTTATAACATTGACTCTTTCACCCTGTGGAACACATAACTTGCCAAGATGATACAACAACTTGTCATGAACAGGATAATCTAACTCTTCAACATCGTTTCCTTGACTCAAAGTTGCATACACATCTTTAAAATATTCATCTTGAGAATATTATTCAGTATAACTTTCATGCATGATCGAGTTATGTCTAAGAATAACAAATGCATTAACAATAGGCCTTGATAACATGTATACAACTATGTTGTTTGTACCTTTCTTATACCTGATTACCAAATGAAATTGTTGTAGGAACCCCATCCATCTAAAATATCTAGCTTGTTGTAGCATGGTTTGTGATTGTAAATATTTCAAAGGTTGATGGTCAGTATGAATAATCACCCATCAAATAGTGCTTCCATTTCTTCACTCTTTGTACCAAAGAATACAACTTTGTATCATAATTTGGATAGTTAATTACTTCATTGGAAAAGGTTTCAGAATGATAACATATTGGCTTACCATGTTGCATCAAAACTAATCCCATAAAATTTTCAGTTGCATCAGTTTGAATTTCAAATTGTTGCTTAAGATTTGGAAGTGCTAGAACTGGTGTTTTATTGATTTTCTCTTTCAAAGTGTCAAAGGATTTATGTTTCTTGCCTCCCCAATGAAATACCTACTTCACACTTGTCAAAACATGGTGTTGCAATGAATGAGAAGTTAGTGATAAATTTTCTTCAATATTGAGTTGCTCCGAAAAAAGCTCCTAAATTTTGTTACATTGTTGGGTTTAGGCCAATCCACAGTAACATAAACTTTAGAGGGATAAATCTTCAATTCACCACCTCTTACAATATGACCCAAATAAACATAATATGTTTTCCCAAATTCACATTTTGACATCTTCAAATATAACTTTTCCTTTTTCAATACATCTAGAACTTGCTTTACATGCTCGACAAGAGTCTTACTAAAAATCAGAATATCTTCTAAGTAGAATATGAAAAAATCATCAAGGAATGGTCACAATACATCATTCATAACTCTCATGAATGTGGCAGGTGCATTGAAAAGCCCAAACAACACAACTAACCATTAAAACAAACCTTGTTTTTTCTTGAAAGAAATTTTCCATATATCATCTTTAGCAATCCTTATTTGATGATAACCACTTCTCAAATCTAACTTTATAAAGTAAACAACATCCTTTACCTGATCTAACAAATCATCAATGTGAGGAAGAGGATAGTGATTCTTTACCATGATCTTGTTCAAGGCTAGAAAATCCACACACATGCGCCATGTACCATCTTTCTTTCGAACCAAAACAATAAGAGACACACAAGGAGATGCACTAGGTCTAATGACCCCTTTATTAAGAAGATCTTGAATTTGCTTCTTAATTTCTGGATTCTCCAAAAATGGCATTCTATACATTCCAATATTCAGAAATGGTTCATCCTGCTACAATTGAAGTTCATGTTAGATTCCTCTTTTTGGAGGTAACCATTCAGGTTACTGAAACATCTTATCATAAGTGTTAACAACTTCAACCAATTCATGCTTGAGTTTAGAATCAAATCTTGAGAAGGCTTCAGATTTGATCCAGGTGGATATTGGTGGTCATCCGACTATTCCACCTAAACCTCCAGTTGGTTTCATTTGTTTCCTTTTTTATCCCAGCATTTACTATTTTTAGTAGTTTTTCAGGTCCTGAACTTCTAGAGCAGTTTTGACCCTCTAAACAGTATTTTTTTAAGGTCTGTAGTAGGCCCATGCGATAAATCATGTAGCACTTAGAGAGATATTTCCAACAAGGTATCATACATGCCAAACGGAGATAATATGACCAAGTTACGACCCCGGGAAGTTGGTTGCCCAACTAACCCTAATGGGGCCCACAAACTCTTTGTGTTCCATCTCCTACGGTTAGGGTTTTTGTTGTTTAGGGTTTTCCCTTATTTTTCAATAACAAATAGGTCCTTGAGCTTCATTGTAACATAGTTGAGAGGTATGTAGCTACCATGTCTCTTCTTAGAATAAGCTACCATTGCCCGAGCTAGTTTATTTGCATTCCTGTATGTAAGCATGTTTCAGTTCTTTGATATTAATGAATGAAGTTTTATTTTTGCTGCATCTCTACCCGACGGCCTCCCATGGCGGAAGAAAAGAAAGACGAGGGGGCAAGAGATCCTTTCAAAATATTGCTCGAGGAATCTCTCGAGCGACAGTGGAACGCGATGATGGATATCTTTGCCCAAATCCTTCAACGACTACCCACAAGCGACCATCTTTACAACATCCACTCTGGATGTGCCACTCCTTTTAAGATACAAGTTAACTTTGATATTCCCATATTTGACGGCTAGATAGATGCATATGCCATAGATAAATGGTTAAATCTATTAGAAGGGTATTTTTCAGTTCATGACTTTTCTAATTGGTAAAATATTACTTTTTCACTTCTCAAAGTTGCCCTACACATTAAGGACTTGTGGGAAACCTATTGTGAACAAAAGGATGAGAGGGAATCCTCACTATCTTCAGCCGCACCCACTTGGAATTCTTTCTAAGATGCCATCAAGGAAAAATATTACCCTGTCAGGAGCTATTAATACAAATACATAAAGTGGACCATGCTACGGCAGGGAAGGGACCAAGATGTGTTATATTTTACAAATGTTTTCCACACCCTTCGCACGAAGTTGGGCATCAAGGATTTTGAGTGGCATTTGGTACTCAAGTACCCCAGTTGTCTACACAAGCACATCTAGGATGAAATGGAGTTCATGTACATATCCTCGCTTGGCACAACGTACCGATACACTATCAATATTGAGCAGAAGTTTAAACAAAAGATGTGATACTTTGGATCTGTGAATCTGAAGCAAGGCACCCCAAACCACATAGCAAAGGACAAATCCAAGGTGGGGTGACCCAGGACAACCCACCGAAGCCACAACAAAGAACAACACCACAAAAACAAAAAAGGACACATGAAAATGGCGTGAGTTCCATAAGAGATCCACTCACAACACAAGTGAGTGTTGGGCCAAATAATCACTGGTGGTCGAGCTGAAGGCTTCCAAATCATACGCATGTTTTGACTCTGAGTCAAAACCCAATAAGGGGAACATGGTGCCTAGTGCCACCATGGCCACCACTAAGATCCAGAAGAATAAGCCTGAAGATCCAGAGGAGGGGGAATGCCTCTTCCACTCACAAATGTGGGCGAAGGGTTCTCTGTTGCAGTTCATTGTCGACAGCAGGAGCCAAAAGAACTTCATTTTAGCAGAGTTCATGAAGTGGTTGGGCCTATCGACTACAACACATCCATATTCATACACCATCATGTGGTTTCACCAAGGATGAGATATCCTCTTCAGCCAACAGTGTCGCCTTCCCTACAACATCAAGCCCTTCATGGATGAGGTATTGTGTGATGTTGCTCCTCTTGAATTTTGTGATGTATTATTAGGACAACCATACTTGTGGAAGTAGCACGTTGTATATGAGTCTAGACCTCACTCTATGATTATTACTTTGGGAAATAAGTTGTACATGATACCAGAGGTAGCCTTGCCTACCGCCATCTCTTTGATCACTGCAAAGCAATGCAGTAAGATCATTTCCCAGACCAAGAAATTTGTTTTCCTTATGATTCACCATCAGGGAAAGAAGAAGGTTGTGTCCATGACTTCCATACAGGGCTCCTCCACACAGCAGCAACATATGGACAAGGTCATGGAGGAGTACAGGGACATTTTTGCCTCACCTACAGGGGTACCTCTGTTGGGTCCCTATAATACTAGTGATTACCCCATTACTATTATAGTTATACCCCTTATTTATATTGTTGTGCCCCTATTACCCCCATATTGTTATTTCTGTGCCCCATAGAATCCCTCTATTGTTATTTTTGTGGCTTTATATTATTATTGTTAGGTCGGCTGGATTATATTGTGACTCCTTAGACTCCTATATATAGAAAGGAGGTTTTTTCATTTGAATCATCAAAGAATTGTTCATTTATGTAATGTAAAGGAGGTTTCCCCCTCGAAGAGGCTGAATTCTAAGGCGTGGATTTATCTTTTCCATCTTTTCTTGAGCTGGTTTCATAACATTTGGTATCAGAGCTTTGGATTTTAGGGTTTCGCTGCTCCAAACAGGTCATCATGGTATTTTCGCTATAACTTTTTTCTGTGACGTTTCAGAAGTCGCAAAAAAAACCCATTTGAGAAGAAATCGTGCTGAACCTTGGGTCCGAATTTCAGAGCTTTTTGTGCGATATTTTCAGAGATATGATCTGAGGAAGTTGGTCTTTTTGTAGACTCCTGAATTACATTCAAAACAGGTGACCTGGGGAAAATTGTCATAACTTTCTCTCTAGGAATCAGATTGAAATTTCGTAAGAAGGTACAGAAAGAGGATTGACTGTAGTTTCTTGTATATCTTTTTCAGAACCAAATATCGAAAATTGTACACGTGGCACTTCATACAACTTCGCTCTTCTAGAAAGGTCTATAATCGGGTCATATTGGGAGATTGTGCATAACTCTTTCTTGGAGAATCCAATTTGGATCAGACCGATGGCATTGGAAAGAGGACACAGAGAGCTACTATAGGTCACAAATTCAGAACTAGATGATTGGAAAGTACAGAGATACATCAGAGGCAATATCGAGCTCCTACAAAGTGAAAAAAGGTGTGTAGATTTTTTTAAATTTTTGCTTAAGCTTGGTTTGAAAATTTATTTTGAAGGAATTCAAAGGGCATAGTAGAGAATTATTATCGGTAACAAATGCCCCGAGGAAATAAAATGCAAACACCTAGTAAGGAACCTGAAAGCTTTAGCATGACTCATGAAGAAGAGGAAGAAATGCTACATGATATATCAAAATTACAAGAACAAGTGCAACAAATGTCACGCTCACAAAAGTTAACAGATGCTAAGATAAATGGCGTGGAAGCTAAGATGAATGGCATGGAAGCTAAGATGGACAATTTGAAGATAGATTTGAACACAAATTTGAAGACAGGCATGGCAGATTTGAAGACAGATTTGACAAATTTTCTACAAGAAATACTTACTAATGGTGAAAAGGTAGTAAAGGAAACTCATGATGAGAACAAAAGAAATGTTAATCATGATTCCATAGACGCTAATGTTGGATCGAAGAATCACCATATTCCAAAAATCGATATGAGGAAGTTTGATGGCAAGGATCCCGCCACATGGATATTACAGATGGAGCAATTCTTCGATCTCAATAATGTGCAAAACGCACAAAAGGTACGTATGGCAACTGTATATTTGGAACCAAATCAGTTTGTATGGTATCAATGGCTTTGTTCTCGTAAACAATTTATCACTTGGGCAATTTTTAAGGAAGAATTGATAGCACATTATGAGGATACAAAAAGCAACACTTTTTTTAGCCAATTGATAAGTCTCAAACAAAAGGGTTCAATAATGGAGCACATTGAGGAGTTCCAAAAATTGAACATAAGGGTAAAAGATATTCCAGAGGAGCATAGGATTGATGTGTTCATAGGGTCTTTAAAGGATAATATCCAACATGATGTTCGCCTTTGGGAACCTGATTCATTAGAGAAGGCATTCAGGTTAGCAAGAAAAATGGAAAGCAAAATTATGGCAACTAGGAAGCATACCACTCACAACTATAAAGACGGAAGTGTTGTTGCCCCTAGTCTTCCACAACCTACAAGGTTGACACCACAACAATTGGAAGAAAAAAGAGCAAAAGGGCTTTGTTACAATTGTGATAGCAAATACACAAAAGGTCATAAGTGTGTCGAGAAGAAATTATTCTACATAGATTGTGAAGAGGAAGAAGAAAAGGAGCAAGAAAGGTCAAAAGAAGAGGATATATTCCAGGAACAAAGCCTAGATGAAGAACAAATAAATCCGACCATATCTTGTAATGCATTGGCGGGAATTACCACTCCTCAAACCATCAAGATAGAAGGACAAATCAAGAAGAAAAAGGTAATAGTGTTGATTGATTCAGGAAGCACCCACAATTTTATTCATTGTAGGGTAGCAAAAGAATTGAATTGCTTCCTATATCCAGCACCAGAGTGTCAAGTGATGATTGCAAATGGAGGAACAATAAATTGCTCTGGAAAGTGCCATAATATCAAGCTATCCATGGGAGAATATGTATTGACTAGCCCAATGCTTTCCATTCCAATGGGAGGTGTCGATGTTGTACTAGGAGTCCAATGGCTACAATCCTTGGGTACAATAGCTTTTAATTTTCAAGAACTTTTCATAAAATTTTCTGTGGAAGGAAAGGAAGTTGAATTAAGGGGTATTGCAGGGAAACCAGGAAAGATAATCAGCTCTAATGGCATGACAAAGCTTCTAAAAAAGGAGCAAAGAGGTGTAATTGCACAATTATGTTCGCTAGATGTTTCCACATTGGAATCATCTATTTCTCCAGATCTCCAAAAAGTCCTGGACAATCATTCCAAGGTATTTGAGACTCCCAAAGGTCTCCCACCTATGCGTGATCATGATCATGCTATTCATCTGATTCCAGGAAGTGTTCCTCCAAACATCAGGCCGTACAGATATCCCTATGTCCAAAAAAGTGAAATTGAACGTATGGTTGCAGAAATGCTAGAGGCTGGTATAATTCAACCGAGTCAAAGTTCTTTCTCTACTCCAGTAGTATTGGTGCACAAGAAGGATGGATCATGGCGCATGTGTCCGCATTATAGGGAGCTCAACAAGCTCACTATTAAAGATAAGTTCCCCATTCCTGTCATTGATGAATTACTGGATGAATTGCATGGATCAATTTACTTCACCAAGTTGGATCTTCGTTCGGGATATCATCAAATCAGAATGAAGATTGAAGACATTCCGAAAACAGCATTTAGAACTCATGAAGGTCATTATGAATTTTTTGTCATGCCTTTTGGCCTTACCAATGCACCTTCAACATTTCAAGGTTTGATGAATTCAATTCAAACCATTCCTTATAAAATTTGTGTTAGTATTTTTTGATGATATACTAATCTACACCAAGTCTTGGAAGGATCATGTTGAACATGTTGACAGGGTGCTACAACTATTGGAGGAGAAACAATTATATGCAAAAAGATCCAAATGTTTCTTTGGAGTCCAGGAGGTGGAATATTTGGGTCATATTGTATCTCATGAAGGAGTTAAGGTAGACCCTAGCAAAATTAAAGCCATTAAGGAATGGAAAATCCCCACATCCATAAAGCATCTGCGAGGATTTCTTGGGTTGACAGGGTATTATCGCAAGTTTGTTAAGAATTATGGGAGAATAGCAGCACCTCTAACAACATTATTGAAGAAAGATTCATTTTCATGGACTCCGGAAGCAACAAAGGCCTTTGAACATCTTAAAGAGGCAATGTGCCAAGCATCGGTCTTAGCTACACCGGACTTCACAAAAACCTTTATTGTGGAATGTGATGCTTCAGGAAATGGAATTGGTGTTGTTCTAATGCAAGATGAAAGACCCATTGCTTTTGAAAGTCGTCCAATCAAGGGAAAGTTTTTAAGCAAAGCTATTTATGAGAAGGAAATGTTGGCAATACTCCATGCACTTAAGAAATGGCGACCCTACCTAATGGGAAGACACTTCAAGGTAAAAACGGATCATGATAGCCTTAAATACTTTTTAGAACAAAGATTATCCTCTGAAGAGCAACAAAAGTGGGTCACAAAGATGTTGGGTTATGACTTTGAAATCATCTACAAAAAGGGAAGCAAAATGTGGTGGCAGATGCACTCTCAAGAAAGGATGAGGATGTGGAAGCATTGTTGTGTGCCATTTCTATTATCCAACCAGATTGGATAAACGAAGCAAGGGAGGAATGGAAGAATGACGAAGAAGTGTGGGCACTTATTCGAAAGCTACAACAAGATTTCAGTACTTCTGATACATTTAGCTGGCAAAATGATTCGTTATGGTACAAAGATCGCTTATACCTCTGTAAGAATTCCCAGCTAAAACAAAAGATTCTTATGGAATTGCACACTTCCCCTTAGGAGGGCACTCAGGATTTTTAAAAACTTACCACAGGGTTAAGAAGGAATTTTTTTGGGATGGCCTTAAATCAGATATTCAAAAGTTTGTGGCGGAATGTTTGGTTTGCCAACAAAATAAAGTTGAAACAATTAAGACACCGGGTCTATTACAACCTTTATCCATTCCAAGCCAACGTTGGGAGGAGGTTTCAATGGATTTTATCACAGGTTTACCCAAGTCTGAGGGAAAGAGTGTCATCATGGTGGTAGTTGACAGACTTACCAAGTATGCACACTTTTGTGCATTATCACATCCATTTAAAGCCAGTACAGTTTCTACTGCATTTATGGAAACGGTTCAAAAGCTACATGGAAACCCAAAGATTATTGTAAGTGACAGAGATCCCATTTTCACTGGAAATTTTTGGACAGAATTATTTTCTTGTCTTGGTACTCAGTTAGCTCATAGCTCATCTTATCATCCTCAATCTGATGGGAAAAATGAGATAGTAAACAAATGTTTGGAAGGATATCTTCGTTGCTTTGTATCTGATAAACAGACACAATGGGTCAAATGGTTGCCTCTGGCTGAATGGTGGTATAACACTTCCTTCCATCAGCAACAAAAATGACCCCATTTATGGCACTTTATGGGTATCAACCACCATCCATCACATCATATTTAAGAGAAAATTCTAAGGTTCAGGCAGTGGAACATCACATCAAACATCAACAACAAGTCCTCCAACTCTTAAAGGATAACCTCGTGTTGGCACAAAATAGAATGAAACAACAGGCAGATCAACATCGCAGTGAAAGAAGTTTTGATGTAGGTGATTGGGTATTCCTACGGCTACAACCATATAAGCAAATGTCCCTAAAGCAAGCTAAGAAGGATAATAAACTATCACCAAAGTATTATGGTCCGTACAAGGTGTTGCAAAAGATTGGTACTATGGCATACAAATTGGAGCTTCCTGCAGCTTCTCGATTGCACCCAGTTTTCCATGTTTCATGTTTAAAGAAGGTTATAGGCGACAAGCTCCCAATCAAATAATATTGCCAGAACTTGACGAGGAAGGAAAAATTATATTGGAACCAGAAGCAGTCACGGAAACAAGAACTCGACAGCTACGAAATCGATCAATTTCAGAGTATCTTATCAAGTGGAAGAACTTATCCGCTGAAGATTCCACATGGGAGGATGAGAATTTTATGCAGAAGTATCCAGAATTACTCAAGCGTTGAGGACAACACTTTTTTGAAGGAGAGGGGCATGTTGGGTCCCTATAATACTAGTGATTACCCCATTACTATTATAGTTATACCCCTTATTTATATTGTTGTGCCCCTATTACTCCCATATTGTTATTTCTGTGCCCCATAGAATCCCTCTATTGTTATTTTTGTGGCTTTATATTATTATTGTTAGGTCGGCTGGATTATATTGTGACTCCTTAGACTCCTATACATAGAAAGGAGGTTTTGTCATTTGAATCATCAAAGAATTGTTCATTTATGTAATGTAAAGGAGGTTGCCCCCTCGAAGAGGCTGAATTCTAAGGCGTGGATTTATCTTTTCCATCTTTTCTTGAGCTGGTTTCATAACAACCTCTACACTGTCAGGTCAAGCACTCCATCGATCTGACCTTGGGCATGCCCCTACCCAATGGGTTGATATATTGATGCTCTGTTCTAGAGAATGATGAGATCAAGAGGAAAATTCAGGAGATTTTATAGAAAGGGCACATCAGGCCAAGCTCATCACCCTGTGGGAGCCCGATAATATTGGTACAAAAGAAGGATGAGACCTGGAGACCCTTTATTGACTATCGAGTGTTGAACAAGATCATTGTCTAGAATAGGTACCAAATCCCACAAATTGATGACCTTTTGGACCAACTCAAGGGGGGAAATATTTCAGCAAGATTCGCTCGAATTTTGGTTATCACCAGGTGCCTATTAAACCCTCTGAAGTATGGAAGACCACCTTCAAATCCAAGGAGGGCCTTTTCGAATGGTTGGTCATGCCTTTTGGGTTAACGAATGGCCCTACAACCATGACATTGATGGACGACATCTTACGACCCTTCACCAATGCATTCATGGTGGTGTATTTACATGACATCTTGATCTTCAACCAGAGTTTAGAAGAGCACCTCCACCATATTCGACAGATCCTTCAAACCCTGAGATAGCACAAGCTGTGTGATAATTTGGAGAAATGCACTTTTGGCATGAACCAAGTTCAATATCTCGGGTACACCATTGATGAGTAGGGTGCGTATGTGGACCCACCCAAGATACAATGCATTCAGGATTGGCCAACCCCAACCACCCTAACATAGCTCCACAACATTCTGGGTCTTGCTAATTTCTATCACAGGTTCGTGTTAGGGTTCTCTCATATCACTTGGCCTTTAAGTCAAGTTACCAAGGGCAGAGTGAAAGCAATTTTTTTTGGTCTAAAACCCAACATAAGGCATTTTCCTAGTCGAAGCATCGCCTCTTCTCTGCACCAGTTCTCACATTACCAGACCTACAATAACCATTTGAGATTGAGATAGATGCCTCTGACTATGCTATTGGTGCAATTCTTACTCTTTAGGGGAATCCATTGGCTTACCATGGTGAGACACTTTTAGACACGGTCTGAAAGCATCCCACTTATGACAAATAAATGTATTCCATTGTGAATACCTTCCGTCAATAGAAGCATTACATTCTGTGAAAGGAAACAATCATCCACACAGACCACCGACCCCTAAAGCTCATACAAACACAAGGGAAGTTGCAAAATGATCGCCATTAGAAATGGTCCACATACCTGCAATAGTTCTATTTGAACATTAAGTACAAGAAGGGCAGCAACAAAAACGTTTCCCACTACGTCATCTGACCACTAGTCATGGCGATGATCACTGTACTTGAATCCTATGGGCATGAGACTTCGAGGTGATCGCATCTTTACAAGAGAAATCTAGAATTCGACAGCACATACCAAACACCTTTGGAAGGTAATCAAGTTTCAATATTTCACCTCCAGGATACATTGTTATGCCACCTAGGACACATTTGTGTTCCTTCAAGCAAGCGTGCCAAGATTATTTGGGAGGCACATTACAGTGGAGTCACTGGACATTTCGGAGAAGAGAAAATACTGGCAGTATTGCAGAAGTATTTTTGTTGGCCGAACCTTCATCAAGATGTTGGGAAGTACATTAGATCCTGCAATGCCTGTGCCATTTCAAAACCAACCATCAAGAAGAAAGACATATATACTCCTCTCCTACTCCTAGTTGACCTTGGGAATCCATCTCCATGGATTATATGTCGGGCATTCCTTCTACTAAGCACAACAATGACTGCGTTTTTGTGGTCATCGACAAATTATCTAAGATGGCCATTTGGCGACCTGCAAGAAGAGTATCACAACAGATGTCACTGCAAAACTCTTCTTTGAGTGAGTGTGGGTACACTTTGGGATTCCATAATCCATTATCTCATATCGAATAGCAGATTCCTAAGTTCATTTTGTACAACTCTTTGGTCGCTGTTGGACACCAAACTTACTAATTCATGGCTTTCCACCTCCAAATTGATGGCCAAACAAAGGTCATCAACAGGATTATCATACACATTTTGTGCGTGTACTACTCGAAGCATCCACACACATGGGATGAAATCCTCCCCTATGTCTAGCATAGGTACAACAGAGCTCTCCACAATCCCTTTCAAGTAGGGCTGGGATTTAGCCACTATGTCCCATTTATGTGGCCATACCATTTGCAGCTACTCGAGAAGATTCGACTCATGTCTAGTCTGAAGCTGACAGGGCTAACAACTTCATTGAGTGCATTCAACACATCCGCCAGAAGGTCCATGATATATTTGACATATCCAATGCTAAGTACAAGCAACACCATGATCAACACCGAGTGTTGCACAAGTTCCAGGTGGGTGACAAAGTTTGGCTACATTTGTAGTAAGAGCACCTCGTTGGACCCCACCGCAAGATTCGTTCGCTGCGATATGATCCATACACCATCACCAAGGTTGTAGGGGACAATGCTTTCAAGCTCAACATTCCACCGTTCCTTGGTCTGCACCTAGTATTCAATGTAGATCACCTTCGACCATACTTTCCACTATTTATGGACACATCCAACATTGCAGAACAAATCACACCAACATAGCTAAACCCAGACTGCATGGAATAGGTCACAACTGATCAGATCATGGACACACATATCAATAACACTTTCTAATAGAGGACCCATCTATATCAAGTTGTCAAAGAAGGCCAACTCCTTCACTAGGGACCAAGTTCAACAAAAATTTCCTCACCTCATGGGGGCTCTACACGCAATGGGGACCATTTCTTCCTAAGGATGGAGGACTTATCTAGGTGGATATTGGTGGACACCCACCTATTCCATATATACCTCCAGTTTCTTTCATTTGTTTCCTTTTTTATTGTAACATTTACTATTTTTAGCAATTTAGCAGTTTTTCGAGTCCTGAACTTCCGGAGCAGTTTTGACCCCCTAAACAATGTTTTTTGAGGTCTAAAACAGACTCATGTTGCCTATGGCTATAGGACTATCGCAAATCCTATAGTATTCAGAGACATTTCCAACAAGGTATCATACATGCCAAATGGAGATAACATGACCAAGTTACGACCCTGGGAAGTTGGTTGCCCAACTAACCCCAACGATGCCCACAAACTCTTGGTGTTCCATCTCATGGGGTTAGGGTTTTGGTTTTTTAGAGTTTTCCCTTGTTTTTCAATAATAAATAATCCCTTGAGCCTCATTATAACACAGTCGAGAGGCATGTAGCTGCCACATCTCTCGTTAAAGATAAACAACCATTGCTCAAGCTTCTTTTTTTTTCATTTTTGTATGTAAGCATATTTCAGTTCTTTGATATTAATGAAATGAAGTTTTATTTTTTTTGCATCTCTGTGTATATGGGTATTTATGTATTTTTTTTTATTCCTGCATAAGTCTGGATCAAGATTCAACAATATCTTTAGCTTTAATCATCAACAACACAAAATTCTTACTAGCATTCACAAGCCTTTTCATTTGACAAACACTAACAAGATATAAGTTCATCTTCTTGTGATGTTCTCTAACAATATACTCAACTCCATCTTTGAAAATATGATATTTGTTCTCATGACGATAGAATATGGCTTTTCGGTCATATAAGTATGGACTCCCTAAGACAATCCCATAAATATCAAGTGGTACAACAACAAGCTCTACCTCATCTATAAAATTAGCAGTGATGGAAAATTTGAGTTTATATTTTCTTGTAACTTGAAATTTGGCATCATCACATACCCAACCCAAAGGGTAAGGTTTTGGATGAGGTGTATTCTCTAAATTAAGTTTCTTGACAATTTCTTATGAGATAAGATTGACTTGAGATCCACTACCAAATAATGTATCAACCTTTGTATGTTTTTTAATGACCTTGATATGGAAAATATCATTTCCTTCTTTATCATTTTGAGATTCAATAGGCTTACTAGAAGAACTAGTACTTGCATTAGAAGGTATACCTTTAATTCCCTTGGCTGTGATTTTGGTTTCATCATGTAACACCCCTCTGTTGTATGTAACACATTGTTGCTATCATGTCGGACCTAAGTTAAGATTGAGCTGTAATAGAAAATCTAGGTCTGAGGTGTAACAATGAAAGTAAATACATTATTATTGAATAAATAAAGATAATTTAATCACTTGGAAAATGAGACACCAAGAGATGAGATTCTTACCAAATAAAATCCCATTGATGAATGGGAATGGATCATTCTTTCATGATAAGACTTCTAGACCAAATTCTAGATAAGCTTAATGTAATGGGAGATAAATATCCATTAATTTACTTAGCTGGAGAAAGATACTAAGTTTAAGAAAAAACATAAAACCCTTGCAGGAGAGAAAAGAAAGCTTTTATGGGAAACGCCTCGCGAGAGATAAAGGCAAGCTTTTATGGGAAAATCCTAGGAAAATGGATAAAAATATCCACCCAAAAGCGGGACGCTGCTAAAGGAAATCATATAATGAAATAGGGTATTAAATACCCATTGAAGAGATCAACAGGGGGCAGTTGATCGATTGTAAGAAATTTTGGCTCGAGGGTGAACTGGAGGAAGTCAGTTCTAGGTTGGGTAGCGATGCTCATTTTTTCCAAGTGACATTCTTTCGGCTAATCTGGTTTGATTTAAGTGCATAGGATGTTTTGTATGTTGGCTCCTTACTCTTCATGTTGTCAAATCTTTAAGCATATGTGTATAATTTCATGTGTTATACGAGATAATTGAACACTTATACGTGTGACAACTATTGTATAAATTTAATCGAAGTTAAATTTAGTGATGGGAGCATATTAGGTGTTTGTTAATATTGGGTCAAGGAGGTATGTGAAAAATGGTATCATAGCACTAAGTTCAAATATTATGGCCTAAGGATCAACCCACATTTGTAAGATATGAATGAGTTGTAGGTCCTGTTAGTTTCAGTCTTGTTTGCATGTCACCAGTGATCGAATATGCTTTTACCAAGTCTGTCAGGAGTCTCAAAGTCAAATTTTACCATGTCACTTGGTTTATAGAGTAAAATTTGGTCATTGTTTAGTTGGTCTCGAAATGATTTTAGTCTTTATATGTTGGTCACCTACCTCATTCAGATGAAGGTGTCATAATAAAAAGAAGGTTTCCATTTTATCAGTCATTATGATCATTCCATTCAGTTTCAAGTGTTTATTAGGTCATTAGGGTTTCAAGGTCCATCATCATCATCATCATGTGTAAATCCAGCATTAAATAAAGCATGACAAGCAGCTCTTTGAAATTAACTTGATGAGTTTTCACAAGTTCATCATGATTTCAATTTCAAAGGCTCCAAGAGAAGAAGTTTCAGTGTTCAAAAAGTGAAAATTCAGCCCAGGTTTCAACTCTCCAAGGTGACTCAGTCTTAAAATTGAAAAATCAGTTTTTTGAAACGCTTGTGGGGCCCATTTCTTTTCAAAAGGAAAACTAACTTCCCTATATAAACCCAAAAAGCCCCAAACTCACTTTATTTGCCTTTTATTCCCCTTTGTGCATCAGGATCTCTCATCCATTGGTGAGAAAAACTCGATTTTTTAAGCAAAATTAGCAAAAAATTCAAGGCACTACACTTCCAGAGACTGTGTTGTGCTTCTAAGGCCAACACTGCGCTTCTAGACACTATGTTGCGCTTGTGCCAGAGAAGCTCAAAACCATCCAGAAACTCACCCAAATGGAAATTTAATGCTCAAATTGTTTTCTTGCTAACCTAGACTCCTCTACAAGTAAGTACATCACCTTACTTACCTTTTTATTTACCAATATGGATTCAAGCTTAAGATTTTTTTCATTTAGGGTTTTTAGTGAATTTTTCATGAAATGAGCTAGGGTTGATGATGGTTGGTCTAGTTTTCATATGTTAAACATGTAAAACTATCATTCTACACCTCTACACATGTTTAATATACATTATGAACCATTGAACCAACTGAAAATCACCAAATTACTTCACCAAAAATGAAACCCTAGCTCATTCCTAAGGAATTTGGACAATTTTCCTAGAAACTTTGTTTTTCATTTTTCACAAATACTCCTGTCCTTCATTCCACCTCATTTCATTTTCATAAGTTTCTCACAGTCCATATCCACCTCCTAGAAATTCCCTTGCCATTTTTTCCACTCCACCTACCCATCATTTCATTTTTCACTCATCCCTCACTATTTTTTCTCATTTTCCTACTACTAGGGTTTCCGTCATCATGGAAGGAGATTCTTCACCAAAAAGGAAGAAACACCATTAAGGAGGAAAAATTCTTAGATATGAACCATCCAACTGCAATGAGATCAATGCATCACCCTTTATAAAACAGTGTTTTGAAGATGTGAATTGTCTAGATTTTTGCAAAAGGGTGTGTGAAGTAGGTTTCCATGAACAGTTGACAGATTGGGTTGCTACTCATTTGAAAGGAGAAAGTTCCATTATTGTTGGTGTTGAGTTCACATTTTCAGTGGCTTCTAATTCAATTGCTACAGGGATACTATATCATGGTGAATATTGGTTTAAGGGGATGAACTTAGATCTTGTACATTACAGGTCCTTCTTGAAAACACCATACAGGGAGACTCATACACATATCATACCTTTTAGATACCTGTTGGAGAAGTATGCTCCATTGATGAAAGTTGTCATGAAATTATTCACATGCGAATGAAGGTTCTCTAGACTATATGCCTTTCACATCCAGCTTCTAATGCACTTTACAGCTCATAAACCTCTAAACATGTGCAACTATCTATGTAGGATCCTTTCCAAGATGTCAGATAAGGTGCATGTGAAAAACAAAGAACACTATCCTAGTCTCTTTCATCATAGTTTGATCAAGATTGTAGTGCTCCATCAACTTGCAAAGAAGAACATGACATGGGATTCTTTCTTGGAGGCAGCTTTGAAATGGCATGAATCCAATGTTTCAGTTCAACATTGAAGCATGCCAACACAACAAATGGAGGTTGGGTCTTCAAGAAAATCAATGGAGATTCCTAAATCACCTAGACCTAAGGTGACTAGGATGTACAGAAGAGGAAAATGGCTTTTTTTTTACTTCTCATGGTGAAAAAGGGGCCAAGCCTTCTACATCACCAAAACATGGGTCACCAGTGTAGGATAAAGCTTTGGTTGAGCATGAGTTTGCGTTAGTAGACTTAGAAGCAGAAAATGAGCCCTCAAGCATGCAGCAGATTATCAAAGACAAAGACTATCAGATCAGAGAACTCATGGACAACATGACAAGGGCAAGGTTTGTCATTTCATTCTTAGAACAAGAAAATAGTTAGTTAAAGGCAAATCAACTTATCATGGAAAAGGAGCAAGCTAAACAATTGCAACAAGCAAGCAAGGGAAAAGCAGATTTGGAAATCAATGAGCCTGAAGGAACTCAAGGACAAGGTAAGAAAATGAGGCTAAGAACCAAAGGGCTTAAGAAAGCATTGAAAGAGGAGAAAAAAACACATCTTGTTGGATGAGAAACTAGAGTTAGAAGACAGAATTGCCTTAGAGGTCAATGAAGATAGGGAGTATTGGTTAGACAAGGTAAATGACCACTTGGAGAAGCTTCTAGACAAGGCCAATAGAGACAACCAACTACTAAGGCATATGGCACATCACTACCAGGCCAAGAATATGATTTGCAATGTCAAGGTCAAACAGCTGGAAAACAAGCTCAAAGAAGCCCTAAAGGACCAAAATGAGAAGGGTAACTTAGAGATGCTTGTTGAAGAATCCATGAGGGCTTAATATACCTCATTTTACATCTTTTGACCAATTTTGAAGAAATTCTAAACATTTTTTGTTTTTTGGATATTTTGGTGCCTTATGCAGAAATTTGGCCAGTCACAGAAGCGCAGCGCCTTGGCACTGCGCTTTTTCCTCAGGCACTCAAATCAGAAATGGCTTGCATTTTTGGAAAGCCCTTGGCATCCTCTCAAAACCAATTTCTTCATATTTTCCAAAGAGGGCCTAAATTTTGAGAAAAAAGGGAAAAAGTGGTCAAAAATCAGCTTTCTGGACCTCTTTTTGACAAGCATTGCGCTTCTGGAGAGACCTTGGGAGAAAGATTTTTTTAAGGCCTTCCCATGGGTCATTTTCAAAAATTCAAGGTGTTATGGAAACTAGACTTGAAAATATTGTTGATCGTTCTTTTAGATCTTCATTTGGATGTCAGGAAGGAACCTTAAAGTGGGCTCAAAGTCGGTGTTGCGCTTCTACAATTTCGTGTGTTTTTTTTATTTAAAATTTCACTATGTAAATTTCCTAGTTTTTAGTTTGACTTGGTCAAAGTCAAAAATCTTGATGTAATTGAACTTGATTCAAGGTTAGATGATGTAAGAATGAATAAATCCACATGATAGATTGTTTTTGATGTTTAATAGGCCTCATTAAGGAAGCAGAATCCAAAACAAAGTCTCCAAGAAGTGTTTGTGTTTAACCTTCTCACTCTCACCTGTTGGTTGAGAGAATCTTGGAATCAGTTAAACCACCTAGGAATTTGAATCCTGAAAATGGGGAAGTGATCTAATGGAGTCTATATGTATCATTTCTCTTTGAGAGAGAGGGGTTGGACTTTTGTGGAGGAGGCTTGTATGTTTATGTTCTCTTCAGCTAATACAGGAGCAGTTCCAGCTATTTTTCAGGAACTCTAGTTCAGTGAGTCTATGGTGTTTGTTTACTCTTTCTATTATTTTCTAATGGATAAATCATGTTTCTTCACATGCTTTGTTTTCTTTCTATGAATTTCCTTGCAGTTGTATAGATAGGATTCTTGATTTCAAGCTCTTTTTATGTGGAATTCATAGTTGTGTTTATTTTCTTCTAAAGCTAATGAATTCATACTTTCTTATGCTCATTAGTCTCTTCAAAACTCTCTAATATATGCTACATTGACAACATTTCAAGTATACCATAGCCCATTGATACCTAGCTCATTTCTATACTTGTCTCTGCATTCCTGGAGCCTAGACCTAATCACTTGCTCTAAACTCTAGCCTAGCAAACCTTAAACTCCTAAATTCACAAATACACAAACAAACATGCATATCTAGCCTAAAAACTTTGTTCTTTAAAGCCATTCATTTATAAATATTGTGAGAGATCCCTCTCTGGTTCAGTAGGGCTAGATACTGAGCTAAAAGTGGTTCGAGGTTACCTCTCTCGATCTCCTCCTCAGCCTAAGAAATTGTAGGGGATAAAAATTTTGGCGTCGTTGCTGGGGAACGTAAGATCATATCTTCCCTGGGAAAGAACGACAAAGATCAAATCTGATTGCTAATGGTGAACAGTGATCAGACACAGAAAGGTTGTGCATCTTTCACCTAGCAACTCGAATGTCGAAGAATCCAAAGGTTTAGAATTCTAATGGCGACTCCATTGTTCAAAAACTAGCAGTTTGAAGAACTTCTTGGTGACTTAACTTTTTTCAAGATGGATTCAACTGCTCGTAGGTATGCTCCCATGAATCGAGCTCATATTCCTAGTTTTTTGAATCGTATTCCTTGTATAGATTGGCAAACAAGGTTGCTAAAGTTTAAAGGTCGGGATGGAGAAGATGCTAGTTTGCATTTGGTCAAATTTCATTTTCATATTCACAGATTAAAGACTAAGTTTCCTGAAGATTGTCTAATGAAGATCTTCATGGCTAGCCTAGAGGAAATAGCGAGGAAATGGTATGAGAGTCTACCATTTGCTGGTTTATATTCTCTAAAGGATTTTCATTCAGTTTTATTTCAACATTATCAAAGATGCAATTTTTCCTTATCAATGATAGATAGTTGTTGTGAGATTTCTGAAAATTTCATTAAATTTATTGAAAATTTGTATGGGGATGAAGAATGTATGGAAGAAGATATATTAGAAGCCCTTTATGATTTTTCCTCCCAACAAGAATTAGTAGTTTCCTCCTTGGATGAAACAGACTGGGATCAAAATAGAGAAAGGCCTATTCCTGATATTGAAAATGAAAATCACCAAGCCAATGTTGATTTCTATAAAACTCAATGTTCTCCAATATCTGAAGCTGAAATAGATCAGCTCTTGAAAAACCATGTTACAGCCCAAGTTAAGGCAAGTTTGCAGTGCTCACAGACTCAAGAATGTGTAAGAGAATTTCTTCCATTATTGAAAATGAAAATCTGGGTCTAAATGATGATAGTCATGAGACTGATGAAACTATACAAGAATTTGTTGTGAGTAAGCCAATTTTTGATGTAGATTTCCTGCAAGGAGATCAACTAACAGGGACTGTTTTCTTTCATGAAGAGGATAGGGCTGACATGTTTAATAATCTTGAAGAATGTGTTATGTTCAAAGATGATTTAGACTATGAATTGGAAGAATATGAGTCTGAGATAGATAGTATGCCAGATATATAATGAGAGTTGCTCATGCTTGATGAATTTGCAGCCAACACTCAGGTAGCAAAAAGTCATACTTCCCTATGCCTTCCTATGAATCAACAACCAAGTATTCTTTTAGATCAAAATGAAAGGAGTACTTGTATCTTTGTTGGATTTCAAGACAAGGTAACACTTCAATTTTTTAAGGATCCTCACACTGATTTGTTGTAGCCATTTGGGAAGATGAATTTTCTTGTATTTATGGATCATGTGCACATGTTCAGTGGACATTTGGAGTGGCCTAGATTTTGTTTTTTATTCCTACTCAAGGAAAGTACGAGCATGATTCAAGTAGGTAGCCATCTGCTCAATTGGTTACACTTGAGGGATCATTACACATGATTGTATATACATCTTCAGTAGGTGGGTGGCTATCATTAGGATTTGAAGCCCGAGGTGAAGACCCTAAGATCCCGATGGTCTGCTGCCATAAGTAAGTTTAGTCAGCATGTTTTTTTTTATAGTCAAGTTAGTCAGTCAGTTTTATGTTTGATTTTAGTCTTTGCATTTTGACTCCATGCCCATTGAACAAGGCTACTAGGTCTATGGTGTTCTTGACACCTCCAAGGAGCTGCCATCCCCAACTAGAGCCAATGTTAGTTTCAGTCTTGTTTTCCTATCACCAGTGATCAAATATGCTTTTACCAAGTCTGTCAGGAGTCTCAAAGTCAAATTTTACCATGTCACTAGGTTTACAAAGTAAAATTTGGTCACTGGTTAGTTGGTCTAGGAATGATTTTAGTCTTTTGGAAAAGTCACATATGTTGGTCACCTACCTCATTCAGATGAAGGTGTCATAATAAAAAGAAGGTTTCCATTTTATCAGTCATCATCATCATTCCATTCAGTTTCAAGTTTTCATTAGGTCATTAGGGTTTCAAGATCCATCATCATCATCATGTGTAAATCCAACATTAAATAAAGCATGACAAGTAGCTCTTTGACATTAACTAGATGAGTTTTCACAAGTTCATCATGATTTCAGTTTCAAAGGCTCCAAGAGAAGAAGTTTTAGTGTTCAAAAAGTGAAAAATGTAGCCAAGGTTTCAGCTCTCCAAGGTGACTCAATCTTAAAAGTGAAAAATCAGTTTTTTGAAAGGTTTGTGGGACCCATTTCTTTTCAAAAGGAAAACTAACTTGCCTATATAAACCCAAAAATCCCCAAACTCATTTTATTTGTCTTTTATTCCCCTTCGTGCATCGGTCTCTCTTAAACATTGGCAAGAAAATCTCAGGTTTTTAGGCAAAATTAGCAAAAAATTCAAGGTGTTGCGCTTCTTGAGATTGCGTTGGGCTTCTGAGGTCAGAGTTGCGCTTCTGCACACTGTGCTGCACTTCCAGAGACTGCGTTGTGCTTGTGCCAGAGCAGCTCAAAACCGTCCAAAAACTCACCGAAATTGAAATTTCAAGCTTTCAAATTGTTTTCTTGCTAACCTAGACTCCTCTACAAGTACATCACCTTACTTGCCTTTTTATTTAGCAAGATGGATTAAAGCTTAAGATTTTTTCATTTAGGGTTTTTAGTGAATTTTTCATGAAATGAGCTAGGGTTGATGATGGCTAGTCTAGTTTTCATATGTTAAACATGTAAAACTATCATTCTACACCTCTACACATGTTTAATATCCATTATGAACCATTGAACCAACTGCAAATCACCAAATTACTTCACCAAAAATGAAACCCTAGCTCATTCCTAAGGAATTTGGACAGATTTCCTAGAAACTTTGTTTTTCATTTTTCACAAATACTCCTGTCATTCATTCCACCTCATTTCATTTTCATAAGTTTCTCGCAGTCCATATCCACCTCCTAGAAATTCTCTTGCCATTTTTTTCAATCCACCTACCCATCATTTCATTTTTCACTCACCCCTCACTGTTTTTTCTCATTTTCCTGCTGCTAGGGTTTTTGTCATCATGGAAGGAGATTCTTCACCAGAAAGGAAGAAACACCATAAGGGAGGAAAAATTCTCAGATATGAACCATCCAACTGCAATGAGATCAATGCATCACCCTTTATCAAACAGTTCTTTGAAGATGTGAATTGTCTAGATTTTTGCAAAAGGGTGTGTGAAGTAGATTTCCATGAACAGTTGACAGATTAGGTTGCTACTCATTTGAAAGGAGAAATTGCCATTAATACTGGTGTTGAGTTCACATTTTCAGTGGCTTCTATTTCACTTGCTACAGGGATACCAGATCATGGTGAATATTGGTTTAAGGGGATGAACTTAGATCTTGTACATTACAGGTCCTTCTTGAAAACACCATACAGGGAGACTCATACACATATCATACCTTTTAGATACCTGTTGGAGAAGTATGCTCCATTGATGAAAGTTGTCATGAAATTCTTCACATGTGAAGGAAGGTTCTCTAGACTATATGCCTATCACATCCAGCTTCTAATGCACTTTACAGCTCAGAAACCTCTAAACATGTGCAACTATCTATGTAGGAGCCTTTCCAAGATGTCAGAGAAGGTACAAGTGAAAAACAAAGAACACTATCCTAGTCTCTTTCATCATAGTTTGATCAAGATTGTAGTGCTCCATCAACTTGTAGAGAAGAACATGACATGGGATTCTTTCTTGGAGGCAACTTTGAAATGGCATGAATCCAATGTTTCAGTTCAGCATTGAAGCATGCCAACACAGCAAATGGAGGTTGGGTCTTCAAGAAAATTAGTGGAGATTCCTAAAGCACCTAGACCTGAGGTGACTAGGATGTACAAAAGAGGAAAAAGGCTTGTGTTTACTTCTCATGGTGAGAAAGGGGCCAAGCCTTCTACATCAGCAAAACAGGGGTCACCAGTGCAGGATAAAGATTTGGTTGAGCATGAGTTTGAGTTAGTAGACTTAGAAGCAGAAAATGAGCCCTCAAGCATGCAGTATATTATCAAAGACAAAGAATCTCAGATCATAAAACTCATGGACAACATGGCAAGGGCAAGGTTTGTCATTTCATTCTTAGAATAAAAAAACAGTCAGTTAAAGGCAAAGCAACTTATCATGGAAAAGGAGCAAGCTAAAATATTGCAGCAAGCAGGCAATGGAAAAGTAGTCTTGGAAATCAATGAGCCTGAAGGAACTCAAGGAAAAGGTAATAAAATGAGGCCAAGAACCAAAGGGCTTAAGAAAGCATTAAAAGAGGAGAAAAAACACATCTTGTTGGATGAGAAACTAGAGTTAGAAGACAAAATTGCCTGAGAGGTCAATGAAGATAGGGAGTATTGGTTAGACAAGATAAATTACCACTTGGAGAAGCTTCTGGACAAGACCAATAGAGACAACCAACTACTAAGGCATATGGCACATCACTACCAGGCCAAGAATATGATTTGCAATGTCAAGGTCAAACCACTGGAAAACAAGCTCAAAGAAGCCCTAAAGGACAAAATGAGAAGGGTAACTTAGAGATGCTTGTTGAAGCATCCATGAGGGCTTAATATACCTCATTTTACATATTTTGACCAATTTTGAATAAATTCTAAACATTTTTTGTTTTTTGGATATTTTGGTGCCTTATGCAGAAATTTGGCCAGCGCTTTTTCATCAGGCACTCAAATCAGAAATGGCTTGCAATTTTGTAAATCCCTTGGCATCCTCTCAAAAACCATTTCTTCATATTTTCAAAAGGGCCTAAATTTTGATCAAAAAGGGAAAAGGTGGTCAAAAATCAACTTTCTGGACCTCTTTTTGACAGGCACTGCACTTCTGGAGAGACCTTAGGAGATTGAATTTTGAAGGCCTTCCCATGGGTAATTTTCAAAAATTCAAGGTGTTATGGAAACTAGACTTGAAAATATAGTTGAGCATTATTTCATAACTATATTTGGACCTCAGGAAGGCACCTTAAACTGGGTTCAAAGTTGGCATTGCACTTCTACAATTTTGTGTGTGTTTTTTATTTAAAATTTCACTATGTAAATTTCTTAGATTTTAGTTTGACTTGGTCAAAGTCAAAACTCTTGATGTAATTGAACTTGGTTCGAGGTTAGATGATGTAAGCATGAAATAATGCACATGATAGGTTTCTTTTTATGTTTAATAGGCCTCATTAAGGAAGCAAAATCCAAAACAAAGTCTCCAAGAAGTGTTTGTGTTTAACCTTCTCACTCTCACCTGTTGGTTGAGAAAATCTTGGAATCAGTTCCATCACCTAGGAATTCAACTCCTAAAGGTGGGTAAGTGGTCTAATGGAGTCTATATGAATCATTTTTCTTTGAGAGAGAGGGGTTGGACTTTTGTGGAGGATGCTTGTATGTTTATGTTCTCTTCAGCCAATACAGGAGCAGTTGCAGCTATTTTTCAGGAACTCTAGTTCAGTGAGTCTATGGTGTTTGTTTACTCCTTCTATCAATTTCTAATGGATAAATCGTGTTTCTTCACATGCTTTGTCTTCTTTCTATGAATTTCCTTGCAATTATATAGACAAGATTCTTGATTTCAAGCTTTGTTTATGTGGAATTCATAGTTATGTTTATTTTCTTCTAAAGCTAATGAATTCATACTTTCTTATGCTCATTAGTCTCTTCAAAACTCTCTAATATATGCTACATTGACAACATTTCAAGTATACCATAGCCCACTGATACCTAGCTCTTTTCTATAATTGTCTCTGCATTCGTGGAGCCTAGACCTAATCACTTTCTCTAAACCCTAGTCCAGCAAACCTTAAAATCCTAAATTCACAAATACACAAAAAAACATGCATATCTAGCCTAAAAACTTTGTTCTTTAAAGATATTCATTGATAAATATTGTGAGAGATCCCTCTCTGGTTCAGTAGGGCTAGCTATTGAGTTGAAAGTGGTTCGAGGTTACCTCTTTCGATCTCCTCCTTAGCCTAGGAAATTGTAGGGGATAACATTTTTGGTGTCGTTGCCGAGGAAGGAAAGATCATATCTTCCCTGGGAAAGAATGACAAAGATCAGATCTAATTGTTGATGGTGAACAGTGATCAAACACAAAAAGGTTGTGCATCTTTCACCTGGCGACTCCAGTGTCGAAGAATCCAAAGGTTTAGAAATCTAATGGCGACTCCACTGTTCAAAAACTAGTAGCTTGAAGAACTTCTTGGTGACTTAACTTTTTTCAAGATGGATTCAACTACTCGAAGGTATGCTCCCATGAATCAAGCTCATATTCCTAGTTTTCCGGATCATATTCCTTGAATAGATTGGCAAACAGAAGTTTAAAGGTCGGGATGGAGAAGATGCTACTTTGCATTTGGTCAAATTTCATTTTTCATATTCATAGATTAAAGACTAAGTTTCTTGAAGATTGTCTGATGAAGATCTTCATGGCTAGCCTGGAGGAAATAGTGAGGAAATGGTATGGGAGTCTACCATATGCTAGTTTATATTCTCTAAAGGATTTTCATTCAGTTTTCTTTCAACATTATCAAAGCTGCAATTTTTCCTTATCAATGATGGATAGTTGTTGTGAGATTTCTGAAAACTTCATTAAATTTATTGAAAATTCGTATGCGGATGAAGAATGTATGGAAGAAGATATATTAGAAGCCCTTTATGAGTTTTCCTCCCAACAAGAATTAGCAGTTTCCTCCTTGGATGAAACAGATTGGGATCAAAATAGAGAAAGGCCTATTCCTGATATTGAAAATGAAAATCACCAAGCCAATGTTGATTTCTATAAAACTCAATGTTCTCCTCTATCTGAAGATGAAATAGATCAGCTCTTGAAAAACCATGTTACAGCCCAAGTTAAGGCAGGTTTGCAGTGCTCACAAACTCAAGAATGTGTAAGAGAAATTTATTCCATTATTGAAAATGAAAATCTAGGTCTAAATGGCGACAGTCATGAGACCGATGAAACTATACAAGAATTTGTTGTGAGTAAGCCAATTTGTGATGTAGATTTCCTATAAGGAGATCAACTAACAGGGACTGTTCTTTTTCATGAATAGGATAGGGTTGACATGTTTAATAATCTTGAAGAATGTGTTATGTTCAAAGATGATTTAGACTAAGAATTGGAAGAATATGAGTCTGAGATAGATAGTATGCTAGAGATAGAATCAAAGTTACTCATGCTTGAAGAATTTGCAGCCAACACTCAAGTAGAAGAAAGTCATACTTCCCTATGCCTTCCTATGGAACAACAACCAAGTATTCTTTCATATCAAAATGAAAGGAGTACTTGTATCTTTTTTGGATTTCAAGACAATGTAACATTTCAGATTTTTAAGGATCCTTACACCGATATATTGCAGCCATCTGGGAAAATGATTTTTCTTTTATTTATGGATCATGTGCACATGTTCAGTGGACACTTGGAGTGACCTAGCTTTTGTTTTTTCTGCCTGCTCAAGGAAAGTACGAGCATGATTCAAGTAGGTAGCCATATGCTCGATTGGTTACACTGGAGGGATCATTACACATGATTGTATATACATCTTCAGCAGGTGGGTGGCTATCATCAGGATTTGAAGCTTGAGGTGAAGGCCCTAAGATCCCGATGGTACGCTGCCATAAGTAAGTTTAGTAAGTATGTTTTTTTATAGTCAAGTCAGTCAGTTTTTTGTTCGAGTTTAATCCCCAGCTAGACCCGATGTTAGTGTCAGTTTTGTTTGCCTGTAACCAGTGACCAAATATGGTTTTACCAAGTGTGTCGGGAGTCTCAAAGTCAAATTTTACCATGTCACTAGGTTTACAGAGTAAAATTTGGTCACTGGTTAGTTGGTCTAGGAATGATTTTAGTCTTTTGGGAAAGTCACATATGTTGGTAACCTACCTCATTCAGATGAAGGTGTCATAATAAAATGAAAGTTTCCATTTTATCAGTCACTATCATCATTTCATTTAGTTTCAAGTTTTAATTATGTCATTAGGGTTTCAAGGTCCATCATCATCATCATGTGTAAATCTAGCATTAAATAAAGCATGACAAGCAGCTTTTTGACATTAACTTGATGAGTTTTCACAAGTTCTTCATGATTTCAGTTTCAAAGGCTCCAGGAGAAGAAGTTTCAGTGTTCAAAAAGTGAAAATGCAGCCCAAGTTTCAACTCTCCAAGGTGAATCGATCTTAAAAGTGAAAAAAACAGTTTTTTGAAATGCTTGTGGGGCCCATTTCTTTTCAAAAGGAAAACTAACTTGCCTATATAAACCCAAAAATCCCCAAACTCACTTTATTTTCCTTTTATTCCCCTTTGTGCATCGAGCTCTCTCATCCATTGGCAAGAAAAACTCAGGTTTTAAGGCAAAATTAGCAAAAAATTCAAGGCATTGCAATTCCATAGATTGCGCTGCGCTTCTGAGGCAGGCGTTGCACTTCTAGACACTGCGTTGTGCTTCCAGAGACTGCATTGTGCTTGTGCTAGAGCAGCGCAAAACCATCCAAAAACTCACCCAAATTGAAATTTCAAGCTTTCAAATTGTTTTCTTGCTAACCTAGACTCCTCTACAAGTAAGTACATCACCTTACTTACCTTTTTATTTACCAATATGGATTCAAGCTTAAGATTTTTTTCACTTAGGGTTTTTAGTGAATTTTTCATGAAATGAGCTAGGGTTGATGATGGCTGGTCTAGTTTTCATATGTTAAACATGTAAAACTATCATTCTACACCTCTACAAATGTTTAATATACATTATGAACCATTGAACCAACTACAAATCACCAAATTACTTCACCAAAAATGAAACCCTAGCTCATTCCTAAGGAATTTGGATAGTT
This sequence comes from Pinus tabuliformis, assembly GCA_031772625.1. NCBI lineage: Eukaryota > Viridiplantae > Streptophyta > Pinopsida > Pinales > Pinaceae > Pinus > Pinus tabuliformis. Next base: position 221,918,574 of record CM062809.1, on the reverse strand, counting down.
TTCCTTGAAACTCTATTTTTCATTTTTCACAAATACTCTTGTCCTTCATTGCACCTCATTTCATTTTTATAAGTTGCTCACAGTCCATGTCCACCTCCTAGAAACTCCCTTGCCATTTTTTCCACTCCACCTACCCATCATTTCATTTTTCACTCATCCCTCACTGTTTTTTCTCATTTTCCTGTTGCTAGGGTTTTTGTCATCATGGAAGGAGATTCTTCACTAGAAAGGAAGAAACACCACAAGGGAGGAAAAATTCTCAGATATGAACCATCCAACTACAATGAGATCAATGCATCACCCTTTATCAAACAATGCTTTGAAGATGTGAATTGTCTAGATTTTTGCAAAAGGGTGTGTGAAGTAGGTTTCCATGAACAGTTGATAGATTGGGTTGCTACTCATTTGAAAGGAGAAAGTGCCATTATTGTTGGTGTTGAGTTCACATTTTCAGTGGCTTCTATTTCACTTGCTACAGGGATACCAGATCATGGTGAATATTGGTTTAAGGGGATGAACTTAGATCTTGTACATTACAGGTCCTTCTTGAAAACACCATACAGGGAGACTCATACACATATCATACCTTTTAGATACCTGTTGGAGAAATATGCTCCATTGATGAAAGTTGTCATGAAATTCTTCACATGTGAAGGAAGGTTATCTAGACTATATGCCTATCACATCCGGCTTCTAATGCACAGAAACCTCTAAACATGTGCAACTATCTATGTAGGAGCCTTTCCAAGATGTCAAATAAGATGCAAGTGAAAAACAAAGAACACTATCCTAGTCTCTTTCATCATAGTTTGATCAAGACTGTAGTGCTCCATAAACTTGTACCGAAGAACATGACATGGGATTCTTTCTTGTAGGCAGCTTTGAAATGGCATGAATCCAATGTTTTAGTTCAGCATCCAAGCATGCCAACACAACAAATGGAGATTGGGTCTTCAAGCAAATTAGTGGAGATTCCTAAAGCACCTAGACCTGAGGTGACTAGGATGTACAAAAGAGGAAAAAGGCTTGTGTTTACTTCTCATGGTGAGAAAGGGGTCAAGCCTTATACATCACCAAAACAGGGGTCACCAGTGCAGGATAACGATTTGGTTGAGCATGAGTTTGAGTTAGTAGACTTAGAAGAAGAAAATGATCCGTCAATCATGCAATAAATTATCAAAGACAAAGAATCTCAGATCAGAGAACTCATGGACAACATGGCAAGGGCAAGGTTTGTCATTTCATTCTTAGAACAAGAAAACAATCAGTTAAATGCAAAGCAACTTATCATGGAAAAGGAGCAAGATAAACTATTGCAGCAAGCAGGCAAGGGCAAAGCAGCCTTGGAAATCAATGAGCCTGAATGTTAAAATTTGCAACTAGAGCGAAACTCCATTTGGGTCATCTTATTAATGGCAACTGATATTTTTCTTGGATCCCTCTCATCGAGAGGTGTAGGATTGATCTAAAGATCATCCAATTTCAATAAGTATTCATGGAGATATAAATTTATTTGTGTTATGGGACAATTCGTCAAGGTCGGCTAGCAACCAAATAAACCCCACTTATGCTCAACGTTTTAGTATAAATATAGGTGGCCTTCAAGTCATTTCTACACACTCACTTGGGATATCTTCCTCTCTATTTTTATTTGGGTTTTAGTAGGAGGAGAGATCCTAAGGGATAACGTTGCCCTAATGGAGAAAGGCTCTACGCTGCCCTAATGATGAAGCCCTAATGTAGTTAATCAAAGAAGGCTTTACGCAGTCGTAGGAAGAGACACCTCTACGCAGTCAAGACGGGTTCTACGTTGTCTTAATGGAGATGATATTCCCTAGCCGCAGTCAAATCTAGGAACTCTAACCAACTGTCAAGGAAGGGCTAATGTTGCCCTATACACAGTGCTAAAAGGAGGTAGATCTTGCCTTACCTTAGCCGCAGTAAGGGAGGGTCTTAGCTGCAGGAAAGGGAGAGATTTGGTCGCAGTCAAAGGAGAGCTCTAACAGTGTTAAGGAGGAGATAATACGTAGTCCAGAAAGGTGCCTTAGCCGCAGTCTAAGGAGGCTTAATGAGCAGCAAGTAAAGGCCCTGATCCGCAGCCCTAGCCACAGTCTAAGGAGGCCTAACGGAAAGCAAGTAAAGGCCCTAATTCGTATCCCTAGCCACAGTCTAAGGAGGCCTAACGAGCAGCAAGTAAGGGCACTAATTCACAGTCCAATCAAGGATACCTAGCCGTTGTTTTATCTATAATACATATCCCTTATCAACAACATAAGGAGGCCAATCCCTATGTATGTTGTAGGTGACAACATGGAAATCTAAGTGTTGTAGGTGCCTATGTGTGTTGTAGGTGACAACATGGAAATCTAAGTGTTGTAGGTGTCTATGTGTGTTGTAGATGACAACATGGAAATCTAAGTGTTGTAGGTGATAGCATGTTAAATAAAACAGTTACAAGGCATGAGTTAAGGACTAGGAATTCACTGTCATAAAGAAGAAGTAGTGAAGTCTGATCTCTAGGTTGTATGTGAACACATGACAATGACATCTTCAGTCTGATGTATGGCATGTCAAATATATACATGTTGTAGTAAATGGAGAACAGTCTTGTGGAAGGCAGAGACAACCTTCCTTTAGAGGACAATTGCATAGAAATCAAGGCAGACATTGTGACTGTTAGTTGACTTCACTTTGGAGGACTCTAGCTACTCTGCTAGGCTGTAAGCCATAGCAAGCAGCTAAGACTGGTGAGTGTAAATGATTACAACATATTGGATGTAGTGATGGATGTAGCATGATGAGTGCAACATTGGGTGCAGATCAGTGATGAGAGTAGCTCAATGATTGGGAGCAATACAATGACAGGTGCAACAGTATGAAGTGTACAACATGGTCATTAGGTCCAGCACTGTGATGATGGGTGCAGCATGGTGATGAGATGCAGCACGATGATAGGTGAAGGAGTCACCTTGGAGAATCAGTTGAAGCAACTTGTCTTCAACTGATCTCATGTATCATCTTGTTAGAAATGCTCTATGCTCTTATCTAGATAAGTCAAAGTGTTGACTTCTGTTGTAAATGTATTATCTCTCTCTCTCTCTCTCTCTCTCTCTCTTTGTTGAACTATTGAAGAACATATAAGAAGAATTGATCAAGGGTTTACCCACATTGGGGTTTGTCCCTAGCTAGTGCCACATCTTGTGCCCTCTTGTCTTGGCTTGTCTTCTATGATTTATGTTTATGTTCTAAGTGCAGTTTACTTTAATGTTGATGTGATTGCTAAACTTGAAAAGATATTGAGCTAATTGTGAAAATTGAAATAAATTTCTCTAAGCATAGAACATACCTAAAACTAACATTGAAGGAACTCAAGTACAAGGTAAGAAAAGGAGGCCAAGAACCAAAGGGCTTAAGAAAACATTGAAAGAGGAGAAAAAACACATCTTGCTGGATGAGAAACTAGAGTTAGAAGACATAATTGCCTTAGAGGTCAATGAAGACAGGGAGTATTGGTTAGACAAGGTAAATGACCACTTGGAGAAGATTTTGGACAAGGCCAATAGAGACAACCAGCTACTAAGGCATATGGCATATCACTACCAAGACAAGAATATGACTTGCAATGTCAAGGTCAAACAGCTGGAAAACAAGCTCAAAGAAACCCTAAAGGACCAAAATGAGAAGGGTAACTTAGATATGCTTGTTGAAGCATCTATGAGGGCTTAAAATACCTCATTTTACATCTTTTGACCAATTTTGAAGAAATTGTGAACCTTTTTGGTTTTTGGATATTTTGGTGCCTTATGCAGAAATTTGGCCAGTCATAGAAGCGCAGCGCCAAGGCGTTGCGCTTTTTCACCAGGCACTCAAATTAGAAATGGCTTGAATTTTTAGAAATCCCTTGGAGTCCTCTCAAAACCCATTTCTTCATATTTTCTAGAGAGGACCTAAATTTTGAGAAAAAAAGGGGAAAAGGTGGTCAAAAATCAGCTTTCTGGACCTCTTTTTGACAGGCGTTGTGCCTCTAGAGAGACCTCGGGAGATTGAATTTTTGAAGGACTTCCCATGGGTCATTTTCAAAAATTCAAGGTGTTTTGGAAAGTAGAATTGAAAATATAGTTGACCGTTCTTTCATATCTTCATTTGGACCTCAGGAAGGAACCATAAAGTGGTCTCAAAGTCGGAGCTGTGTTTCTATAATTTCATTTTTTTTTTATTTAAAATTTGACTATGTAAATTTCCTAGTTTTCAGTTTGACTTGGTCAAAGTCAAAACTCTTGATGTAATTGAACTTGGTTTGAGGTTAGATGATGTAAGCATGAATAAATGCACATGATAGTTTTTTTTTTAGGCCTCATTAAGGAAGCAAAATCCAAAACAAAGTCTCCAAGAAGTGTTTGTGTTTAACCTTCTCACTCTCACTTGTTAGGTGAGAGAATCTTGGAATCAGTTCCACCACCTAGGAATTCAACTCCTGGAGGCGGGTAAGTGGTCTAATGGAGTCTATATGTATCATTTCTCTTTGAGAGAGAGGGATTGGAATTTTGAAGAGGAGGCTTGCATGTTTATGTTCTCTTCAGCTAATACAGGAGCAATTGCAGCTATTTTTCAGGAACTCTAGTTCAGTGAATCTATGGTGTTTGTTTACTCTTTCTATCAGTTTATAATGGATAAATCATCTTTATTCACTTGATTTTTCTTCTTTCTATGAATTTTCTTGCAGTTATATAGACATTATTCTTGATTTCAAGCTCTGTTTATGTGGAATTCATAGTTGTGTTTATTTTCTTCTAAAGCTAATGAATTCATACTTTCTTATGCTCATTAGTCTCTTCAAAACTCTCCAATATATGCTACATTGACAACATTTCAAGTATACCATAGCCCACTGATACCTAGCTCCATTCTATACTTGTCTCTGCATTCCTAGAGCCTAGACCTAATCACTTGCTCTAAACCCTAGTCTAGCAAACCTTAAAATCCTAAATTCACAAATACACAAACAAACATGCATATCTAGCCTAAAAACTTTGTTCTTTAAAGTTATTCATTGATAAATACTATGATAGATCCCTCTTTGGTTCAGTAGGGCTAGCTACTAAGTTGAAAGTGGTTCGAGGTTACCTCTTTTGATATCCTCCTCAGCCTAGGAAATTGTAGGGGATAACAGGTCCTAAACTAGGTCCTACACAAATAAGAGGTTTCAATGAAGGGTTCAGTTATAAATATACTATAAGAAAAATATTTCAGAATCCATAAAGGTTGAAATTAAATCTTAAAATGATGTATTGGAGGAGGATATTGAAGTAATATCATATATAATATAAGATATATATATATATATATATATAGAAGAGAGAGAGAGAGAGAGAGAGATTATATTGATTACTTGAAATCAAAGGTAATTTTGAACTGAGCTTGTTTGGAATTATGGATTTTGAAATAGCTAAAGTTTGATATTTTAAATGAGGAGTGAAATCTCCCATATTTCTTGACAATCGTGTAACTAATTGTGTTTCCCATTTGCTTAAAGGGATCACTTAAAAATAGAATTAGTCCATCAGATCACTAGATATTTATTTATAAGGTATTTTTTTCATTTTTAACCGCGAAGAGAGAAACAAAAAACCATGCTTCCACCATGTTATTAATTAGGTGGCAAGAAGCCCTAATATTTTATGATGTGAATAACTAACCCTAGCCTCTATGACGAGAAGGATACAAGTTTAATGATCTATGTAGTTTGCTTTATTTTCCATGACTTGTTGACTTTCTCTATGACACATTGGACGACTTGAATATTATATTTTGTTGTTGATTCGATGACTATATTCGTATATATGTCTGAGAGATGTATTATTTGGCTCGTAACATGTCTACGCATCTTGAATTCTATATACTCCTTTTATCTCGCATTCTTCATGAATAATAGCTTAATCTACTCATCACAGTGGCTTGCATTGCAATCTGTGTTTTGCATTCTCCGTGTGGCATCACTATGCTCAAAGAAATTACTGTGACTCGCATCTATCTCTCTAAGGTTTGCTTTAATATATGTGACATGGACATAAACAACATATACTCATGGGCAAAAGAAATAAGGATGTTATTGGGAAAAGATCAAAATAATATTGGTTAAGTTATTCAGAAATAATGATAAATCATGGGAGAGGACGAGAAAATATAAATATTTGATGAATTGTTCGCCTATTAGCCAAATAAACATATTGTCTATTATTTTATTTTTCCTCTTTTATGATGATTACACAAATCAAATCATAGTGGTATAAGAGAACTGAGGATTTGTTTGACACTCTGGCCATGTTGTGAAAGGGCGTGGGAAATCTCTATGGTCCCATGAGGGAGAGAGACAAGGTTTTGAGTTAAAAAACACTAAATTTCGATCCATCCATATTATTTCCATGTTGTCAACCTGAAACGGCGATGTTCATTCTTGTATGTATGAATAACTAGACATCTGACTGCCCCACACATTATTTTCAATTATGCATTGTCAAATAAGCTAAGGTATCAAGACAAACATCTAGCATTTTTGGGTGTCCAATCTTCAAACATCCACATCAATTGCGACATTGTCCAATTTTTTTGCTTCTCCCTCACGCTACTCGATCTTTTGTACTTGCGATAATACAATCTGCCTTTGGTGTTTTTGAGTGATAGTTTCAAATATGCATGGTTATATGATAAAGACTTTGATATGATTCTACACATTTGTAAACACAAAGAAAAATGTATGGAGTGAATTTACTCTGATCATTGCACTATCTTGTAGCATGTGAAATCGTATGTGTTGGATGGACCAAATGATCGAGTGACTCCGAACGATGCCTTGGCATATAGCTCTGGAGCTTTTCCAAAACCCCGCGCCATTGAGTCCTGTGGCACACTCGATTATGGCAGAAAGTTAATTATATTAATATTAACTCCTATATAAATTAGTAGGAAATAGAATTCTTATGGATATTATTAAATTTTATTGATTTATATCTAAAGAAATTGAGTTATAAATGCAAATGGGTGTTAGATGTTGGTTTTATCGGTAAATTGAAAGCACAACATCACTTGATTGTTGGAGAAAATACGCAAGGTCGACTATTGTTTCCTTTTACACAATGTCAACTATTGCTTTTCCTTTTTGATCCGCAACATCACTCTTGTGCATGCCTTATTTGCTGATCTGTAGGGTTTCATGTGCAATGGCTTATCGGGTTGCACATAATGACCATAATCATTCTAGAAATAACCCATTTGCTTTGGATTCTTCTATGGATGCATTCATTTGGATAACGCTTATCCTTACTTGCACATGGACCAGTCGCACTAAGAAAGGCTCGTTAATATCATCTTCTCCGTGTGTAAAGGTTGAGTGTACACGGTGTCTGCTCGATCATCTTGATCGATTTATAGTTTCTCGATATAAATACTCTCCATACCCATTCTTTGGTATTAAGCTTCATCTCTTCTGTATTGGGGGTCTTATGCTTTCAAATTCTTCCATGGGTGGCTTCTACGCACCAAACCCAAAGCTGACTATCCTCTCATGTAGGTTGCCTGCCTGCATACATAATTGCAAGAGGAAGAAGTGGAAATGATGGGTGTTTGGGTTTGGGAATTCATACCATGTTCCACATTCTTTTATCCAATCGCCTCTATGATGAATTTTGAGTTTCTTCCCTAAGGAAGATCCTCTCCTTGTTCATCAAAGGTTTAATGGAGTTACTGGGAATTCATGGTTGATTAATTGCTAACAAGAAGCGTTGGAGTGGCTTTATTTAAAGAATTCACTGCCTAGCAGAGCGACAGAGTTGAGTGGTTAAATGGTCACGGTGGTGGCCTGAATTGGCTACAATAGTGGTTTGATCATTGTCTAATTGGTGGCAATGTTGTGGTTAACTGCATCCTATTGGTCAACGTTGTTATTAGTGATTGTGTGCCTTATGCTGGGTCTTTTACCCTATATCTATAGTTGGCGTGGCATTAGAAAATGGAGGACAACAATTTGAGTCTAAACATGACTTATTTGAGATATTTGAGTCTGACTTATATATACCCTCTCTGGTTCAAAATTTTTGTAGAATTTTACCACAAGAAGATTGCAAATGTTACATGTTGATTGCATGAACATGTTTCCCTATGGAAAGTTTTAAGGTTGACTTGCTACCTTGACTTGGCTCAAAGCTGCGGAGTATGCTCGCCAAGGATTGACAATTTTTTTAGTTGTTCAAAGACGGTTTTTGTCTCTCACAATTGAAAATTTGAGGGCAATCGGGATTGCAGGCCGACTTCGTGGTGAAGCGCCTCCATGCAAGCCTTCACTTAATGCTTGTAGGGAATTGGTCTAGATGGAATCACTGCTGAACAACTGACATAGTGCTTTTAGCATCACGGTAATAATTTCCCTCCCTCATATTGCAGGCCAAATTTCCAGAGATATGATTGTGCATTACTTCTTTTTTTTATAATAAGCCACCTATGCCAACATTCTAAGAAGTTTATTCTTTATACACACTTCATAGTAATATTTGCACTTTATATTGAATTTCTCAAGTCTAAGTATTATATTTCATACACCATGATGGATAGCTATAGTAGCATTGCGGGGAGGAGAAACCCTGTAAGGTTATATTGGAACAAATAATTTTGCAATATTGTTATATAACATAGAACCTTGCAGTGTTGTGATGGAGTAGAGAGTAATGCAAAGAAATGACAACAATTAACATGTTGATTATTTTCAATAAGTAGAAATGGTCAACCATAAAGTGGTTACTGTTTTATTGTGCCTACTTATTAAGTGTTGGGAATTATGTGAAGATTAAATTTTTATTTCATTATATGTCGTGGAAGTTTCTCCCAAAACTTAAGTTCTTGTCAAATTCTCTTGTGAGGGCACAAAGACTCTATACCATGATTTAAAATTGGTTTAAGATACTTACACATGATAGACCTAGCTTTAGATGTTCATAGTCGAGATTGATGAATGAACAAATTTGAAATAATTGTAAGGTATGATTATTGAGAGTTTGGATGATGAATTTTAGTGGTGTGGTCATCATGGCTTATGAATATGAAAGCAAGTGTTGAAAGGAGTAATGGTGGATAAGGAAAGTTTGAATCCTATGTGTAACTGCATGCCAATAGGTCTCTTCTTACATACTGTCATCATATTACTTTGCTCATATTAAAATTAAATTATGAGTTTCATGATTGCTATGCGTAGTATAATCAAGGACATAGCTTAATAGAATGAAGTTATACTTATAAGATATCTTAAGGGAAGAAACATTGAATGTTAGGTCCCTATAATACTAGTGATTCCCCCATTACTATTGTCATTGTAGCCCTTATTGTTATTGTTGTACCCCTATTGTCCCCATATTGTTATTATTGTGCCCCATAGAAGCCCACTATTATTATTGTTGTGCTCTTATATTATTATTGTTATGTCGACTTTGATTATATTGTGACCCCTTAGACTCCTATATATAGAAAGGAGGTTTTTTCATTTGTATCATCCAATAATTGTTCATTTGTGTAATATAAAAGAGGTTGCCCCCTCAAAGAGGCTGATTTTTAAGTCATTGATCTATCTTTTCTTCTATTTTGTGAGCTGGTTACATAACATTTGGAATTAGAGCTAATTATCTTTCCTGTTTCCCTGAGATACCCATTAATTCAACTTCCTTTCCTTCTGGAAAAAAAAAAAAAAAAAAAAAAAATAAAATAAAATAATTAAATTAAATTAAAAATAAAAAATAAAATAGAATAAAAATTAAAAATTAAAAAAATAAATAAATAAATAATAAATAAATAAAATAAAAATTCATGAAAATTTCTTGAAAATTAAAAGCTATCATACCCAAGGATTGTAGCCATTGGACTCCTAGTACAACATCAACACCACCCATTGGAATGGAAAGCATTGGGCTATTCAATACATATTCTCCCATGGATAGCTTGATATTATGGCACTTTCCAGAGCAATTTATGGTTCCTCCACTTGCAACCGTCACTTAACACTTTGGTGCTAGATATAGAAAGCAATTCAATTCCTTGGCTATCTTACAACGAATAAAATTATGGGTACTACCTGAATCAATCAACACTATTATCTTTTTCTTCTTGATATGTCCTTCTATCTTGATAGTTTGAGGAGTGGTAATTCTGGCCAATGCATTACAAGATATGGTTGGATTCATTTCTTCTTTCTCTAAGGTTTTTTCCTGGTGTATATCCTCTTCTTTTAACGTTTCTTGTTCCTTTTCTTCCTCCTCTTTACAGTCTATGTAAAATAATTTCTTCTCAACACACTCATGACCTTTAGTGTATTTTCTATCACAACTGTAACAAAGCCCTTTTGCTCTTTTTTCTTCCAATTGTTGTGGTGTCAACCTTGTAGGTTGTGGAAGGCTAGGGACAACAACACTTCAATCTTTATATTTGTGAGTGGTAGGCTTCCTTGTTGCAATAATTTTGCTTTCCATTTTTCTTTCCAACCTGAATGTCTTCTCCAATGAATCAGGTTCCCAAAGGCGAACCTCATGTTGGATGTTATCCTTTAATATCCCTATGAACACATCAATCATATGCTACTCTGGAATATCTTTTACCCTTATATTCAATTTTTGGAAGTCCTCGATGTGCTCCATCATTGAACCCTTTTGTTTTTGTAAGCTGGTTACATAACATTGAACTCTTATGAGGTAATTGGCAAACAAAAATAGATAAAATGACAAGTGCTCTTTCCATAGATCATGGTCAACATGAGGAAAGATTAAAATAAAAGTATATAGATGGAATCTATATAAGTCATAGGAAATAAGTTCATGACATTCTATTAAAAGTATCTGAAATTGATGGTTAATTAATTGGTTTCCAACCTAGAACAGATTCTGAAGGTTTTATGTTCATGAAATTCCCATGAAATATCATTAAGCTCATGAAAGACAGGTCTCTGTATGTGGTATGAGACTATATATTTTTAAAATTGTCTTTCAATTTAATATTTTTGTGTTAATTGGTGCATCTACATGTAATGATGTAGTTCATTTTGGATGTGGTTTTGCCACTGGTTGAACCGTTTAATTCACCCTTATGGGGAAAATGCTCCAAATATACACCATTGAAGGGAACTAAACTTTACCAGGTCATTATTCTAATATTCAATAGCAACATGCATATGTAATTAGATATGCATAGTTTGGAACCTACAAGTTTCTTTTTGAATAAAGCAATATCCTAATATTGTAATTGAGATATGCAAGAGGCACAAGTTATATTTCCAATCTAGACTAAACTAGGGTGAGAGTTGTGAAGTGTATGCACACATGTAATACAACTCATTGTATACATGTTTAAGAAGACATTATACATAAAAAAAATTATGACCTTCATAAATAGGTCAATGGGACTGGCACCCAAAAGTGAATCTAGTGTAAATACATAATAGGAGTATAAAAGAAACTCCTAGTGCTTCTCGATTAATAGCAAAAAGACAGTATTAAACACAAGCTCAAGGGCACATTCTCAAGTTCACTCAAATTCCAATGTGTCAATTATGGTAACTCAAAGTATACAACCTCAATATCCACCACCTAGATGGGTTTCTGTTAGTAATATCTCACAAATAGAGACCTTTCAAATCTGCAGCAAGAAGAAGATGCTTCCAGTAGAATGATTGTAGGAAGTGATAAGATTGAAATGATCTGTCTGCTTCTACTATATATAAACAAAATATACATGCTTTATGAGAATAGAAATGACAAACAAATTAGATATGGTGGTGTTGGATGCATTTGAAGTAGAAATAGAGCAATTCAGAGCAACCTAATGGCTAACAAGAATTGTACACTAGATTCAGAACATGACTTGTCTGAATTAATTAACAAATTGTGGGTGAACCAAAAGGCTTCACATTAGTACAACTTATGATGATCTAAGGATCTTATGCTAGTAGTAAAATAATGCATGCATCAAGTAAGGTGTGACATATAAAATGTTCTAGACAATGAAAAGAGAGGATAACAAACCATGCAACAGTTGTTGCTAAACTAATAGGAGGATTCCACCATATTGATGGCTAAGTGGTACTGGTAATCGGGATTGTTGTACACAAATATGTTTGGTATCTAGCAATCTATTCAAATTAATTCACAATCATACAATCTGGGATGCAAATTTTGTACCACTATTTCCTACCAAGCAATATTGGGGAAGTCTACATGTCAGCTTGCATTGATAGTGTTGTCTGGCAACATAACAATTGTTGCATAAACAACGTGGGAATTCATGTTAATGAATTTGATAATTGATAAATGAGTTATATTCTCTTGTCTTCCAGGGGTGATTTAATGTTTAAGGTGAGGTGTCAACATGTAAATGACCTAGGTTCACACCCTGGTACACATAGTGCCAAAAAACTTAGAGGGTGTGAAATTGAGAACATTGTAACCTTCACTTATGATTCATGTATAGATGTATGTACATGCATATTGATTGTTCGATTAGTTCTAGATATACACTGAATTATTCATGACCAACAAGGTGTTGGGAGTAGTGTTAAAAAGGAGCAAACAGGAAATCATATGGCATAACTAGATTATTTGTGGTGTACTTTGGAGTACCAAGCAATTAATTTCTTGGCTAAAGACAAGGTTAAGGTTGTTATTAAACTTCAAATATAATATTGAAGGCCATACTAGATTAGCTATCAAAAGCTTGCTTTATGATTGGGCAGAGGTCATATTCCGTTGTTATTAAGACCTTGTCTAGTGACAGATTCAATCCCAAAACTCAAAGTTATTCGTATTGTAAAGTTGTATTATGCATAATTACCTTTATGTTATCATTTTTTTGAAATTTTCCTGCAACCACAAGACACATGAAAGGAATTAGCTAAATAAAAGCACTTGAATACTTTGACATAAAATTATTCAATTATGCTCTGGTTGTAGAAGTTGAACAGATCCATGAATTCCTTATTCTCCAATCAACAAACCGAGAATGGTTTGATTGGATTTGCCTAAAGGTAGTGTGAATAAATAAAGGAATTTTTGGAGACATGTGGATAAGGTATGTGTCGTGCATGTGATGATATGGACATTTCGTATTGTGTACACATTGTATGAGTGGTACTATGTACATGTGGTACATATGGTACTGGTGTGGATGCAGGTATTGGATGAGGTTGGATGACATGTATAGTTGTATATGTGTGATGCACATTGATGAGGAGAAGGCATTAGGTGGTTGTCTGGGGTGGCAATCGATCTAGAGTGTGTGTAGAATAAGTACATAAGTGGAAGCTAAGGATTGATTAAAGGATAAGTATGTGTATTTTATTTCAGTTTTAGTATGTGTGTGATTTATGATTCTGGTTTATGATGATTACATGTGATCCATGATTAGGTTATGAGGGTTACATGAGATTTATGAATTTGATAGTTATGTTTTGAGCTAACCTGATGTGATATTTTTATACATGTGGATTGGTCAAATGTGCTAGTTTGACTTGTTGTGACTAATGCAAGGAGACTGCAGGAAGCAAGTGTTCAGCAAGAACACAAATGCATTGGAAGAACGTGCATTTCTTCCTATTATTTAAATACAATGAAAATGAGGAATCATAGTTAAATGGCGGGCAACATTAACCCGTAGTTACTCAAATAGTAGTATTGTTATATCAAGTTATGACATTAACTGTGGTAAAAAAATTGAGTTTTTGCATCTAAAGTCTCTCACAAAATTGATTGAAACAAATGTTATAGGTAGCAATGGAAGGAGATTTGCTAGTAGAACTCCTTTGTAACCTATGTATCAGAAGATCTGATTCAGGTGGCAAGGCCATGGGAACCTGTAAATTCAGAAATAGCTACCTGTGAATGAGGAAATAAATTGTAAGATGCAGTAATACACCGAGGACGGTGTAAATTTAAGGGGGGGAGTATGTAACACCCCTCCGTTGTATGTAACACTATGTTTCTATCATGTCGGACCTAAGCTAAGACTGAGTTGTAATAGAAAATCTAGGTCTGAGGTGTAACAATGAAAGTAAATACTTTATTATTAAATAACGTATAGATAATTTAATCACTTGAAAAACGAGACACCAAGAGATGAGATTCTTGCCAAATAAAATCCCATTGGTGAATGGAAATGGATAATTCTTTCATGATAAGGCTTCTAGATCAAATTCTAGATAAGCTTAATGGAATGGGACGTAAATATCCATTAAGTTACTTAGTTGTAGAAAGATGCTAAGTTTAAGAAAAAACATAAAAGCCTTGCAAGGAGAGAAAGGAAAGATTTTATGGGAAATGACATAAAAGCCTTGCAGGAGAGAAAGACAAGCTTTTATGGGAAAAGCCTCACGGGAGAGAAAGGCGAGCTTTTCTGGGAAAAGCCTAGGCAAATGGATAAAAATATCCACCCAAAAGCAGGATGTCGCTAAAGGAAATCATATCATGAAAGAGGGTATTAAATACCCATTGAAGAGATCAACATGGGGCAGTTGATCGATGGAAAGAACTCTCGGCTCGGGGCTGAACTGGAGGAATTCAGTTCTAGGTTGGGTGGCGGTGCTCGGTTTTTCCAAGTGACATTCTTTCGACTAATCTGGTTTGATTTAAGTGCATAGGATGCTTTGTATGTTGGCTCCTTACTCTTTATGTTGTCAAATATTTAAGCATATGTGTATAATTGCATGTGTTATCTTTGTTTATGAGATGATTGAATACTTATGTGTGTGACAACTATTGAATATAAATTTAATCGAAGTTAAATTTAGTGATGGGAGCATAGTAGGTGGTTGTTAATATTGGGTCAAGGAGGTATGTGACACATCACCTAAATCAAATCCTAGATCTTGTTGAGTTGTAACAGTACTTTGGTCTCAATGCTGGATGTAATTTCCAACAGTGGTATTCATCAGGGCCATCTTTTGAAAAATGTTTACAAGTAAGTTTCTATCCCTCTTCCTTGATAGTAGCATTCTTCTTACCCTTGCCTTTAAACTTCCCCTTTCCTTTGTTTCCAGATTTAAAAGATTTCTTGCTAGATTCTTGAGGAACATTCTTGCCTCTTGATTCTAAATGAGTTTCTTGAACACATACTTCATATAGATTGGTGGGATTAAACGTAAGTATAGTATGTCTCAAATAACTATGTAATCCACCTATATACTTAAGGAGAGTAAATTGTGAGGTTAAATCAACACCCAAGATTAAAGCTCTTCTTCTAAATTATTTTGTCTAACTTTGGACACTCTAACCTTTAGCTTGTCTAAAATTTTGCCAATCCATAATTGATTCTTGCATTTAAGCTACTGGATAAAATTGCCTTCTTAATGCAGTTATAAAATCATTCCAAGAAGAGATAATTTCACCACTTTTCTTCAAGTCTTCTTGAGTTTTGGCCTCCCACCAGATTAGAGTTGAACCTTCCAAATGAAGTGAAGCAAGTTGGATCTTCGTGACATCATCATCAATATTTTCAATCCTGCAATAGACTTCAATTTGACGAACCCAATTATCCAAATTTTCAGCATTTACTTCCCCACTGTACATAGGCAATTCAAACTTGACATCAAGCTTAATCAAAGGAGACTTAGCATGTCCTCTTGGAGATGTAGGAGAAGTATGTCAATGGGATAAGGAGGTGAATATGGAGGTGTAGATGGAGGTGAAGGAGGAGGAGGAGGTGGTGGCTTGCTCCCATTACCACCATTACCTTTTGGTTAATTAGAACTTCCCCCTTGTAACCTTGTTGTTCTCTTACTGTACAACATTTTCACCATCTCAGTCATATCAAAGTTAGCCTTTCTAAAAGCTCTCTCATCCTCAAACATCATCTCTTGTCCTTGTCCTTCTTCATGTGAGATGACTTGTGGAGTTTGTGGCCTCCTTGAGCCAATTTGATGGTTAGGTTCTTCAAGTGTTCCTTCTCCTCTTCTCAATTTAGACCTTGCGAGCATTCAAAAACCATGCAAATTCTGTCAAACCTTCACAAAAACCATGCTATGATAACAAATTGATCCAAAATTAAAAAGATGAAGGTTTCATGAAATTATTTGCAAGCTAGTTTATGTCTTTTAGGAAATGGACCGTGATTGCAAAAACACATAAACTAAAATAAATTTTGCATATTTTTAATAGTTAAAATGGACAATAAGCAACATCAAAACACAACAAATTGATGATAGAGTTCACCCCTCCTGGGCTACATCTTTAGGTTTAGATTCCATTGGTGGCCTTTTATCTATTAAATGCATAAATGTTTAAATACATCAACATACAAGTCTCAACTTGCAAAAATAACACTGCCATTGCGTCCAAAATGCCCAAAAACCCTTGTGTAGGTTCTTCTTGGGCTCAAAAGGGTTGAAAAATGGCAAAGATAGGCCTCCTTCTTCAAACTGTCTGCAAAAATCTTTACAACTTGTTATGCTCTGCAAACTTGGCAACAAAGTACCTTGGTGGTGTGTTGGTATGACACTCTATTGGTATCCTCAAGGTCTCGGGTTCGATCCATGATCCTCGACGGACTTGGCATTTTGTAATAAATATTAAATAAATTTATAGTTTGAAGCCCCTTGCCTCCCGCATTGGTGGTCGTGTGGAGCCACATATGACTAAGGGGTGTGGGCCATAGGCCACATGCCCTCCCTGGCTCTGCTCCTATTCATGTGGTATCAATACAACATGGGCGTGGGCATGGGTAGGGTTCCACGTGCCCCACCCCTCCGAGTTTCCACCGATGGTCACATTGAAACAATATAACTTGGGGTTGGGCCGGTCAAGCGCACTTGCCAACCCGACCCTCTTCCCCAATTGTCGAACCAACCATATCACCATAAATGAAAGCCACCCGCCATGGTTAAAAAGGAACACCTATAGTAATCCATTGCATGTTTCAGTGGTTGTGTGTTGGTATGACACTCTATTGGTATCCCGGAGGTCTCGGGTTCAATCCATGATCCTCGATAGGCTTGTCGTTTTGTAATAAATATTAAATAAATTTATTTAAAGGTCGAAGCCCCTTCCACCTCCCGCATTGGTGGTCGTGTGGAGCCACACATGACCAAGGGGCACAGGCCATAGGCCACACGCCCTCCCTGGCTCCATTCCTATTCATGTGGTATCAATACAACTTGGGCGTGAGCATGGGCAGGGTGCCACGTGCCCCGCCCCTCCGAGTTTCCACCGATGGTCACGTTGCAACAATATAACTTGGGGTTGGGTTGTTCAAGCACACTCGTTAGCCCAACCCTCTCCCCCAATTGTCGAACCATATCACCATAAATGAAAGCCACCCATCATGGTTAACAAGAAACACCTATAGTTATCCATTGTGTGTTTCAGTGGTCGTGTGTTCAATTCTTGCGGAGGATTGTCAGTTGGTCAAACAATTTTTGGCCTCATCTGGAGTGCCACGTGGCACCCTGGGATTGATCCATGTGTCACTCTGTGATTGGCCCATTCCTCAAAACCATCAACCAGTAATAGTGCACCAAGTGTCATCACGAGACTGGCCTAAATGGTGGTTTTGATTGGATCCTATATTGCCTCATCAGCAGATGATGTCAGCATGACATCATCGTACAGAATTCCATGTGGCTTTTGTACACTACACAATCAACCCTGCAAGTTGACTTTTTAGTTGTTTGCCAAAAAATTCAGAATCCAATAACTTCCTCATATGTTGTCATATTGAGGCAATTCAAGTGTCCTTAGAATAAAAATGAAGAGATATACAATTTGGCATAGATTTTGGGAGATTTTGAGCACTTTCATTTTTGAGAAAAATTTTGATCCCCTGGATTATTAAATGTATGTATGTTTAACTCATATATTAATTATTTTCATAATTAATAATAATGATAATATATCCTCGATCGAGGTATTGAAAATTGAGCCAATTGAAGGGGGGGACTCTGCCGCCTCTCCCAACGTTAAAGAGGGGGGGATGGTATGGCCATCTCACCCCATGCACCTACATAGGCCAACAACCTTGACATTTTATTGCATTAACATGGCATGCTCCACTTCTATCAGACGCTCATACCTCCCTTGTTGTTGTCCCAAGTTTTTCTACTATACAAGAGGTTATTCCCAGCTGTAGGTGGGATATTTCCACTATGGCACTGGAGTTTTTGGCTCACTAGAAAATGAAGGTCCATGCCCCCTGGCTTGGACCCCTACAACATCCACCTTTCGACAGAGCTTTGAACCTAGTGCACAAGAGGTTGCAGGGAAAGCTAGTACTGGAATTCATGTTTTCCAGTAGAGTGGGGAGATTTGAGTGCAACAACTCAAATACTGATGAGTCGTTAGCAATAGGGTAAATTATCCTATTTCCAATATTTGCAAGCTTTTCAGTCTAGTTTTATCTGCAGGTGGAATTTTTTGTTTGGTGTGTAGGGTGTATTGGTTGCATTGAAAACTCTTGGGTTTTTCTGATTAGTTTCGTTTTCATTTTCCACCCAAAGATACCCCCTGGATCTACCCCCTCTATTAGTACTTTCTCACTTCATCCCTTAGTTAGCCTGGGTGTATTGCTTAACTCCCCTCGTAGCTCTTTCCTAGTTTGGTGTCACATGGTTCACCATTCCTCACCTCTTTGGGGTTTTACTAGTCTTGTATCCTGTCTGCTCCTAAACGATATGTCAATACAAAGGATACACTCTCATAGGGGGTATGGAGATAATGGCCCTTCAGGAAGGCCTTGTGTTCAAACTCAAGCCTATTCTACTACTGTTATTTTCCATTCTATTTCTCCACCTGAAATTAGGCAGAAATTCAACAATTGGAAGATTTAACCATCAAATACTACTAGGCCTATTCTGATACTAAAATTCAAACTGAAGTTGCTAGTTGGGTCCTTAACCCTGGCCACATTATAGGATGATGTAGTAAATACCTTAATTCCATCACCCTTCATTAAAAAATGAAGACACTCCTGGGATGGGTATTCAAAGAAAAATATGAGGACCACAATGAGATCATTGCATGCCTCAGTGAACTCCAAATACTCCAACACCACCAACACTCCTATTTGGTTAACCTCTATTCCCTCTTAGTGCACATCGAAATTCATATTCAATGTAATCACAAAACTCTAGCAAGCTCAAGTGCGTAGGACCCGGCCCCAGTTACATCCTCTGAAAAATGATGATCGCCAAGTTCTCTTGGCTTATATTTATCTTCAGAAATTTCTTTTCTTTTCATAGTTAGATGCATGATCAACTACAACTAGCACATGATATGTAGTAATTTTTACAATAGTTTCAAACAATTTCTTAAAAGTATGGTAGCTAGAATGGAAATTTCATTTTGTGTATTTTGATGGATGGGAAACCAGTCAGTTTCCTTCACCATCGTTGGTCTAGTTTCCCTTGTGGTAAACCACGAAAATGAGTAGGAAAAACTTTGAACTTTGTATGACAATGTTTATAATTCAATAGAATTAATAATAATAATAATAGAGATAATGGTCCCTCCTGAGTTGAGGGATGTTATGAGTAGGTTATATGAGAATGTTATTGCCAATATTAGGACCAATGAGGGTTGGTCATAAGAAATTACATGCAATATCAAAGTTAAGAAAGGATGTCCCATATCCCCCTCCCTTTTTGGCATTTACATTGATAAGCTAGAAGAGTATTTGGGATCTACATGATGTGATGGTCCCAAACTCATTGGTATAGTCATTATTCTTCTCCTCTATCTTGACGATCTTGTTCTTTTAGCTAGGAGCCATGATGATCTCGACAAGTAACTTAGAATCGACCAAGATTATTGCTCCAAGATGGGTTAACTGTCAATATTGACAAGATTAAATTCATGATAATTAAATCCAAAAATATCAACTAAGATAATTTTATCTCTAATAATAACCACTTGGAGAAAGTCTCTTCATACAAATATTTGGGAATTGACATTCATCATCAGCTTAATTGGAATTACAACATTGAGAAAATGATAATCAGAGGCTAGAAAGCTTATTATGGGCTTGAAAACAATTGTAAGTTGACAGATCTTTGGGCATGGAGTAAAAAGAAGTTCCTCTTTGAGACTCTCGTCACCCCTATTATTTTATATGGATTTGAGGTTTCGGGTTGCAGTATATATAGAGAATCGTGAAGGAAGATTGAATTGATCCAAAAGCAATTTATAATATATAGAGAATCGTGAAGGAAGATTGAATTGATCCAAAAGCAATTTATAACCTACAACCTAAAGATTAAAGGAAATACTCCATACCTAACCCTCTTGATTGAAGCTAGCCTTCCCCCATTGAAAGCATGGTTATGATTAGGTATCACATGTATAAGAAGAAGTTATACAACATGGAAGCCAAGAGGTATTAATTCAAGCCAAAATCCTCACCTCTAACTTAAGCAAGGTTGGCATAAGAATGCCTAGTCTTGGCTAGATCATTGGGGGGTGAAGGAGGAGACCAACTTAAAGAATAAGGATAATATTAAAAATATTATTACTTCCAAATTTAAGGATAAGTTGTGGGACGATATGGAGTTAGAGGGTAAAAAGAAGCTAAGATATTATAAGGAGGTGATCAACCGCAATCTCGAAAACCAAAATTATCTTTCTATCTTGACCAATGCTAAGAAGAAAATGAACATTTCTAAGATGAGAGTTAATTCTCATGAGTTTCATAGTGAAACCGGCATTAGTCTATTCCCAAAACACCTTGGGACGAAACAATTTGTCACCTTTGCGACATTAAGAGGGTTGAAGATGAAAAACACTTTCTCTTGGATTGCCCAACTCTTACTCACATCCATTCTAATTTTCAAAATATTTTCTAGACTACCAACCTTCTTGACTTGCTAAGTCAACAAAACTATAGTGATCTAGGAGCGCTCCTCTTCCTTCTTTTCAATCATAGAAATAAAATGTTAAATAATCTTAATTAATCTCTTACTTTCTTAATGTTAAAATTTGGGTACCAGAGGACAAGTGATTCCCTAAGGCTTTGATCTTTGGCATAGGGATAAGTGTCCAAATTTACTTGTACTTTTCTCCTAAAGTGACTTTATAAGTGGTAAAGTCAATTTAATTTAAAAGTGACTTTATAAGTGGTAAAGTTACATTCTAATTTAAAAGTGACTTTATAAGTTGTAATGTTACATTCAAATTTAAAGGTGACTTTATTAAAGTCATTGAAGAATTAGAAAGTGAAAAAGTGACTATGGAAATAAAAGGCTAAGTGGGTCTTTATTTAAGTGGGTGAGTTAAGGCTTCACCGCAGGCGACTCTGATACTCCCAGCCTGTCCTCCGATTTGTTTTTCACCTCCGCACACTCTGGACTTCACTGGACCTCGACTCTCTTGAATGCCATATTAATGGCGGGTGCAATTCGAGACAAGACTGAGGGTGATAAATCTAGGCTCAGCCATGGGATCGCTCTGGAGCCTCTGTTGTTTAGTTGGCCTGGTTATGGCATGTATGATGCTGACTCTAGTGGTTTGAAAGGGGCGACTAAGCTGGGTTTTTGCTTTGGTAGTCCTGTGGAGCTGACTCTGTCAGTTCCTTGGGTTCTCTCTAAGGCATCGGGCCCTCATTTGGATGATCGTTTGAATTGCCCGTGTTCGACTTCTGTGGTTGCTCGGTCTTGTTCTCACATCGCCGCTGTTGCTTTTGATATGCCCCGTCTCTGCCATAGAATGAGATGCCATAGGGGCACCCCTCGGCGGGCGCCCTCTAGCCCGTCCTCCAATTCTACCTCTCTCTCCAGCGATTTCATGACAAGCTATTACCCTCGCACTCATGGTGGGAGAGGGCATCTTCATCTGCCCAACCATTACCCTGAGCCTCGTCCTCCAGACTCCACGTCCTCTCCCAAATTCGGCTCTACGATCTTCACCTTCAATTTCTCCCTGAATCTTCCCAGGATTACTGCTCATGTTTCGGTGTTCTTTCACGAGGAAGCCCAGGAGGTGGGAGAGTCTAGCTCTCATCAGGAGGGCCCTGGTTCGGTCTCTGCGCCGAATCCGCGTTCTATGTAGGTTCCGGAGGTTCCAGCGTGCAATGCTATTGACGTGGTGATGGAGCAGGCGGCTCCTGGTCCTTTTGAGAATGAAGTTGCTCGTGCACGGGACCTGCCTGACTTCGGCTGGTGTAGAATCGTGGAAGAGCCTCCAGATGCTTAGTTCATTCTCTGCTGCCTTTGTTTCAGGTCATGCGGCCCATAATAGAGGGCAAATTTTTGTTACTGCTGATAAGTGGGTTCTTCTCTACAAGCTATGGTTCAAAATGCAAGTTTTTTTTTTTTTGGAATCTTTGTAAGCTTTGTAATGTCAAGAAGGTCATCACTGGTTCCCCTGCATGGGATTGGATTACAGGGTCTCGTCTAAGTTCTATGTCTTGGGCAGTTTTTATGTTTCTATCTGCCTCTCCTTCTGGGCAGTTGTTTTAGACTTCAGTCAAGATGTAATTTTACCCCTTTATTGTGAATAGAGTAGTTTTAATTAGAAAAAAAAAAAAAAAGTGGGTGAGTTAAAAAATAGAAAGTGAGAATTAAATGCACATTTATTCACATCCCTAGATCTAAATGAATCTCAGCCATTAGATCTTAGGGTAACCCAAGAGGTCATTTAGAGAATAAAAGGAGAAGAGAAGAGGAAAAGATCAATTCATTCTTTGAAGAGCATTTGAGAGAAAGAGAAGAGAGAGCAAGGAGAAAATTTCTTAGTAGTGAGGAAGTGAAGGAGAGTAGCAAGAAGACATTTCAGCAAATTTGGGCAGCGACATTTATTGGCATGCATCCCAAGGCAAAATCGTACAACAAGAGAAAGGAACAAATATCGAGGAAGAGGGACAACAGTAAGGGTATGAATTTCGAGGCAAATTTGGGCACGAATTTCGAGGCAGACGTATAGATAAAATATGTACATTCTGTATAGTAAGTTCTGGGCACATTTTTCGAGGCAAGTCGTACATCATTTAATGTTGTTTTATTTCTAGGAAAATTTCAGTTTTGGCTATTCGCTGATTGGCACAATTTTTGAGGTGGAGTTCAAGCACGGAAATCAAGATAAGTTGTAATTTGTGGTTGTTGGAATTTGTACTGTGTATTTCAGTTTTTGTGTAAAAGCATTTTCAGAAATAAAGAAGAGCTCTCAAACTGGTTTTCCCCAAGAGTAGTAGGGGGTTTTCCAGGGTCACATTGACCAAAAATCACTGTTATTTTCTGTGTGTGGCTGTCATAATTTTGTTGTGTTTTATTTCTACAATTTCAGCAGTTGTGGAAGTTCTAAATTTGTGTTTTCAAAAAAATATTGTCATTTCCAGATTTTAGAATTTTTATCATGCTTAGATTTAAAACTAAATGCATGGAGTGATAAGGAAAACTGATAACCGGAGTGGGGGTTGAAATTTATTCATGGTATCAGAGCTTGGTTGGCTTAAAAGTGCAGTTTGGGACAACAAAATGAAAATTACAGCAAGCTTATTTTTACACAGAAAACAGAAACCTTTACCACAAATTTGAAAATTTCAATTTGGTAGGACAGTGAAACATGTATTTGGGTTTGAGAGTGTTAAACACACATGGGCAGCAAGAGAAAATATGAAAGATAAAACATGCAGTACAATTTTTATTAACAACTGATATACATTTATAGTACATTGTTGTGACCGTTGGGTTTCACATCCCAAGGTCTCTTGGACTACTTAGTCTATTCAGCTTCCACACTAACCCATTTAGGATTAGGTGTCCAACATTCCCCCCCTTAATCCGAAGGGTTATGTATGAGTCCAAGAAGAGAGTTGTAATACAAAATGCGCAAAAAATGCATGGCAGCACTAGGCTGAATGTGCTCTATGAAATGTTGGTATAAAGGGAAGTGGTTTAAGGATGACCACCAACACTGGAACGCTTAGTGCAGTTCCGGAACTCTTCCAAAACTGGCAAGAAGTTGAAGTCTTCTGCTAGAGGAAGTGATCCTATTGTTTTAAAGAGGGAAACCTTCAACCATGAAAGGGAGGTCTCACCCCGCATAAAATGGAGAACTTCAACCTGAAAAGGGAAGTCTCAACCTGTGATGGTTTAAGGATGACCAACAACTCTGAAATGCTTAATGCAATTCCTGGAACTCTTCCAAAACTGGCAAGAAGCTGGAGTCTTCTGCTAGAGGAAGTGTTCTCAATTTTACTCCTGGAATTCTTCCAAAACTGGCAAGAAGCTGAAGTCTTCTGGTAGAGGAAGTGTCCCAGATTGCCAACTGAAGGCATGTTCACGGGCATCTTTGTCTCTGGCTACAACTCTGAAACTGGTGTGGCAGGTTGTGGCTCAGGCTCGCTTGATGTGACTTTGAAGCTTGTAGAT
Organism: Pinus tabuliformis; assembly: GCA_031772625.1. Classification (NCBI taxonomy): domain Eukaryota; kingdom Viridiplantae; phylum Streptophyta; class Pinopsida; order Pinales; family Pinaceae; genus Pinus; species Pinus tabuliformis. The sequence continues at coordinate 221,894,207 of CM062809.1, read as the reverse complement.
GACCATCATTTCCCCCCCTGTCAGATACAAGGTAAGATGATGGAGAAAACTCAACTGCAAGACTGTTCAATACTCTAGAAGAAGTTCTGACATGTGATTGGAATATCTTCTTGGCTGTTGATGCCCATTTCCAAGAAGCGATCCATCCAAGATGAATCTTTGTTCTTGCAGGACGCTTGTTTCTGAAGCATCTGTGTGAAGAATGGTTGGTTTTATGACAGTGATTACATGGATGAAGATCAAAACGGTGATCTTTCAGATGGCCAACTCGGTCACAGTGTTGTCATTTTATAATCTCTTGTTGTTGTTGTTGTTGCTGTGGAAGAGGGGCAGAGTCTGGAACAGCTGAAGCTGAACTGTCATGAGGAGCAAGTGAACTATCATGAATGAATCCAGCACTCTGAAACTGAATGGGCTTGGCATAGTCTGGAATATGAAAGGACAAGTCCTTGTCATATCCAAGACCAATTTTGTGCTTGTTGTGGACAAGCTGTTCCCAAGGTCTGATGATGGGCTTGGGAAGAGCAGACTGAGTTTCTGCATCTGCATTCAAATCTGTTGTTGTATTAGGTACTGAATCTGAATTTGCAACATTAATGTTTTGTTGTTTATGGGAGTCTGTTTCAATTTTCTGAACAGAAACAGGTTCAGAATGATGACTCCACTGCTGTAATTCTTCCTGTTGTAGTTGAGATTCAAGCTGCAAAAATTCAATCTGTTCTTGTGCATATTGTAGACATGTCTGAATTTCTGAGAGAGAGCCTTTGCTGATTTGGAATGTTTCATCAACAGTAGATTGTATAAGAGTTTTCATGAACTCTAATACTTTAGTAATTGTAGCCATTTTTCTCAACACTTAGAAATGCACCACTAGAAGCTTGTTTTAGTATGAGTTGAGGTGAAAATGTACCCTAAATAATCACAATGCTTGCAACAAAATTCTAATACATCTTCATAAACATGTTAAACATTAGAGACCCATCATTCCAAGGTGCATGTATAACCAACATTGGCTTTAAAGGCTCATCGTAGCACTCAACCATCAACACAATTCAATAACAATTCTATACCAATCCAAAAGACATGATTTCAACGTATAGCCTTCAACGCTATATGTGAAGAGCACCTTCAATGAACATGTAAAGAGTGAGGACACACGAATCATATAACCAGCGCATGAACTAGTGTACATGCATGCTATCCAATCATATAATACAACATATAGGAGGCATATATTCTCTTCACAGGAACTCTTTTGTCACAAGTCAGCTTCAATGTACATAGAACACAGACCAATATATCTCTGCCAAAATGTAAGGATGAATATGGACTAGAACACTTCCATTATAAAATCCTTCCCTGTGCCATTGTAAAATAAATCTCACTAGCAATCATTATGCGTGGAAACTTGCCGAACCGTTCGTCCAAGAGTTTGCAGGTCGGTTGGAGACCACGTCGCTGTGACGCCTTCAATGCTATATGTGCCTGGTAAAAGCGATGGTTCCAATCTTGTTTACGGAAGAAAAATTCCAAACCCAAAAAGGAGGGTCCACACAGCGCTAAGAAGGTAGACCACAACAGAAGCTATGGGTTCATAGTTTTCAACTAACTCACAAAATGCACAAATTAAATCAATATGATTAGAAAGTCCTTTGGCTACCTCGCGCTTTAACGCGCATTACAAGAAACCCGCAAGTTCGAAGTTGGGCGCAGAGGCCAAATCGCTGGGGGTTTCGCAGTCCAAGAAAAATGCAGACACACTGGAGGCGACGTGGAAGGCCATCACGGAAGGCTGAGGCCCTCCCTTGATGCGACACCTTCAGAAATCTGATACCATGGAGACGGTCCACCGTGGGGACGCTACAGAGGCCGCATCCCGCGATTCATCATCTTTTTCTTCTTCTGCAGTTTTCTGAGAGCAGGTGGTATTGTGGGGACAATTTCAAACACTGGACGCCACCCGTATGATGCTAACCACAAGAATAAAACTGCTACCCGTCAGAAGGACCATTCATGCTACCACATTTCAGAGAGGAACCTGCGTATGTGCCCTCAATAGTGTCACCAATTGGGAGGTTGTTTTGAGGCGAACATGGAGTGAAAACAGAGCTTATGCCAACACCGACAGGCTTGTATTATGATAATCGCTCCATCTCTGTTTGTCGACGGTCAAATGTTGAGAGGTATTGCACGTACGAGCAAATAATATTAGTAGGAGAGCGCACAGATACGGATTAGTTTGAAGTTTTAGTGTAAAGGAAACAATCAATCAGGACGACATAAGGAACGACCAATTAATTCGAGAAACTAAGGTTGCCTATCGCATCCTTCTGTGCGAATCACTACCAATTCAAAATGCTTAGTTACGTCTTCCTTTCTGGTCATACTGGGTCCGTAATGCCTCTTGATTACCACCAGAACGATGAATATCTTATCTTGCTCGTGCCATGGGAGAAGTGGAATTCGTTACTGGGGCGTTCATCAGGGTGCATGCACAAGAGGTCGAGGGAACCATAAGACAACGGCGAAGAAGAACAATGAGTCACGGAATCAGAAATTTAGCTTTTTTTTGTCGAGGCAAGGCTCCATAATCGGCTTGCCCAGGGCTCCGGATACCCGATTCAAGAGCCACGATATTGCTGCCAGAATTTGAAGTCAGATCTCCCGGGAATACTGCAAAACGCCCATGTTTGCCTTCATCCCCAGAGAAGCCGCAGCCAACAGGAGTTCTTCCAAGGGAAGAAATAGAATATGGCAGAACGCAGGTAATGTCAGACGCAGGTATGCAGAACAGACAGAAATGTGGAATTGGTTGAGAGAATGTCAAGCAGAGTAACGCCAGCTGAATCTACGCAGAATTTCAACAGTCGAACCCAAACTCACCGGAAAGAAGTTGAGTTTTCCAACTCCAGCGGCAAAATCTAGCTCCGTATCGGCTCACATAAATTAAACCAGCAAAATCATAAACAATGGTATTATTCCAGCAACTCTAATCAAAATTCCAGGATAAGAACACGTAGGAATCAACATCAACCATTTACTTTGAAACTGTACGCATTTCACCAAGAATACGCGCTAGCCAGAGACGAGATGCAGTGGACAGTCAAAGGATTCTCAGAACCACGACTTGTCAGAATATATGGAATATGGCAGTGGCAGACAGTGATTATGCGCAGAAGCCACGCAGTGGATAACACAGAGCGCAGAAAATAATTATGGCAGAGGTGAGCAGCGCAGAGGACAATACAGGAATATTAATTAACAGCTGATTATATGAAACAACGTCAGGGGCAGCGCAGCGTTACATGCAGGTGATTATAGAAAACGGTCAGCAGCGTTATTATATGTCAGAGCAAAGCAGTAGTAGTGCATAAAAATGGCGCTGGAGAAATGACAGGTTGCAGCTAAAATTTAGCTGATAAAATATTCATGAGAAAATATTCCTAAGATGCAGAATTGATGGAAGAAATGACTTGCACAAAAAGGCCATAAAACAAATGGCTCAAATTAATTATGCAGGGCAAGAATACGCCTGCTCTGATACCATGTTAAACACACATGGGCAGCAAGAGAAAATATGAAAGATAAAACATGCAGTACAATTTTTATTAACAACTGATATACATTTATAGTACATTGTTGTGACCGTTGGGTTTCACATCCCAAGGTCTCTTGGACTACTTAGTCTATTTAGCTTCCACACTAACCCATTTAGGATTAGGTGTCCAACAGAGAGTTGAAGACATGTTGGATGGGAAGAAGAACTACAATGCATGGAAGGAGAGAATCCAGAGCATCTTTGAGGCAGCAGAAGTTTGGGGCATTATGGTAAATACTACACAGAACCCAGTAGTAGTATCTGTTGACCCTGTACAATTGGCAAAGTTTAACACAAAGAATGCTAAGGCAAAAATATTGATTTTGGAAGGAATCAAAGATCATGTCATTCCTCATGTGAGAGGAAAGAATTATGCACATGAGATGTGGACAGCCTTGACCAGTCTTTACTAGAGCTTAAGTGAAAACAGAAAAATGGTCCTAAAGGAGAAACTGAAGGCCATTAAAATGGATAAGATTGACGGTGCTACAACATACCTCACAAAGGTCACTTCAGTGAGAAATGAGTTGGCGGTCGTATGTGAGATCATTGCACCCACTGAGTTGGTGAGGATTGCTTTGTCTTCCCAAGACTTGGGAGAATTTTGTGGATGGCATTGTTGCACAGGAAAACCTTCTCGATTGGGAGAGGTTGTGGGATGATTGCATTCAGAATGAGATTAGAAAGAAGCATCTTGGGGCAGCCAAACAGGTGGAGGAGGATGACAATGTGGCATTGTTAGCAAGAGGCAAGAAGGGTAGAGCAAAGAAGCAAGCTTCCAATAGTGGAGGCAAAGGCAAAGGTAAAGGCAAGCAGTAGATAAGGAGAAGGATTATTCCAAAGTCAAATGTTGGAATTGTCTTGGGACACTATGTTGTTGTGTGTCTAGAGAAGAAGAACAAGAAAGGGAAAGACAAACCCATGACATCTTCTGCAAAGATAGAGAGATTTGATCAGGAGTTTGGGTTCATAGCTTGTGAGGCCACTAGTGTAGGATCACTTTCCATACAGGTTTAGAGGGAGTGTGCATTCCCCGCTACTAGCAGAGCATATTCTAGCATTTGGTATGTTGACAGTGGCACCTCCCGCCACATGACAGGAGTCAGAGAGTACTTCTTAGAGCTTTGAGAGGGTGATACTGATATGGAGGTAGTACTTGGTGATGACAACATTGTTAGAGCGGTCGGTGTGGGGACATTGACATTTGATAGGGGACCCAAACCTCCCTTGAAAGTGTAAGATGTTCTATATGTGCCTGGAATGAAGAAGAACCTGATATCTGTCTCAACACTTGAGGACAGAGGGTATGATGTGTTGTTCAGGAGAGGCACGTGCTTATATATCCTAGGGGAACTCCAGCTTCTTTAGCTATAGATATTGGTGTGCAACATGCCAAGGTGTACAAGTTCTCATTCCATCCCCTGATGGCATTGAGTAACAGCATTCGAGACAGGACCGACATTAGATCTAGCAGTTCAGAGTTGTGTGAGATTTGGCACCGCAGGATGGGGCACATGTATCATGGGGCCTTGAGTACATTGCGGGAGATCACTAATGGTGTGCCAGATTTCATTTCTAATCACCTTAATGTATGTAGAGGATTTGCTATGGGGAAGTTTTCCAGATCCCCTTTTCCCAGCAGTGACAGCGGAGCGATCGGGATCCTTGACTTGATTCATACTGATGTGAGTGGTCGAATGTCTCATGTATCCTTGAGTGGCTATGAGTACTATGTTTTATTCATTGATGACCACTCCAGGAAGACCTGGATTTATTTCTTGAAGACCAAGAGTGAGGTATTCAAGTGGTTTCAAGAGTTCAAAGCTCTTGTGGAGACCCAGACAGGTAGGAAGATCAAGGTCCTCAGGTCGGACAATGGAGGGGAGTATACCCTTGGTGAGTTTGTTGATTTTTGTGCTGAGGCAGGCATTAGGAGGGAGTTCACAGTTCCTTACTACCCCCAGCAGAATGGGGTTGCAAAGAGGAATAACAGATCCATTGCAGGGGTTGCCAAAGCCATGCTTCATGATCGTGGGTTACCTTTATTTTTGTGGGTAGAGGCCTGCAACATTGTTGTGTACTTGTAGAACAGGAGTCCACATCGTGCCTTGGGGAATGTGACTCCGGAGGAGGCTTTTTTTGGGAAGAAGCCTGATGTTGGGCACTTTCGTATCTTTGGGTGCCTTACAGATTCCTATGTCCCCAAGGAGAATAGGACTGATTTGGGCATGAATTTCGAGGCAGTGGTATTGCTGAAATCCATATGTTCCATACATTCCATACAGCAAGTTATGGGCACATTTTTCGAGGCATTTCGTACAACATTTAATGTTGTTTTATTTCTAGAAAAAAAATTTGTTTTAGCTGTTTGTTGATTGGCATGATTTTCAAGGTGGAGTTCAAGCATGGAAATCGAGATAAGTTGTAATTTATGGTTGCTGGAATTTTTACTGTGTATTTCAGTTTCTCTGTAAAAACATTTTTAGAAATAAAGAAGAGCTCTCAAACTAGTTTTCCTCAAGAGTTGTAGGGTGTTTATCCAAGGTCACATTGACCAAAAATCACCATGTTATTTTCTATATGTGGCTGTCATAATTTTGTTGTGTTTTATTTCTGCAATTTCAGCAGTTGTGAAATTTCTAAATTTGTGTTTTCAAAAAAATATTGTCATTTCTAGATTTTAGAATTTTTATCATGCTTGGATTTAAAACTAAATGCATGGGGTGATAAGGAAAACTGATAACTAGAGTGGGGGTTGAAATTTCTTCACTTAAGGCCTGATAGATCATATTGGACTTCGTAGACATTAATCATCATCATCATCACCATCTCTTTATTTTATAAAGGATAAAGCAGTATGATGGAGAGAATAGAGAACTTATGGATGACATTATGAATCCTTGTGCCTAGAAATTGATTCATTTTTTATGACTACGGAATCATGCAATTTAATTGCTTTTAGGATATTGTTAATTGACCAACCCCTCAATATTATAATTGCACTTGAAAAATGGTGAGTGTTGTAAATGGGTTGGACTCTAAGTTTTTGGTTAATTAAATTTTATTTAATTTATTTTTTTATTAACACACACACACATATATCAAATTTAATTAATTATTTATATTATATGAAGAGTACTAATACTTTTCTTTTTGAGCGAAACGACTAGTTGATCCACCTAGCGAAATCGATAATTTCGTAATATAGTTGCCTCTATTTCACCAAGTAAAATAGAATATTCCAAATTACAACATGTCTCAAGATATTTGAACCCGCCACTACTACAATCACAAGCTCATACCACTTGAGCTACACTCCTTCAACAAGTACTATTATTATTTTAATAATAACATAATGGTCTAATTTAAAAATTATAGTTAGGTAAAATATTAAATTGATGTATGAGATTTTTGTGTTTATGAATCAAAGGATCCACCTAGACTTAACAATTTGATTGCTAAAATTTATAATCTAATATGAAAGAGATGTTATTAAAATAAATAATAATAATAATAATAAATTAAATACATATGTATGTAGTATATATATGACAACATGAAAAAAAATAGTCTAAAACTATTTTAAATCCAAATTATTAAGAACCATCAAATTTCTTAAGCAAGTAAGTAATTATTATTATTATTTATGTCATTTTATAAAATGAATTAATATATCACGTGGAATTAAATGATTAAGAAATTATAAATTAAGAAATTTGATTCCACTAAATGTTTGATAGATCTAGTTTGTATTATTTTTGTACATTATTATAATTCTTTAATTTCTAAAGATGTATATACATTATCTTTTATGGGTTTGAATTTATACTTGGAAAGAAAACATTGAGATAAATATATTTTTTCTAATTATCACATCCTAGATCCCTCTTAGATCTAGATCTATTGAGTATCAAGAGGGATCATTTTTCTTGAGTTGTAATTTTTCTTATCATTTTAATATTGTTAGGTAAACTTGACTCAGGATAGAGTCAAAGTTGACCAGGTTAAAAAGTGATGGTTTTGGGGCACATGGTATTGTGCACCCATGGTATTCTGTCCGTGGTATTATATGTAATGGAGCTTATAAAAGGCTGGAAGAACTTCATTGTAATGCAAGGCCTGGAGGTGAGCGGTGAAGGCTCACTTGGTCGGATTGGCCAGGGTTTTGGCCAATGCTAATGAAATATCATTAGGTTGGGTTTTTCCCCGGATTTGGGGTTTTCCCGGATAAACATGTGTGTTTATGTGTTTATGGTTGTTGCTGGTTAATTTTTATATTTGTTCCTCTCAATAATTCTCAATATTAATTTATGTTCTCTGAATAATTTCTTAACAATTGGTATCAGAGCCAGATATTGGCTTCAAAGGGATTCCTTGATGCCAGGGGTTTATAGTGCCTAATGAGATCAATGCAGTCTTTTTTCAGATCTGGGTCTAGAAAATAATGGTGGAACAATCGTACGTGGAAGAACCTCAAGGAGAATGTGCAGAAGATAGTGTCGTAACTGCTTGGGATCGCAGTGCATTTGTGATATTTACCAGTTTGGAACATGCTGACGAATTGTTCGGGATTCATGGGGCTATTTAAAGAAGGTCAGCAGAAGAAAATTGTTCATGTGGCTTCGAAAATTGTTTGTTTTCTGCTACGTGAGGCCACCGGTGCTACGAGGTTCTCCCTGGGCTCGCAGTTGGAGCGGTTTGATAGAAGTTTTTGAGCAAATCAAATTGAGAAAGGATGGATCAGAGCTGTAGCAGCAGTAAACTTATATATATATATATATATATATATATATATATATATATATATATATATATATATATATATTTTAATGAAGTCAAAATTATTGCATCTAAATGGGCATACTATTGTAAGACCTGGTAAGGCATGTGTACCCCTCGGTGATCACCGGTAAAGTCTGGGTTAGACCTAGGTGATAGGGGGGAATGTCGGGTTAACAATACCCCGAGTAAAAACTCTGAGGGGGGTAAGAGCTAGAGTGAGCGGATTGTCTCACTTAGCAGGTTTGGCTGGAGTTAGTCAAGGAACCCCAAGTCAAGTTTAAGGGGGGAATATTGTTAGGTAAACTTGACTCAGGATAGAGTCAAAGTTGACCAGGTTAAACAGTGATGGTTTTGGGGCACATGGTATTGTGCACCCATGGTATTCTGCCCGTGGTATTATATGTAATGGAGCTTATAAAAGGCTGGAAGGACTTCATTGTAATGCAAGGCCTGGAGGTGAGCGGTGAAGGCTCACTTGGTCAGATTGGCCAGGGTTTTGGTCAATGCTAATGAAATATCATTAGGTTGGGTTTTTCCCCGGATTTGGGGTTTTCTCGGATAAACATGTGTGTTTATGTGTTTATGGTTGTTGCTGGTTAATTTTTATATTTGTTCCTCTCAGTAATTCTCAATATTAATTTATGTTCTTTGAATAATTTCTTAACAATTCTATGTCATGTCTTAAAAAATTCATACACAAATAAATTTGATTGCTTAATAGATCTAGGTTTAAGATAGACTTAAGCTAGTTTATTTATTTTTTAAATATACTCTCTCTCTCTCTCTCAAAAATTTATTGTTATTTTTAAAATATTTTTTATGCAATGTTATGGGACATCTCCCTTAAAGTGGGTTTTAGTTCACCTCTATGTCACAAAGTTTGTCGAACTTCAACCTTGAGGTTCGAATTTTGGTGAATCTTAAAAATATTTTGAGGTTCGACGAACCTCATAATATTAATTAAGTTCATAGATTAAAACTCATAACCTCATGTAAAAACTCAAGCTTGTAATAGTCCTTGCAATTTCCATGTTCGTGATAACAATTTTTTTTTTTACGTTTATTAATGTTGATATCTAACTATTGTATCCTATATTTCATTTTAAACTTAATATATGTATATATATGTATAAAATGCATATAGACAAACCAAATGGCGAACCTCATCAAAAAATGCGAACTCGAACATGTGACTTAGGTTCACATCACTACTCTCAATATAAAGAATATTATTATTAGCTTCATTTTAGCCAAAGTATATGGAGTTATGGCTTGAAAACCATGTAAAAATATTTAAGGGCCAAACCAAGTTTAGAAGATGTCATTCAATTGTGAACCACATTGTTACTCTTGAGATCAATGTAAAGGAGTGACACAATAATAAAATTGATCTCCTATGTTGTTTTATTGACCTTAGAAAATATTTTGACATAGTACATAGGGAAAACCTTTGAAATAGATTGGAAGAGATAAGGTTCCTTTTGAGTTCAGGGTTATTGTGATCAGGTTATACGAGAACATTATTGCTAAGTTTAGGAACACCGAGGTTTGGTAAAAAGAAATTAATTACAATATTAGAGTCAAACAAGATTGTCCCTTGTCCCCTACTATTTTTGACATACACATTGATAAGCTAGAATTGTTTGGAATAACCAATTTGTGTTGGCCCAAATCTCATTGGTGTAGTCATCACTCTTCTTCTTTACACCGATGATATTGTTCTTATGGTAAGGAATCCCTCCAATCTTGGTAACCAACTAAGTTTCCTCCAACATTTCTACTCAAAGATGGGTATGATTGTTAATATTGACAAAAGGAAAGTTGTGATAATTAAATCCAAGAAAATCACATATGATACTTTTGTATATGACAACAACAACTTGGAGGACTTGTGCCTTCATACAAATATCTCGAAATCGATATCTACGACAAGCTCAATTGGAATTGGAGGATTGAGAAAAGGATAAATCGAATATGGAAATCTTATTGTGGGCTTGAAAATAATTGCAAATTAGTGGACCTTTGGATATGGAAAAAGAATAAACACCTCATTGAGACTCTCATTACCCCTATTATTTTATATGGATGTGAGAATTAAGGATTACAACCTGTAAGAGTCATGGAGAAAGATAGAACATATCTAAAAACATTTTATAACCTATAATCTCAAAATTAAAGGAAATGTAGCTTATCTTATCACCATAAAAGAAAGCATTCCCCCCACTAAGAGCATGGCTATGGCTAGGTACATAATGTATAAGAACAAGTTAAACAACACAAAAAACAAGAGGCTTCCTAAAATCATTTCAAGCTCTATCCAAAACCATCTTTGACTCATGCAAGGATGGCATATGATACACAAACTTGGTTTAACCAATGTGGAATCAAAGAAGAGATAACATTACAAAATAAAGATAATATTAAAAATATTATCACATCAAATTTGAGCATAAATTGTGGTGTGATAAACAGTTAGGGGGGAAATGAAATTATGATATTATAAGGAGGTGATCAACCCTAATTTGGAAAACCAAAAGGACTTTTTGTCTTCACTAGTATAAAAAAAGAAAATAAACATTGATAAAATCACTAGTGTAAAGAATAAAATAAACATTGATGAAATAATAACAAATTTTCATGATCTCCATGGTGAAATTGGGCATTGGTCAATTCCCAAAATATAGTGGGATGAAAGAGTTTATCACATTTTAAACACTATGAGGGTTGAAGATGAAAAGCACTTTCATCTAAATAGTCTAGCATATACCCATATTATATCTCAGTTTCAAAATATTTGTCACACTACCAACTTTCCCAACCTTTAAACTTAACAAAATTATGATGAACTTGGAACACTTATCTTAATGTGTTTTGAAAAAAAAAAATTATAAACAATTCTAAGTAATCTCTTAACTTCTTTAGGTCTAATAAACCAAATTCAACCTCAATGAACAATAATCATCTTCATTATATTTTTTCTTGTTAACTTGATCCACGAGGATTTGAACTTTGGATCTCATACTTTAAGTATTACTTCATAACAAGGCGATACCCAATTGAACTACCCTGTAGACTCGTAATCATCTTCATTATTATAAATAATAATAATTCAACATTTAAATTAAACAAGGGCTACATAGTAGCTAGTTTCTGTTGTTTAGTTTAAATGTAATTAAATTAAAATTAAAATATTAAATTCAAATTAGCGTTAAAGTTTAGAATTGGATCAATTTAGATTTAATTGTTTTGTAAATGTCTGTAACAAAAAGTTTGGCATAATTTTAACATTTATATGTTAAATAGCATACTACCTAATTATGATTAGACTATAGTTTAATGTGTAAATAACAACTATAGCTTGGACTATATTCATTTTTAATTAAAATAAACAAATGGTCAATATCCCCGTATAATTTTGACATCAAAGTTTATTTAGATTTGTTTTCGATTGGCATATAATATTGACATCAAAGTGTTTTAATATTTTATTCAGTTAGCACATGCTATATATATATATATATATATATAGAAAGTTATATAGCAAATAAATCAGTGCATTGCTTTATATTAGAATAAAAGCCACTTCTCATGAAATTTAGTGTACTATATACAAAAGAAAATCTTAAAGTTTCACGAAAATGTTAGATGTTAAGTCAATTCCTTTTGTACAGTTTGATGTGAAAATTTGTGGTGGCTAGTTGGCATCTTTAAATGATGATGTTATGTTTAATTTTTTCAAGATGACATTACATTATTAATTTTTTCTAAATCCAATGTCAATATTAAATTTATTATTTGTATCACATACTTATCTTTTAGAAAAGAGTTACATTTTTATAAACTTAATCTAATGAATGTTTTAAGAAATTAATGTTAAAATAATTTATATTAATTTACTAAGATAAATTCTTTATATTACCTAGGTCACATCAACCTACAAGGAACAAAACTTCTCAATGTTGTTCACTCTGATACATGTCAATTTAATGATTTCAAATCCCACAATGTATGCTCATAATCCTACAACCTTCTGACGATTTGTGGCAATTTGCAGTACCACGCGCCCACACAATGCAAGTCTAGGGTTTTCGAATTTGTATTTAGGTTAGGCATTTTAGACCAGGTTTTGTATGTTTTTTGTTTGAGTTGTTTGTTAGCGAAATGGATTTCTGAAGCCATGGAGACCATAACAGCAACGACTTTGATTCAGAGGAACAGAGATTGCACGCAAAAACAAGTTGTTCCGGACGCCAACACTCTTGCTCTACTTCAATTAAAGTAGAATTTTTAATATTTGTGCAGTCTGAACATTAAATTAGGTTATCACAAGTTATAAGACATTATTTTTGTTTAATAAAAATCTTCAAAATTATACCTAATAACATTACAGATAAATGCTAATTAAAAAATTTACGATAAATATAAAAATAAAATAAAAATCAATAAAATTCAACATTATGAAATTAAAAATAATTTAATATATTTAACTAAAATAATACATATTCATTATGAAAGTGAATACGTAGTACCTGCTAAGGTAGGCATAATAACATCTTAATACTTTTTTCAACTAATTAAATTTACTCAATTATAATTGAAAAAATAATTATACTCTCACTCTCTATAAAACTAATCATGAGTACATATTATTCAACAACAGGGCGTGCGATCCACTCAACGACCTTCCACTCACCCATCAACCATCAATTTCTAAGTGATATCTATCTCTAAATTTGCATTATAAGCAATAAAGCAGCAAGGAAGTATTCTTTTAAGAGATTCCACAAAATGGTTGAAGGAAATGTTGAAAGAGATATTCGAGCATACTTCCATCAACCACCTACACCATAAATTAACAATTTATTGTTTATTAAAAACATATAAATAAATTCATCAACCTTTATTTAAACAAAACTTACTTTCTCATTTATTAAATTAAAATTTTATTTGATTAATTATAAAAATTATATTATTTAAAAAATAAAATATTAAATTTTAGTTTTAAATTATATATATTATAATTTTATTAAAATTTATGATTAATTCTTTTATAATAATAATGATTAATATCCACTAAAACCATTATTATATATATATTTTTAATTAAATTTTTATTAATAATAATAATAGTAATGATTAACCTCAGACAAAACAATTTGACCACCGCCATTTTTATTCTCACGCTTGATTACTAAATTACTCATCGTGCGCGTGTGTTTAACTTATTGCTTCACCCTTTCAAAATTCGCCGACACTCAACTTTATTTATTCCCTCGTTTCACACTTATTTCTTCCGCATATTCTTATTCGCCATCTCATTCCCACTATATATATCTGTCGTCCAAAATTGATGCTCCCTTTCTCTTTTCTTACTTATTGCTTTACACATCTAAACCCACCATAACAAAGGCTTGGTCAATACATATTTTATAGTAATTAATCAAAAATAAATTTTAAATTAAGTTATGAAAAAATAATATAGTATAGAGAAAAAATATATTAAAAAAATTGCAATATGTATCATTAAAATTGTAATTTTAAAATTTATAAATAAATTTAATGTTTCTAAAACTTTTAAGTTTTATTAATAACTAATATTTATGATTTTAATTATTTTTAAATGAATTTTATAAAAAAAAATCAATAAATTTTTATTGCCTAACAATTAAATATATGTAAACTTTACCAATTTTGACGAGTGTAAATTATATTTAGCAAATAAGACTCAAATATGTGTGAATTTTACCAAAGTAATAAGACATTTTTTATGTATCAATGTATGGCATGGCAATTTTGATGAGTATGGACATAATTGAGCAAACATTAACCATGTATATGTCACTCCGGTGTAGTAAATCCAGATTTAGTAAATGAGTAGTTTGGTAAAACTTTGACCGCTTGGTCGACAAGCGTTCTCCTGGTCAATATTTTAATTAAAAAAATAAAGGAAACTTTATTATTTAAAAAGTGAGATAATAATTACAACAAACTTAGTTTTTTTTTAATTGCTTTTTCAGGTGTACATAGTTTTGTTTCGGGATTAAACTTTTCTAGATTATAATTATTGATTTTACAACAAAAAAGTTACGAGGGTTAGTTCACTTAATCAAGTTCTCTTTTTTAAAGTATTGAGAGATCATGGATTCAATTCTCTCTAGACTCTCTACTTGGTAGAATTATTTCATGGAATTCATGATTATTGTATTTCCGTGTCCAATTCTATGCAAATGCTTTACTTGGTACAATTATTTCATGTAATTCATGAATTTATCAAAAGAAAATTAAATTTATTGTATTTAAAAAAAAAACATCAATAATGGGTCCCAAGGTCAATGCAAAATGTGAAATATGTGAAAACTAAGAGATCCAAGGTTCAAAATATTTGTACCAGCACCTCCTTTCTACCTCAACCAAGGAGCCTAACCCGAGACTGTCAAATAATTAAACTCATGGCCTCTTAATAGTAAAGATACTTTATCAACAAGGACCAAACCAACTAAACTAACTACCAAGACTTAATGGCTCCATATTTACCAAGCACAAGAAAAATCAAATATTTCAATATGTAAAACTTTTTCTGAGATTTGATTATTCTAAACACCTAATATATTCTCAATTAAAATATCATTAATTTAATTATTAATAATTATAATTATTAATTTCATTTTTGTTTCCATTTTCATTTCATTTTTATATAGTTTGATGGAGTCTAAATGGTTTTATTAATTTTTTTTAATATTTATTAATTAAATTTTAAATTAAAAAAATATAAATTTACCTTTTTTTCATTATTTTATCATACCAAAAAAACAAAAAACCAATCTATTTAAAGTATAATTTATAACTCATTTTGACTTTCTATTTAGTGAAATTGAAATAATAAGAAATAGATTCGATGCCCATCTTTTCTTTTCACCTACATTTGGTAGAGTCCAAAATTGTTCGTGAGCCACTTAGTAGGTGGGCGTAGCGTTGAGTGAAGAAGGACTCAATGCGTTAGGAGCTTCATCTACCAAAATTATATTATAAATAAAATAAAGTAAAATCAAATTTTCATTAACTTGTAATTAGAATGAATTTATTTTATTTTAAATTAGAAAATAAATATATAAAAAATAATCTTAATTTTATATTTATTATGTATTTTATATTTATTATGTATAAAATAGATTAATTCCTTTACCTTCTAGAAATAGTTTAATAAATTTAAAATTAAAATGAATTTAAGTTATTTTGAAATATTTATATATTATAAAATAATTTGCGATTATTATATATTAATAAATTTTATTTTTATTTGGGTTTATTAATATTATTTTACACATTTTATTTATGTAAAATTGTAGTTGTTTTTTTTTTTTTTTTTTCCGTCTAAAAACAAACTAATATAAATTAATTTTAATCTTGATTTTTTAAACATTAAAATTAATATAAACACATTTTAATCTAATTTATTAATTATAATGCAAATGTAATATTTAAAAATCAAAATTAAAATAATATAATTTATTATTTTTTTCTTTTAAAACTTATAAACCTTTAATTCTTCTACTATTCAGAACCTTGTGTTTTAAAATGATAAGGAGTCAATAATTACAATCTTTTCTAGAGGAACCTCCTTTTACAATGAATATAATATACAAAACAAGATTTAATGATCGTAAGACTAGGTCGCCTTAATATATATATAAGAGACAAAGGTTACAATTATAATAAAATGGGACCATAAGAGATTCTAACCTACATGACAATATAACAATAGAAATGTAATCACTCAATATATGTGGCTTAATAAGGGGTTGTAGGGTTAACATGAGGCTTATGTAGGGCTTAACAAGCCTCTCTCTTTCAAATAAATAGTGTCCTCAACATTTAACTATATGTGGTATTTTCTCCATGAACATCTCATCTTCCTATGTTGCTTCTTCCATTGGTAAGTTCTTCCATTTGATGAGGTACTCAATAATTGCTTGATTTCTCAGTTGTTTAGTCCTTGCTTCCAGGATTGTTTTTTGTTCTGGTATTACTTTCCCTTCTTCATTAATCTTTCGTAGAATAGTTTGGACTAGGATCTTAGCACCAATTACCTTCTTTAAGCACGAAACATGGAAGATTGGATGTATATGTGAAGATAGAGGTAACTCCAATTTGTAAGCCATAGTTCTAATCCTTGCAACACCTTAGAGAGGCCATAATACCTTGGTGCTAATTTATTGTCCTTTTGTTTCTTGAGAGGCATCTGCTTATATGATTGTAGTCTTAAAAATACCCAATTCCTTACTTCAAATTCTCTTTCATTGTGATGTTGATCTATTTGTTGTTTCATCCTATTTGGTGCCATAACCAAGTTATTCTTCAATAATTTGAGAAGCTCTTATTGGTGTTGTATGTAGTCCCCCACAACTTGAGCCTTTACAGTCCCTTTCAAAGGTGGGGACATTTTTTATGAAGTATGGAAGGATGTGTTGTGCCACCATTCTGCTAAGGGAAATCATTTGACCCATTGTGTTTGTTTATCAATGCAAATCAACATAGATATCCTTCTAAACATGTATTCACAGTATTAGTTTTCCCATCCAATTGTGGATCATAAGATGAGCTATAAGCCAATTGAGTACCCAAACAAGATAATAATTGAGTCCAAAAATTTCCAGTGAAAATTTAATCTAGATATAACTTACAATAATTTTTGGTATTCCATGTAGCTTGTTTCCATAAATGCTTTTATCATTGTAGTTGCTTTAAAAAGATGAGGGAGAGAAAAAATGGGCATACTTGGTCATTCGATCTACCACTATCATAATGACACACTTTCCTTTAGATTTGGGTAAACATGTAATAAAATCCGTCGAAACTTCTTCCCGATGTTGGTTTGGTATGGTTACTGGCAGAAGGAGCCCATGGCTCTTGATTGTTTCTCCCTTATTTTGTTGGCATACCACACATTCTGCCATAAAATTTTCACATCTTCTTTAAGACCTTCCCAACAAAAACTTTCTTGGTCCTATGGTACGTCTTCTAGAACCCTAAATGTCCTCGTACATGAAAAAATTGTAATTCCAAAAGTACCTTCTATTTGAGTTGAGAATTCTTACATAAGTGATCTTGATACCATAACAAACACATAGATTTTCTACTTCATCGAGGTCATATTATAGTTGTTCAATGATCTTACATATCTTCTCATCTTGCTTCTATTCTATCTCGTCTTCTTCGATCTAGTTAGTTTTTGGAATGGAAATAACACATAGTAAACCATTTGTGTATTCCTCTTTTCTTAAGAGTGCATCTACCATAATATTTTGTTTTCCCATTTGTAGATAATTCCAAAGCCATAATCCAACATCTTTGGGACCCATCTTTGTTTCCCTTCTGAATATAGTCTTTGCTCCAATAAGTGCTTCAAACTATTATGATCTAGTTTTACTTTTAATTATCTTCCTATTAGATATGGACACCATTTCTTAACTACAAGTAGTCTAGCCAACATTTCTTTTTCATAGATGGGTTTGAGTATTAGTTCTTTCCTTTATGTTTGTTACTTTCAAAGGTAGGGAACCTTCCTTCTTGCATCAAAATTTCACCAATGTCATGGCTTGAGGCATCACACTCCACAATGAAAGTTTTTGTGAAGTCAATTGTCATTAAGACAAGAGTTGTACATATAGGCTCTTTAAGTTTTTAAAAATATATGGTTGCATCTTTGGTCCAATAAAACGATTCTTTCTACAATAATTTTGTTAGAGATGTTGCTATTTGACCATAATTCTTAACAAACTTGTAGTAATATATGTTCAATCCTAATAATACTTTGAGTTTTTTCAAGGTATTGAAGTTTGGCCATTCCCTCAATACTTTGATTTTGTTAGGATCCACCTTGACACCCTCATGTGATATAATATGACCCAACTATTCCACTTTTTGAACCACAAAGGACACATGGAAGGTTTTGAATATAGTTGTTTATCTTCCAATAATGTTAAGACCCTGCCAACATGTTGTACATGCTCTTCCCAAGATTTTTTGTAGATTATCATGTCAGCAAAAAATACCAATACAAATTTAATAAGGAAGGGTTTGAAAATATAATTCATTTGAAATGTAAAGGTGTATTTGTAAGTCTAAATGGTATAACTAAAAACTCATAATGACCTTCATGCATTCTAAAGGTTGTTTTGGGATTGTATTCTTGTCTCATTCTAATTTGATCATATCTAGAATGATAATCCAACTTAGTAAAGAAATTGTTTCCATGCAATTCATCTAATAATTCAACAATGATATGAATAGGAAACTTATCTTTGATTTTCATTTTGTTGAATTATTTGTAATTAGGACACATACATCATGCACCATCCTTTATTATAACCATCACCATGGGTGAAGAGAAAGTGATTTCGTTATGTTGAATGGCGCCAACCTCTAACATTTCTTGAACCATATGCTCAACCTCACTCGTTTATACATGTGGATATCTGTAAGGCCTAATATTAGGTGGTAAAATTCTAGGTTGAAAATGAATAACATGGTCATGATCTCGAGTAGGTGGAAGACCTTTAGGAATCTCTCCAAATACCTTAGAATTATTTTCGATAAATATTTGGAGATCCACTAGAGTAAAGGATATTGATGTTTAAACATCTAATGAACACAATTGTGTAATTACACCTTGGTGTCCCCTTTTTAGTAATTTTATCAAGCTATTAGAGCTTATAACTTTACTAGGTTTCCCTTGGATACCTCACACTCAATTTCCTTTCCTTCTAAGAAAATATTTAATAAAAGATATTGAAAATTAAGGGTCATTATTTCTAATGATTGTAACCATTGGAACCCTAATACAACATCAAAACCAACCATTTGGATTGCAATCATGGGACTAACCAACAACTACTCCCCCATATTTAGCTTAATATTTTGACACTTCCCTAAACAAATTATGGTACCTACGTCCACAATTATTAATTGAAATTCTAGTGATATACAACATAATTAAGAAGTTTTGCAATTTGTAATTGATTAAGTTATAGGTAATACCTAAATCAATCAATACCATTACCTTTTTCTTTTGGATATATCCTCTTATCTTGAGGGTTTGTGGAGTATTGATTTTTGTCAATGTGTGACAAGAGATTGTTGGAGTAGTCTCTTCTAGATTTAGATTTTGTGACGGTTCCACTTATTGATATTCTTCATCTTCATGGCCTATGTAGAATATTTCTTCTCACTACATTTATGTCCTTTATTGTACTTGTTTTCCTAGTTGAAACATAATCTCTTTTCTCTTCTTTCATCCATTTTTTGAGGATTCAACCTTGTCAGTTTAGGAGATGGAACATGGTTTTCTTTGTAGTTATTAATGACTAATTTTCTAGTGGCCATATTTTTACTTGCAACTTTATTTTCCAAATTGAAAGCATGCTCTGGAGATTTAGGTTCAAGGAGACACACCTCATGTTGGGTGTTTTCATTTTAAGTTCCCATAAATAGGTCTAACAAATTATCTTGTAAAATATTTTTTGTCTTGAGACTCAACTTTTGGAATTTTTAAATACGCTCTATAATGAGGCTTTTTTATCGAAAATGTACCAATTGACTAAAGAATGTATCTCTTAATATCCTCATAATGTGCTATCAATTCCTTTGTGAAAATGGACCAAGAGGTAATTGAATCATTTTTACTTTCATAAAGCCATTGATATCATATATGTGGGTGTTGTTCTAAATACATGGATGCAATATGTAAGGCCGCCACTTGGTGTAAATCAAAGTATTGCTCCATCTGAATTATCCATGTATATCAATCTTCATAATGTAGTAGTTTCTTGGTGCTCATTTGAAGCCTTGATTTTCTTGGATCTCAATATCCCTTTTAGGAAGCCTCTCCAAGATAATATTTTCTATGGTATTCGTGAATTTTTATATAACTTTCTCATTTTCATTCATTTTCTTTTTAATTTTTTCCTTAATTTCATTCATCTTCTTTTCTATCACTTCCTTATTTTCATTCATCCTCTTTTTCTTTTCCTTTTGATTTTTTTTTAGAAGCTGATAACACCTAATAAATCCACCTTTTATCAACACATTACTATCCATTTTATTAACTTTCTTCTCTAACTGAGATAACCTAAATTCTAAGTCTTCACATTCTTCATGAGTCAAGGATGAGCCTTTAGTAGGTTTCATTGGCGTGATAGCTTTCTTTGGAAGTATGTTGGAAAATAATAATAATGCTCCTCTTTATCACAACTTGCAATCACAAAAGAAAAAAAAATGAACTTCTAATCAATACTTAGGTCACTTGTAAGTTACATACCCTTAAAACTTTAATTTGGAGAATATTTGAATGGTTGAAGTTTTTCTTGATATATATCTGAGATTCAAGTCCACCTGGATTTGAAACTTTGGCCTTCAATATTTTAATATTTCTTTTCTATAATTCGACAGGTGTGACCAAAATTTGATGTGTCAAGTGAAAGCTATGGTAACTTTCCCAAAACTTGCTTATTTTTTGCCTCTTCCAACAAGCAAATTTGTATAATGTGTTATGCGTACAATTCTTTAAATATAATTATAAAATTTATAGCTGAGGTACTTTTGTATTCTCCTAAGAACCTTGAAGAGGATTTCATAGTCTAAAAAGTTCTAGAAAGAAGATATACGAAAAATACCAAGCTAATATGTTAAAATTTTATTTTAGGACTATTCACAAACCCTAACTTCCATAGGGTATAACTTTGAAAGTATAGCGAATCAAATTATGAAATTTGAACCAAATGTTCCTTGAGTTGTCTCCTTAATATGGTACAAGTTTCACTGTATGAAACCTCCCATAAAAATATATTGTGAAAATTCCAAACTAACCTATTTGAAACTAAATTCAAAAGCATTTAGGAACCCTAACTTCCTTAGAGTATATATATATATGAAATTATAACAAATCGAGATCTAAAATTAGAAAGAAATGTTTGCAAATATTTCTCCTCAATATATTCCATTTTCACTTTCTGAAACCTTTGAGAAAAAAAGTTATAGTGGAAATTCCAAACTAACCCGTTTGAAACCGATTTCAAGAGCATTCAAGAACCCTATCTTCCTTAAAGCATACTCAAAAAATATAGCCAACCAAAATCTGAAATTTGAACCAGATGTTACTTAATATTTCTCCTCAATATTATACAAGTTTCACCATTTGAAACTTCCTATAAAAAAAGTTATAATGAAAATACCACAATGGCCTATTTGAAGCATCAAAATGCTAGGATCATGAGCTCTAATGCCAAATGTTATTAACTTTGTGCCTTGAAAATGACAAGAAACCAATAATTATAGTTTTATTCAAGGGGGAAACCTCCTTTTACAATGAATACAATGTATAAGGCAATATTTGATGATCCTAAGACTAGGTCTCCTTAATGTGTGTGTATGTGTATAGAAAACAAATATTACAATTATAATAAAATGGGATAATGAGATATTCTAACCCACATAACAATATAACAATAGAAATGTAATCATTCAATAACTAGGGTTCAATAAACAATTTTAAGGTTAAAGTGAGGTTTATATAGGACATAAATTTGCATTTCTCTACATTTTAAATATATAAAATAGAAATCAAATAACTCATGAACCAAAAGTTGACTCTAAAGCCCTTTTACATAAAGCCTAAAATATACAACCATTCCAATAAACTGAACTGACCACTATATATATATATATATATATATATATATATATATATATATAATCTAATTTTTTATATAACTTAAAACTATTGTTAGTTTAAAATGTTGGTTTTTTATAATTAAATTCTCATATAATTATAAAGTTAATTTTATTAGTCCTTGTCAAAGTAGGATTATAACAATCGATTGACCATTATTAATTCAAAATTGACTATTACAAATTATAATATTTAACTTTGATTTTTTTTCAATATTATTAAAAATTATTTTTTTCAAACATGTAATTGGACCATAACTTGAAGGTGTCATGGGCCTGGAGTATGCCATAAAACTGCTTCTGCTTGTCTAAGAGCTCGTCTTTCTCAGATGTAAGGAAACAGGTTAACATCCCAAAACCTAGAGGCATCTAGCAGGAGTGAAAGTTTGCCCCCTTACAGACCACCAACGAGTTATTCCAGGTGGCGTGGTTTTCCTTGATTAACGGTGATGAATGCATTCGTGGTTAGCAACCAGAGATGGTTGTCCTCACAGTTGGTTTGATAACTGAGTTATGATAAGTTTTCCCACCTGTGAAAAAAAACTCGAAGGTGTCATCGCAACCTTTGCACTGTACAATGCCATGTGCTAACTAGCTCACATATTTTATGCCATAATTTTGGGATACAATTATAATATTCATGCCCTGATTTTTAGATCTTTGTGCAATGATTTCTTGTTAATTTTGATGGTTAATTTCATAAAATTATAAAATTAACTTTAATTTAATTTAATTTATATTATATATCTCATCATATATAAATTTATTTTAATTTAGTTTCATCACACATGTCATAATATATTTCATAATAGAAGATTATTTAGGTAATATATTATTATTTTTAGTTATGCCAATAAACGTGTCTATTTTGAAATATGGCTTCCAAAATTTTAATTTAATTATCAATAATTATTATATAAATAGTAAGGACTTAACTTCTTCAAAATATTCTAGATATTCTCAATAGTAATCATAGAACAAAGGTTGAGATTTATCTCAAAGTAGTTATACTCTTTATTCTTTATTAATTAAATTGATAAATTAAAAGGATAATCATATAAACATGAGTTGTGAGTTAAGAATCTTAGAGGAAGCTTACTGAACGAGGGATTTGAGGAGCGCAATGACTAGGGTTTCAGAAGGCAAGTTTTGCACCGCCACCGCCCCGGAGATCTGTGCTGCAATGGAACAGCATGGTGTCTGGCAAATGGTTTTGCTGCACACGTTTCACCGTTTATGGTTTGGCCTGGAACAATTTTTGGAAAGGAGACCCATGGGGTGGGCAAACTCAAACAGCAGCCAGGGGAGTTTACTCCTTTCTTGTATTCAGGGAGTTTTCACTGGACGGAACAGGGCACCATTCCACTAAGCCTAGGGCTGATAGAATTAAAACAACCAGATTTTACCCTATTTTGGGAGGTAGTACAAAATTTC
Source organism: Pinus tabuliformis (assembly GCA_031772625.1). Taxonomy (NCBI): domain Eukaryota; kingdom Viridiplantae; phylum Streptophyta; class Pinopsida; order Pinales; family Pinaceae; genus Pinus; species Pinus tabuliformis. The sequence continues at coordinate 221,870,668 of CM062809.1, read as the reverse complement.
GCGGGTGAAACAATCTAGCTTGGCAACATTGCTCGCAATAGATTGATGGTGATGCGGCTGTTTGAACCTATTCCCTCCCTTGGACTGCTTCGGGAAGACCGAACCACTGTTCTCTGGCAAAATATTATGGGAAAGGTCGACAAGCAAGAGAGGGGCACGTGCATAGGGCCGTGGGTCAAGCGGTTTGTTGCTCCTTTGTTCTCCTTCTGACAGTCATGGGCTGAAGACTACCAGGCAGAGAAGGAACACATTACTCGGGCTCTCCCCATCAAAATCACCATACGTCGAGAGGTCATGGTTTCCATGATACAAACAGAAACTTTGGGTATTTTAAATGAGCATCTGAAAAATGACCTCGGAGAGCCTGCACACCTCATTGCTTCGGTGGCCCAAATAGCAGAAGAATCCAGGGAAAATACAAATCTAGCCACCAAGGACCCTGGCCAGAAACTGATACAAATTTTTATCAGGACCCTGTCAGGGAATACGATATGCAAGAAAAGTATGAAACACAAGAAAATTTAGGCATCTCAGCAAACTGGCTAAACTTGATATATGCAGGACAAATTTTACAGGATAAATACACAGTACAACACTATGGTATTGTACGAGACTCAACCATCACACTAAGCACGAGGTTGAGAGGTGGAAGCTTTGGATCTAGCTCAAAAGGTAAATGCTCTTTCAAGGATGCCATCAAAGGGAAGGGGGAAGCCACCAATAAGCCAACATCAACACAAGAACTACCTGGACCCTATATTGTGGAGCAAAGATCACAGACTCTAGTACTGACAATCGATCTGCCTGAGGTAAACAGCTTTTATTCTGATTTCTCTACATTGGCTGTCATATGCAGATTCAATGGTTTTTGGCCCAAAACAGATGCATTAAGATAATGGATCTTCTCCACATGGACAACAAATTGTGACATCCATTTATGCTCCAAAGGTTTTTTTATTGTCAAATTTGACTCAGTCAAGGAGAAAGAATATGTCCTCCATGAGGGGCCATGGTTCTGGGGCAATGCAGGACTCTTCATGACCCCCTGGTTCTCGGGATTTGACCCCACTACTATGGTGGTTTCCAAAATGCCAGTTTGGGTTAGGCTTCACAACCTCCTGCTTCACTTCTGGCTACCCAAAGTTTTCGAAGAAATGGGGAATGTGATAGGCAAATACCTCGAGCAAGATGTGGAAAGAATTGCTAGATGCATACATACTTTTTCCAGAATTTGTGTGGAGGTTGATCTCAGTCAAGGGCTACCTGATAGCATAATTTTGATCCATAACAACACACAATGGAAACAACTACTAGATTATGAAAACACGACTTTTAGGTGTAGAGGCTATCAACAAACTGGTCATCTCCGTAATAATTGTCCACAAGCTAAAAGAGGAATCAAAAGAAACAAGAAACAAGCACAAAAACCAAGAGGTTAGCAACACACAGTGAACCTAGAGGAAGAAACAGATGACGAGGAGGCAACTAACCCTCAACCTAATCATGATGATGATCCTATTGGGGAAGATGACGCGGTTACCATCCCCATAACAAAAAATTAGATACACAAGTCGCCAGAAACGGAGAAACATGCAGCACAGAGAATGATGGACTCTTTGCCGGAGAAGATTCCAGATATAGTAGACACCAGCGGAGCCAAAAGACAACATTCTCCAGAACACTCTGATACATACAAGGACAATCCTTTCACGGGGGTGGACTCTTCTCTTGTACTTTTATCGTCCTCACATACTCTAGGGGAGTGGCGAAAGGCTGAGAAGAAAAAAGGGAGGAAAACATAATTTCCTCCCCATATGTACATTACTCCTTTCTGGTTACTTTTTTGTTCATGACAACAGTCTTTAGTGCTGTTTTTTTGCATATGCACTTCTGCATCTACAAAATGTAATTTTTTTATTTTTAATAAAATTACGATTTTTCCGAGGGGGAAAAAATGAGTTGTGAGTTATGTTTTTTTCAGCATGCGGTATTAATAATCCATGGTATTGTAACAAAGTCTATTTACGAGTTACAGATCTCCATGATAAAGTGGAGGTATCTCCATAAGAATCATATTACACATTTTTCTAAATGTATATATTTTTAATTTTTATTTATGTCAATGGTAGTATCTACCGTGGAATAGGGTTTCCAAAATTTTAATTTAATTATCAATAAAAAAATTAACAGGAAAAATATTTTATGTTAATTTGCAAATATGTGTCTGGAACACAACATGTCCATGAGGTTGAGATAGCTATTTCCATAGATCCTCTAGAGTCCTCTTGTCTAACATATCATCAAAGTTTTCCAGAGGAGCTCGATATAAACTAACAAAATACAAGGTGTTGTAGGCATACACCCTACAAAATTGACTCCCTACAAACCAAAATCTAGATTCCATCTTATAAACAACACCATTTTTACGACCAAGCCTACTTCGATTGAGCAATTTCATTCGAGTCTCGACACTTTGCAATTGATGATGCATTTGTGCTAGCAGATTCATTTAAATTATTTGCCAAATTGGAAACGTGTACCTTTAGATATTTTATCTACCTTTTAAGTGCATCCATCTCATCATCCCGCCTCTATGTTTTAGTCTCCACCTTTTCCGCTTTGTCCATCACATAGGAGATTAACTCCTAGTTGTCAATATTTTTCAAAATGAGTGTGATGAGGTCCAGTTGAATAGGTTCAAGCCTATATAGTAGCTAAGTCAATTGAACTTCATGTGGACAACCCATGTCGACAAAACCAATGCTACACTTTATTACCACCTGAAAGGCCTTTGGAGAATGACTTTCCCTGCCACCTCCTGACTACACACAAGACAACTGCTGAGCTCCCAAAATAATTAAGCCACATGGACCTCCTGACTGCACACAAGACAACTGCTGAGCTCCCAAAATCATTAAGCCACATGGACCTCCTAACTGCACACAAGACAACTGGTGAGCTCCCAAAATCATTTAGTGCACACAAGACAAATGTTGAGCTCCCAAAATCATTAAGCCACATGGACGTGAATTGATCCTCCCCCACTTGATATCCCCAATCAACATTTTTTCAATCCTTAACAACCTTCACTAGAAATAATTGTGTGTGTTTCTGACTTTGTCCACATACTTCACTAGTTGTAACCACCTCCAACAGTAGAGTCGGATTGAGAAATCTTGTTTCCTCCAACTAGAGTTTAACCCTTCGTTGAATTGCTTGAATGGATATAGTCCCAGATAGGGATGAACCCCAAACAAACCCCAAATCCTTTCTCTGAATGTCAAGGTCTACTTTCAGTGTGAACTTGACCTATGTTTGAACTAAATCCACCCACTAATGCTTCTCAAGAAGCTTCCTGGGCCAAGTATGTCAGGAATCATACAAATAAACATGGTTGACCTAAGATTGAGCCCAACACAAAGAGAAACATAATGATTGAGGTAAAACCAAAATTCTTATATTGTAATTCACACTAATGGGTATTGTAGTTGAATTCATTAAACCCCTATCATGACCTTATTCCCCACAAAGGTCACCAATCATCCTTTCCAAAGCTTTGAAACAATTCAAATATACATGCCAAATAATGGAAGGAAGGAATTTCCCAGATGGCTTACCAGACTCCAGAGCATTATATTTAGCTTGGTCCAATGCGATAAGAAATAAGTAGCTTTCCCCATTCTGCAAACCTACCTCACCCAAATTGAACAATGTTTGCGCCACAGAGAAGGATGGGAATGGATGTTTCCACTTTAAGCAAAGAATAACTAGGCGCTCATGAGAGAATGATGGTGACTTCCACATGTAGTCCATCCCACACTCGACACCCCACTTCTCTGTATTACGATTCATAATGCTTCTATCCCCAAATATTGTGTGAAACCTTAAGTAACACCCTTGAGTGGTATTGAACTACGTGCAATAGGATTTCGACCTATGAGATTTAACCTTCACTATTGTAATGTATTGAATGTGAAAGGTATTGGAAACCTTTGCATGTTGCACTTCACATGGGGCGGTCACATTGGCTTTGAATCCCCCCCTTTCCTCCTTTGGATTAATCTTGCATACCCCCGTCTCCCCGCCCCCCTCCCCATCGCCCCTGCACCCCCCCCCAACCTTAGGGGGTTAACTATTCTTCTTATTGTCATTAAATCTATGAGATATTTGATGGTCTATTGCGACCATCAAATTTTAACATGTCAATTCTTAATTGGCAACCTTCATTGACACAATTGTGAACTATTTTATTGAGATCCCTAAATACATGATAGTACCCTATGGATGCCAATCCATCCCTAACTTCCTAATTCTCTTCGATGTTTTTTCTAGCATTTTGTCTCTCAAAAAAGTGCCCTAACCTAAATGTTGAATAATGAGCAAGGAGTCTCCTAACATTGTGAGCGCTCCTATTTGATTTTCTTTAGCTAGTTGAATGCCTTTTAGGAGTACATAAGCTTCAACTTGATTATTTGTCATGCTTCCCAATCCCCATGAATACTAAACAACTCTTGTTTCCTTGGGGTCTTGAAGTACCCCTCCCCCTCTTGCTACCCCTAATTTAATTATCAATAATTATTAGGTGGATGGTAGGGATTTAATCTCCACATAATATTCTTATTAGTAGTCACATATCAAATGATGAGATTTATCTCAAAAGTAGTTATGATCTTTCTACCATTTTCATTAAATTGATAAATTAAGAAAAAAATCATATGAACATGAGTTATGATCTTTTGAGCTTGATATTAGTAAGCCACATTATTGGCCCATGGTATTGTAACAAAGCCAGGTTAAGAATCTTCATGGTAAAGTGGAGGTGAATATCCATGGTTAATAATCTTATTACGTTTTTGTTTTTTAAATGTATATATGTTTAACTCGTATTTTTGCGAACTCGCATGTCTATTTTGAAATTGGACTTCCCATATTTTAATTTATTATGCTGATAGGCCTATCTATTTTGAAATACAACTTTAAAATTTTTAATTTAATTATCAATAATTATTAGATGGATGGTAGGGATTTAAACTATATAGAATATCCTACAATATTCTTAGTAGTAGTCATAGATCAAAGGTTGAGATTTATTTCAATAGATATGTTCTTTCTTCCCTTTTAAATAGAATTTTAAATTTAAAAAAAAAATGTCATATGAACATGCATGTGTTATTAGTGGGCCATGGTATTAGTCTATGAGATTGTAATAATGCCTATTTATAGGTTAAGAATCTCCATATAAATGTGAAAAGTGGAGGAAAATTTATATTGTTACATTTTTTTTTAATAAATAATTATTAGGTGTATGGTAGAGATTTAACCTCTAGAATAAGAAGTCACATATCAAAAATTGAGATTTATCTAAAAAATAACTATGTTTTTTCAGTGCTTTTAATTAAATTGATGAATTAAAAAAATGACATGCCAACATTGTTAGATTAACATGAATTAATTCGCGAAAAAAAATGACTATAAGTAATGGTTTTTTGGGCATGTGGTATTAGTAGGTTATGTATTGACTTATAATATTATAACACAGTCTATAGAGAAGGTAAGAATTTTGCCACATGTAATATCCCTTCTCAATAAATTTTTCCTATGGAGGAAATTACCCATTTTCGCAATTTTGGAGGCTAATAGATTTCTTTGGACACCAACTAAGGAAAAGTGGGTCGAAATATTTTGTTAGTGGAATGTGGGGGCCATACCCACATGGAATACGCACCCCATGAAGAGACATTCGAATGGATAAGGAAAATCGACTTGTTGGATAGAGGGACCCACATGGAGCAAGGAGCAACTAGTATAAGTATGAGGAATGAATTAGTTATTGGAACCTTTTGACATTTTTATCTCTTACCTATGTTGCTCAAGTTCTTCAGTTGGGTCACAAGTGCTGTTGAGCATACGAGTTTTCCACAGAGAAGACACATCCTTCTCTTCGGTGGACCTAGAGTGCCACCATAGGAAGGAAACATACATTTCAGTGGGAGGATAGTGGGGATGTCGTGGTACCTTCAGTTGTCACTTCCAGCTTGGAGGGAGACCGAATTATTGTTGTGGGGGTCTATGCAGGGGGTCACTGGGCTAGTTTTCGTGGGACTTGGTTCAACCTACTTGGGTGGAATTTCGGTGTAGAAACTACTCCTATCTTCCAGGCACAATTTTTGGGGCTTATATGCAGCAGATTGAGTGATAAGGCACATTCAACAACAAACATTTGGGTGGGATGCAATTTCTAATCTTGGAGGGTGTAGCACAAAAATTGGGTAATTCCAAGAGGTCAAAATTAGCCCAATTCCTTTTTGGGCTTTGTTGGGTTATACCTTAGGAGCACACCTCTAGCTTTGCAAAAATTTTGGAGGTGATTTGGGCCCTCAAATTCCAGTTTCCAGCAGTAGTACTGTAATAATTTCTTGGTGCAACGTACAACCAGTTCTAAGTAGATTTCGTGGGGGTTTTCCAGCTACTCTCACCTAGGTATTTTTCTTGCTTTTCAGCAAGGCCAGGTGCACACTTTCCACCACCTAATATAACAAATTTCAGACCATTATTAATAAAAAGGATCAGACTTTGGTTGAGGCAACATGGTTTTTGACTTGTGTCTGTTTGTGAAATGTTTCCAGAAATTTATATTGGCTGAATGAGTTGTTGCTTGTACATGTTTTTAATATTTCACTTAATATTGCAGTGGTATTAGAGCATGTTCTTGGCCAACTGTGGGCTTAAGAGAAGGTGATTACATAGTCGTTTGGTGGAGCAATGTATCGACATAGAGGCAGAGGCAGAGGTAGAGGAAACGACTAAGGTAGAGAGGGAGAACAAGACCCATTTTCTGATATAGAGATGGAAAACATCAAGGGCCACATGGACAATCAGGAGGAAAACGAGTAGCCCAGACAAAGGGGCCAAAACCAAAATTTTAGAGGAGTTGTTGAGGACCAACCAACAGAGGTTGAGGCAAGGGCGTCTCATGATGGACATGATACAACATGTGATACATTTGCAGATGAATGGGAGACTAGAGGGAGAGCACCAGGGCGATGGGGGTTCCAAATCCATAGGAGTTAGTCGTACCTATCAGCCCCCACACACCCCTTTGCGTGGACAGGTTGGATATCCCACCATGCCTCATTTCGTGGACAAGCCAGAGCTCGAGAGGGAGCTAGCCCTGGTTGCAGATCTAGTCCATTTGGTTGTGTCCGACATTGAAGAGTACGAGGGGTTGGATGCTAGGATTAAGCGGGTGATGCCCTTTAGAAATACATACACCTCAAGGAGAGACGTACCACTGGGGCTAGAACACATTATAGAGGGGGGAAATCTAACCAGGAGGTACAGACAATAGAGGGGAAAGTTACACTCCCCAACTTTGATGGGTATGCTAAAAGTTCAACTAGGGCATGGGTTCAGATTTTAGACACGTACTTCCACCTGAATCCCATGCATGAGACATATTTTATTCGGTTTTCTACTCTACACTTAGAAGGTGATGCCCAAGAGCGGTGGTACCATGGGTTGATTACATTGGGGCATATCCACATCACTTCTTACATGGAGTTCACCTGGAGGCTGATTGAGAGGTTCAAGAGGAAGGACCCTGAGCTACACTTCATGGAGTTGGCCCATCTGAAGTAGACAAGGAGCGCAAAGGCCTATATTTCATAGTTTCAGAGACTGGTTGTGATGGTGGCTGACATTTCAGAGGTCTGGTTGATCATGTTGTTTGTGGAGGGGCTTCTTGAGCCATTACGTGGTTGGGTGAGGGCCTACAAGTCCACATCAATGATGGAAACAATCTCCAGGACTCGAGATATGATTGACACAGTGCCCAAGACCCAGGCCTTAATTCCCACCAGGCCTATTGCTTCGCAGGGAACCGAGATACTTGACCACCTCAAAGGGATGGAGGACGTGGCCAGCTGGATGAGGAGACCAGGAGGGACCTCAGGTGGAGGAAGTTATGCTTCATGTGCCAGGAGCCTTGGGCATCGAGATACAAATGCAACAAAGGAAAGGCCCACTACATTGAGGTGTATTCAGAAAATGAGTCAGATGAGGAGAGTCAGTTAGGCGCGGATCAAGGAGATGAGGGGGCACCATCATCAAGGGGAGCACCACCACCACCACCACATAAAGGAGGGTCATTTGCTCCATCAGGGGGAGTTCTTGCTTCACTTTTTGAGGAGTTCTGAAGTACTTGACACTTAGTATCAGAGGGACTGTACAGGGGCAACGAGTGTTAGTTCTAGTATATAGTGGGGCCACCCATAATTTTATCGATGCCCAGATGGTGGAGCAGAGGGGCATTCACACAGAGACATTTGAGGGGTTCTTGATGTTGGTGTCAAGAGATCAAACGATGTAATGCACGAAGTATGTTCCTAGATTGACTCTGGCGATGGGGAATTACTCTGTCACTAATCATTTCTTTATAGTTGATGTTTCGAACACCAACGTGGTGATAGGTGTCCAATGGCTATATTCATTGGGGAAGGTCACCACTGATTGGCATGAGCTAGAGATGGGGTTTATAGGCCCAGATGGGAAGCTTGTAGTGCTAAGAGGGATGCACTCTTACCCACCCCAGATAGTTTCCGCTCATCGGATGGAGGCAGATTTACGACATAGGGGCATAGAGTGCGAAATGGAGCTCAGGATTTCAGAGACGGGGACCCCGACACAAGCAGTGCATCCAAACATACTATCCTTGTTGGAGAGACACCAGGGGGTTTTTGGGGAGATTCCTTTAGGCAGACCACCAGACCAAGGGTTTGAGAACACGATTGAGTTGGAGGAGGGAGTGGACGCAGTCATTACTACCCCGTATAGGCATCCCAAGGCCTATCGAGATGAGATGGAGAGGGATATATAGGAGTTGTTGATATTGGGGCACATCAGACCCAGTTTGAGCCCCTTTTCTTCTTCTATGGTGCTGGTGAAGAAGAAGGATGGGACTCTCTGCATGTGCATCGACTACAGGGCCAACAAGAAGACATTGAAAAATAGGTAACCATCCCGTGCATTGATGAGTTGATGGATGAGCTTAGGGGAGTGAGATACTTCTCAAATATAGATCTGCACTCGAGGTATCACCATATCCAGGTGAGGGAGCAGGACATCCCCAACACTACCTTTCGCTGCCACTATGTACACTTTGAGTTTTTGGTGATGCCCTTCGAGCTAACCAACACTGCAACTACATTTCAGTCTTGTATGAGCCACGTGTTTCATGGGAAGTTGCGGCACTTTGTCCTTGTCTTCTTTGACGACATTCTTATTTATAGCCAGACCTCGGAGGAGCATCTCCAACACTTGGAGGAAGTGCTTCACATACTTGAGGGGCAATAATTGTATTCGAAGATGTCCAAATGTGAGTTTGGGCTAATAGGGATGTTGTACCTTGGGCACGTGATAGGGGATGATGGAGTGAAGGTACACTAGGAGAAGATTAGGGCCATTTTTTATTGGCCAACACCCAAGAATGTGATCGAGTTCAGAGGATTCTTAGGAATTTGCACATACTACAAGAGGTTCGTGAGAGGATTCTCACAGCTTGCAACACCCATCACAGATTTGACGAAGAAAGGGGCTTTTGAGTGGATGTAGGTGTCACATAAGGCCTTTGAGCACCTCAAGAAGGTCATGAGAAGCTTTCGTGTCTTGGCTTTGCTAGATTTCACATAACTGTTTGTGTTGGACTGTGATGTTTCGAGGGAAGGAGTTGGGGCTGTGTTGACGCAGAGGGGCCATCCTATCGCATTTGAGAGCAAAAAAATGCCACCCCATAAGAGACTATACTCTATTTATGATAAAGAGATGCTACTCGTGATGCATGCACTGACAAAGTTCAAGCTGTATTTGGTGGGCACCCGATTCAAGGTGAAGACTGACAACAACAATCTTCGATTTTTCCTAGAGCAACAAACAATGTAGGAGAGGCAACAAAAGTGGGTGAGTAAAATCCAGGCCTATGAATTTGAGATTGAGTATGTCAAGGGCAATCAAAATGTAGTGGCGGATGCCCTCTCTCAGAGACCCGTAACACTATATTTGATGGACGTTACTCATGATTGGAAGGCTCAACTTTTGGTTGAGTATTCCAAGGATAAGCAGGCTTGTGAGATACTAGATGACACACACGCGGATGACAAGTCCATAGTGATGGATGATTTGATATACTATAAGGACAAGGTCTACTTGGTGCTCATATCTCAACTTAGGGAGAATATTGTGCAGGCAACACATGACTCCCCTCTAGCAGGACACCCCGGGTTCCTCAAGACATATTGTGCCATCAGGGAGCGATTCTCATGGAGTGGACTCAAGGGGGATGTATTGAGACACATACAAGAGTGTATAGCATGTCAGAAGAACAAGGGGAGCTATCACAACCAACAAGGTTACTTCAACCACTCCCTATTCCAGAGAGGAAATGGGAGAGCGTGCCCATGGACTTCACCACAGGGCTTCTGGTTGTGCAAGGACAAGATTGTATATATGTCGTGGTGGACAGGCTAACAAAGTTTGCTCACTTCTTCGTTATCCCTTTGAGGTCATCTGCGTCTTAGGTAGCAAAGCTATTCTTTAGAGAGGTATTCTGGCTACATAGTCTTCCAAAGACCATAGTCAATGACTGAGATAACAGATTTATGGGGGCTTTCTGGCAGGAGTTGTTTAGACTGGTGGGGACAAAGCTCACACCTAGTATTAGTTATCACCCCCAAACTAACGGGTACACTGAGATCGTGAACAAGTGGTTGGAGGGATACCTGCGTAATTATGTGACGAGGCAACATAGAGTTCTGCTACAACACCACCTACCATATGTCAATTGGTATGTCTCCTTTTTTAGCTCTTTATGGGTATGATGCACTTTCTTTTTCTGACATGGTTTTTGGAGATAGCAGGGCCCTCGGGGTAAAGGACTGGGTCCAAGAGATCCAAGAGATTCTCAGGGCTCTCAAGGACAACTTACAGGTGGCACAAAACCAACAGAAATTGTACGCTAACAAGCGCACAATGGTAAGGCAATTTGAGGTAGGGGATATGGTCTACCTTCATCTTCATCCCTACTGGTAGTCATCACTAAAGTAGAAAGGGGCCGACAAGGTCAAGCCTCACTTCTATAGGCCTTACAGGATCGCCAAGAGAGTTGGGTAGGTAGCCTACAAGCTGGAGTTTCCACCTAAGATCCAGATTCATAATGTGTTTCATGTCTCTTGCCTAAAAAATGCCTTGTGACAATAGGTTACAACAACCATTGAACTACCTCCCTTGGATGATTAGGGACACTTGGTGCTGACGCCAGAAGCCATTTTTGGAGACACGAGAAAGGAAACTGAGGAGTAGGGTCATCCGGGAATACTTGGTTCGATGGAAGGATTTGCTGGTGGAGGATGCCACTTGGGAGAGTGAACAGATTTTATAACACCCATCTTTGCAGTTGCTTAAGGACAAGCAACATTTGGGAAGGGGGGAATTGTAATATCCCTTCTCAATAAATTTTTCCTAAGGAGGAAATTACCCATTTTTGCAATTTTGGAGGCTAATACATTTTTTTGGACACCAACTAAGGAAAAGTGGGTCAAATTATTTTCTTAGTGGAATGTGGGGGCCACACCCACATGGAATATGCACCCCATGAAGAGAAATTCGAATGGCTAAGGAAAATCGACTTGTTGGATGGAGGGACCCACATGGGGCAAGGGGAAACTAGTATAAGTATGAGGAATGGAGAAACTATTGGAACCTTTTGACATTTTTATCTCTTACCTTTGTTGCTCAAGTTGTTCAGCTAGGTCACAAGTGTTATTGATCACACGAGTTTTCTAGGGAGAAGACTCATCCTTCTCTTCGGTGGACCTAGAGTGCCACCCTAGGAAGGCAACATACATTTCAGTGGGAGGATTGTGGGGAGGTCGTGGTACCTTCAACTGTCACTTCCAACCATTTCGTACTCCAGGAGGATGCAGAGGTCAAATCGTTCCCCTTTAATAGAGCGAATTCCCAAGGGTGATCGGGCTGGAGAAATTTGGGAAATTTCACAAAGGGAAAAACTGACATTTGGGGTGATGTTTGGAGATGGAAATTGTTGCTTGGAGGGAGGCCAAATTATTGTTGTGGGGGTTTGTGAAATTTGGGAAATTTCACAAAGGGAAAAACTGACATTTGGGGTGATGTTTGGAGATGGAAATTGTTGCTTGGAGGGAGGCCAAATTATTGTTGTGGGGGTTTGTGCAGGGGGTCACTAGACCAATTTTTGTGTGGCTTGGTTCAACCTACTTGGGTGGAATTTCGGCGTGGAAACTACTCTTATCTTCTGGGCACAATTTTTGGGTTTCTATGTAGTAGATTGAGGAGTGATAATGCACATTCAACAACAGACATTTGGGTGGGACACAGTTTCCATGCTTAGAGGGCGTAACACAAAAATTGGGTAATTCTGAGAGGTCAGAATTAGCCCAATTCCTTTTTGAGTTTTGTTGGGTTATACCTCAAGAGCACACCTCTAATTTTTCAGAATTTTTGGAGCTGATTTGGGCCCTCAAATTCCATTTTCTGATAGTCGTAGTGTATCAATTCCTGGGTGCAACATACAACCAATTCTGAGCAGATTCCATGGGTGGTTTCCATATACTCTCATGTAATGATCCTTAATATGATTACAAGTGATAACAAGCAAATAATACATGCAACAAATTACAAAAATGAAATATTCAGCAAACACCCATATAAAAGCTGCAAATGGAGAACTTCTGAGCCATTTTATTATATTTATGCAAGTCAAATACAATAGATGATGGAATGGTGCACCTAGGCTTGTATGAAAGGACAAACAGGACCAAACCCAGGTAGGAAAATTGTTGAGCTGAAGGTTGCCCAGCTGCTGCACCAATCTGCACTGCGCTGCCCAGAAACCATTACTTTGCTGAAGTTTGAATGGCTGGAAGGTGCACTGAAACTACCCAGAAATTTATATACTTTTAACCTTGGACTCCTTGGCCCAAACCCACAAAAACCCAGAAATGGTTTGGCCCAATTTGGACTTCCCAAAACCGACCCCCAAAGGCACTATTCAATCCCCAACAATTCTACATTGTCTGCTTGCAAAGATACGACTTAAAACCCACCTCTGTTGCTCAGAAAATTATGAAAATTTATATTTGGCATCCTTGTCAAAAACACAGAAAAAACCAAAAAGGATTTTGTCTAGTTTAGACTTTTGATTTTCGACCCCCTTGGAACCTTACCTCAGAGCTGCCAATTTTGACTTGCTGGAAACTGCGTATAAATCCGCCTAAAATCTTCTCCAAAATGATGAGTTCACGTGTGCTATCCAATCCCTGACTCCCTGGATGATCTCTTGGTCCAACTCAGCTGCTCCCAAGTACCACGAAAATTTGTTGTGTGGCCTCTGCGCTGTCCTCCAGGCCAACAGTTTGAATTGCTGGAATGCTAGCTCAAATGGTTATGAAACCCAACAAGAACGTTGGTCTCATGCTGCTACCCAGCTCCCCAACTCTTGAACAAGCAATCCGATCTCTGCTTGCCTTGATCTCCCTCTACGTGTTTCCTGACTGCCCAGAAATCTGCACTCCTTGCTCTGTGTTGGTTGGTGGTGCTATGCCACTACCCCAGAACTCCCGAAATCCTTGTAGAACTGCCTCTCTAGGGTGGGCATGGATGGTCCCCCGAAGAAGAGGTTAAATCTCCCACTTGAGAGATTTGTGGCCAAACAGCCAGTTAACTCAACTAAATAGCAGAGTGAATAGTTAAGTGAATTTGTTTGCAAGATGTATGAATGAATCCCAAAATGAGAGTTGCTCCCTCCTTATAACTCCTTAGGCCTCCCTTGCCTCATGTGGGCCCCTCCATCCACCTATTCGACTTTCCCTCCAAGCTATTCGAATGGGCCAATTCGAATTCCCATGTGGGTGGCCCCCACATTCCACTAGCAACCAAATTAAGTCGAATTGCCTCCTAAGTCCCTAAGTCGAAAATGATGGGTTTGTTGGAAATACTGAGAGGGGGGGTGAATCAATATTTCTTTTTCCCACTATTGTTTCACCAGTTAAAACATATATATTCAGAACACAAGATGAACAGCAAGAATAAATGCTTTTATTAATATAAACTGTGCAGTAAAATAGATACAATATATAGATGGTTACAATCAGTTTCCAAGCTCCAACTTGGACTTTGGTGAGGCTCCAACCTCCAGAGCACCAACTCTATTTTGCCAAGACACCAATCTTGGACTTAGGAGCACCAAATCCCAAGGACTTCAATCCTTCCTACTTCTGAGGCATCAACCCCAAGGACTCCAATCCTACTTACTTTTGAGGCACCAGCCTCAAGGACTCCTATCCTTCTTGCTTTTGAGGCACCAGCCCCAAGGACTCCTATCCTTCTTGCTTTTGAGGCACCAGCCCCAAGGACTCCAATCTTGTCAAGGCACTTTTGATAATAATGTTCTACTCTCAAAACTCTTCTTTGCTTAGTTCTGTCTATTTACAGCTTCACTGTAGTCTCCAAACTACAGTATCAATGACAACCAATCTTCTTATGAATGAGTCTTTACAACTCTGCACACTGCCCACGCATAGTCTCCAATAGCCTTCATGCTCTCTGATAATGTCTTCACACAACTCTAGTCAATCTACTGTTAGCTGCACTAAGCTCTGCATAAAGAACAACTTCTTGTTCAAGCTTATGTTCTCTACTAGCTACTTCTCCCCTTCGACTGTCTGTTGTCCTGTTAGCCCTGCGGCCCTCTTTCTGTTATTCTGGACCCTCTTTCTGTTCTGTTGTTTTCTCCAATTTCTTCAACAGTGTTCAACAGCTGCAGCATCATTCACCAGCGTTCATCAGCAACTTCATACAATGCTTAACCACCTCTGCTACTTCTGCTACCTCATATTCTGGTTCTTCGCAACAACAACAACCTCAACAGTTCTATGTTTTCACTGTTTTATACATTCTCATGCCTTTGTCCATTTGTTTCCGCTTACTCGTTGTCTCTTTGGCTTCCTTCTTGCCTTCTTCAGCTTCCTCACCACTGGCTTGTCTGTCGCTGTAGCTTCCTCTGTCTCATCGTGCTCACAGGACACGTTAATTCATAAGAGAGTGCCAAATAATCCACAGGGAACACATCTCACTGGTTACGATTGTAACAATGCTCCTTTCAACAATGATAGCAGGCATACACAGGGATGGCATTATTTAACGGACCTGCGACATCCTATCGCAATCATAATCACCATGATTCAACTTCCTGAACTATCGGGACCGTTCCTTAATATATTTTTGCCTCAAAACCCAGCACATGGCAAATATCAAATACACAGGGAATCAGAAAAGAAACACGAGCGAAGCGCTAAGGGCGGACTTCAATTTTAATTCGCCCGAGTCTATAATGTATCGGGTCTGCCTTGTAATCGCAATCGGCAATCGCCAATGGCCGATGGCCGATGGACGCGATAAGACATTAAGCCACCTTTCAATGTTGCATCAAGTCCGGTCTTATAATTGCAATCGGCGAGATGAGGCTTTCGGGGGTCTTTTATATATCAACCCCATGACATCGCCAATGGCCGATGGGCCAATCCTCCTGCGAACGCGATATAAAACTAGGGTGCTATATAATAGGACCATCGGGTCCATATACATTATGGAAATCACCACTTTTGGAGGTTCTTCTATAAGTCGAGCCTAAAGCATTGCCGATGGCCGATGGCTGATACTGGATGCGATATTATATTAAACTGTTTATAATAAGTCCGTCGGGTCCACAGTTCTATCGCAATCGACACTTTCATGTGGCAAGGCTTTACGACTTGCGATATAGCGACGGACGCGACATTACAATAGGTGCGATATAATAAGATCATCGGGTCCGCAATTGTATATCGTAATCAGAGGTTTTAATGTGGCAGGGCCTTTACCACTCCCGATACATAATCCTACTCCGTTGTTTATATATATATATATATATATATATATATATATTGCTTCGCTGTTTTAACTTTGTTTATATGCTCCTCCACTTATGTGCCTTACTCTTGGCATATGTGATAGCTCTACTCCTCCGATAGCTCCCGATAGTGTTATCAGTGGATATATGGCTCCCGATAGCTCCCGATAGCTGTGTCTGCTTCCTCTCTGGCCCCGACAGTTTTGTTTGCTGCGTCCCATGGCTCTGTTTTCTCTATCGCTGTGTCCTCCGCCCTTCCTCTATGTTCCTTTGATCGATCTTCCTTTGGATTGTTGCTATGATAGCTGTTAATGCATATATAAATGGGTTTTGCCTCCGATAGCTCCCAATTGCGTAATCTGCTTCCTCTGATGCTCTATTTTGGCATTGTTTGCTGTTAAATGCATCCATTTCTCCTCTCATCTCCATCTGCTCCTCTGGCCTCTCGTCTCCATCTGCTCCTCTGGCTTGGCAGTGTCTTTCAAAGACCTCCTTGCATATATGAACGCCTCTCTTGCTCTGATATCCTGTAATATGCTTTGATATGCCTCCTTTGGTAACTCCTCTTGCTTATGGCTTGGCTATCCTGATGGCCTTGCTCCTGTCTCTTCATGGATTTCTCGGCTTCCCCTTGGCTTCATGTCATCCTCTAGTATCCAGAATATTGCCATATTGACATCAATGACAACCTAGGTCAACAATCTCCCCCTTTGTTATTGATGGCAATATTCTTCTTCTCTCCCCCTTTGACATCAATGGCAAAGGAGTGCTCTGGGACTCCCCCTATCAAGCTGCTTCTGTTCTTCATGAATGGTAGATATTCATGCATCTGTGACTCCCCCTGTCATAGTGCTTTTCTTATTTTTACTCAAGCTAGAAGGATTGATGCTTTATCATCAATTAACACATTATTCCCTCTTCATGTCTCAGAACTGCTTTATCATGGCTTCAACAATGCTTAAAGATGCTCTACTTTAATGCTTTCATTCAGATTGCAAACGGCCATACACCAAGTGTCCAAGTCCAAGTTTTTATGCTTCAATCCATATTGTTGTCTCCATAGGTAACATTGAGAGGCCTTCATAGTCCGAATCAAGAGAAAATGCCCCTGAGATTGTCTTTCTTGCTATCTTTCTTCAGATCTGAGTTCCTTAATATCTCTGTGCTTCCCTTTAAGTTACTGCCATCTAGTATTCAATCATCATTGCATTTGGACAAAAATGTGAGGGGTTGTGCCTTACTGTTGCTATATTTCTTAAGTGATCTGTATCAGCTTAAGTTATGCTTGATTGCACAACATTCTCCTTCCTATGAGCCATCTTTTCCTTGAGTTCTTGTACATATCTCTGCAGATTCAGATATCCAATTTGTGACTGTCCTTTAAATTTATTCTGTTGATCTGCATCTTCATGTAATGCTTTAGTTTTGTTATATGCTGCCAGCTGCTCTTACTTCAAACTCCATTCCAGATGTATCTGTTTGTTTGAAGACTGCCTCTATTAGTGTCCAGAATTTATCTGTTCTCACATTAAATTCCTGAGTTAAGACATAAACTTCTGTGATAATAGCACCATGGTTGTTTGCCCTATTTCTTTAACAACAGTCCAAAGAATGGTTACAGGATCATATGCTTCAATGGAGTGCTCCTGAGACATGATCTTCATCAAAAAATGATTGTTAATATAGCTCAACAAGGATTTCATCAGGACCCTTTCACTAATAGCTTCAGCAATAATGATCAAGACTTATAGGCTCCCCCTAACTGTATGCATCATCTCCTTTTGGCAGACTCTTCCCATCAAATGCTTAGATTGTCAAAATTCAGGCCAATGACATATGTTGTTGGCTGAAGAGCTCAAGGGACTTTTGGATTGTATTTCCTTCCTTCTCCATACTTGTATAACTTTCTTCTTTTGCATGGTTCTAGCTTGTGTAAGAGCCCATGTTAAGTTACAATCACGTGCCATATGACCAATGTTATGACACTTGAAGCATTCTACATTGTTCATGAATAAAAATTCATGATTTCTTCCTGCAAAGTAGTTTCTTGGAGGTTGTCGAAGACTATAACATATATCTCTATGAGATGGTTGGAGACCATAACATCTATCTTTATGATATGCTTTACAGTGTTTTGCCATGTGATCAAAGTTTGAACAAGAATAACAATAACCAAAAAATGAACTTTGGCACCTGGGAGATGGAGGTTTCCTTGATGTACTTCTGAAGCCTTTCTGCCTTGAGATCCTTTGATGATAACCATTGCCTCTCGCATCTTTGTCATCATCTACATTTCTTCTTGGAGCTGGTTTTCTTCTATTGTAGCCTTGATTTTTCTCCTTGCATTTGCTAGAATTGGGAGCATCACCATTTCTTTCTGGCTTCTTCACTTCTCTTTTGTTTAAAGCATTTTCATTCTTGTTTGAGGGTTCACCTGCATACCCGAGACCTGATTTATCAGATGGACATCTATGATAGCTGATCATGTCATCCAAGGCTTGAGAGCTCTTCAATATTTTGTTCATCCCTTCAACCTTTGCTCTAAGGAAGACAATCTCTTCTTCCAATCTTTCACACTCACTATTCTTCTTTGCAAGTTGTTCCTCAGTTTCTTCCTTGCTACGAGTAGCTTCAGCTGCTACTATTTTAAGGGAGATGATATCTGACTTCATTTTGAAGATTTCTTCATTCTTTGCTTGACTGCTCTCCATTTCCTTCTCAGCTCCTTGTGCTTGTTTCCTTGCTTCTTGTAGTTGAGATTTGAGAGAGGAGACCTCTATTTTGTACTGACCAATCTCTTCTTCAAGTTTGTTGAAGCTCGTGTGCCTTTGTTCAAGTTGACTTGATAAGGTATCTTCCTACTTCTTTGCTTTATTCAGTTGATTTGTCATGACTTCTTCATGATGCTTTCTTTTACTTTGATCAAATTCCTTCTTAAGCTTGGCAAACTCTTCATTCCTTGTTTGATCTTGGTTACCAACTAGTGCTCTCTTCTTAAGTTCCTCATTTTCCTCTTTCAAATTGTTAATCTCTTCCATGGCAGTCATAAGTTTAGCGAGGAGTTCTTCTACGAAATCTTTTTCATTCTCTTCATCTTCTAAGTCTGCTTTAGCCTTGACATCATCATTCTCATGTTCAGCTTCCGTGATGGGTTCTAAATTTCCATCATCTTCTTGACTGATGGTCATGGTCAATGCTCCTTTTGAGTGAAGGTCATGAAGTTTGTCCCATATACCCTTTGCTGATGAACATTTTCCTAGATTATTCTTTACAGAATTAGGGAGCCCATTCAAGATTTCCTTTACTACTTTTGCATTGTACTCCTTGGATTCTCTATCCATCTTGCTATCATCAATCACTGATTTCCAGATTTCAATGCCTTGAGTCTGTAAGAAATTCCTCATTCTTGCTTCCCATATATTAAAGTTCTCATTGAGCCTTGGAGCCTCCTCAAATTTATTGTCTTCTATTTTAGTAGTAGAGGGAGACACATCCTTAGGAGGATTGGAGATTTCTTCCTTGACTTTGCCATTTGTGTTCTAAGGGTCAACCTTCAAGATGTTAAGCTTTGAATGAAGGTACCTACTCTGATACCAATTGTTGGAAATACTGAGAGGGGGGGTGAATCAATATTTCTTTTTCACACTATTGTTTCACCAGTTAAAACATATATATTCAGAACACAAGATGAACAGCAAGAATAAATGCTTTTATTAATATAAACTGTAGTAAAATAGATACAATATATAGATGGTTACAATCAGTTTCCAAGCTCCAACTTGGACTTTGGTGAGGCTCCAACCTCCAGAGCACCAACTCTATTTTGCCAAGACACCAATCTTGGACTTAGGAGCACCAACTCCCATGGACTTCAATCCTTCCTACTTCTGAGGCATCAACCCCAAGGACTCCAATCCTACTTACTTTTGAGGCACCAGCCTCAAGGACTCCTATCCTTCTTGCTTTTGAGGCACCAACCCTAAGGACTCCTATCCTTCTTGCTTTTGAGGCACTAGCCCCAGGGACTCCAATCCTATCAAGGCACTTTTGATAATAATGTTCTACTCTCAAAACTCTTCTCTGCTGAGTTCTGTCTATTTATAGCTTCACTGTAGTCTCCAAACTACAGTATCAATGACAACCAGTCTTCTTATGAATGAGTCTTTACAGCTCTGCACACTGCCCACGCATAGTCTCCAATAGCCTTCATGCTCTCTGATAATGTCTTCACACAACTCTAGTCAATCTACTGTTAGCTGCACTAAGCTCTGCATAAAGAACAACTTCTTGTTCAAGCTTATGTTCTCTACTAGCTACTTCTCCCCTTCGACTGTCTGCTGTCCTGTTAGCCCTGCGGCCCTCTTTCTGTTATTCTGGACCCTCTTTCTGTTTTGTTGTTTTCTCCAACTGCTTCAACAATGTTCAACAGTTGCAGCAGCCTTCACCAGCGTTCACCAACAACTTCATACAATGCTTAACCACCTCTGCTACTTCTGCTACCTCATATTCTGGTTCTTCGCAACAACAACAACCTCAACAGTTCTATGTTTTTACTATTTTATACATTCTCATGCCTTTGTCCATTCGTTTCGACTTACTTGTTGTCTCTTTGGCTTCCTTCTTGCCTTCTTTAGCTTCCTCACCATTGGCTTGTCTGTCGCTGTAGCTTCCTCTGTCTCATCGTGCTCACAGGACACGTTAATTCATAAGAGAGTGCCAAATAATCCACAGGGAACACATCTCACTGGTTACGACTGTAACAGTGCTCCTTTCGACAATGATAGCAGGCATACACAGGGATGGCATTATTTAACGGACCTGCCACGTCCTATCGCAATCATAATCGCCATGATTCAGCCTCCTGAACTATCAGGACCGTTCCTTAATGTATTTTTGCCTCAAAAACCAGTGCACGGCAAATATCAAATACACAGGGAATCAAAGAAGAAACACGAGCGAAGCGCTAAGGGCGGACTTGAATTTTAATTCACCTGAGTCTATAATGTATCGGGTCTGCCTTGTAATCGCAATCGGCAGTTGCCAATGGCCGATGGCTGATGGACGTGATAAGACATTAAGCCACCTTTCAATGTTGCATCAAGTCCGGTCTTACAATCGCAATCGGCGAGATGAGGCTTCTGGGGGTCTTTTATATATCGACCCCATGACATCGCCGATGGCCGATGGGTCGATCCTCCTGCGGACGCGATATAATAATAGGGTGCTATATAATAGGACCATTGGGTCCGTATACATTATCGCAATCGCCACTTTTGGAGGTTCTTCTATAAGTCGAGCCTAAAGCATTGCCAATGGCCGATGGTTGATACCAGATGCGATACTATATTAAATTGTTTATAATAAGTCCGTCGGGTCCACAGTTCTATCGCAATCGGCACTTTCATGTGGCAAGGCTTTATAGCTTGCGATATAGCGACGAACGCGACATTACAATAGGCATGATATAATAGGATCATTGGGTCCGCAATTGTATATCGTAATCGGAGGTTTTAATGTGGCAGGGCCTTTACCACTCCCGATACATAATCCCGCTCCGTTGTTTATATATATATTTCTCCACTTATGCGCCTCACTGTTGGCATATGTGATAGCTCTACTCCTCTGATAGCTCCCGATAGTGTTATCTGTGGATATATGGCTCCGATAGCTCCCGATAGCTGTGTCTGCTTCCTCTGTGGCTTCGACAGTTGTGTTTGCTGCGTCCTATGGCTCTGTTTGCTCCTCTGTTTGCTCTATCGTTGTGTCCTTCGCTCTTCCTCTATGCTCCTTTGATTGGTCTTCCTTTGGATTGTTGCTATGATAGCTATTAATGCATATATATATGGGTTTTGCCTCCGATAGCTCCCGATTGCGTAATCTGCTTCCTCTGATGCTCTGTTTTGGCATTGTTTGCTGTTAAATGCATCCATTTCTCCTCTCGTCTCCATCTGCTCCTCTGGTGGATTTGTCTGCTCCTCTCATCTCCATATGCTCCTCTGGCCTCTCGTCTCCATCTGCTCCTCTAGCTTGGCAGTGTCTTTCAAAGACCTCCTTGCATATATGAACGCCTCTCTTGCTTTGATATCCTGCAATATGCTTTAATATGCCTCCTTTGGTAACTCCTCTTGCTTATGGCTTGGCTATCCTGATGGCCTTGCTCCTGTCTCTTCATGGATCGCTCGGCTTCCCCTTGGCTTCATGTCATCCTCTAGTATCCAGAATATTGCCATATTGACATCAATGACAACCTAGGTCAACAGGGTTCTCTTCCTTAGCCAAAATTGTGTAGTACCACCCTGTTAAAAATGTGTTTGAGAAGGGACATGATAGTCCTCCCCTCCCAAATGTTGCTTGCCCTCAAGCAACCTCAAAACTGGGTGCTCCAATATGTGATCACCCTCCTAGGTGGCGTCCTCGTCCAACAAGTTCTTCCAACGCTCCAAAAATCGCTTTTCCTCAAGCAATGCCTGAACAAGCATCCTCTCTAACTGTTGCTCCCCAGTGTCACTGCAACATGTGCGAGGGTCCCAGATGTGCCACTGAATTGTCCCTGGCCTCAGCACTGTCCTGATATGAAAGAATCCTTCAATACCAGGATCCCAGGCCATCTTGTCCAACATGAAACTCCCCTCGCTCCACTCACTATCTTGCCCGGTGCAAGTACCAGAAGTCCCTTGCTCCATCAGTGACTCGCTAAAGCCCAATGGAATATCTGTATGATCTCCCCGTGCAGTAGTTAGCACATCCCTAAAGGTTATTGAGTTGTGAATATTTGTGACGCCCTAGTTCCCTGCTAGTCCCAGAGTGGTGCCACCATGTTGATGCTGCGCTGCTTTGACTATGTCATACTCCCCATCATGCATAGACAATATCCTGCTCTCTTGGAACTCGATGGTGGAATACTGAAAGAGGTGAGACATATCCTGCCTGGGCATCTCCATGGCACCAAGGCCTATCCATCCAAATCTAACTCTGAACCTATGCAACAATAGAGAATGTTTGCCTCCCCATATGATGAAACCCTCTGTGAACCCCCATGTGTCATCCCAAGAGCGAACTATATCACTCTCTGCCACAACTCCTGCTCATCACGAGTAATCTATTGATCAACTGAATCCCTGCATCCCGTGGGAAGACCTGCTGCGACATAGCCCTGACAACTGATTGAATCCCTTTGGCCCTCATCTCTAGTCCCTGCATGCCACCCATATATAGGCTCCATACATCATGAACTAATTTGAGGCATGCTAAATTGTATGGTGCCTTCCACTGTGTAGTGCTGATGACCACTGGAAACCACGTGTGCTGATAGATACCCCCTAAATGCAACCAATAGATGGGTATTTGATACACGCAACTGACTCAGTGTATGTGGATCCATCCTACTCCTGCCAACCATCGCCATTGGTTTAGCTACCCGCCCCCTTGAGAATGTGTTGATACAATGTTGGGAACCCAAATACATATTAGACAACTATCTCAACCACACACAGTATCCTATGCTCATGCATGGTCCAGACATGCCCTATGGAAAGAGGGAAACATGTCTCCCTTGTGACAATCTCCCCAGGCGTAGGATCTGTGATGAATGATATGCCATCCCTGTTGGTGATCACCTCATCCCTCGACCTGTGGCTATCAACTCACGCAACGACTCGATGCCCTTGCTGAGAAGTCTCCCCTCTATCACACCAAGTGTCATCCAAATATCTTGGGTGAGCTCCCCGTCCCCTCTGCTCATGCCCAGAGTGTCAAAGGACAACAACCAGATCACCCATTCCTGTAAGTGACGTAGAAGAGGGTCAGGAGTGTGAGTCCTTGCGGATACCATCAAGTATCGCTCATTTGTGTCCCCATCGATCCTAGGTGAACTACACCCAAAGGTATGCCCAGTATCTCCATCCATGGGTGTCCCTCGAGGCAACACTCCAAGACCTCGTTATGTAACACCATACGCCTTTGCATACCATCGATCATCCCAGTACTCCTAGACATGCCATTGTACACCGCGACCTACCCTTGTACACTACTGGATACCCTCGGCTGCAACTATGCCATCCTGTACCATCCTGCTTCCTCCCTGTGTCACTACACCTGTCACTCCCCGCATGTACTCACTGCGATGTGAGGCACTCCCACTCCGCAATGCAGTGCAACACACTACAACACACCTCCATACATCTCCATGCCCACCTGTAGACCACTTCTCATTGCTATATGCTCCCACACATCCCTGGTTATGATGGCCTAGAGCTATGTCTGTATGTGTCAGGCCATACCTGATCAATATCATCACATCCACCATCACATCATTATCCCCGCTGATGAATGGATCTTCCCTCCAAATCCCCCCCCTGAGGGATCTGAGAAGTGACTCTCCCTATGTGTCAGCAGTGATGCCACCACTGCTCCACTCCTCTGTGTCCTCTGTGCCTCACATAAAATTGAAGATCCCCCAACTCCATGCAAGGCACCATCTAGTGGCCTGCCAATGCCACCTCCTCCGACAAACTCCTGCTAGAGTATGTTGATCACCCAGTGATCTCATGTACAAATGCCATACCAAGAAAACCAAAAGAGTATGTCCATAAACTGGTCGGCCACTGGTGTTGACCGAGATTGCCCTAACGAAAGTGCATGCTCAACTGCTAGGTCAACTGCACCATCCCGGTTGTAGTCAACCGACATACATGGGAAATGATAGGTAGTCCCTCCTGGATCCAAATGCCAGTCAGGGCTTCTAGCATCCCCAGTGCTTGGAAACCCCTGCTAAGCTCCACCTTGGTCCACTACCATCTCCATAGTCCACTCCACCAGGTACCAACTCAGAATCTCTCGCCGCCCAACCCTAACAGAGGGATCAAATGCATGAACTCCCACACATAGAACAACCCCACCATGCATATGTTGCACCGTATGCAACTCAGGTCGTCTCATCTCGCTATCCTGGTCAATACATACAATCTGACTAGGTAGCTCTGTCTCCCTCTGTCCAATGGGCCATGGTAACCTAACAGTGTTGCCAGCCTCGTCTATGTATGTCCAAAGAGGGCTTCTCTCACGCTCCAATGTGCATTCTAGTTGCACCAGTAGGGAATCCAAATGCTCCCCAACGTGAGTCAATTTGGCTGTGGACTCGGCATAAATTGCTCTCATGCCCTCCAGCTCCTCGTTCTACTGCAGAATTGCCTCTCGCACTAACGCGACCTTCCTTTTTAATGCTAGAAGGTCAGCCTGAAACTGATGGAACTGTCGTGGGCATCTATCACCTATAAACTCTGTCACGACTCCAGATACCTTAGCAATTGTTGGCATCTCGTCCAAGGATGGCACCCCCTCAACAAATGGCTCTATGTGAGTAGGCTCTATCCTATCCACCAGGGTGTCAACTAGGGCTATCAAAGAGGCCTCTAATAAAGGTGACACCTGCGACACACCAGGTATATCGATGTGCTTCTCACCATCCCGCGGGCTCTCAACATCATACTCAACCGCCCCCTCAGGCTCCTAATATCTAAAGTCAAGTCTCCACTAGCAAAAGTGCTCCCTGGTCTCACCCTCTAACCGTCTTTGTCATGTCTGCTCCTTTTTAGAAGATCTGGTGCCCTGATCTGGTCGAATTTCCCCACATGAGGTAGATGATTGCACCCCATAGCCTGCTCACCTCTAACACCTTTGTTGTAAGGGTGAGGATGGGTTTGGTCTATCACCCTCCTCAACTGGGCCAACCTCTCATTTTCCCAATGAATTCTACCCCATAATTTCTGCATACTGGATTTCCCTTGAGCCATGGGTTTGTCTCCGATTTCACCCGTCACTGTGCACTCAACCCAAAGCTTCCATGATCTTCTGGCTAATTTCCCACAACTAGGCCAAGATCATGCTCTGATACCACTGTACTGATACTTAATAGGAATACAAGTGATAACAAGCAAATAATACATGCAACAAATTACAAAAACGAAATATTCAGCAAACACCCATATAAAAGCTTCAAATGGAGAACTTCTAAGCCATTTTATTATATTTATGCAAGTCAAATATAATAGATGATGGAATGGTGCACCTGAGCTTGTCTAAAAGGACAAGTAGGACCAAACCCAGGTAGGAAAATTGCTGAGTTGAAGGTTGCCCAACTGCTGCACCAATCTGCACTGCGCTGCCCAGAAACCACTGCTTTGCTGAAGTTCGAATGGCTGGAAGGTGCATTGAAACTGCCCACAAATTTATATGCTTTTAACCTCGGACTCCTTGGACAAAACCCACAGAAACCCAGAAATGGTTTGGCCCGATTTGGACTTCCCAAAATCAACCCCCAAAGACACTATTCAATCCCCAGCAATTCTACAATGTCTGCTGTAAACATACGGCTTAAAACCCCACCTCCAGTGCTCAGAATGTTATGAAAAATTATATTTGGGATCCTTGTCAAAAACCCAAGAAAACCCAGAAAGGATTTTGTTTGGTTTGGACTTCTTTTTGACCCCCTTGGAGCCTTACCTCAGTTCTAGCTGTCAATTTCGACTTGCTGGAAACTGCCTGTAAATCCACCTGAAAACTTCTCCAAAATGTTGAGTTCACCCATGCTATCCAATCCCTGACTCCTCGGATGATCTCTTGGCCCAACTTAGCAGCTCCTAAGTACCATGAAAATTTGTTGTGTGGCCTCTGTGTTGTCTCCCAACCTAGCAGTTTGAATTGCAGGAATGTTGGCTCAGCTGGCTGTAAAACCCAGCAAGAATGCTAGTATAATGTTGCTACCTCAACTTCCCAACTCTCGGACAAGTAATTAGATTTCTGCTTGCCTCATTCTCCCTCAGCGTGTTTCCTGGCTGCCCAGAAATACACACTCCTTGCTGTGCACTGGTTGGTGGTGCTATGTCACTGCCCCAGAACTCTCGAAATCCTTGTAGAACTGCCTCTCTAGGGCGGGCACAGATGGTCCCCCGAAGTAGAGGTTGAATCTCCTGCTTGAGAGATTCGTGGCTAAACAACCAGTTGACTTAGCTAAACAACAAAGTGAACAATCAAGTGATTTTGTTTGCAAGATGTGTGAATGAATCCCAAAATGAGAGCTGCTCCCTACTTATAACTCCTAGGGCCTCCCTTGCCTCATGTGGGCCCCTCCATCCACCTATTCGACTTTCCCTCCAAGCTATTCGAATGGGCCAATTCGAATTCCCATGTGGGTGGCCCCCACATTCCACTAGCAACCAAATTAAGTTGAATTGCCTCCTAAGTCCCTAAGTCGAAAATGATGGGTTCTCTTCCTTAGCCAAAATTGTGCAAAATTGTGTAGCAACACCCTGTTACAAATGTGTTTGAGAAGGGGCATGACAGACTTGGGTATTTTGCTTACTTTTCATCAAGACCAGGTGCACACTTTCCACCACTTGATGTAACAAATTTTAGACCATTATTAATAAAAAGGCTCAAACTTTGGTTGCTACAACATGGCTTTTGACTTGTGTCTATTTGTGAAATGTTTCTAGACATTTATATTGGTTGAATGAGTTGTTTTTTTTGGTAGGTAAGCACCCACAAGGGATTTGAACCAATGACCTATAGCAAGGAGTGCCTTAACAGTGCACCCATTCACTGTCAATCCAAAGCCCCGTGGGCTGGTTGAATGAGTTGTTTCTTGTACATGTTTTTGATATTTCACTTAATCTTTCCATTAGGAATATTACACTACATGTTTTTTTAATCGTATATATTTTTAACTCATATATTAATTTATTTTATAATTAATAATAACAATTATTATTATAGTTGATACTTACCTAGGTGGGGTCAATTAATGATCAAGAAGATCGGTGGCCTAGGAAGGCCACCCCCATTGCACTTGGGAGGGGGGTCTACCTAGCATCTCCCATCAAGGAGAGTGCACACCATAATTTGTGGCAGAGGAGGCTCGCATTCGCGTGACCTCCACACCAACGCTAAAACCAAATGAAAAGAAAAAAAGAGGGGTGGCAGGAGGGGGAGGGATTCTCTTTAATCCTGATGGAATAATAGTGGATAAGTATGCATGGGGACTTGGCATCAAGACCAAAAATCAAGTAAAAGTTTACAACTTGTATATGGGACTCCTTTTAGCCAAGAAGAGGGAAGTTAAAAGCATCACAATCCTGGGTGACTCCTATCTGATTATTAGACAACTAAGAAACTCTTCCTTACCCAAGACAACCACCTAAGCCATACTCTTCTTCGTACCCAGAGCATTCTTCCTTCCTTTGAAATCTCTCAAGCTTGGCACATCCTCTGAAACATTAATATAGAAGTAGATCTGATGGAAAAAAAGGCATGTTGTTTATTTGAAGGAAAATTGGAAATAAATGGTGTCTTTAGTCCTTTCCTATACCCTAACCCTTCCATATGATTAGCCCCCCCATGCGCCCCCTTATCCACTCCCTTATCCTTGGTACATATGGAATGTTTTAGCTGCTCCCGTCATTCCTTGTCACTCCCTATATGTCTATAACATGATCATTCATTGTCCTTCCCCATTCGTTTGTGTGATGACACATCTCCTGTCTCCTCTATTGCGCAACCTCCATTATCCCTTCCATGTGATGCCATTTGAGCTAAGTTTGTAGTTAAGCGTGTGAATCCTCGTGTTAGTTTCAAGGTTTAAGGTTCATTGCAGGTATGCGAAGCTGGTTTCCATGTGAGCCCTCTCTTCTTGTGTGCTGCATTTACTCCTCATGGACTAGACTAGACAACCCAACTGCTTGAACTTTCGTATGAAAATAACGATCGCTCTCTCTCTACCCAAGGAAATGATGATGCCATATTGGGATCCTGGTGGCTCGGGATTGATTATGCAGGGCCACTGTTATAAATTGCAGATGAGCTCTCTGTCCCCTCTCATTCTGCTTGTGAATTTCATCCCAGGTTGGATTGGGTTCCATTCGTCTAGTGAGAAGAATTTGGTTGCTTATCTAGGGTGCAATATTGTAGTCTTTCTTTGGGACTGGGTTTGCACCCTCCCTTTTCGATAGTTCTCCATTTTGCTCGGGCAGGCTCAGTGGAGGTTATCTCAGGAAGAGCTATATTGGTGCACCACCTCTCGGTCCTGTCTTGCTTTTCAGTGGCATTTTGAGAGGATGGGTACAAGTTCATGGGGAAGCAGATACCCTCGCTTTGGCTGGGTGACAGAGAAGGAGGCTTCGCGCCAAGCTTTGGGTCATCATCAGAGTTTACTATCCTCTCTGACTCCGACTGTGTGCATGCAATGTGTAAAGGAGTTAACAAAAAATAAAGTGGAGCTCTCAGACATAAAGGACTTGTTGTATCGTCAAAGGGTGGTGGCCTACAAAAACTTAGAGACTATTGATGCCAAAGGTAGGCAGGTTGCTAAGCTTGAGGATGAGGTTGGTGCGCTGCGCACCATGATCGAAGACCTTCAACTCCAGATGTCAAAGATGGGATCTCCTTCAGAAGAACAGAGTAACCCTTCTGAAGTCCAAAATTTGGACATTAATCTAAACTGCCTGACTGACCCTAATGCTTAGCTTCATCTTGCAATGTCTAGTTTCTTTTGTGTAATCTTGTTGTCTCAATTTTGTCGAATATATACTAGTAAGCTAAATAAGAGTATTGCACCAGTTGTAACCTTTTGTAGTGATCATGAACATTTGGGCTCTGCTAATCAGGCTAGAAATGGAAAAATAGAAGCCCATGGGCAAATTCAAATGTAACTCACCCGTGTATTTTGCTACAACCAGGCACATAATTAATATAACAAGTACTCATTGTTGTTAAAAAATATAATAATGATTATAATTTAGTTAATTTTTATTATTTTAAATTATAATTTAATTATTTTTATGATTTTTAAATTTTTTATCAATGTAAGAGGTATCGTGATTCCTATTAATATTTACCAATCATTTAATTTATATGGTTGCTTTAATTTATATCGTTTTAGAAATAGTAGTATATTAAGATTACTTTTTAAGTTGCTAAATTTACACAATCAAAATGCCTCAAAGTTTTTGAAAAAGTTAAAATCATTTTTACATTTAAAATAGCAAAAATACCAAAAAATTCTCTTTTGAAAAAATTCCATAATTTAAACACTCTCAAGTCCAGTAAAATAATAAATTTTATAAAAAAAATTTATTAAAAAATATTTAACACCTTCCATTAAAATACATATAATCATCATCATCATCAATTTTATTTATTTATTTTTAATATATTGTTTTGAAAACTATAATATATATCACCTTCTAATACTACAAAATTTCATAAAAGTCTCCTTAATAAAGTTAGATTCAAAGACATATGCAAAAATATTTTATATTAAAATAATTTTAATAAATTTTATTATAATTAAATTTATATTATTTTAATATCCATGAAAACTTGTATCACGTCGATTTAAAAAAGTCAAAATAGTAAAATGTAAAACATTTTAACAATAAAGAATATTATTTTACCAAAAATTTATAGCAGCCTTAATTAAAATAAGCCAATATGTAAATTGTAAAAATGTTTAGCTGCTTAAACCATTAAACCATAAACCACCAAAGTAAAAGCATAACATTATTTTCAATACTGCGCCACTAATTATAATTATACTTATAGGACGCCAGTAAGCTCGGGACATGAGAAACCTACCAGAAAACGTGTCTAATGCACGCCAGTTCGTTGTATTTGTTTGGTTCTTTCACGTCATTTGAAAGAGACGATATATGAGAAACCTGCCTGTTTTACATTCAGTTGCACTAATTCTTGGTTGAATCGTCCCGGCGTAGCTATAGGAATTTGTGCAGAGAAAGTGTTCCTCTTGGGGTTTTGTTTTTGTTTGTTCAAGCTTTCAGCTGACCTGAGTTTTCGTCCAGATTTTGTTCGGTTTGTCAAGTTTTGGCTATGTCGCCACAGTTGATGATGTGCTCCCTTGCTCCATCGATCTCCTCAGTAGTGACCCCAAGAGTAACCCATGAAAATCTTGATTTGGGTTTATTGGATGGGAAGTTTCTGAAAAATAGTAATACCAATGCTATTTCAACTATTTTTCCAGTTGACAGCTGTGCAAAGAGCGGGGATCAGAAGTTTGGTTCCATCAAGTTTCAGAACCAGGGGAATGCATGCAGTCTAAGGGATCTCAGAACCTGGGTATCGACAATAGGTCCAAGTATCGAGTATGGTGGAGATGGAGGCAAGGGGTCTGGCACTGGCAACAACAACAGCGGTGGTGGAGGAGGAGGGGAATCATCAGGATGGGAGGCGAAATCGGAGGACAATAACAATGGGAAAAAGATGGGAGGTGGGCTGTTGGGCGCATTTTTACGGGGTTGGAGATCAAGAGTAGAAGCAGATCCAGAGTTTTCTTTCAAGGTCCTAATGGAGGAGCTCGTAGGGGTAACTGGATGTTGCCTTGGTGACATGGCATCCAGGCCTAACTTTGGTTTGAATGAGCTGGACCTTGTGTTTTCCACTCTTGTTGTTTGCTCCATCGTCAATTTTGTATTGATGTACTTGTTGGCTCCCTCAGCAGCAATGTCAGCACATACTCTCCCTGGTCTTTTTTCAAGCTGCCCTACAAGCCACATGTTTGAGACAGGATCCTTTAGTGTGCTGGAAAGACTGGGTACCTTTGTTTATAAGGGTACCCTGTTTGCAGCTGTTGGGTTTGCTGCAGGCCTTGTAGGGACTGCATTGTCCAATACACTGATCAGTGTAAAAAAGAAGATGGATCCCAACTTTGAAACCCCAAATAAACCACCCCCCACATTGCTGAACGCGTCCACATGGGCTATTCAGATGGGCTTAAGCAGCAATCTCAGGTATCAAACTCTAAATGGCATTGAGTTTTTGTTGGCAAAAGGATTTACTCCATTGATGTTTAAGACTTCTGTGGTTGTGCTTCGATGTCTGAATAATGTACTCGGTGGAATGAGTTTCGTGGTCTTCGCTAGACTAACTGGTTCCCAGAAAGTTGATGTGGCACCACCTTCATCGCAAGAAGAAAGGGCCAAGTTGTTACTAGATCAGGGCAAGGATCTACAATCCGAACAATCTGCTTGAGCCAGTATGTTATATTAGGTTCTCGAAAATGTTTTAATTGTTTGGTTTTAGAAGTATACCTAGTCAAAAAAGATAAATAGATAGCCTAATATTAAGAGCCCCTTTATGACGGTAAAGAACAATTTCATGAGCAGAATCTACGCTGTTAAAGTTCTTTGGTTAGAGGAAGGTTCAAAAGGCCGGGAGTCCCAAATCATATGCAATATGAAATAGGCTAGCAGATGAATTGTTAGCTTGTTGTGGGACTCTGTTTTCATGTGAGTTGTCACTTACAGTTTTTTATCACTATAGTTTGCACCATGGTTGAGACGAACCAAACCCATGGGCAAGATCCTGGATTACCTAATGCCACAGGATTATTTTAAGCTGTTTTTTCTGAATTTTTAGGTGGAAATAAATGAATTTTCATTCCATGCTAAACCAAGGTATAAACATTATGGAACGATTGACATTTCTTCCAATGAAGTAAAATAACTTGATAAATTGTGTGATGGTTATGAACTTATGACTGTTGATCAGATGTATTTTTAAAGAAGAGAATTTCTAGCATATGCTTTGTAAGATCAAGGGTAAATAGTGCTTAACCCCCAAACCAAGTATTAGATTCGTTTCTTTCCAATTTCTTGCTGTTGGGTTCTTACTAGTTATGACAGGTACTGAGTTTATTTAAATTAATTGTGGATCATCGGGGTTGATGACAAGCTAAAAACTTAAATCTCTGTAATCATTCAGTTTTTCTTATTATTGAATCTTGCTCCCTTCCAAAAGCCTTGTTTGTAAACTTATTGGTCCTTTATATTTTAACCGAGACCTTTCTCAAAATTAGGAAGCCATTGTGAAGGGCAATTATTATAATTGTGAGAACTCTATTATAAAATGTTTGTTGAAGATGAAGGTAATCTCAATGTATCACTGTTGCTGGAGCTTTATCAGATTGCAGTCATCTCAGAGAGGCTATGAAATAATAAGAACTGCATTTATTATTGTTGTTCTTGCTTAATAGCAGCAACCTCAAACCATAGCAGAAAGCTGAGATGCTTTGGAATTTTTTTTTGTAATCCTAAGTTTGTGATATGCAGAATAAAACTCCCCAAAACTTATTATTAGGCAAATCATTGAAGCTATAAATTTAGTGGTAAAATATTTCATTGGAACAGAATATTCTAGCTAGGAAATTCACTTCTCCAGATGCTAGAATGCAATGCTGAAACTTAAAAACTTTTTAAAATCATAAAATACCTTCTGTCAGTTGATAACTGTCATCTCCAACTTATTTATCCACTGTCTCTAGATAATCATTGCAATTTGTAAACTTAAAAACTTTTTAAATCGTAAAACACCTTCTATCAGTTGATAACTCTCATCTTACTTATCAACAGTCTCTAGATAATCATCTGAAGGAAATTGTAACTAAAATCCTTGTCAACTTATTGGAGGCTTGGAAATCTTTCCATTTTCAAAGCAATTCTCAATTGCTTGTTGGTACATTTCATTGGTATTTTAGTGACTGTTTCATGGATCCATTCTCTCTGGTTACTGTACTCCACTGTCTTTATAACTGAATTCTTGTCAACTAACTGGAGACTTGTAAATCTTCCAACTTTCAAAGCAATTCTTAACTGCTTGTTGGTACATTTCATTGGTATTTTAGTGACTATTTGAAGGATCCATTTTCTTTGATTACTGTACTGATTGGTTATGGAATATGAGAAAACTAGAGAAGTAACACAATCTCAAAACTATGGAATATCACTTTTGGTGTCATCGACACTTTCTTTTATGACTTACGGAAGAAAATTCCACGCAAATCACCCTGTTACACATGCAAAATATTCGAGCATGAAGAATTTTATGATGATACCTGTAAACTCACTTAATGAGGAAGAAAAGACAATAGTTGCAGATATTTCAGTGGCTGTCCAATCAATGATCCAACGTTGAGTGGAATGGTTCAAAACTTTTCGATACTATTTCTGCAAGTAATCTCTGTATGAAAGAAAAGGGAAAGAACAACAATGATGCTCTTTTGGGCACTACAAGCCTGCCTTTACCTCACTTCACCTTCACATCCCAAACTACAAACTCTAGTTTCCGAGATTGAGATTCTTTCCTTGATAGTTTGAGTTATTTCATATCAAGCTTTCTATACAAACAGTGTGACAATAGCATTAGGTCAACTTCCTGATTTCTTTGCTAAACGCACATAACAAAATAGAAGAGTAAATGGGACGTTTGGTGACTATCTCCATTTCTATTAAATGCTGTTCTTTCGATGCTTAACGAGGGTGCGTGAATGCAGAAGTATTGATTAGACGAAATCAATCAAAAGTTTGTGGGGTTGCCATGAAAAAATGAATGAACAGTGAGTTGAATGGCTGTTATCAGCAAAACTATTTGAGAAAAGATTTCAGAAATGGTTATTAACTGTCTTTGGATGGTTAGGAGGAGTCGAATTTTTACTAAACAAACATCTGCTGTAAAATTAGAAAACATTCCAATACATGTCCTTTTGTTAAAACGGTTTCTTGCATTGTTACATGGCCATTGACCATAGAAACGAGTGCATTGCATCTGGAACCGTCAGTAGTACTATTCATGAACTATATTCGTGTTGTCATTGAGGAATGATAGGTTGTATTTTTTTAGATAAATTGAGGCATATAAATTGGCACACATTTAGAGATACATGTTGAATACAAAACAAAGCATCTGTGCCATTTTCACATGGCAATTACCGAACCACTGTTTGTTGAACAAGCTGAGCTTTTGGTAGTTTAGGTTTTGTAATGTACCCCGCCTCCCCAGGCTGAGGTACATTGCGATTCCGTTGATTCTTGCACTCTAAAATTCCAAATTTCTGTTGGCTCTGTTTTTTATTATACCAAATTAACAAATATGCAAGCCTAACTTTCATAATTCCATACATAACCAATGTATAACAAACACAACATAGTATGTAGCATATTCATTATGACAACCTGTATTACAAGATCCACAGGTCTTGATGCTGGATCTGCAGATCCGTGTTTCGGATGTGGATACAGATACAGTCCCCACCCAGATCCGCATAGGACCCACGACATAAACAGATCCCTCAAATTCGGAAATGGATCCCATGCAACTGAAACGGATCCTATGCCAACTAGCTTTCACACAGCGGATCCCAAGCAAATAAGAGATTTTTTTTTTTTTTAAAAAGGATATTTTCCATGTTTTTAGTTAGTTTACTTATTAATAATCTGTAGGCTGTATAGTTGTATAAGTAAGTTATTAATTATCTGTAGGTTGTACAGCACATGATAATGCTAGCAGGAAAGGTCTAACACATCTAAATTCTAATTTTTAATTTTTGATAATGTTAACCTCTAAATTCTAATTTTTAATTTTTGATAATGTTAACCTGGAAGCTTTGAGACAGTACATAGATAATAATATATAGTGTACAAAGGATGGCTGCGACCTTAATAATTTCATTAGATCAATCCTACCCACCCCTAGGTGAGGAGTCCTATTAGATCAGTATGATACATAGACTATATAGATAATAATATATAGTGTACAAAGGATGGCTGTGACATTAATAATTTCATTAGATCAATCCTACCCACCCCTAGGTGAGGAGTCCTATTAGAACAGGTATAATACATAGACTATAGGGTGTTCATAAGCAATGTCCAATATTTATTTACCATTCTAACTGAAAAAAATATTTAGATATGAAGGCAAATTTGAAGGAAGATTACAGGTTGATAATGATGTAGAGTTGAAAAAATCAAATAATAAGCATGTAGACCTATTTTTGGACATGTAGTTAGACCTACTCCTCCTCATATGAATAGAGTGGTCACTGATGAGATACTCAATTTTGTATTTACAGCATCATGCATATGAATAGAGTGATCATTGATAAGATACTCAATTTTGTAAATGTGTTTACAGCATCATACAGCATCATGCATCATGATTTCAGTCTTCAGATTCAGATTTATAAAACTTCAGATTCAGATTTATAAATTTTTTTTAGTGATTTCAGTTCTAATGTTGTGATTGATTAACAATTTTGATTTTTAATTTTGAATATGGTTTTTACTATTAAAAAAATATTATTGTATTATTTTATTTTTGTACTTACGATTCCCCACCTATCCGGATCCTGGATTTTCAAAAATCTGGTGCCTCCATATCTGGATCTGTATCTGTTTCTATTTCCTGGTAACTTAGATGATAACTAACGACAGTAAATAACAATTAAGAATTATACATAATAAATCACAGTAAGACATTTATAAACATGAGAACACAGATAACTAACAACAGCAAATAACAATTAAGAATTATACATAATAAATCACAGTAAGACATTTATAAACACGAGAACACGTATCTTTGTGAAATCATTAACTAGCTGCTGATTGTGAATGTCCCTCCCAGCCTTGAGCATTGCTGTTTTAAGAGTCTCAACAATAGGCCACCTTGAGCTGGACTATGACATCACAAGGACAAACTAGGCCTCTGCACGCAGCCCAAAGCCCATTGTTTTATAGGTTGCTCACTCAATCAGCGATCCTAATCACCTCTCAGCCTAAACAACTTCAGAGGGGATTCCCCTGGGTTGCAACTGCAGACTCAAAAGTTAACTCTTTTCCCTCTCAGCCCACACAACTTAAGAGGGGATTCTCCTGCGTTGCAACTGCAGCCTCAAAAGTTAACTCCCTCGACTTCAGTATAGGCTGGTTAGGAAAATCTCTATGCTAGGACACCAGAAATGCTACTCCCTCTTCAGGACTTCAATGTACGCTGGTTAGGAAAATCTCTATGCTAGTACACCAGAAATGCTTTTATGGCAAATTACTATGAAATTTGGCTTCCATTACCCTTCCTTTCTGGATCTCTGCTATAGCTTCTATAGCTACCTGTACCAGCTACAGGTTCTTCCTATGACTTCCTTACCAAACTTGGACAGCAATTTGAATTAGGAAAGGCAAGGACTCAACTCATAAAACTATACTTTTTATGGACATGTTTCTTCTTGCCGCTTGGCATTCTATTTGGTTGTTTCCCAACCAATTAGGCACCAATCTCTAAACTGATTTCCCATCATAATCAAGGTATTGTACTTTTGGATTATTTTGACTTCAGCCCCTCTCGAAACCCTTTCATGGAATCATAACCCCCATTGTTTGTGATTCCCCTGTCACGTACCCAGCAGCGTATTTTTATTAGTAACATAGAAACTTGACTATATGATCAGACTGCCAACCCATATTACAGAACAAGAGTGTTACAAGTTTTAAATGCTCTCAGGTATTTTCTACAAATTACTTAATTTATAAGCCATTACCCATCCCAATGAGTTGTGGTATATATCGGCAGTTTAATTTCAATTGATTATGTTCCTTTTTAAGTGCGCAAATATTTTGAAAAGTGGGTTACCTGACTCATCACTATCCCAGCAAATGTTTCAATTGATTGGCCATAACTTCTTTTTAAAGATATACGAACTTACATAAATGCTTGGCCATAACTTCTTTTTAAAGATATACGAACTTACATAAACGCTTGAAGCTCTCTATCCATGAAAATACCAGGAAGCACACTTCTACCCTTTTGTATCGAAGGTGATCTTTTGAAACAATGAAATGATCAAATGTAACTGTTATATTAATTCCATATCATCAGCAAGCTAGTATACCATCATTTCTATTTTCTTTCCCAAGATTTAGCTATGCAACGTACCGTTCCTCGGATAAACCCCAACATCTCAGTGTCATGGTATGCATATTCTCCCAGGCAATTGGATTTTAGTTTGCTTAATTTGCATTCAAACCTTCGGTCGGTTATACTTTAAAATTGTATGCCACTCGCTACACACAATTTTAGACATGCAGGCTAAAATCTCTCGAAATATTTTTGTTGTAGATTGATATTTTCAGTTGGCAGGTTGCTGTTGGGCTGTTTTGCATCAGGCATATTTATAATTGCTTTGTATATTGGGCCTGTATGTTCATTCTGTCGATGTCTTCGCATCATGCTTCTGTCCAGTCCGTCGTCCCCAGTGCTAGTAGCTATGCTTTGTGGGTTCCCTTGCCTTGTGGTTGTCTAAGCGAAAGCTTACTAATTTTGCTCCAAGTACAAAACTAGAATGCAGATTCTAGCATAGTGCTCAAGGTCTGCCAATTTTGCTCCAAGCACAAAATTAGATTGCAGATTCTAGCATAGTGCTCAAGGTCTGCCTTAGTGCAAGTACCATGTGCCAATGGTAGAGTTATGCTGTAGTGCAGCATGTTGTGCCAAACATTCTAACAGCACCAAACCCTTTGTGTTCCCATGTCAATGACCAAACCCCAGCATCAACGATGAACAGAGTATTGTGCTAAGGCCCAGGAACATATTTATCAACCCTAGAGCCAACATGCAACCTGGACCTGCTAGCATGTACAGTCTGCAAGCCTGGCACATGGCAACTTATAACAGATGTGGACTGCTGCACAGTTTTGACATTGTGCAATCTTGTCCAACGGAGTTGTGTTAAGCTGGCTGCGATTCTTCTCGATTTTTCTGAACCTTTACACATAATGTAAGCACGGAGACATGTCCACATGATTCTGAGCGGATTCTTGTCTACACGTGTCCTTCTAGAATCCTCCTATATTCATATGTAATTTTTTTCTTTGAATTTTGCGGGAGGCTTGTTAGTTGAGGAGTCGCACCCACCCAAAGGTTTTGAATAGGTGAGTCTAAACAAAAACATTTTCACTATCTACTTTATGCTTCGTAGGCCTATTTGTATGGTGTGTTCACATTTCTTTTTAAGATTATTGTATTCTTTCATTTCTTAATAAATATTATTGTTTCATGACATCTTGTCTTTGCTGGATTGCTAGCTCAATTTGATGATTCTTAGTTGGATAGTACGTAAAAGCTTCCACAAATAACCTTATATCTTTATTGTGTGGTTTCATGTTTCTGATTTATGGTTGATGGAGAGTTTAATGCAAAGAAATATATATATATATATATATATATATAAAAAGTTAATTTTAATTTAGGGTTGGTTTAGATGTCGTATAAATATATGTAATAAATATTTTTAATTTTACATATTTGCATGCATGTATAAAAATCTTGTTAGGATATTCCAATATATAGGAAATAGTTAATTATAACTTGGCTTATTGTATAGTTAAGTAAAGTGTGCTTCTTTACTATGTACTTTTGTAATTTATAATTTGACGGTCATGATATGTTCTAGACATTAAGTGATTTGATAGTTCATTTTCTCCTCAGTATTATGGACACTTGATCCGTGGTTTAAAACTTGATTGATCCATGATCTCTATTTAAAGAGCATGGAGAGTCATTTGTAAGGTGATTGTTCATGAGAGAAGTTTATGTAACTTTTCTTTCTTTTACATTACTAAATTGCCTGAAGTGGCCGCGTTGATTCACACTGTGCACTGTTTCCCTCTTTGAGGGTTTTAACCACGTCAAGAATACTGGTGTATTGATTTGTGATCTATTTGTGAGTGGTGTCTTTTGGTGTTCTATCTAAGGAACTTACCCTGTGATCTATTTGTGTGTGGTGTCTTTTGGTGTTCTATCTAAGGAACTTACCCTATGAATTTTTACATGGTATTAGAGCTATTTGACGACCACATCTGTTGGTGATCCAAATAAGAAGTCGATACAACTACATCTGATTGTTGTTTCTTAGATCTACTGTTTTTGACCGCTTTCGAGCCGAGATGGCTGCTCTATTGTGTTAGGAGCATCTGTTTCAGTGAGGAACCCCTATCGTTTCATGCGAAAAGGTTTCCGGTAGCCCTAGCTGTCATTTTTAGGATCGGGAGATATACAGTCTTTATTTGCAATTACAGTGATTTATCTCTCTGTTTATTTTTGTTTATAGTACTCTATAATTTATTATTATTAGTATCAGATATATACTTTTCATTTCTGCGTATGCTTTTTGCCCTGCGACTCTGTACGATTTAGGCAAACTAGAAACATAAAGAAATGATTTTTCTTATGCGTATGTTTTTTTCCGCTACGCCTGAGGGTGATCGGGCAAATCTAATTTTATGCTGTAAGACTTGGATTTCTTTTGTATGTTCGTTTTGGGTTGTGTGGTTTTTTTTTTTTTTTTTTTTAGACAAAAAAAAGTTTTTCAAGTAAGCATGCACGCCAAAGCTTTGGTGAGGCAAAAAAAACTCCTTCCTCATTTTTAAAAATTATTAACCTTTTAAACTAGCTCACTTGGTCCAAAATTACTTTATGAGAATAGAGGTATTGAGTTAAAGTTTTTCTTTTTGTTGAGTTAATTTTTCAAAAAGCACATGTAACTTATGTTTTAAAGTTACTTTATGTAAAAGTATTCTTACCCATTATAAAAAATTAGTCACTTATAATTCCAAAGTCATCTTTTATTTAAATTACAATTTAGTGGGTAGTTCAAAAAATACCATTGTAAAAGTGACTTTTACATATTTATAAAAGTGGGTCACAAAGTAATCTTTTTATAAAAGTGAGTTAGTTAGATTAAGATTGGAATTAATCCGAACATTCACGTAGTTCGTTGGCATCTTCAACAATTTTTTTTCAAAAAAACAATAATTTCTTTATTCGG
The DNA here is from genome assembly GCA_031772625.1 of Pinus tabuliformis. Classification (NCBI taxonomy): domain Eukaryota; kingdom Viridiplantae; phylum Streptophyta; class Pinopsida; order Pinales; family Pinaceae; genus Pinus; species Pinus tabuliformis. The sequence goes on along the minus strand of CM062809.1, from coordinate 221,830,028 downwards.
AAGATGTTTTTTTAATCGATCTAATTTTTCGAGATCTTTCCATTGGAACATTTAGTTTCAACATTTTCAATTTCAATTTTTTTTTAAATGGAAAGTCCATGCCTAGTTATTCTTGACAGCACCAACTACTTCCAATGATTATCCTACATTGTAGATTTACTTAGAAGTAAAGGTATTTATAAAATAGCTTCAGGCCAATAATCTAAATTTAAAGATGAAAATAAGTTAGCCAAATGGGAAAATAAGCAAAATCAAGCACGTCGGTTGATAGGGATGTCTATTTATCCAGATCTTAGATTCTATATCGCAAATCTTGATACCTCTGATGAAGCAATGAAACAACTCAATAAAGTTTTTGGAATTAAAAATGAAATTAGAGCTCATCAACTCGAAAATGAGTTGCTTACGTTGGACCCCAATATTTTTTCTTCCATTGAAGATTTTTTGTTCAAGTTTAAGACCCTTAGACTTCTCTTGGAAGGCGTTAAGGTTAAGAAAGAAGATAGTAGCCTTATCTATTCCAGTCTTAATAAGTTAGGACTAGCCTACTCTGTGTTTGTTTCCACCATTTATTCTCCTAGAAAAGTCTTTATTTCTCAAGGATAAGCTTACAAGTCGCCCTCTTTTAATGTCTTTTGTGATTTTTTAATAAGAGAACAAGAAAAATTCTTACATCTTAGTCTTCTTAATATTGAAAATTCTTCTAAGAAAACCTTAGTAGCCCAACAACAACCAAATTCAAAGAATCCTAAGAAGCAACATTCTAAAAAGAATGGTCCTAAACCAAACAAGGGTCCTAAGCAATTTTAGTTTCAAAATGAAAAATCATTTCAACAAAATGACAAGACAAATAAAAATAAAGGGAAGAAGACTGATAGACATTGTAACTTTTGTAAATGTGATGACCACTTAGAATCCAAATGCTTTAAGAAGATGGAAGCCTTGAAAACAGTAATGAAGAAGCATAACACCCATTTGGAGCACTCTTCAATTTCAACTTCATTTTCATGAATAACACTTTTTGCATGTAGTTGTGAAGCATTTCGGTCTGGTTATGCACTAAATATATATTTTTCTTCTCATTCTCATGAGTGTCTCAATGATTTTGGAGCTTCTTATCACATGGCAAAAAACAAAGCCATGTTTTTTTCTTTAAATGATTGTAACACCAAAAACATATATGTTGGTGATGATAGATCTCTTAGTGTTGTAAGGACTGAAACTATTCATCTAGACAATGGTCAATTTAATGATGTATTATGTGTTCCTACCTTATCTTGAAATTTTTTATCTGTATATCAGATAACTCATTTAGGTGAAGGTAAAATTGATGAATTTTCACCTCATGATGTTGTAATTAAGGACTTAAGAAATCCTAGATAGATTTTAGCTACTAACATTGCTGATGATTTTACAAGGTTGTACAAGTTTAACAACTTTGGGTCATCAATTCTTCCCTCGGTATTTGTTGTTCATAATAATGAAGTGAACAAACTTTGGCATGAACGATTTTGTCACTTAAACTATTGCTCCCTTTAAAATCTATATAAAGAAAATATGGTGACATGTCTTCCTATGGTATCTTGCAGAGATGGTGTTTGTTCCGGATGTGTACTTGGAAAACATCATTGGGATAGTTTTGAAAAACGTGTCTCTTGGCACACTTCAACCCTTTACAACTTGTGCATAGTGATTTATGTGGTCCACTTTCAGTTATTTCATTCTCTGGCTACAAGTATTTCTTAAATTTCACTGATGATTTTTCTAGACACACTTGGGTATACTTCTTAAAACTCAAGAGTGAATTCTTTAACATGTTCTTAGCCTTTAAGGCCTTTGTTGAGAAACAATCTTGACATCAAATTCTTAAGCTAAGATTTGATAATGGTGGAGAATATGTTAACAACAAATTCATCAACTTTTCCACTGAGCATGGAATTCAATTGCAACATAGTATACTATATACTCCACAACAAAATGGTGTACCTGAAAGGAAGAATCACATCTAAAGGACTTAGTCTTAAATTTTGGGCAGAAGAAATTCACTGTGCAAATTACATAGTAAATCTCACTCCTATTAAGACTTTAAAGAATATCATTCCAGAAGAAACATGGAGCTCAATTAAACCAGGTGTAAGTCACTTTCGTGTTTTTGGAAGTGAAGCATGGACCCATATTCCAGATGAGAAACATAAAGCCTTAGAATCTAAGAGTGAAAATGTATTTTTGTTGGATATTCTGAAGATGTCAAAAGATATAAACTTCTTCAACCTAAATTCAAAAATGTTATCATTAGAAGAGATGTAAAGTTTGCTGAAAATATATCAGCCTACGAGCTTAGTTCGGCGGATGTGCCACTTCTCTCTATCCCTTCTATTTCTGAAAATATTTCTTCTTGAGATGCAAATGGGTTTATAGAACCAAGTTTGGACTAGATGGAAAAATTGATAAACATAAAGCTCGTTTTGTTGCTAAGGGGTTTTCACAAGTTGAAGGCATTGACTATACTGAAACCGTCTCCCCTGTTGCCAAAATGAACTCTATCCGCCTTGTTCTTTCCCTTGCTGCCTCTTCCAAATGGGAAGTCCATTAGATGGATGCTAAATCCGCCTTCTTGCATGGGGACTTGCATGAAGAAATCTATATGGAACAACCTTCTGGCTTTATACAAACAGACTCCAGCCTTGTATGTTGACTTAAGAAATCCCTTTATGGTCTCAAGCAAGCCCCTCGGGCTTGGTATGCCAAAATGGATAACTTTCTTTTAGACACTGGCTTTTCTAGTTGTCATTCTGATAATATTGTCTACACCAAGAAAGTGGGTAAGTCTCTTATCATTCTTGTTCTTTATGTTGATGATCTTATCCTTACTGGTAGTGATCCCAACCTTATAAACCATGTGAAGTCTAGCTTTAAAAAGCAGTTTGAAATGGCAGACTTATGACACTTGCATTATTTTCTTGGTTTTCAAGTCTTGCAATCCAAAGAAGGTATTTCCCTTTCCCAGTCCAAATATGCATGTGATCTTCTATGCCTCTTTCACATGGAACACTGTAAGCCAACCCGTTCTCCCTTTCAGTCTAGAGCCAAACTTTAAGTCACTTGTACTTTGATGCTACCTTATACCGTTAGTTTGTTGGAAAAATTTTGTATCTGACCCATACCCGTCCTGACCTTTCCTTTGTTGTTGGCCTTATTGCTTGGTTTCCGCAAAACCCATTACATCAACTATCATTTGTTTAGACAAATTAGCAAAAAATTACATGAAGTAAATTTTGGTTTTTACAACATATTAATTATTGTCACAAATTCTAACAATATCCACTTTGACAACAATTTATTGGATACCTTGTCCAAGCCCATTCATCATCTCCTTTGTAAGCCAAGAGATGCTAAACAACGTCACTTCTCTAATCGAGCTAGTTATGTAAACATGTTTGCACAATATGCTTGTGTAAACCTTTTTAAAATATACTCCATCTCCATCAATAAACTATTTTACAAAATGGTACTTAATCTCAATATGCTTAATCTTACTATAATGGGTTGGATTTGTAGCCGAGTGGATAACAATTGACAATCATAAAATATAGTTACACTGTCTTGCATTCTTCCAAGCTCACCTATAAGACCCTTCAACCAAATTACTTGTAGGCATGTGAAATATCTAGTATAGTACATACCATCAGTGTTCCATGGGGACATGTCCCCCAGGGTTGGGTGTGTGCACCCCCTGCACCCCACACACCTAGGATGGGCGGACACTTGGGAAAATGTTTCCCCACTTCTCCCTTTTGGGGAGACACGGGGAGACGCAGGGTGGTGCATAGCCCTCAAAATGGGCTATGCACCAGGCATCCCCCCTCAAAATGGGCTACACACCCCCTTTTAAATTTGCGTGTAAACAATAATTTATGACAGGGGAAACCTAGTATTTGATCATAATGGCCTACTAATGCTATGCAATTCATGGTAATGTTAAATTCTTAAAGTAAAAGTGACATTCTCCTTTATCTTTCATCTTCATCATTTTACTTAAATTTTTAACATTACCATGAAATGACTCAGGATGTTTGAGAGTGGTTTCGACCTCATTGGATTGCAAATGGAGAAAGTAGAATTTTAGATCTCACTGAAAATCCAGTAGACTTAACAGTTTTTCAGGATTCAATGGATTGCAATGTTTCCATTGCATTTTGTCACGTACAAGGGTATGGAATTAGTATTTAATCAAGAGCATCAAGCCCTATGTGTACTTTAGAGTGACTTTATACTCGTCACTCCACTGTGTTTTAGTTTTAGTTATATCAATTTACTAGTTTAGTCTTTAGATTTCAGTGTCTATTATAGTCTATTTTGCTTAGTAATAATTATATTTTAGAATGACGAATTTTAATTTTAAATCAATTTAGAATCTAGAATGATGAATGATGGATTTAATTTTTAAATCAATGTAGATTCTAGAATGGTGAATAAGGAATGATGAATATGGATTAGAGTATTCTATTATTGAATCTCGTGGTCTATGGATGAATCATGTATGTATTAGTAAGTATAATGAGTATGGATCAATGTATTACATTACTTAATTCAATTATGTATGTATCATCGTATTTATGCTTTCATTATTGATTGTGAATTTGAAATATATATATATATATATTCTTTTTTTTAAAGAAAAAAAATTATATACCCCGACGTCCCCTCCTGAATTTTCCTAAAATTTGAGGGTACTTCCACATGTCCCCCTTGTGTGTCTCCCCACACCTGCGTCTCCCTGTCCCGGAGTCTTGGTGGAACATTGCATACCATCACATACATTAAACTTCCTATTGCATTAGCACATGTGACATGAGACATATATTCATTTTCCTCCTCACTATTAGAACATAAACATGAAGAAAGTTTAAAATGGGAAGTGAAAGGGATATTTATAAATTTCACATAATTCATATCAAATTTCAAAAGTCTTTTCTCAACATACTTTTGTTGCGAAAACCTAAGCTTGCCATTTTTCTTATATTTGTGTATCTTTATGCCCAAGATTTATTTGTTGCTCCTAGATCCTTCATATGAAAGGTCCTACCCATTTGAGGCCTCAACATGTTTTTAATTGCAACAAATGTATCATAAACATATAACAAGAAGATAATGAATATATTATTCAAACTTTTGAAGTAAACATAATGCTCATACTCCTAATTTTGGCTCATCATGAAAGAATCAAACTTCTTGAAGCATTGCTTGGGAGCTTGCAAACTAATCTTTTTTTGCGATGTTTAACAAATCCTTCTAGTTGTTCCATGTATATCTCATTATCCAAATGTAAAAATGCTACTTTAACATCTAATTACTCTGACTATAAATAAAATAAAGTAATTGTTGCCAATACAACACAAACATAAACAAGCTTAACAACTCGCAAAAATATTTCATGAAATTTATGCCTTCCATCTGAAAGTAACTCTTTGCAACTAGTCTAGCTTTATATCTTTCAACTTTATCGTCAACACTTTTTTTCAATTTGTAGATCCACTTATACCCAACAACTTTTCTATCTTTAGAAAGTTCTAATAGGTCCCAAGTTTCATTTTTGTCCAAGGCATCCAACTCTTTTGTTATTTCCATTTTCCATTTGGCATTAGCGATATCATCTATTGCTTCTCGATAATAAGAAGAGTCCCCATCTTCAGTAATCAAAATAATAGATGAAACAAAATTGGTATACCATTTAGGAGGATTTATGTCCCGTATAAATCTTCTTGGTGTTGGTTGTGAAATATCCATATTTTCTTTAATATCTTCAACATCCATAGCTTCTTTATCATCAAAAGTTTCTTCCCGCTTTTGAGTTTCTTTAGCTGGTTGAGTCTCTAATTGAATTCGTTTATATAGTGGAATTTGTTCTTCTTTCAAATCAACTTTTATAATATTTTATTTATTGAGAGGGGATTTATCAACCATTATATCTTCGCTAATGATGATTTTGTGGGAAGTAGGATCCCACAAGCCATATCACGTAGCTACATCACGATAACTCAAAAATATACACTTCTTTGATATAGGATTTAACTTAAAACAATCATTTATAAGAGTAAGAGCATACATTTTACAACTAAAATTCTTTAAATTTAAATGATCACAAGGATGACCTGTCCACACCTATTCGAAAATTTTACAATCTATTGCAAATGATCATGAGTGATTTACAAGATAGCAAGCAGTAGTGACACTTTTTCACACGATATTTTTGCAAATTGGCATTGCTTAGGATGTTCCTTGCGCTTTCTAGAAGAGTAATATTCATATGTTCTACAATGCCATTTTGCTAAGAGTGTATATAGTGGTTTTGTGTCTTTCAACCCCTGGTTCTTTGCAATATTTTTCCAATACTAAAAATGTGAACTCACTTCCATCATCCATTCTTAAGCATTTGGTTGTCTTGCCAGTTCTCTTTTCTACCATAAATCTAAATCGTTTAAATGTATTAAACACATCAACTTTTCTTTTCAAGACATAGACTCCTAGAGAAACCATATATAAATGTTACAAAATATTATGGTCCTCCAAAAGAAATTATAAGGTATGGCCTCAAAACATTTGAATGCATGTAATCAATAATACATTTACTAATAAAAATTATCTTCTTTAAACTTCTATCTACCCTATTTTCCAAAAATACAATGTTTGTAAAAATTCAAATTCAAAGATTTAAATTTGAAAGTATTTTGTAGTTTATTAGTACACATATCCCTTTCTTATTTATATGACCTAATTGTTAATATTAATTTTTCTTAGGGCTATGTTGTTCTTTGCTTTAGATAATTGCATTTCATCATTTGTATATATTGAATTCACTCCATTGCATCATAAAATCATTAACAACATACACAATTATACAGAAAGAACAATATCATCATCAATGCAACGGAACATAAAGGAACAATAGAAGAAAAACATTCACATATAGAGACACTAGGATTGGTCAGAGACAAGGAAAAACCCTACAATGGGGAAAACCTTTTCAAATTCTTCTTCTTATTAGATTGTCATTTATTGTTTCAGCAAAGAGAGAGTATAATGATATATTTCTTCATTCACAAAACTATCCAGTAAAACCAACCAAACAATATCCCAGAGAAGAACCCAACAATAATACTAATCAAAATCATGATTCAGAAGCCTACAGTCGACTGTTAACATATGTGGTCAATTGACAAAATCTACAGTGAATTGTAAAATGAAACCCTAGTTTACAACCGCACAGAGAGAGGTGTGTGGTTGAAACGTTCCATCCACACGCAGAGGCTTACGTATGTGCAGCTACAACCGAAAATATCACGTGTCAACCTTGCGACTGTGAACTAACAACCCTAATATGTACGTGCAAGCGCGAACCTTGCAATTTCAGACCTGTGCAAATGAATTCCCTGCAAACCAATTTCAGACATGTGTGAACCAAACAAAGAAAGAAAATGATTGATGTTCTCCAAATGAGGGTCATTTGACTTGTATTTATAGCCATCTAAGGGTGATCAATTTCTCTTTCGGGATGACTTATCTTTTTGTGCACATGTGGGTTTCCATATTAAAAATATATTTTTCCTCAACCAAATTTTATTCTTCCAAGGGCTAGAAGGAGTCTTCCTTGATGAAGAAGATTTTCCAATGGAGGGAATTTTCCGAGCTGCCAAATTAACACTCCCTCTCAGCTAGGGAGAAATTACAGATTGCAACAAATGTTTTATCACAAGTGTTTCAACATCATCGAATTCTGCCTTTACTTATCTTTGCTCATCTCTGCATATATCTGCGCATCCCTGCTTATATCTGCTTATTTGTGCTTATCTCTACTCATATGTTGAACACTCGCAAATCTAAAAGAAGAAGAATTTGACATTGGAGGGGAGCTTAAGCTACCAACCTCAATTCACATCGACAACATTAGAGAAATTATCTCAATCTTGAACGACATCATGGAGTCATGCTCAACCTATAATCACATTGGGGAGCTCATCTCAACCCAGAATCCGCTGACAATGAGGAAGGTCCTATGGGACACTAACACCAAGTCATCTCATAGGGGAGCATACGTCTTCCATCTTATTGCCTACTGATCTTCCCAACAATGACCCTCAAGAGTCATGTGGTAGAACACCTGCATCATAATCTAGCTTGGGTGAGATACCCGACTTACCAAAGGTAAGGATCACACACCCCTAATCCCTCTCAGCCTGTTGGCCAGACGGGGAGTGACAATCCTAACATGGATGACTTGCGTGTATGATGCCAATTGGGGTATACTCTGCTAGACCGAGATAGGGGAGCATACGTCTTCCACTGTATGGATGGCATATAGGGGAGATATCCTATTTTCCAGAGATCCCTCAACCCCAGGAGCCATACAACTCAATTCTTCACCCTGGGAGCTCAGACAAGTGGGAAGAGCTAGCCTAGTGTCCTTGATCAGAACTAACCCTTTCTCAGGAGGGTCACATCCATCAATTCATGTTGTTTTCTGTAGATCAATGACATATCAACGTGCTCATGTCCGGTACTGGATCAAACAATTCACAGAAGGACTCAATCATACTGCTTTATGTAGTTCATTTAAGCAACAATTCTTTGTTTTCCTGTTCATACAGAACATCAAATCAAATACTATGTTAGAGAAAATACATGTCATAAAAGGATACCTTATTCATCTTTCCTCTCATGGAGGTAGTAATCACAAGCCTAAGCTTGTCTCATACAGGAGCAATGTCTCAATCTATGAAGATATTTCTATCCCAACTATATGTACACGATTCTTCGCCAATCAGATCAAACTCTTGCTATCGTAATATATTACTTCCATATCTAGAACCTGCTCAAATAACTGTCTAAAGAGCTTCCTTAACCAAATTGTCTCATAGATATCCATGCTAGCAATAATGCACTGAACCTTGACCGTGCCTAAAGCTAAGAACTTCTATTTCCTGTTCATCCAATATATCATGGCAGATCTAAACTAAAACAACACCCAAAATGTGCTCTTCGTAACATTTCCAACACAGTCAACATCATTTCATCCATGCAATCATACATCACCTCCAGTACACCTTAGACCAAGATTGATTGTCCCATGCAAGCAACACAATGTGTATGAAGAAGCTCAATCATGAATGACTCAGGTTGTTCTCTACAAAACATATATCTAAATGGGTGTTTACAAGGAACATCAATGCTTCAATGAGTTGTCAACCAGGTTTAGCAATATCTGTTAGGGTCCAACCCTAACTCCCTTATCCATGTAATAAACCTCATCAAAGTCATAGTTAGTTAGTTGAGTCAATAAAGCCCGTAAGCGGTTATCCACATTAATAATAATTGTAAGTGGTTGACCCTCCTCATTATAGAAAAGGGACCACAATTAGTTATAAACGGGCCATAGTTAATAAATAAAGTGGTTAATTTGTGTTATGCAAGGGACCACTAGTAGTTAGGGTTTTGGATGTCATAAAGTTATAAATAGTCTTAGATAACAAGGGAAGAAGTATCGAGTTTTATTGTAATTGAGCTCTGCTATGTTGGAGGTTGCCCCCTCGAAGAGGTAAGTGAACATTGTATTATGCTTCTGAATAATAAAATATCTTTGCACTTTGTCTTATTTCATGTGATATTTTTGTGTTCCAGGCCATATTATTTCGTATTTTTGGTATTCTGGTTTTCTCATAGGCCAAGTGCATAACAAGTGGTATAAGAGCACTTTCCAGGGTCAGTTGCACCTCCAATTTTCGTAGAATTTTTTTTAGGCTAGAGACGTGTTCCGACGTCTTTAAACCACAAGATCTATCGTTGACCGCATAAACCTGTGAATTTGGGGAGGCATGCACACATGGACTACAAGAGTTGGTCGTGCTTGTTGGACTCCCTTGTAACCCCTGTGGGTACCCCTTCGAGTAGTAACATATTAGACAGAACCGTCCATGGACTGCACTTCCATGTACCCTTTGGTATATCGGAAGCCCCCCTAGCGTAACTTGAAACCTAAATTTAGATAATCCATCAGCTATCTTGTTGCTACAATACATTGAGAACAACACTCATGGAGATTACTTGCACGTACAATATGGTACTCGGGTAGTTTGGCTAAGGGTATGGTTGATCCTCCTTGGTCAACACACTGAAAGATTGGGCCAAGTACTATTGTTGGATCCCTGCGTATATTGCAATCTGTAGCACCTAACACTCCTTTGAGACTGCAGTTCCCTCATGTATCTGAAGATCACCCCTACCTTTTTGCCCAGATCAGATTCAACAATTGGGGATTTCACAACGCAGATCAGACTCTTTATGCAGTGAGGTTCTTGGCCACCATAGTCCAGGTCACAACATTGTGCAATACCAAGACCTTGGGGTTTCTGTTACTATAGTCTAAGCCCGATTTTCGCATGATATTTGGCAATATCAAGCTTTCTGGAATTCGACCACTGCAATATTGATCAGCTGGGAGTAAAACTCCTTTCAGAGTAACAAAAAAAAAGGTCTGGGGCCATCTTGGGATGCTTGCAAGAGACCTAGCCCATAAGATTCAGGATGACGAGTTGGTCATAGTGGTACCATTCACTTGTAAGCCCCCAATTTTTAGGCGGTCCCAAATTTTTCCTGACGCGGCTTCAAGTGACCCACGTCACTAGACTCCTGAGCTTGTCCTCTTTCCAAGAATACTACTCTTAAGTAAACTCAAAATTTTATCAGGGCTAGTGTATGCTCAGTACCAAGTCTCAAGTTATGGCTGCAGAAAGGGTTGTTGAGAAGGTCGACAACCTCGAGAAAAGATTCAATGACTTCCAAGAGTCCATTACCACCTAGCTCGCACAAGTATTGCAAGCTATAAAGATGCGTAATGAACCCATGAGGGAAGAACAGAGTGTTGGTGCACACAAAGAAGGAGAATCCAACTATCACATTCATTTCCATGGAGACCAATCTTTGAGCCAGCAGACACCCAAGCTGGACATGTACAAATTTGATGGCTCTTACCCCGCAATATGGGTGGCACAAATGGAATAATATTTTCTCCTTCATAATATCTGGGAGGATGGAACTAAACTACACGTGGGAGCCCTTTACTTGGACCAAGAGATATTGTAGTGGTGGCAGTGGCATAAGAAATGTTATCCAAGGAGGCCAAATTGCAACATGTTCTCAAAATCCATTTGTGACCGTTTTGATAGGGAATCTCACTTTTTGGGTCATCTCACTAAGCTCATGAAAACAAGTACATTAAGGGACTACATTGCAGCTTTTGAACAATTGGCCATCAGAATTGAAGGACTAGGAGATGCCTTTTACTTGGAATGTTTCATTAGTGGCTTAAAGGAAGCCATCCAAGCCCATGTCTAAATGCATCACCCAACTACTTGGTTGGATGCATGTTGCAAGGCCTTAGATGTAGAAGTCGCCTTAAATGCCCAGTCCAATCGTCCAAATTTCGTCACAAAGGCACGTCCCACCTAGGCTATGGGCCCCACCCAAACACTTAAGGTTCAAAAGGTGTCACCGACAGAAATGGCTGAAAGAAGGAAACAAGGACTCTGCTACTATTGTGATGACAAGTACTCCCTAGGACATAAATGCAAGGAACCAAAATTATTTCAAATTGATGCTACTGAAAACAACTCAGTCGATGAAGCTCCATCCACTAAAGTGCCTGAGGAAGAAGCGGGTGAACCCCAAATCGACACGGACAATGATATCACAACTATGCCAGATGAGCCGATTATATCACTACATGCCTTGGCTAGAATTTCTTCGCCCCAGACTCTCAAAATCTGAGGTTTTATTAAACATCAGCCAGTAATGGTGTTGATTGATAGTGGAAACACACATAACTTTGTCCATAAGGGAGTAGCATAAGTTGTTCATTGTTTTGTACAGGCGATATCTAATTTCCAAGTCCTTATCGTTGATGGGGGTACCATGAAATGTGAAGGACGTTGTGAAAATATTAAGTTTCATATGGGGGATTATCACCTCAAAACCCACATGTTTTCCATTGAAATGAGTGGTTGTGGCATTTTCCTTGGTGTTGAATGACTCCGCACACTGGGCCCTATCACAATGGATTTCCAGGAGTTATATATGAGCTTTAAGCAGAACAACCACACTCATATATTGAGGGGGCTTCAGGTAGGTGCTTCTGCTATCATCAACTCGCATCAAATGGAGAAGCTTTTAAAAAAGAACCATCATGGGATAGTAACCCATTTTAATTCCATCTAGGCCATTGAATCCACTTCTCCTCATATTCATCCTGATATGCAATAGGTATTAGATCGCCACTAGCATGTCTTTGAAAAACCTAAGGAGCTCCCACCCTCTAGGGGTGAACATCATAACATCCCTTTGCTCCTGGGTGCTTAACCCCAAATGTCCGTCCATATCGATATCCTTTCGCACAAAAAAAATGAAATTGAAAAAATCATCAAGGAATTCCTAGAAGCCGATGTTATTCGTCCCATAACCAACCCTTATTCATCTCCAGTGGTCATGGTTCTAAATAAAGATGGATAATGGCACATGTGTCCCAACTTTAGGGCCCTTAACAAGCTCACTATCAAGGAAAATTTTCCTATTCTAGTAGTTGATGATCTGCTTGATGAATTGCATGGTGCTAAATTTTTTACCAAGCTAGACCTCCACTTGGGCTATCACCAAATACGCATGAAGGAAGTTGACATTCCCAAGACAACCTTCCGAACTCATGAAGGCCATTATGAATTCTTGGTCATGCCATTTGGTCTTTGTAATGCTCCATCCACTTTTCAGAGCCTCATGAACCACCTTCTAAAACCATATCTTAGAAAATTTGTCCTGGTCTTTTTCGATGACATTCTCATCTACAACATAACATGGGACAAACACCTTCAACATGTTGACCAGATATTGAAATTGCTCCAATATCACAAATTATTTGTCAAATTATCCAAGTGCTCCTTTGGAATGGAAGAAGTAGAGTATTTGGGACACATCATGGGTCGTGATGGAGTGAGGGTTGATCCGAAAAAGATTCAGGCAATGCAAGAATGGCCCCAACCAAAAACCTTGAAGAGTTTGTAGGGATTCTTGGGTCTCACAGGCTACTATTGCAAATTTGTCTGCAACTATGGATGCATTCCTGACCCCTCACTAATCTTCTTTAGAAAAATTCATTTCTCTAGACCAACGTGGCTTGACAGACCTTCTTGGCTCTCAAACAGGCCATGTGCTCCACTCCAGTATTGGCCTTACCTAACTTCACCAAATATTTTGTGATTGAATGTGATGCTTCAAGTACGGGCATTGGTGCAATATTAATGCAGGAAGGGAGACCATTGGCTTTCACCAGTCAACAACTCAGTGGAAAACATCTAGGCCAATCTACATACGAGAAAGAAATGATTGCCATCTTACATGTAGTAGACACTGTGATTTGGAATTTATCCAAGACAAAGAATTAAAGGTATTACAGACTCATGTGCATGGATGTGCCTATGTTACTTTATGCAATGGATCGATAAGATTTCAAAATACACAGACACTGAGGCAGTTAGAGAAAACATAACAGGAAAACGTGTAGACAACAAGTTTAATAAGGAGTTCACCCAATGCTCTTGGGCTACGTCTCCTGGTCCAGCTCTCAGTGGTGGCCTCTCTATTATGTTTTCAAGTAGAGTTTTTACAACAGTGAGCTCAATCGAGTTTCACTAAACAGATAAAAGTCAGTAGGAATGGAGTGCACAGACTCTCCTTACTGAAATTCGATCTCTGATGGTCACAGTAGTATGACAGGCCTATGCCGAGGAGTTTGTTTGGACCTCTCAAGCCTTCTATGGAGTACACAGACTCTGTGACTCTCTCTGGCTCAATGCTGCCTTTAGGTCAGCTCGACTTCTACTCTCTCTTTTCTGCTCTTAGCTATCTGCCTTCTTGCGCTTTTTCTGCTTCTGTCAGATCATAGCTTTAAAGCCAGTCTGTTCTTTTGACTGTTCATTTCCGCTTCCCGACCTTCTGGTTTCCTTACCTCTGTTCGTTCGAATTCCTCTACTCTGCATCATCATCATTGGGTAACGCCTTGCAGGGAGGTGACCACCTCTTTCCTAACGAACTGGGTGTCAGATTCCTTGAATCATTTTTGAATGGTCGTTAATTCCATTTGCTTCAAGATCGCCTGCGAAACATGAATCGTTTGCCAACTCATCGTCCACGTCGGACTTCAAATCCCCTGTAATCTTGCTTTTTGACTTGTCAAATCCGGTCATTTATCGGGACGCGCCTCAGCCGTTGATCTGGGCCCCCCCAGATCCGACGGTCGTCATTCGTATCGGGTGGGCAAGTTGCATGACATTTACCCATCCGATGCGAGCGATTTTCTCTCTCTCTCGCCAGATGCGTGTCGCTCGATGTGTGGCATCGGGCGGGACGCAGTGAAAACTGCTTACCGCCTCGAGGCCTTCCGATATCCCGCCAGTTTGTGGAATCCTGCGCTACGAAACCGAACGCATTACTTTTCTGCATTTCATAGCGTTTTCGGGTCCGAGCGCTTCGAGGCTTTCCTTCACTGAGGGGGACGCCTTGCGATACACAACTAGCGCTATATCAAAAACCACCCTTGTTTCTTGATTTGGCCTCCGGTTTTACTAGTTTGCGCCAGCGCGCGTTATCATGGGCCAACGGTTTGCACGCTCAACCGAGGGTCCTCGTTGCTCCACTCTGGTTACCACTGCAACTGTTACGAGGATTCCTTCTGATATCTTTGATTTTTCTAAGACTTAAATCTTTTGGCATAATTTGAAACAGTGATGAAAACTTATAGAGTGTTTAGGATCCGATTTGGATCACAGCCTTCCCACTAAAAAAGCTTTTGGACCACCAAAAGTTGGTTTTCTTTTAAGCATCAATCAAGTGAGGGTATTGATTCCTCGCTTGCTCAATTTCTATCCATTTCGCATTGCTTGGATTTGAACCTTTGAGTCCAATCCTGAGGTACTCAACATCCATTCTGCGCGTAGTTCTTACCTTTCTGTCCAAAACTGTATCTTCCTGCAATTCATTAAGATATTTAGGCAAAAGATCATCAATAGAAGGCAATTGACTCTACTCTCTGGGATATTCAATTAATGAAGGTTCAAATAGTCTCAAGCTGTCTGCATTAACAACTGAGTAGATGTGCATATAAGCTGGTAGATCAAGGCGAAAAGCATTCTCACCAATTTTCTCAAGTATCTTGAAAGGTCCATATCTTATTGGCTTCAACGTCTTACCTTCAACTTGCATTCTGTCTTTGTTAATATACAACCAGACTTGATCACCGACTTGGAAACTATGCTCCATCTGATGCTTGTCATGCCTTGCCTTGTACTTGGCTTGGCTCTTTTCTAGTTGTTCCTGTACTGCCTGGTGAATCTCTGGGATTTGTTCAATGAACTTGGTTTGCTTGTCCACATCACTATGTCCATCAACTACTATGTCTTTACCAAAGACAAAATCCAAGGGAGACCTTGGTGTGAAACCAAAACAGGTCTCAAAAGGAGATCCCTGTGTAGAAGAATGTTTAGCTTGGTTGTAAGCATGCTGCACATAACATAAATGTTCATCCCAAAGTTTGGGATGTTTGTTGCAATAGCCTCTAAGCAACTGGATCACTGTCCTGTTGACCACTTCTGTTTGGCCATCTGTTTGCGGATGAAAAGCTCTGCTCTTCTTCACCCTGGTGTCCATCAATTCCCACAAACTTGACCAAAATTAACCAACAAATCGGGTATCTCGATCAGATGTTATGGAAGTGGGTAATCCAAAATGAACCCATACATGTTGAAAGAACAACTTTGTTGTTTGTTCAACTATAATATGTTTGTTACAAGGTATTAAAATACACATTTTGCTGAACCTATCCACAACAACACACAAATAGTCATGACCTTTCCTAGATTTAGGCAGTCCTCCAACAAAGTCCATGGAAACACTTTCCCAAGGATGAGAAGGAACTGGTAGTGGAGTGTACAAGCCTAGTTTTCTATTGCTGGGCTTGCTTTTAGCACACATGGTACACCCTCTTACATATCTAGAAATTGTCTCATTCATTTTTGGCCAATAACAAAATCTTTGCAGCTGTGCAACTGTTTTACTTACACCAAAGTGACATGATATTAGAGAAGTGTGTGCTTCTCGAATTATCTTTACCCTTTCAGTTTGTGGAATGCATAGCTTCCCAAAATGATACAAGAGTTGGTCCTTAACATGATAATCCAATTCCTCTACTCGTTTTCCTTGACTTAAAGTTGCATATACATCCTTAAAATCTATATCTTGAGCATATTGTTCAATGTAGCTCTCATGCAATACTGAATTATGCTTAAGTATAGTAGATGCATTTATAATTGGTCTGGACAACATATCTGCAACTTTATTGTGTATGCCCTTTTTATATCTGATGACTAAATGAAACTGTTGTAGAAAACCCATCCATCTATAGTGTCTTGATTGCTGCAACTTAGTTTGGGAGTGTAGATATTGAAGTGGTTGATGATCAGTATGTATAATTGTCTCTTTGCCCATTAAGTAATGTTTCCACTTTTTCACACTCTGTACTAACGCATTGAATTCTTTATCATATGTGGGATAGTTAACTACTGTAGAATTAAATGTCTCAGAATGATAACATATGGGTTTACCGTGTTGCATCAACACTACTCCCATGGCATAGTCATTGGCATCTGTTTCAATCTCAAATGGTCTTTGAAGATCGGGAAGTGCTAGTACTGGTGTTGTACTAATCTTTTCTTTCAAGGTGTCAAAGGCTTTCTGCTGTTTGCCTCCCCACTAAAACACCTTGTTCAATCCTGTTAAAGCATGTAAGGGAGCTGCAATTAAGGAAAAGTTAAAAATAAACTTTCTCCAATATTGTGCTGCTCCTAAGAAGCTTCTAACTTCTGTCGCAGATTTGGGTTTAGGCCAGTTTACAATGACTGCAACTTTAGAGGATCTATCTTCAATTCACCACCCCCTACTATATGTCCCAAATAATTCAAAGATGTTTTACCAAATTCACATTTTGAGAGTTTAACATAAATATTTTCTCTTTTCAAAACATCTAGAGTCTGCTTAACATGCTTTAAATGTTCTTCCCATGTTTTGTTGAATATAAGAATGTCATCCAGATATACAATAACAAAATCATCAAGAAAAGGTCTGAGTACATCATTCATTACTCTTATGAAAGTAGCAAGAGCATTAGTTAAGCCAAAAGGCATAACCAGCCACTCATACAATCCCTGCTTTGTTTTGAAAGCAATCTTCCATGCATCTTGCTCTGCAACTCTGACCTAATGATAGCCACTATGCAAGTCTAACTTGAAAAAATAAACAGCTTCTTTCAACTGATCTAATAGATCATCTATGCGAGGAAGGGGATAACAATTTTTGATCGTTATCTTATTTAGTGCTCGGTAATCAATGCACATTCTCCACGAGCCATCTTTCTTTCTCACCAAAACAATTGGAGACCCACATGGTGATGTGCTAGGTCTGATGAACCCCTTCTCGAGCAGCTCCTGTACCTGCTTCTTGATTTCTGCATTCTCTAAAGTGGACAACCTACACATTTCGATGTTAGGCAATGGAACATCTTGCTGCAAATTAATATCATGCACTATTTCCTTTTTGGGCGGCAGACCTTTAGGTTCTTGAAACAATACATCATATTCTAAAACAACTTTTTCTAAATCTGCTTGCTGTTTAACATCACAACCCTCAAATACATTGGTTTTATCAGGTTTCTTTTCTTTTACAACCATCAGTAAAAATTGTTTGCATGAATTTACAATTCGTTTCATCTGCCCTGAGTTTATGAGAGTATAATTATTCTTGAGCTTATGAGCTCTTACAATATATTTGATTCCATCTTTAACGAGTAGATACTTGTTCTTAGCTCTATAGAAAATAGCTTTTCTATCATACAAGTAATGACTTCCTAAAACAATTCCACATATATCCAAAGGAACTATATCTAACTCAACCTCATCTACAAATGCTGACCCAAAAGAAAACTTAAGTTTACATTGTCTAGTCACTTGTAGCTTTGCTTTATCACATAACCAACCTAATGGATATGGTTTCTTGTGAGGTGTGGTTAGTAATCCCAACTTCTTTACAATTGCTTTAGAAATTAAATTTACTTGTGAGCCACTATCAAACAAAGTATCAATATTTTGACGATTGGAAATAAACTCGAATATGAAAAAGATCATGTCTTTTCCTCTCATTTTCTTCATTATGTGCAGAATTACTAGTAGATGCTTCAGAATTTTTACCTTTTATACCTGTGGTTGTGATTGTTGCTTCATCTCTTGAGTCTAATCCCAAATCCTTTTGAATAGCTGCAACGTTCTTCTTCTTCTTGCCCTCGAACTTCTTAGGTTTCAGCTCCAGACGCAGAATCTAACAGTGTTCATCATCATGCCCATCCTTCTTACGGTGAATGCATGAAGACTTGCTTTTCTGTACAGTGTTTGTTTTCCTCCCTTTCCATTTCTGTTTTCTTTTCTCCTTATTTTTGCTTGCAGTGGATTTGGATGATCCCCCAAATTTTGGGTTCCCATTCTTACCTCTAGCTTCTAGATGCGTAGCTTGAACGGATACCTCATCTATGCTAGTGGGATTAAACATGAGGATAGTGTGCCTCATGTAGCTGTGTAGACCACCTATATACTTCAGCAGAGTCTCAAGTGAGTCTAAAGAAATTCCTAGAATCAAATCCCTTTTCCTAAATTCTTGGGTGTAACCTTGTACACTTTGCCCTTTTTCGAAGAGTTTTCCAGCTCATCATGGCTTGCTACATGTAGGCTAGTGGATAGAATTTCTTTTTAATTGCAGAAACAAATTCACTCCAGGCAGAAAAAATCTTACCATGTTTCTTCATGTCAGCTTGTGTCATGCCTTCCCACCATACCAAGGCAGTGCCTCCAAGGCGTAGGCTAGCCAGCTGAATCTTACTCTTGTCTGAATCAATGCTCTGCACTCTACAATAAACATCAATCTGTCTGATCCAATTATCTAGCTTTTCTGCATTCAACTCTCCATCATATATTGGTAAATCAAATTTAACATCTAATTTAATCAAAGATGTCTTCTTTTTATTTTCAGGGCTATTAGGAGGTGTGAGAAATTTTTCTTCTTTCCCTTTGCCTTTAGAGTGGTCATGGAGGAGAGATTCTTCTACTCCTTTGTTTTGTTTGGAGTTTGATGAATCTTCATCTCTATTTTTCTTAAATTCTCTATACATTTCCTCCACCATGGATCTCATGGTCATAAAACTATCCATGAACTGGGGGTCTGATTCCAAGGGACTTTCTTCTGACATTTTCCTCTTAGAATAGACTCTTCCAATTTCTAGGTTAGTTTCAGCCAACTCTCCTTCTCCTAATTTAAGCTTTGATCTATTTAGCATTCAACAACAAAATCTAGCACAAGCTTGTCTAACCTTAGTAACCTAGAGCTATGATACCACTTGATCTGAAATTTATCCAGGACAAAGAATTAAAGGTATTACAGACTCATGTGCATGGATGTGCCTATGTTACTTTATGCAATGGATCGATAAGATTGCAAAATACACAGACACTGAGGCAGTTAGAGAAAACATAACAGGAAAACATGTAAGACAACAAGTCTAATAAGGAGTTCACCTAATGCTCCTGGGCTTCATCTCCTGGTCCAGCTCTTAGTGGTGGCCTCTCTATTATGTTTTCAAGCAGAGTTTTTACAACAGTAAGTTCAATTCGAGTCTCACTAAACATATAAAAGTCAGTAGGAATGGAGTGCACAGACTCTCCTTACTGAAATTCGACCTCTGATGGTCATAATAGTATGACAGGCCTATGCCGAGGAGTTTGCTTGAACCTCTCAAGCCTTCTATGGAGTACACAGACTCTCTGACTCTCTCTGGCTCTGTCTAGCTTGATGCTGCCTTCAGGTCAGCTCGGCTTCTACTCTCTGTTTTCTGCTTTTAGCTATCTACCTTCTTGCACTTTTTCTGCTTTTGTCAGATCACGAATTTAAAGCCAGTCTGTTCTTTTGATTGTTCATTTCAGCTTCCCGGCCTTCTGGTTTCCTTACCTCTGTCCGTTCGAATTCCTCTGCTCTGCGTCATCATCACTGGGTAACGGCTCGCAGGGAGGTGGCCACCTGTTTCCTAATAAACTGGGTGTCATATTCCTTGAATAATTTTTGAATGGTCGTTAATTCTATTTGCTTCAAGATTGCCCACGAAACATGAATCGTTTGCCAACTCATCGTCCACGTCGGACTTCAAATCCCCTGTAATCTTGCTTTTTGACTTGTCAAATCCGGTCATTTATCAGGACGCGCCTCAGCCGTTGATCTGGGCCCACCCCAAATTCGACGGTCGTCATTCGTAGCAGGCGGGCAAGTTGCATGATGTTTACTCGTCCGATGTGGGCAGTTTTCTCTCTCTCCCACCAAACGTGTGTCGCTCGATGTGTGGCATCGGGCGGGACTCAGTAAAAATTGCTTACCGCCTCGAGGCCTTCCAATATCCTGTCGGTTTGTGGAATCCTATGTTATGGAACTGAACACATTACTTTTCTGCATTTCATAGTGTTTTCGGGTCTGGGTGCTTCGGGGCTTTCCTTCACTGAGGGGGACGCCCTGCGATACGCGATTAGCGCCGTATCAGAAACCACCCCCGTTTCTTGATTTGGCCTCCAGTTTTTCCAGTTTGCACCAACGCGCATTACCATGGGCCAACGCTCTGCGCGCTCGACCGAGGTTCCTCGTCGCTCCGCTCTGGTCACAACTGCAACTGTTACAAGGATTCCTTCTGATAGCTTTGATTTTTCTAAGACCTGAATCTTTTGGCATAATTTGAAATAGTCATGAAAACTTAGAGAGTGCTTAGGATCTGATTCGGATCACACTTGGCGACCATACTTATTGGGGCATCATTTCCAAATCCGCACTGATGATCATAGCCTAAAATAATTTCTCGGGCAACATGTATTATCTCCATAGAAAAATAAATGGCTTGCAAAAGTTATGGGATATGATTATGATATAATTTACAGTAAGGGGTGTGACAATGTAGTGGTTGATGCCTTATCGCGCTAGTTTGAGGACGAGGGCACCCTATTATCCCTCTCTCTACCCATACTAGATTGGATTGAAGAAGTCTGTCACAAATGGTTCTCCCACCCTTATCTGTCCCAACTCATTAACAAATTACAAGAAGATCCTAATTCCTCAGAGGATTACTCTTGGAAGGATGAGGTTCTCCACTATAAGGATATGGTGGTGTTGGCCCCAACCTCCATCCTCAAACCCCACATCTTGGAATATATGCACTCCTCTCCCATTGCTAGACATTCAGGATTTCATAAAACTTATGCATGTGCATGTCACTCTTTCTTTTGGATTGACATTCTTACTTTTGTAGTTGAATGCTAAGTATGCCAGCGCAACAAAGGGGAAACGATCAAGCTACCGAGCACCTTGCAAGACTTGTCACTCCCTACTTCCATCTAGACAAATGTTTCCATGGATTTCATTATAGGTCTCCGAAAGTCAGGCATCAAATCTGCCATCTTGGTGGTTGTTGACAAACTTTTCAAATATGATCATTTTTGCGTGGCTCAAGTTTTCATGGACCAAATATTCAAACTCCATGGCATGCCGACTTCCATTGTGTTTGATCGAGACCCCACTTTCACTAGAAATTTTTGCCAGGAACTTTTCAAGCTACAGGGCACACACCTCCAAATTAGTACAACCTATCATCCCCAAACCAATGGTAAAACATAGGTTTTCAACAAATGTTTGGAGACCTATTTGTGGTGCTTCACCTCAAATAAGCAACATCAATGGGTACAATGGTTTCCTTTAGTTGAATGGTGGTATAATAATAAATATCATGAAGCCAACAAGATGACGCCCTATGAGGCAGTGTATGGACAACGACCACCTTCACCAACTTATTATATTCCCATATCTTCCAAAGTACAGTCATTTGATCATAACCTGCAGAACCGTGTCGCCATGATCATTCATCTCAAAGATAATCTACATCAAACTCAGAATCAAATGAAGCAATAGGCTGAACAACACCATTCAGAGAGGTCATTTCAAGTAGGCGACTAGGTGTTCCTGCAACTCCAACCTTATAAGAAAACCTCTCTCAAAGAAAAGTGCTGCCAAAAACTAGCCCCAAAATTGTATGGGCCTTATTAGGTACTTTAGCGTATAGGAGCAGTCGCTTACAAACTGGCCCTGCCGACTACTTGAAAAATCCACCCAATCTTCCATGTATCCTATCTCAAGAAAGTTGTCGGGAACACTTGCAAGGTTCAAACTAGTCTGCCAGAATTGGATGAGGAAGGTTCATTGTGGCTCCAACTTGAATAGGTCCTCGATACTCGTGAAAGACATCTTTTTGGTTGCACAATCAAGGAAGTCCTCATAAAGTGTAAAGACACCTCTCCAGAAAATGTGACATGGGAACCATCCAATATTGTTCAACAGTTTCCATAGCTTCAACCTTGAGGACAAGGTTGCTTTTGATGGGGGAGGGCATGTTAGGGTCCAACCCTAACTTCCTTATACATTTAATAAGCCTCACTAGAGTCATAGTTAGTTAGTTGAGTCAATAAAACTCGTAAGTGGTTATCCACATTAATAATAATTGTAAGTGGTTGATTCACATTATAGTAAAAGGGACTACAATTAGTTATAAACGGGCCATGCAAGGGAGCACTAGTAGTTAGGGTTTTGGATGTCATAAAGCTATAAATAGTCTTAGATAGCGAGGGAAGAAGTATTGAGTCATATTGTAATTAAGCTCTGCTCTTATGGAGGTTTCCCCCTTGAAGAGGCAAGTGAACATTGTATTGTGCTTCTGAATAATAAAATATCTTTGCAGCTTGTCTCATTTCATGTGATATTTTTGTGTTCCAGGCCATATTATTTCATATTGCTGGTATTCTAGTTTTCTCGCAGGTCAAGTGCATAACGATATCTTTGCATAACTTCTTGAAATTCAATTCCATCAGGGTTTCCAAGGATTTTCATTCCATTATGCCAAATAACTTCACGACATATTTTCCTTTTCCAAACTTTTAAACCCAAATAGTAATGCATCATGCCAAGGTCTTCCATCTTGATCTCAGAGGACAAATCCCTCTTACTTTGATCATCAAAAGCTATTTACTTTCCAAGAATAGATCGTCAAGGTATAAAACCAAAATCAAAGGCATACCTTGGACCTATTTTAATTAGAGGTTCAAATCGACACATCTTTTTGACTTTACCAGGTAACTATCAATGCAGAAATACTAGTCTCAGGAAGCTTGCTTCGAACCATACAATGCTTTCTGCTAACATAATACTAATCAAACCAATATACTTAGCCTCAAACAAATCAATACTGTGCAATCAAATTGACCAACTATGCTTATCAAGCCTTAAATGTCAAATCAAAGCCATAAACGTTCCTGCTAATATCACTATCAAACTCTTTAGACCAGGTACTAGGTAGAGCTCACACCAAAATTCCAGGTTACAACCTTATCTATTGTCAGGCCAGGGTAACTCCAGAATAAGCAGAAGAAAAAATGATATGCAATTTCATTAGAGAACTATTGATTATATACAAAAAGGAGACAGAACAGTTCATCTTCTTGATGACTGTTCACGTTCCAGTTCACCCATCCGTTGAGGATTAGGTGTCAACATTCCCCCCCTTAATCTGAAGGGATGTTGGTGAGTCCAAGCATCGTTCTGAATCTTTCAAGCTTTTCTCTTCCAAGCGCTTTGGTGAAGATGTCTGCAATTTTCTCGTTTGTGGAACAATGATGGAGATGGATTGTTTTGGCCTCAACATGATGTCGGATCAGATGATATTTAGTATTGATGTGCTTAACGATCATGGAACTTTGGGTTCTTGGCCAACTTTATTGCAGAGGTGTTATCAATCATGAGTGGAGTTGATTGTATTTGTTTTACCTGCAAATCTTCAAGAATTTTCCTGAGCCACACAATTTCTTTCGTTGCTTCAGCTGCTGCCACATATTCTGCTTCTGTTGTGGAATCTGCTGGTACTGATTGTTTGCGTGATCTCCAAGAGACAGCTCCTGATCCAAGACTCATAGCATATCCTGAAGTAGATACCCCAGTTTCTTTGTCTCCATCGAAGTCTGAATCAGAGTATCCAATCAAGTTGAAGTCGTCCACCTGTGTATACTTGATTCCAAGGTCTTGAGTTCCCTTCAAGTACCTTAGAACTCTTTTTGCAGTAGACCAATGTCCCTCACAAGGCTTTTGCATAAACCTGGAGAGGATTCCAACAACAAATGAAATGTCTGGTCTGGTAGTAGTGAGGTAGATGAGACTTCCTACAAGCTGTCTATACTTTGTTGCATCCTCAAATTCCTTTCCTTCAATAGATGTGAGCTTCAAGTTTTGTTTCATTGGAGTAGAAAGAGGATTGCACTCTGTCATGCCAAATCTGTTTAACAAATCTCCAATGTATTTCTTTTGAGAAAGAAATATGGATTTTGGATGTTGGGTTACTTCAATGCCAAGATAGTAATGAACATAGCCCAAATCAGTCATTTCAAAACTTTTTCCTAATTCTTTCTTTATGGATGCAATATAGCTTTCATTGTTCCCTGTCATTAAAAGATCATCTACATATACCACAAGATATACAACTGTTTTGCCAACTTTCTTGACAAATAAAGTTGCATCATCGAGATCAAAATGTTTGAAGTTGAGTTTCAGAAGATGCTCAGTTAGTTTTTCATACCAGGCTCGTGGTGCTTGTTTGAGGCCATACAAGGACTTCACAAGTTTGCATACTTTGTGTTCATGTCCTTTCACAGCAAATCCTTCACGCTGGGACATAAAAACATTCTCTTTTAGATCTCCATTCAAGAATGCAGTTTTTACATCCATTTGATGGACTTTCCAACCGTTCTGAGCAGCTAGTGCAAAGAGTGTCCGGATGGTGGCCCATTTTGCTGTGGGGGCAAAAGTTTCCTCATAATCGACCCCTTCCTTCTGTGCAAAACCTTTTGCCACAAGCCTAGCTTTGTGCTTGTCAAGTGGGCCATCAGCTTTGTACTTGTTCTTGTAGACCCACTTGCAGCCAATTGGTTTGGTTCCAAATGGAGGATCAACCAGCTTCCAAGTGCCATTCTTTATGAGGGCATCATACTCCTTCTGCATCGCTTCTTTCCATTCATCATGAGAAGCAGCTTCTTTGAAGGAAGTTGGTTCAAAATCTGTAGACAAGTTCAATTCACAATCATAAGTAACATCCATATCAACAGGTGAATTAGAGTTATCTACATCACCTCCATCTTGTCGGTTTGTATTTCTGGTTCCTGTTTTTCCAATTTCATCAGGATGAACACTTTCAAGTGTCTTTGTCAGCCACTTTGGGGGACCTTTCTGAGATGGTCCAGGCTGCTTTGTTGATTGAGTTGGGACTGAATCAAGATTGAGTCTCCCAATTCTATCAATTACATCACTTAAAGGATCATCCGGTGTTGGAGTTTCATGTCAACAACTGTCATTTACCAAGCAGTATCAAGCCATCCTCATGATTCATAATATGAATCATTTATGTCCCTAGATGTAAATGCATACACCAAGGATAAGTCATGTAAGTTCCATCCATTCGTTGTGAGATCACTGCATACTGAATCACAACTATTTACACTTTAACCAATGTGCCAATGCTAATAATTCCCATACAAAATCATTATTGAATACAAATATTAATCATTGAGAGTTACTATGCCCATATTATCGTGCCACATCAAGGCAAATCACTGTTGCAAAATCTGATCAAAGCCCTAACTTGTTATCACTGTGAAATTCAATCAATCCATAAGCTAAACCATATCTATGAACTTGTCAAAATTCCAATATTGCTATTCTATATTAAGTCAAGCTAATCAACCAAATCTTGTCAAATCATTGCAACTTTTACGAAATATTCTCATATACCAGCTCCAATGATGAAATCAAAACAGATAACATAATGATCTGTAGACAACCGCAAACACAAGATGTGTTAAGACATTCACATTATCTACAACATAAAGATCTTTGCATAAGATAGTAATCATGTCAATTATGAAATTATCCTCAAGATTCTATTAGCGATGATTTTCCAACCCTACAACATAAGTAAGAGTAGATTCCAAAAGGTAGGTCACTTCACATTTTCTAAAGAGGTCTTGCTATCAAACAACCTTCATTCTGATCCCTGCAACAAGTTAAACATTATGTAGATCTTACTGTTCATTTTCTGTCCGTAGGAATTTCTATCATGTGCTTCAGCACTGTAGGTTTGTCATACTCTTTATGCACTCCTAGTTTCATGTATAATATTTCAGATTTTTGAATCATACATGCTCATCTGCACCCATCAACCTTCTTTCGTGCAGATGGTAGGCCTGTAGATGCACCCTTAAGCATTTCTCCCAACGGCTAGGGCTTGGACTAGGAGAAACCTTCTCTATTGATATCAGAACTTGTCAAAACGTTTTCAACATTAGATGGTTATTCATGTCTAGAATCCTTCCTTCAACAATCAAGTGTCTTCTATTCATTTTTTCTGCAAATAATAATAGGTGTTGAGGTCTCAATGAGAGTTTCAGCCTTTGAATGGAAATCCAGATCAATTGTCATCATTCAAGACATCAATTGGTCTATCATAATACTATTATACATTAACAAAACTATCAGATCATGAAATCAAACTATATCGGGTTCTCAAACATACATCATATCAAATCATCATTAACTACTTCATTGTCACATAAGAACATGACATCAAACATGCATCAAAGCTTAGTGTCATATATTTAGGGTAGTTGACAAGTGTATCTTCATACTACAAGTATTATAATCACACCATCACTTCTTTATCATATTACTCAACCATCAATACAGGGAAGCCAATTTTACCACATTGTCAATTTTACTAAGATTATCAAAACCTAACCAAAATCAACAAGAGGATCTTGTGTATCAATGTTATTGTTACACTTTTATTGTCAAGGTTACCATGCTTATCACAAGCATTATCAATAGTATCAAGTTTTCATATATCAAAACCAATGTATCTAGTCTGCTTCAGGAAATCCATCATGTCTAAAATGTAAAATACTTGTGAAATTTCAAGAGCACCAATATATCACGTGTCAAAAATCAAACTTACTTTCATATGCATGCATAAGCCATTTATGAAAATAATATTCTCGACATACCTTTGGGCTTAACTTTCCATCCAATCTTGCAGCTAAACCAATATATTATACATACCTTGTAGTATTCATATCCATGTGCAACTTGTAGCACTTATTTGTCATTGGTAGTGTAGTAGTTGCATATTGTAATTTTCGGATGCTACTTCGAAAAATTTCCTCAGGTACTTCTTTCCTTTTTCCAGCGCCAACACTTCTCTTCCTGGTGACTAGCTCTCTTTTCTTGTATCTCAAGAAGGATCTGCTTATCACATATCATCCAGAGGTTAAAAGTATTGACATACTCAAATATTCATGCAAGAAGTATAAGCAATAATAAAAACAATAAGTCAAAACAATAATTGTATCATAAAGAAATAACATAAATCTAAAGGTACTAACCTTTAACGAGAGGAGATCAACTCCCTCTTAAACCAACCTTCAAGAGTTAATATTGTCCATTATCCATGTAACAATGTTGCCTTCAATATTTCCATCAACTTCATCAACAATCATAAGTGCTAGAACAACTTCTCACTAATCATGTTAGGGTTGCAAAACTGAAGCCTTTATCATATTCCATGGTTTCTTCAACCCTAACCTCATGTAATCCATCAAACCCTAATAACCAAATTTCCTAGGGTTTCCTTCATACCCTACTATTCTTTTAGGTCTCCTCCATCTTCTCTTGATTCCATCAAAGGTGTCTTCTCAGGGTTGATCTTAATGACTTTTCTTCAACCCAACTTTGATTCCATGTGCATTTTTCTTAGGGGTATATTTTTCTTTTCTTTAGAAAATTGCATTTCATCATTTATATATATTGAATTCACCCCATAACATCATTAACAACATATGCAATTATACAGAAAGAAAAATATCATCATCAATGCAACAGAACATAAAGGAACAATAGAAGAAAAACATTCACACATAGAGACACCAAGATTGGTTAGAGACAAAGGCAAAACCCCACAAGGGGGGAAACCCTTTCAAATTCTTCTTCTTATTATATTTCCATTGAATGTTTCAACAAAGAGAGGAGTACAATGATCCATTTCTTCATTCACAAGACTGTCCAGTAAAATCAACCAAACAATATCCCAGAGATGAATCCAATAATAATACTAATCAAAATCATGATTCATAAGCCTATGTTCAACTGTCAACATCCTCGGTCAAGTGACAAAATGTGTGGTCAACTGTCAAATGAAACCCTAGTTTCTAGTTGCACAGAGAGAGATATGTGTGCGACTGAAATGTTCCAGCCACACTCAAATGCTTATGCGCATGTAGTCACAACGGAAAATATCTTGTGTCAACCCTGCGGCTGCAAACCAAAAACCTTGATCCATATGTGCGAGCGCGACCCTGCAATTTCGGAGTAGCGCAAGCCAAACCAAAGAAAGAAGAATCACTGATGATCTCCAAATGAGGGTCACTTGACTTGTATTTAGAGCCATCCAAGGGTGTCCAATTTCTAATTTTGGGTCGACCTATCCTTTGTGCACATGTGGGTTTCCATATTAAAAATATATTTGTCCCTCACCAAATGAAATTATTCCAAGGGCTAGAAGGGGTCTTCCTTGATGAGGAAGTTTGTCCAATGGAGGGAATTTGTCCCTGAGCTGCCAAAATTAAAAGTTGATGCCATAAAAAAGTAGAACCATTCAAAATACCATTATTGCTTCATTGATTTTATTACTCCCTTCCAAATCGTAGAGCTTTTATGTCTTCTTAAAGAACCTTTGAACACCTTTGAACACTTGTAGAATTGTAATTTCCAAAATCCAATTCCCAAAGAATTTAAATTCTTCTTTAGTTCAAAGACATGTCTAACCTCTATTAATTTCTTTATAATACTATCAAACATTTTAATCTTGATGCTTCCAACCCAAATTGTTTATCAAGAAACATTATTTCCCATAAGAAAAATACCACCATCAACAACTTGATAAGAAGAAAACTCACTTCTATGTGAACAAATTTGATGAGAAGAACTAGGATATAACAACGATTCTTCATAGTATTGAGATACACTACAAACAAATAGAACTTAATCAACCATACCCATACCCAATTCCACTAAATTTGCTTCCTTTTTGGAGTCTTCCTTGGAGTCCTACATCTTCCAACAATCTTTCTTGAGATGCGTTGTCTTGTTATAGTACCAACATTTGAGTTCACTCTTCTTTTTTTTTACTTTGATTTGGATGTACCTTTCCATTTCTCTCCTTTTCTTTGGACCGATATCTAGCCACCATTATTTTGGCATGGAGGTTTCAATATTAGATTTATTTTGCATCTCCTTAGACAACAATTCTCCAACAACAAAATCATAGTCAAGGTTATCAGTTGTACGAAAGTTAATGTAAGTGACTAAATGATATCACACTTTAGGTAAAGAACACAACAATGTAATTGCCTCATCTTTCTCACCAATTTGAACTTCCATACTAGTCAATTGACATATAAGAGTATTCAATGCATTTAAATGATTTGCAATTTTTTCTACCTTATTTCTTTTTTAGACTCTATGGTTGCCTTTTCAAAATCATTTTTTCAAGAATTTCATCATATAAAGGCCCTCCATTTTGTCCTACAACTGTAAGCTTCTCTGATGACATTAAATAGAACATCATTTGTAAGACATAACCTAATAGTGTTGAGAGCTCTAACATCCAAGTCTTCCCATTCTTCATGAGTCATAATTATAAGTTTTTTTCCTTGCCATCTAATGCATTATGCAGTTCCTATTGCACAAACGAATCTTGTATATTAAGTTTCCATAATTCAAAACCTTTTTTTATCATTCTTGTTTATAGGCTTATGTGGTTAGAATTTGATGAAGAGAAATATGGAATATGATCCACAGTTCGATTTTCCAGTCAATGTTTGGAATCCAGAACAAGACCCATCATCATGACCATTAAATTTCTCCACCTTGAACTTGACATTCATCATCTTCACCATTAATTATTTACACACAAGCTCCCATCAAGTCACTTTTTTTAAGTATTAATTTAGAAAATAGATATATTCACCAAGAGAAAATAGATCCTATGGCCTTCACCAATCTTGGCTAATAGAAATAAATTGTAAGCCTCCACCGATCTTTCAAAAAATGTACTTATATCTTCACCAAATAATGATTGCACAAATTTTTAAAGTATATACTTGTACCATTTGGTTCATGCACTAGAGGATCAAAATCCTTCATCGTGCTTCCAAAACAATGTTCACGTCTCCTCCTCCACATGGCTAGATTGTAGTGACTCATGCACAAGTAGGTTTAATATGTCTTTAACCAATTCTCAAACTCTACTCCACAACGACTGCCTAGAATCCGGTCCACAATGGTGGCTAGGTTTTTGCATGGGATAGGGTTTCACTCATGGAATTTCCTATGGATCCTCTGCAACCTTGATTCTACATGGGATAGGGTTTTACTCGTGGAACTTTGTGTGGGTCCTTCGCAATCCAAATTCAGACCTTCGCAATGGCTAGGTTTCAACTTAGACCAACCACTATGTGGACCTTTTCATTTGTATGCTCAACTGAATCAACCTTCAACCTAATAGACCCTACAAAATGGAAGATTTTTCCTTTGTGGAAACAATACTCTGTACAAGTTCCTCTTTTCTTTGCGGATAAGTTCGCAGCTCCAATGCACAACTACTAGCTCAATGACTTTCTCCAGTGCTAGATAGAAACCACTACAACCTCCCTTTTTTGCACACAATGGACAAAATTCAACTCCGTTACTATGTCTATATGGCATGAAAATGACTCATCCCTTCCATGGACTAGTGTTTTGATACACTTGTTGGTATTTATGAGGTTGTAGAGAGAATTACTTTTAGAGAAATAATGAGACAAAGAAAAATAATTACTCACACAACACAACATTTATGTGGTAAAACCATGTTAAGGAAATATCCATGGGCAATGTAAGGCATTCTATTGATAAAGAAGAAAACCAGGCTTACAACGAACTCAACCTATGGCTTTGGTTAAATAGAGATCTATATCTTGGTATAGTTACATGTATTACACAAACTACCATCAATTTCTTAAATAAACAATATTATATAAATTACAGAAAATTTATATGAAGTAAATTTTTATTTTTACAATATATTAATTGTTATCACATCATAACAATAAGAAGATAAGAAAAAAATATAAATCACCACTTATCGTTGTGTTGGTGTGTGAGGATTGTTGATTTTCTAGTGCAATCAAGACTAGTATAGTTTTTCGCAATTGATAACTACTTCTAATGATATAATTAGTATTCTTTTATTATTCCAATCATTAAGCAACCATACATAAAAAATTTCAACCATATACTTTCATCAATAGAGCAATAGAGATCACAATAAATAAGAGGCACCAAAAATTAGGCTCATAGCCAGGGCAAAACCCACAAGCGGAAAACCCAACCAATCTTTCCTTATGAGAGAGAAATTTTGTTCATCAATAGTACATTAGAATATTCCAACAAGATTCCAAATATGATCTCAACAAATACCAAGTTAGAAAAGTGAATGAAGAGAGAGAAATAATCAATTATGGTCAAAGTCCAATCTGCTACAGAGGGGCTGAAATTCAGCGTATGGAAGACAATCAAACCTCAGTGAACGAGCTCTTGAAATCTTCGGTCAAAATCATAGGTTTGACCTACAATCAACGTGCGTAGAACAAAGATGAAAATGTGGCCAAACAAAATCGAAGTCTTCCTGAAATGCTCGACCTCCAAGAGAGTCAAAGAGTCGGTCAAAGAAGAAGCAATCTCTCCAAGTCAATTCTAGTCCAACAAAAGAATATGTGTTGATGCACGTGTGGATATAATCCTTGCTATTTCAAATCCAATGTGATGATGTGATGCGTGTTCAAATGAAGTCCAAGGAGCCTCTATTTATATGTGATTTTGGAGGAGTCTTTTTCTCACATGTGGGGTTGACATGGTCAAACTTGAAAATATAAAATTTTCTCCATTAATTGCCAATGAAAATACCAACCATAACTACCCATTTTTCAACGCTCCCTCGTAGCTAGGGAGGTAATTTTCATTCTCTCAAGATCAATCTCCCCGACTAATCCACAGGTCTCCTGACCCACAGTTTAAGGGAAAGATCACAAGTAGAAGTCTCTCTCTCTCTATCAATATCAATATTCCCGACCAATCCATATGTATCCCAACCCACATCCTAAGGAAGATATCACCAGTCTTGTTTTTGTTGCTGCAGCAACCCCACCAAAATTTCTGCCTTTTCAAAATTTTGGGACTCCTGCACTAAACTTGTACCTTTCCCTTACAACTCAGTTCCACCTCGGCATCCTAGTAGTAAGTCAAGTTCCCCTTGGGCCCATCAAGAATCTGATTCTGTGAGACTTAGTGTTCAAACTTTACCTAAGGTCGCAAGGTCACACTAATTTGGTTCTCTTTCAGGTAGAAATAGTGACCTGCAACCTGCTTTTCCAAAGCTAATTCTTAACTAAGTGAAAGTCGCAAGGTTGCACTTTAGTTAAGTGACTGGCCTAAAATTTTTCGATTTTCATTGTCTTGCGACTTTGCGACCTCTGACTCTGAGGTTGCTAGGTCGAAATGCAATTTTACCCTAGATCTAAAAAAAGCGACCCCTTTTATTATGCGACCTCGTGACCTTGACCTTAGAGGTCGCTAGGTCGCCAAGTTGCAAGATTATTTGAGACACCTTATGTGAACCCTACGACCGATGCGACCTAGTGACCTAAAAAAGGCCCTGCACATGGAACATTTCTATTTAAGTCACCTGCCTGCCTAGTTCATTTTTTAATTTCATTGGAGAACTTAAACGATAAAGAAGGTTGGGCGACTGGGTAGGGTGTGCGACTTCCTCCAAGTAGGTGACTCTTCCTCACCCCTGTAATATTTTTTCCCTACCATTCGTCCCCCTCTCCTTGCAGACCCTGCACCTTCCCTCATGGGGATGGTTTTATCTATCTTCATTTGCTCCTATGAACTCATTCTGCCCTGAAACCCTCCAGCCTAGCTTTCTCCCATCTAGCTGCCCCTTTGCTCCAGAAATCTAGCCAATCTCTAGCCCATTCACCTTTGTCGCTTAGTCATTCATTTTTTAGGATCTAGTGAGGTCCCATAATACGCATTCCAAGCTTCTTTTCCCCACCAAGCTGCCTTCAAGAACAAAAAATCGCAATAGGCTGAAAATAGCGACCTACGACTTGAGTGACCTCGCGACCTGAGACCCTGCAACCTACCACCTTGCGACCTCTCCCTTCCCGCGACCTCTGCAACCTTGCAACTTAGTCAACCCAAGTTGCCAAGCCATTGATCTCACTTCCCTGTTTCTTCCAACCTCCTGTGTTGTGTGCCCTAGCAACCTCCCTCTTCGTAGGACTCTAGCCCAAGACTTTCCCCATTGTTTTGAAGCCCTTTTCATTATTTTCATTATGTTCTACATTATTCATGTCATCTCTCTCATCCTGGGATTTCTTATTTTAGATGTCAAGCGACAACGACCTTGATTTCATCTCAATTTCATCTTTCTCTGGAGAGATGGCGCCTCCAGTAGTCAAGTCTTCTCGTAAAAGCGCAAAGAGCAGTGCTCAAGAAAGCTACCAAGGACTACCGCCTCCTATCTACTAGGACACTCCCTACAATATCAACAAATCCACCAAGCTTTCATGGTCTGACATATATGCTGAGTTTTCTAGGAAGGACATCCCTGAAGACCAAGAAGACTTCAAATGTGTACATCAATATCAAGAGGTCTCGCTCCACAAAGTGCCCTCGCATCTGCTTGTTTTCCCTTGTGCTAAGACTATCGACTGAATCCTGCAAAAAATTGACACAACTCAATGGGTGATAAGGAGTCACATAGGTGAGGCCTTCACAACTATCTCTTCCATAGATATTTGCCAAAGAAAGAAGATATATTTAACACCAAGTGGTTGTCAGACTTTCTAGTACCAACTAAGGACACCCTAAGGTCATGGTGGCAAGACCCTTCTAAGTTCTGGGTAAAGGCCGATCAAGTATACAGGACATAAGGCCTAAGGAAGGTCTACTGATTCTTGGCTGCAATGATGAATCGATTATACGGGAGATATGATATTGATACCTTTCTCAGAACGTGGGTTCATATCATGTACATTGTCACCACCAGGGGCACAATATTCAACTCGATAAGCATATTAGCTTCAACACTCAAAACCAACATATATGTAGCAAAGAATTCGGAGGAAAATCGTGCATAAGAATTATACATGGCATCATACCTATTGGACGTTGTATGTGCAAGATGTCATTTTGATGGTTGGAGATATAACTGAACAACGAGTGCGCCAGAGCCCGTGCATCTAATTTTTAAGATATTTTGGGACCCGGGCTATAAAAGTGTGTTGGAGTCCGCCTCCGAATCATTTATCACCCCTTTTTGCCAGCTAATGTTCGGAGAGGAGTCACCTTGTATGTTTAAGAAATACATGGAGACGATTACCAGAGTGGAAAACTAGTTTCCTATCCAGGAGGGCACGTTCATCAGAGTCTTTGGCTCATATAAACCTCCTCATGCACTCCCCAGGTTCGTCACTGACAAAGTGTTGTTACATGAAGTATGTTACCAGATGACTATAGGGTTCTCAAAGACACTGAATAAAGGGAAGAAAAAGCCTTGGCTCACCTTCCCTTTCATAATTGGGGCTTACACCGTCGAGAGATTTAAGGAGGTAGAAGCAAAAGACGAATAAATGAAGGGATTTTACTTTGTGACTCTAAGTCACTGAAGGTATGACGCCAAACGGGTGGTAGAAACACATTCTAAGAAAGCAAACTTTAACTGGTCATACCTGCACAACAAACACTGTCACGAGAATAAAGTCAATAATTGGTACAATGCAGCCAGAGAACTAGGTCCAAGTGAGCAACAAGAGAAGGAGGATTAGCAAGTTCAACAATCACAGGAAAACATAAGCTACAATCCAGTTAAGCCTTGCTCAAGAGAAAGAAGGACTGCAATTCCGACTTCTACTACAGAAACCCTAGTTTGGCACGTGTGAGAGGGTAATGGTGAATTCTTCCTTCTTTCTCCTTCGATGGGATTAGTTCTTCTTCCTTGGAAATTCGGTTTGCATACTAGACTGTTATGACACCAAAATTCAACTTGATTAGAGATCTGAATCTTTGGTTTTGTGACTGCAATATGTACCTTCATATTTTCACACATGTGGAATTATGTAATCCAAAACAACTTCAAAAACTTCGACTTTTCTTCTCTTTGCATTCTTTTCTTCTTTGCTCCTTCTAGGTCACTCTATTTCTCCTTGATGAAACTTGATGGATAGTCTTCAATGAGGTCGAGTGCTTTCTTATATATGGTCTTCTTTTGGTGGACGAATATCCCTTTCATGATGCCGACCTATCTCCTTTTGAGGGTTGACTTGATGTAGCAAGGTTGACTTGTCTTGGAGGGTCTTTTATGACTTAATTAAATTTCTCTTACATAATACAAGATGCCCTAATGGGGTCTTACATATATAACAGTGACTCTTTGATTCCTAGACTTTATGACAAAGCTCTATAAGCACACAATGGGTGCTTGACTTGCTATATAAAATAACCTTGAGCATGAAACCCATGCTACAAATAATAATAAGAAAATTTTTTTTTCTCTTTACATCAAATACTTAAAATCATGATTGCATTAGCCATTATGAAGACTGAACCTAGTTCCACATTTCAACAAACTAGTCAACAGTCAAAGATCAAAATAGTCCCTTAGCAGCCCAATCAAAGGTCTTCCAACTTCAC
This sequence comes from Pinus tabuliformis, assembly GCA_031772625.1. Classification (NCBI taxonomy): domain Eukaryota; kingdom Viridiplantae; phylum Streptophyta; class Pinopsida; order Pinales; family Pinaceae; genus Pinus; species Pinus tabuliformis. Next base: position 221,793,923 of record CM062809.1, on the reverse strand, counting down.
CTCCTTAGTGTAACAACCCCGGTTAAAAAATCAATGTAATAAATTTAATAAAGGAAAAATAATAACCAAGGTCATGGGACATGTATTCCAAGCTGAATGTTGAGCACAAAAACATAGTGTTGGGAATCACTGGTGATTAATAAATGGCTATGGAAATTGACAAAGGCATTGACAAAGATAAAGAGACATTAATTGACATTTATTTATGAAAATAATGGAAAATAGGAGAAAAGGAAGGTGAAAGGTCACATAATTGCATGTGAGGAAAGATGAAGGAAAATGAAGAAGATAGAAGCCTCAATGATAAAAATGATTTTGAGGACAGTTCACAACCTTTTTTTAGTTTTAGCTTGGAGCTCTATTGTATTCTCTCTCCTTCTCATACTCTTGCACACTTATAGTTTTCTTGGAGTACTCTTGGAGGAATTTGGCATACTTTGGATTTGGAGAAAGAAGGAAAAGGAAAAGAAGGAAAACACAAGGGGACAACATGATCAACAACTACAATAGGTTTGATTTTTAGGTATCGAGTTGTATGTATGATTTCCTTGCTAATTTTGGCATCCATGGCATATGCATGTGGTTTTTTTATTATGATCTTTCATTGGCGTGGAGGATTGCCTAGATTGACAGTGGTTTGCCTAGCCTTGTCATTTCCTCAATAACCATGTTGTTGTGGATTTCCCACTTGATTGTTTCTGATTGTTGCTCATGTTCCTTATGAATGTGAGTTGAGTTGAACTTTCATGGAGCCTTGGTTGGATAACGCTCTGGAAGCCTTGGAACAACTTAGGTTGAGTTACTAGTCCTGGAAACCTTGGTTGGACAAATGCTTTGGACCCCCTGGTGGGTTGAGTTACTAGTCCTGGGGCCTTGGATGGATAAATTCTCTGGAGCCCTGCGGCAACTGTGGGTTGAGGTTACTAGTCCTAGAGCCGGGTTGGAACAAACACTCTGGAGCCCTAGATACTTTGGGTAGAGACCAATCTGGTGATGGTTAGTGATCTCCAATCGTGAGGTGGAATCACTAGTTGAGGGTTGAGGTGGTTTGGCCTCTGGAAGCTCTGGTTTGGTTATGTTTGGTTTATACCATGAGATCCCATATTCATGTTTGGAATATGGCACGGGGGTGATTTTTGAAAGAGATATTTGGTTCAACCCAATCTATGGTCGAGTAGTACATGGAAGTCCCTGACTTAGTTGGATTTGCATATGTTAATAAGAGTTATTTTTCCTCTTGTATTTCATGAGTATTTATACTTGTTATTGGCTTTGATGGTTTTTTTATCATTGTTGTTATTCTGGTTATATGTTGGTTATAAGCATGGTTTTATGAAAAAAATTGGTTATGGCTCTTATCATGTTTTGATAGGTAAATGATTGGTTATTGAATGAATGACCTAATAGATGTTATTGCAACTATTATGAGACGGAATTAGACCTTCTTGATTATTCTCAGATAAGTATCAAACCCCTATGTTCAAATATGCATTCATGACTAATAGATTTCATGTCTGCTATGTGTTTAACAAAATGTTTGTCACGGTTAGGCCTTGTTAAGTCAAGTTCTTGTCTAAGTTTTGCATTAATGGATTTTTTGTTGTGTCATTTATCATTATAGAAATTTCTATCAAGTTTTGGGTAGAGGTCTGGATCCTAGCCCTGAAAAAGTGGCTTAGATATCGGTGTCGCATGCACAAAATTATGTAATTTAGATTACGGTCGTTGGGAGGCAGGGTTATCCATGCAACTAGAGGCTTACAATCATTGTCTTTCCTTGTTATGCAAGTGCCTGGGAGTCTAGGTAAGCGAAAAAACAAGTTAAGTCAAGGTTTGGGCACCCGGGGTGGTTATCTAGCTCCTAAGGGTCCTGTAGCTCTTGAGGGAGGTTAATAAAGATTTAGGTTGTTGATTACACTTCCTTAACTATACTTAGGAGTTTGAGTCACCCCATAGTAACTCTTCGTCACATATTTACCCTGGTGGACTAGTGAACTTGGGTAAGTGTGGCAAGAGGGTGTTACAGAGTGGTATTAGATCTCCCAGGTTCAACACTTGTATTGGATGGGCGGAATGTGTTTGTCATACATGCATGTGGATTGTATGTGTATTTGTTATGCATGCTAGTGTCTATATGTTTGTTATCTATGCATTGTTATAGTTATGATTGTCGTGCATGAGGTCATGATATGTAGTTGGTGTTGTCATGCATGATGTAAGTATATTGATATGTATATATATATATATATATATATATATATATATATATATATATATATATATATATATATATCATGTTAATCTGGATTGATCTTGCAGACGATATAAACTCCCCTGAACTTCAATGAGGTATGTTGATTATGTTTTCATTTGGTTTATCTAACATGGTATGTTTGTAGGAAGTAGAGGATCAAAGATGACAAGCAAAATGGTGGACTATAGTTCACATGATTCTCCCTACAGATCAAATGAGAAGCATGGTGATGAGTACTCCCCTCACATAGAAGATACATTGAGAAGCTTGAATCAAAACATAAGAAGTTGTAAAGCAGATAATGATAAAATCATTCAGCCACAAGAGAGACTTGTCAAGGCACAGTAGAAACAAGTAGAGGTCAATGCAGTGAACCTTAAGAGTTTGTCATGGACCCCTTAGGATTAGTCCTCGTGGGATGACTGGACTAATGGATCATATGGTAACAAGTCTCATGGTGGGCACAGGCTAGATAAAGAGGATACAGTCAGAGATGACAGATTTCTAGATACACCTGACCGAAGGGGTAGTGATCATGGGTTCTATCCTAGTTCTGGTTCAGAGAGACAATATGGTCATCACAATTTGTATAGGAGGAGTGAGAAGCAACATTTTCCAAAAGAGTTCAATAAAGAAAAGCCTCCTACATTTGATGGAGAAATGAAAAAGTCCCAGGATGCAAAAGTGTGGTTGCTTGGGATGAATAAATTCTTCTGGTTGCATGATTACTCAAAGAACATGAAAGCCAGGAAAGATACCTTCAGTCTTAAAGGGAAAGCAAAAATTTGGTGGGAAGATGTAAAGAATGTCATAGGTATTCGGGAAGAGGAGATGACTTGGAGTGAGTTTGAGAATTTTTTTATAAATAAGTATCTATCTGAGAGATACTATGATGATAGGGAAAAGGAATTATATGAGTTGAAGATGGGATGTACGACTGATGAGGAGTATACTAGTAGATTCTTGGAGTTGTTAAAATATGTGCCTTATCTCAAGGAGAAGAAAGCGAAAATTCAAAGATTCATCAATGGGTTGTCGATAGCGTTCAAAGATAGAATTGAGTTTGATGAGCCTAGATCACGAGAGGAAGCCATCAAAAAGTTGAAGCATTGTTATGAGCAATCAAAGTGCAGGTCTGAATATAAACATGATTTGAAAGGTAATGACAATACTAAAGGAAAATGGGATAATAAGCGAGGAAGACTACAATATACAGGTAACAAAGAGAATGCAACGCCACACAAGAAGTTCAATGCATTTGACAAAGGACAAGGATTTTAGTCGGAGGAGCAGAATAAGGGTGATGGAAAGAAACCTTTACAGTGTTGGACTTGTGGCAAGGATCATTGTAGGAGATATTGTCCAAAACATCAGGGTGGCAAGCCACACATCTACAGTGGTCAGGAGGCACAAACAATGGGGGATGTTGGAAAGAGTACTCCTCATATTTATGCAACATTGGATAATAGATAGACGTATCACCAGGCATCTATTATTGAGATGGATGGTAAGCTCTGTGATCAAGTTGTTTCCATTTTGATTGACTCTAGATCTAATTATAGCTATGTTAATCCTGACCTAATGGATAAATGTGGTTTGAATAAAGAAGTGCACGCAAAGTCTTAGTTAGTACAGCTAGCAACAAGTACTAAGAAAAGGGTTCATCATTGGGTAGGAGCTTGTGCATTTGAGTTGAATGGTATGTCTACATCAGCGCATATGAATTTGGTTCCATTGGGAGCATACAATGTGTTGTTGGGTATGGATTAGTTGTATCTTCACAGGACTAAGGTGGATTGTTATGAAAAGGCTATTGAGTATTTGGATGACAATGGAGAACAAATAATATTGTAGGGTAAGAAGAAGGAAACATCACTTAGAATGGTTACAACTATGTAGGCAGAGCATAGTCGCAAGAAAGGTTGTGTATTATTTGCAGTGCATATTTCTATTGATAAAGGTAAGGATGTTGAGGTTTTGAAGAGGTATCCGATTTTGCAGCAGTTTTAGGATGTGTTTCCAATGGAGATTCCAGAGTTTCCACCCCACATGGAAGTGGGCTTTTCTATTGAGTTGGTACCAGAGGCAACACCAGCATCAAAGGCACCTTACAGGATGAGCACACCAGAGTTAGTGGAATTGAATTTGCAGTTGAATGAAATGCTTGACAAGAGATACATAAGGCCAAGTGTGTTGCCTTGGGGTGCAATAATGTTGTTTGTGAAGAAGAAGGATGGTACTCTTAGGTTGTGCATTGATTATAGATAGTGGAACAAGGTAACCATCAAGAACATGTATATATTGTCGAGGATTAATGACTTGTTTGATCAACTGAATGGAGCAATAATGTTCTTAAAGATTGACTTGAGATCAAGATATTATCAAGTAGGATCAAAGAAGAGGACATCTACAAGAATGCTTTCCCGACCAGGTATGGGCATTATGAGTTTGTTGTAGTTCCTTTTGGTTTGACTATTCCTCCAACTACTTTTATGTGTTTGATGAATAATGTATTGCGTCCTTATCTGGAAAATTTTGTTATTGTATTCATTAATGATATATTGATATATTCTAAGAATGAGGAAGAACATTCTGAATACTTAACAACAATATTGAGATTGCTAAGAGCATCAATTGTATGCCAAGCTTAGTAAATGCAGTTTCTTTCAGATAGAGGTACATTACTGAGAACATGTTGTTTCCAAGGTATAGCAGTGGATTGGGAAAAGATAAGGTCTATTATGGAATGGACAACTCTTAGAAATGTGGATGAGGTTAGATCATTCATGGGGTTAGTAGGTTACTATAGGAGGTTCATCAAGAACTTCTCACGGATTGTATAACCTATTAAATCATTACACAAGAAAGGAAAGAAATTTGAATGGACGGAGGAATGTGCAGCGAGTTTTGAGCAGTTGAATTAGTTGCTTACGAATGCTCAAGTTCTCAAGATTGCAGATCTAGATAAAGAGTTTGAGGTGTGTACATATGCTTGCAAAAGAGGACTTGGTGGAGTCTTGATGTAGGAGGGACAAGTGGTATGCTAAGAATCAAGGAAACTGAATGAGCATGAGTAGAACTATGTGACACATGATCTTGAGTTGGCAACGATCATTCATGCAGTGAAGATGTGGAGGAATTATCTTCTTGGTGTTGAAGAATGTAGGGAAAATTATTATTAATGATTCTTCCATGGTCATTGACAACTGTTGGTGATGTCTTTTTATTTTCTTTAGTTAACTATTTTATGTTTGCTTGTTCTTCGATCATCAAACAATTATCAAAACAAGAAACTAAACAAAATACAAGTCCACAATATGTTGGCTCCAACCCAGGGCAAACCTCTCCTCTTGAGAGTAAACCCGTGAATCTCTTTTTATAGATGTTTAGATGATGAATACTAAGACCCTTGACAAGATAGACACCAAGTTCCCTCCAAGACAATTGTCACTATGCTCTGTTTAGTTCACAGTTACATGCTATCCTTCTCACTATGTCCTTGCTTCTCCCTATGTCCTTGTTGTCCAGTCACTCACTTCGATTCCTCCTTTTCTTGGCTGCCACAATCCTTTTTTTACGTTGATATATTGAGACAAACTTGCATACTCCTTGTTGGGTTATGATACTGTTTAGATGTGCCACCATCGAGAACTGAATCTACCACCAAGAGCTGCAGTCACCACCGAGAACTATAGTCACAGTACATGTGCCACCATCAAGAACTGTAGCCTCCACCGAGAGTTGTAGTCACTTTATATGCCACCACCAAGAGCTGCAGTCACCACCGATAACTGTAGTCATAGTACATGTGCCACCATCGAGAACTGTAGCCTCCACCGAGAGTTGTAGTCACATTATATGCCACCAGCGAGAGTTGTTGCTACATATATATACACAAGATACTACGAAAAGCAGTCACTATATTTATATATATATACAATCCTTTGATACCTTCCGAGAGTAATCACATCGTATTTATTTCAGAGAGACCTTCGATATGTATTTTGGATTTTCGAGATTCTAGAGACACTGTATATATATTAAAAACTTTCGAGATACTCCATTCATTGTGTATGCGTTTTGTTCTTCGTTGATTGTGACTTGTCTGAACTTTCTTGTTTGACTCCACGTTACTCCTTGTATATATATGAGTCAACGATGGATCTTTGAACTGACAGGAGAGCCTTGTAGTTAGGCCGACATATCATCAAGGAGATTACTTCATTTTCGTAGAGAATATTTTCATGGTGATAGTGACACTTGTCTTGGAGTATTAGCCTTTGACTTTATGACTTTCATAATACTTATTATGTAACATAAAAACCTAAAGACATCAAGAAGAAGTCTTTTAACCTATGGCAATCACATCTTGCTCATGAAACCCATGATGCAAGGAATAACAATTTTTCTTCATAATATTATAGTTACAAGTCATAATGAAAACTAAACCTAGTTACTTTTCCTTCAACACTCCCTCTTAACTAGGGAGGTATTCATTAAATGGTACATGGCTATTCAACACTAAAGAGATCTCATAAAAAGAGTCGGACTAGTAATCCATCTGTATAGCATCATTATAACCAACATTGTCACATAGCAAGGCCTTGACTAACAACTCTATCTCTCAATAGATCAAAGCACAATGTTGGCGAGACCAATGACTTATAGACACCTTAGTCATTATCTCTCAAGGTACATACCCCCCCGGGTGTTCACTGAGTATAACCTTCTAGGATTATTCTTGCCTTGGGTTCCCAACCCTCAAAGAATATCGTTCCTCTTGCCTACTCTTGTCTTGGATGCCCTACACATCCTCAAAGAGTATCGAATGCCAGATGATTACCCAATCCTCCCATTCTTTCTTCCCAAGTGAAGACAAAAATGTTGTGTTTATCTATTCCCCTTAATTTAGGAAGACATGCCCAAGTTTCCTCTGATAAGGAACTTGTCCAAGCTCCTTTGTAATTGGGAACTTGTTATAACTCCCTCTTAGCTAGGGACTTGTCCGTTTATCAACAACTTCTTCTTCGTGGGTCCTTCAGTTGCTTAATCTCCTTGTGATTTCATGAAGTCTTTTGTCTGAACTTCTTCTAGGTAGGGCACCAACCATCAATCACTTTCCTTCCTGGCTTGTCATGTCACTGCTCTCTTTGTGGAAAGTGGCCTTCTTAATATATGTCAGGTCCTTTTTTCATCTGGCTACTCCTTTTTCATCTGTCTACGCTTCAGAATACTCATCACATAGATGCTTAGTATTACTTGCTTGTTTCCATACTTTGATTTGGTAGCCTTACATGACTTCATCTTGACATTGCTTCTTCATCATGAAATCTTTCTGCAGGTACCAACATCTTCCATTCATGTTGACATATTTCCCAAAGATATCCATTGTCCATCATCTTCATATTTTCCATCAGAGGCTTCATATCTTTCAAAGAGATTTCCTAGTCAATTCTTCTTGGTCTTTTGGATGTTGATTGCCTTCATCATGGTTGCATAGTGTTAAAATTGGCAACTAGGGCCAAACTCCACGTGGGTCATCTTATTTATGGCAACTGATATTTTTCTTGGGTCCCTCTCATCGAGAGGTGTATGATTAATCTAAATATCATCCGACTCCGATAAGTATTCATGGAGTTATGAATTTATTTGTGTTAATAGACAATTCATCAAGGTCGGCCAGCAACCAAATAAACCCCACATGTGCTCAACATTTTAGTATAAAAGGAGGTGACTTGATAGTCATTTCCACACACACCTCTCTCTTGATTTCACTCCACTTGTCTTGGGTTTTAGTGGAAGAGAGATTTAGGAGGAGGATGCCCTAGCTGTAGTCTGCCCTAACCAAGAGGACGCAGTCAAGTTAGGAAGAAGGAGCCCTAACCTATATGCTGGTCTCTACGTAGTCTAGAAGGAGACCTATAGCCCTATACACTGGTCCCTACTAAGATGCAGTCAAGGAGGAACAACGTGGAATAGGAGGATTGTTTTGGGGTTCGAGTTGCCCTAATGGAGGCCGAGTATGTGGTGTGCTAGGCCAAGCCCTTAAGGGCTAAATGCTGTTGGTTTAGGGTCTGTTTTAGGGTGAAGGAGGGCCGAGTTCCCTTGCTGGAAGAGCCGCAGTCATAGGACTAATTTGAGGGCACTTTGGAAGGGCACAGATCCATGGAAGGGCAATCGCAACCCTACACAATCTTGTTGTATGGTGTTGCTGTAATTACAGGCAGGCTGAAGTTATCAAAGAGGGCTAGACTGCCCAGAACCACAACAAGAAGGGTCAGTGTTCTAAGAAAGGGAAACCACACTTCTTAACAAAATATCTGGGCAGAATTGAAGGAAGGATATGGGACTGTAATGATTCCCTAACCAGGCCTACGTGGCAGCATAGGAGTGGACCTCGAACAATGAGCCAGTACATACATGTATGATATGTTGGAAGCTAGATAAATGAGACAGCTAGACATGGTGATTGGTGCAATAAACCGTGGGACAACAAGAAATCAGAGGAGAAACAATGGATGGCTGACATGGCAACAAAGGCACAATTGGAATAGCTGCAATTGTGGCAGCAAGGCTACAATTGGGACAACAACTAAGACATGACAACAAAGGCACAATTGGAACAACTGCAATTGTGGCAACAATGATACAATTGGGACAACAGCTAAGACATGGCAGCAAAGGCACAACATGACAACAACTATGACATGGCAGAAAAGGATACAATAGGACAACAACAAAGGCATGGTGCTACAAACTCATTGGAAAGTAGCAAGGTGCAATTATGGCACATGGGACAGCTATGGTAGCACGGTGCAGCTATGGCACATGGGACAATTGTGGTAGCATGGTGCAACGATGGCACATGGGACAACAATGGCAAGATAAGGTGAAATAATATGATGAGTGCAACATGGTCATGAAGTCCAACATTGTGATGATGGGTGCAACATGGTGCAACACGATGAGGTGCAACATGAAGATGAGATGCAACACAATGATAGGTGAAGGAGTCACCTTGGAGAATCAATTGAAGTAGCATGTCTTCAACTGATCTCATGTATCATCTTCTTAGAGATGTTCTATGCTCTTATCTAGATAAGTCAAAGTGTTGATTTCTATTGTAAATGTACTATCTATCTCTCTCTATTGAACTATTGAAGAATATATAAGAATTTGAATTGATCAAGGGTTTCCCCACATTGGGGTTTGTCCCTGGCTAGCGCCACATCTTGTGTCCTCTTGTCTTGGCTTGTCTTCTGCGATTTATGTTTATGTTCTATCTGCAGTTTACTTTAATAGTGATGTGCTAATCTGGAAAAGATATTGAGCTAATTGTGAAAATTGAAATAAATTGCTCTAAGCATAGAACATACCTAAAATTAACATGGAATCGGAGCTGAGGTGAAGACAAATCCCAAGCAAGAGTGAAAGAGCAATCACCAAAGATAGTTAGGAAAGGACAAAAGGATCAATGGATCCCTCATCACTCTTCAAATGCACCAAGGGTAAAGTCGAAGCAGAGAATTTTATCAGAATGGCACAACAGAAGCTTTTGATGGCCTACCTAAAGATCACTTCATTGGGAAGTCCGGATCTAATAAGTCCGATCATTATACGAAGGAGTGTCTGAATGGTAGGGACACATCACTTGATGATAACAATCATTCCAGGAACATCTTCAATGATCATAGGAACGACAGGTAATGCAGGCCATCAAGGAAATGGCCGACTCTTCAAAGAAAGCAAGGAACCCCAAGTATGAAGAATCAAATGTTATTTCTAATAAGATAAAGAAGCGTTATCTTGTATTGACCCTCTCCTTCAGACTCTTTGGGAATATGGCTTATTGATTGTAGTGCTTCAAGGCACTTCAATAGATGGAAGAGTGCTCTCTCTAATTTGGTAGAGATGGAAACAATTATGGGATTATACTTGGAGTCGATGCCACCTATTCCGCAAATGGTGTAGGGAATGTTACCCCTCAATTGAATGAGGGTAACTCAATTCATTTACAAGAATCTCTTTTATGTACCTGATTGCAAGAAGAATAAGGTGTCCATTCCAACAATGGAAATCAAAGGTTTCTGGGTGGCATTCATCGATGGAAAGGTATGTGTTTGAAACATAGAATTTTCAAAGATGCTTTTACTCATGGGTTCAGGATTGACAATTTGTATCAAGTTGCAGGATGGTCCATTGGGGACCATGTCAGTTAACACATCTCATCTATAGCACCCGAGGTCTACTTTATTGGGCCCTATCCGATGTGAGTCAGATGGTGACAGGGATGCCTAAATTCAAGAAGAGCATGAAGGTACATGTCTAAGATGTACTGGAGGAAAATCTTACTAGGGGACCATTTCCCTCATGTAGCAGGTCCACAGGCTTGGAACAACCCGAGGGGTTTGAGATTCAAGATCGGGAATCTCATGTATGCAAGTGGAAGAAAGCCCTCTATGGCTTGAAGCTAACACCCCAGGCTTAATATGAGAGGATTGATAGTTGTCTGATGAAGCTAAGATTCACTAGGAGTGAAGCCAATCCAAACCATTGCTTGAAGGTTGTGGATGATAGACCTCTCATACTAGCACCTTATGAGGATGACCTCTTTCTGACAGCTGCAGACCCTCTCATTTGCAAAAATAAGAGTGAGTTTGATTTGGAATGGTGAACTGCAAGCCCGTGACTACCTCGATGGAGCTTAACTTTTAGAATTTATGTGGTAGTGATGCCAAACCAGATTTGGGAAATGTCTCTGAGTTCCATAAACTCATTCACATTGACTTTCTTGGTGAGCCTTCGTCCGTATATATGTTTTGCAGTTAGCATTTTGGGCTCATATTTTGGTTGAGCCTCACTAGATTGGTGCCAAGAATCTTCTCAGATATCTTTGGGGCACAATCTCTTATGGATTGAGATACATTGCTGGAAGTATGAAGTTGCATGATTATTCGAATGTTGACTGGGCAGGCAGTGTGGAGAACAATTTTGAGTGCGGATTCTCTTTGGGTTCTGCTCAATATCCTGGATGAGCAGGAAGCAGAAGACGGTTGCTTTGGGCATCATTGAGACCGAATACATAGCTGCGAGTATGATCTCGTGTGAAGCTGCTTGGTTGTGGATGATCTTCAGTGAGCTATTTATACACATGATGGATACCACCATGATCTTTGTGTCAACCAGGGGGGATTCGATTGTTGAGGAATCTCGTATTCTATGATTGCTCTAGTATATAGACATTAGATACTACCTTATCTGGGATATGGTACGTTGATGAGCGAGGAGGCTTTATCGCATTGAGACTGATGTACAGGTCACAGACATTCTGTCAAAGCCCCAAGGAAAGGTCAAATTTGTGACTTTCCCGAACGACTTGGAGTTGTTGAGAGACCTTCTTATGAGGGTCCTGCATGATGCATGCATTGAGCTCTCGGAGCTTCGGGGGGCTTGGGGTACTTCTTAGAGCAAGAAGCAACCATATGGCGACTCACCCTCCCCTAATGGTGTACTATGTACAAGGTAAATGGCTCAGCCTTCCCCTGTGATACCCAGTGGTGGCTTAGGGACAGGATGAATGGTTCTCTTGTCGAGGCATCCTACCCATGTCGTCTGGGACTCATGGGAAGTACCTCTCATCTGGCCAATGAGCAGGGAAATGGCGTTAGGGACCATAGTAGTACTATCGATGGACGCATTGTTGTATCCAACGTACTCCTTGTGCTAGAATGACCTCCATTGATCTAGGATCAATGAAACTGATCTGGGATCAGTATGAGTGGTTTGAGACACTCTCTTGTGATATTGATCTGGGATCAATGAAACAAACTTCGGGTCAGTAAGACTCACTCTCTTGGAACTGATATGGGATCAGTAAGAGTGGTATGACACACTCTCTTCATATGGAACTGACTTCGGGTCAATAGAGAATGGTATGAGACATTCTCGATCACTTCTTCTTCTTCATGGTTCAGCAGATCAGAGCTTAGCAGAGCAGGGCAGAGCATAGCAAAGCAGTGTAGGGCACTGATGGCAGAGATAGTACAGTCGGACAGATAGATCAGCAGATGGAGTTCTTCATAGTTGAGAGGGAGTGTTAAAATTGGAAACTAGGGCCAAACTCCATGTGGGTCATCTTATTTATGGCAGCTGATATTTTTCTTGGATCCCTCTCATCGAAAGGCATGGGATTGATCTAAATATCATCTAATTCCGATAAGTATTCATGGAGTTATGAATTTATTTGTGTTAATAGACAATTCTTCAAGGTCAACCAACAACCAAAAAAACCCCACATGTGCTCAACGTTTTAGTATAAAAGAAGGTGACTTGATAGTCATTTCCACATACACCTCTCTCTTGATTTCTCTCCACTTGCCTTAGGTTTTAGTGGAAGAGAGATCTAGGAGGAGGATGCCCTAGCCACAGTATGCCCTAACCAAGAGGATGCAATCAAGTTAGGAATAAGGAGACCTAACTTATACGTTGGTCTCTACATAGTCTAGAAGGAGACCTAGAGCCCTATACGATGGTCCCTACTGAGATGTAGTCAAGGAGGATAACAACTTACCCTAGCCACAACATAAGGAGGCTGGAACAACTTGGAATAAGAGGATTATTTTGGGGTCTGAGTTGCCTTAATGGAGGCCGAGTATGTGGTGTGCTAGGTCAAGCCCTTAAGGGCTACACGTTGTTGGTTTAGGGCCTGTTTCAGGGTGAAGGAGGGCCCAGTTCCCTTGCTGGAAGAGCCACAGTCATAGGACTGATTTGACGGCACTTTAGAAGGGTGCAGATACATGGAAGGGCATCTGCAACCTTACACAGTATTGTTGTAGGGTGTCGTTATAATTACAAGCATGCCAAAGTTGTCAAAGAGGGATAGACTGTGCATAACCACAACAAGAAGGGTCAACCTCCTAAGAAAGGGCAACGAAACTTCTTAACAACAGATCTGGGCAGAGTTGAAGGCAAGACATGGGATTGTAATGATGCCCTAACCAGGCCTATGTGGCAGCATAGGAGTGGACCTCGAACAGTGAGCCAGTACATACATGTATGGTATGTTGGAAGATAGATAAATGGCACAACTACACATGTTGCTTGGTACAACAATCAATGGGACATCAAGCAATCATAGGAGCAGCAATGGATCGATGACATGGCAGAAAAGGAACAATTGGAACAGCTGCAATTGTGGGAGCAAGGCTACAATTGGGACAACACCTAAGACATGGTAGCAAAGGCATAATTGGAACAACTGCAGTTGTGGCAGTAAGGCTACAATTGGGACAACAACTAAGACATGGTAGCAAAGGCACAATAGGAAAACATCTATGACATGGTAGAAAAGGCTACAATAGGACAACAACAAAGGCATGGTGCTGCAAACTCATTGGACAATAGCAAGGTGCAACTATGGCACATGGGACAACTGTGGTAGCATGGTGCAGCTATGGCACATGGGACAACTGTGGTAGCATGGTGCAACAATGGCACATGGGACAACAATGGCATCATAAGGTGCAGCGGTATGATGAGTGCAGCATGGTCATGAGGTCTAGCATTGTGATGATGGGTGCACCATGAGTGCAACATGATGATGAGATGCAACACAATGATAGGTGAAGGAGTCACCTTGGAGAATCAGTTGAAGCACCATGTCTTCAACTGATCTCATGTATCATCTTCTTAGAGATGATCTATGCTCTTATCTAGATAATTCAAAGTGTTGACTTCTATTGTAAATGCACTACCTCTCTCTCTCTCTCTATGCTCAACTATTGAAGAATATATAAGAAGAATTGATCAAGGGTTTCCCCACATTGGGTTTTTTCCTTGGCTAGCGCCACATCTTGTGTCCTCTTGTCTTGGCTTGTCTTCTGCGATTTATGTCTATGTTCTATCTGTAGTTTAATTTAATACTAGTGTGATTGCTAATCTGGAAAAGATATTGAGCTAACTATGAAAATTGAAATAAATTGCTCTAAGCATAGAACATACCTAAAATTAACACATAGTTTACTCTCTCTTCCTTCTTCACACGTTCCATTCTTGGGGGTTTCTAATCAGAGTTTTGTAATCATAGTCAACCACCTCATACTTCATATGAGGATATATTATGTTGATTTCATCGAGTGTGACTTATGCCTTTCTGCATCCTTTCAGAGGAGGATATCCTTTTCCTTTCGATCATGGTTCTTAGGATCAAAGTATTGATCCATATTACCTGCAACCATACGACATGATATTATAAAATTAAATACAAGTATAGATACCTCATTTTACCTTTAGGTTGTCCAAGCTTCTTTCAACGACTTTCTTGATTGAAATATCTTCAATCCCTTTCTCTTACATCATCATTAACCATGAACTCCACAAGTTATCTAGTTTCTATTGAAACACTTGCTTCATCTCTGGACCAGTGAATCTTCTAGTGAAGATTCCATCAGAGAATCTTGAGGATCTTAAAGATCCTTATCCGACATATGTTTCCCTTTTGTTGCATGATGATCCTTCTTTAAATGTTTGAGTTCCACAAAGTTATTTCCTTCAACTTGCCTTAAGTTGATGAATGATGTATCTTACTTATACTTGTGAATCCAGTCACCTTCGTGATGATGTCACGAGATCTTGTTTCTAATGATGTCACACCACATCCTATAATGTATTGTAGTCATATTCTATGCAAGATCTAGGAGCCCAAAAAGAGATTTATAGGGAGAGATTGACTTAAAGAATTCTACTCCCTCTTATCATGGGCTTCATTCAACTCCTTCCATCCTATCCAGTGACATGAATTTTCTTTTCCTCTTATCAATGACCTTGTAAGAATCATACTGTTGACATGGCAAATGTGCACGATTCCAACAAGGGGAACTAACCCGATCACAAGCTCCAATTAGACCTGCTTTCATTTGGAATGGCTAGCTCCGACGGGTTTTAAGGGACCCCATAAACTGTTTGAACATGTCGAAAGATTGCTTCCAGGGAAGAAGAATTCAATTAGATCAACAAAGATACAACTAACCTCTATGTATTAAATCCTATCTATACTACTTCTAACTACTCTAGTCTAGTCCTAGGTATCCTAATCTATCCTACAGGAGCATAATACAGAGGTTTAAACATCACATATATGTTCTGCAGGAGCATGATAAAGAAGGTTAAACATCATGCATAAATTCAAGTCCAAATGAATCAATCACTGAATTCACAGCTAGAAAAGACTGTATTAAAGCCAAATTGCAATCTAATCACTCATGTAGGAATCCACATTCTTCCATGGAATTAAAACTTGCAACTGATGTTTAACATAGTTTCAAATCAGAGACCATTCCCAAGTTAACCATGAAACTGAATCACATTCAATTTAACAAGATTAATAGTGAACTGTAAGTCATCAATATGCATAAACACAAA
The DNA here is from genome assembly GCA_031772625.1 of Pinus tabuliformis. Classification (NCBI taxonomy): domain Eukaryota; kingdom Viridiplantae; phylum Streptophyta; class Pinopsida; order Pinales; family Pinaceae; genus Pinus; species Pinus tabuliformis. The sequence continues at coordinate 221,778,250 of CM062809.1, read as the reverse complement.
TCACATTTACATTCATGCCAGTAACAACACTCTGATCCAAAACAATACAATGATTCTGAAACTATGGCTCCTCCTTGAACCAAATAGTCCCATTTATTCACAATAAATCAAAACTGTTCTTCTCCAAGCCAAAAAAGCCCTTATCTCCTATCCAGAGGTAATATTTATGCAACCTTGAATGACCCTTGGCCTTCCATGACCTTTTAGTTCCCCTCTTGTCATTACACAGACCAGCATATACAAATGCGAACGGTGGGTGAAACTGCAGACACACCGAGGTCACCCTTGGTGGAGCGTTCTCCTTCCTGGGGAAATGGATGGATGCCATTGGAACAGGGGAGGATTGTGTATCATTTCTTAGCACCTGTGCGGGGTGGCTATCATTCTCTGTCTTTTCTTTGAAGGAAACTGAAGAAGCTGCTCTCATCATACCCACATCTGGCCCGCTTTGAGGCGTTTCTGGAAGGAGTGACATCTTGAGGGATTGGCGCTGTGCTTCCCTTGACATGGAGCGAGCCTTCATCATGCATTACGACGGTCCATCTCCCTTTCCACAGACTGCGTCTTTGGCACCTCGACACCAGTGGTGCAGAGGTGTCATCTTGATACACATCGCTTTTCTCCATTATCGGGTCCGCTTGAATTTACCTGCAAAAATGATTGATATTAGCAATGATTGCAATGAATCTGTCAAACATGCTCACAAAATACAAATAATGCCTTCATTCAACACCATAGGAACAAGAGTGAAATAAAAGGGATTTACACGCAAAATTACATGTAATACACAATTTTCCTGCTTAATCCATAGGCTTGGCACTGTTTTTGAGGGCCTCACATAATCGCAATCGGGCATTGGCCCTTCCGCGGGTCGCAGTATCCATGCTTTTCATTTCCCTGATGTGTAATTACACTATTGGGACTCCACAAGCCTACCTTCTATATTGAAAACCCAATCCCTTTGATATTTCGGAAAATTTGGAAAACACGGGAAAATAAAGAAAATCCCACCTCGATCACTAAGACCTGACCTCAAATTTTATATATTGGGCCTATAAACATCGTCGGGTCCAACATATCGTGGTGCATATTGTGTATAAGGCCCGGGTTCCGCCGGTATGCGATATGCGATTGGGGAGCTGGACCCAAAATGAATATAGATTGCAGTTGATAATGCTGGTGAGTCCGGTTAACAAGGCGTGCTATATATATATATATATATATATATATATATATATGTCATATTCGATAGGCTTGTCGGGTCTGCCATGTATGATTTTCTTTGAAAAGCCTTGACCTTAACATTTTTTGCAAGACATAAGTATACGGGAAAACCCACATCCGGCCGTAAGGCCAGACTTGAAATAATACATGCCCGAGTTCATAATGATCGGCGGGTCCGGAAGACAGTGGAGAGCCTTATATAAAAGCCCGGGATCTCGCCGATAGCGATAAGCAGTGGGGCTTCGGGCTCGAAAATACATAGATATCACATTTGAAAGGTTCGGCGGGTCCGCCATGTCGCCATGTGTATTGTGCATAAGGCCCGGGCTCTGCGAATATGCGATGCGCGACGGGGCTCCGGACCTGAAATATATGCATTTGGGTTAATAAAGCCTGTCGGGTCCAAAAGCCATGAATGCATCGTGTTAATTGCGAACAAAAAAGGGATTTATGCATGCTTTGAGTGTTGCCGCTTATGAAAGGCAACAACGGGAATAATGATGTGATGGGGGTTTTTGCGATGTTGAGAGTGCAAACGGCCATAGTATGGGTAGGGGTGATCATATGTGCAAGTATAAACGTGTCATGAATGATTATGATGATTGAGAAAAATCCCGATGAAAGATGTGAATGAAAGGCAAGACTGGGTCACGAATGAATCACGCAATAGAGACTTATTCAAGGGGATTTTGGCCATTTAGAAATTGAAGATTTGACTTGGCAACGAGTTAAAATCTCCGGGATAAAACAGGTCATTCGGAGAGGTGGAAGATTAAACTTCTAGGGGGACCCATTCAAAATTGCTACCAGGGCAAGTTTTAATAGGGTGGTGGTTGTGGCCACAACAAATGGCGAACCGCTGGGCGAACCAGTTATCTCTGTTTCTAAATAAACCTTGGATCAATAACACATCAGGGTATTAAGATAAAATTGAAATGAAAACTATACAGAGGGACAGGCATGGGTTCCACTTCAACATTACTTGCTTCAGATGGGATAAATACAAATAACTTCTACTGACTGATAGGGTTTTGATAGGCATTCTCCAATGGTCATTTTATGGGGTTTATTGACTTTCCTTTACCTGTTTCCCACTTTCAAAAATCCTTTTGGGGCCGTTATTGGTTTGTCCATACCTGTTTAGGTGTGTACCTTAGCTCTTTATTGCTCATCAAGCTTGATGTAGACATGTTTATCTTGCACTTTATATGAGGATTTCAGTGTTATATTTTCATTGGTTCAGTGGGGCACAATCATGGATCATGCCATATTTTTAAACCGCTTAAGCAAGGTTGGGCTTGCTGTGTCAACCGGTACTCTGAGCCCAACAACAGTCCTTACTCTAACCGGCTTCCCAAACAACTTGTCCTTCCAGATTGGCACAAGGAATTGACATTTCATTTCTTTTTAGATAAGTCCTTCCAGTTTCAGGCACAAGGACTAGAGCACAATTAGATTTGCCACAGGGTATATGACAGTGAGCTTAGCCCATGAAAGGAGGTTTACTTGTGAGTAACAGGTATTGGACAATTTAGTGTGGTGGATGGGACCAATGGAGAATGACTGTAAACCTTATAGGCAAGTATATGCTAGGTTTGAGTGGGATTTATTCAAAATGCAGCGTCCCTCCATGCCAATCTAGCTGTAGTTACACATTCTTGTTTTATAAAGATGCCCCTACATGCTCCAGATATTCAGGTTATCAATAGATCTCACCCAGTTCTCGACAGATGCCAATGAGTGGCTTGGTTTGAATTCTATAACTGATTTTCAAGTTCTCATGGGCTGATTGAAAGTCTGTTTGATTGCAAGGTAATGATGGATTTAGGATCAATCGATGAGCAGGTTAATAAGGGGTGTAAAAGCCGAAGGCAAGGAATGAAAGCAATCTGAAGAGGTTTGAGAGGTGAAAACAAGGTTGGAGGACAGAAATCAGATGGCTGAAAAAGGCTGAAATTGAAAACAGGAAGAAAATGAACTCGCATAAAAACAAGAAAGGGAAAGACAAAAATGTAACTAAACTAACAACAAAAATGAAAATGGATTCTAACCTACTTAGGAAGTAACCACCATTTGGTGGCTACTGGAAGTATCTCTTGAGATGCTGGCCATTAACAGGGAGTTTTTCAGTTTCTCCCTGTAAGGTTTTCAATCTATAAATTCCATGACCAACTTTTTCCACAACTTGGAATGGGCTCAGCCATGAGTGTTGTAATTTTGTGTGCTTACCTGTTGGCTCACTCATGAGAGATGAAAAGTAAATAAATTTCTCGATGAAAGATATCACCTTGTCTTCACTTTTGTTTATAAGTTTGTCAAGCTCCCTTTTGTTAATGACTGCATTTCTGAGTGTTATCTCGCAATGTAGGAACTCACGGATTTGATTATCACCTTCGAGCACCTGCCAATTTGAGATGTTATCAGTTACGGATGATCTGAAAATCAATTCAACATGAAATTTATTCTTGTTTAATCTAAGATTAGGCAAAAGTTTCACAACCATAGCAGCCATCAGATCGACATCGTGGTTATACTTTCGAGGTATGTATGTGACATTGAAAGAATCAAAATTGCCAATTAAACTCCATACCTCATGTTGGTACCTCACCAGGTGTGGCGGACTGTAGTGTATCTTTTTCTTTACCTGGTTCACCATTATCTGTGGGTCATAAAAAACTCTGAGATTTTTTATATTCCTTTCAATGGCTCTTCTCAGGCCTTTCAGCAAGCCTTCATGTTCTACTATTACTGGTGTGCACGCATTCCAACCGGTTGGCTATCAGGCGTTGGTTCCCTAGTGGGCCAATGAAAATGCTCCCAGCGCCTGCACTTTCAAGACATTTAGAGTCATCAAAGTGAAGTGTCCCAAAAATAAACTCTAATGTTACGCTAAAAGAACTACTTCCTATGAAATTAGTCCTATCATCTACTATAATACAAGGTAATTCATCAGTTGGATTATGGGGGTGTTTAATTATTTCTTCCAACTGTGTGTTTGTCAAAGCCTCCTTGACTGTTTGTGCATGGCACTCCCCGAAACAGGTTTCTGTGGCATAAACATCGGCGCTGTAATTCCCAAGGATAGAGTTATAGAACATTACAGGTTCATTGGGGTTGTTCGGTTTCGTTACCACATACTTCATGTATCTTTCCCGATCCACTCTCAACATATCACTTTTTCCCCTCTGAGGCAACAAAATATGGGACCAATCAGTTGAGAAATATCCATTTAGATTTGATGACTAGTCCCTACTAAGCAGCATCCCATAAGCCTCAGGTATATCCACTACCACTATATCAATGACTTGAGTGTATTGAGGCTTGGCAGCCATCCGAATCAACACATCTTTCAGCTCCCCAATAACTCTCACATTTGTTCTGTCCAACTGCATAATTCAAGTTTCAGTTTTATCGGGTATTGCCTGAAGTCTCTTAGCAACAACGTGAAGCATAACATTGGATGAGATGCCAGAGTCTACCAAGTAATTATGCACATTCATGTTGAAGATTTCGAATATGATAAGGAAGGGTGGAGTCATAGATTTTGATTTCCTCCCTATCATGGCTGCACTGACATCTTGGGGCTTTTTGATTCATTTTAGACAACGTGGCCTCCATAGTTGATCGTATTTGGGCTGCGCTAGTCATACTAATAGGTTTGGACATTGGCTTCTTGGTTTGGGTGCTTAAGGTGGTGGGGGTTTTGCAGTTCCGCTCATTCATAGCTTTCAGCAGCAAATCTCTTTGTTGCGTTAATTTCGACAAGTCAAAATATGTGATATTAGCCCTAGAATTCTTGAGATCATCCACAATATTGTAATCAATGTTATAAACAGGATATGGCAGAGTAAACATACCTGTTTTTCCATTCTTAGATGGGAGTTTACCGTCTTGAGTAGCCTTTGTTGCAGTGGGAGATGCATTTTCTTTCTTTGGGTGACTTAAAACAGGGGCATTCTTGGGTTGACCGCCAGGCCTACTATTCTCGATAGGAACTCTGGGAGCGGATGCTTTCACAGGGCGAACATCTTGCTTTGTTCGGTTTGAGGGCTTTGTCGTATCTGGGAATGACCCTTTACTTCGTGTGTGGATTTCATTAGCGTTGATTTCTGCAATGTTATCTCCTTCGCTGTCATTCTCATCACTATGGAAATCCCACAACACATTAATTTGGGTTTCCTCCTCCGAGGGTTCTTCTACTTGGTCTCCTTCCTCGTCTTCTTTTTCTGGTTCGAACTCCAGTATAGGTTCTTCTTTGTTAAGGAGCGATGCAATAAGAACCAACTCTTCTTTGTTTAAAGCCCCTTCATTAGGTGGAGCAGGCAATGTAAGCTGGCCATGACCACCTTCTATTTTCTTATGATAGAAAGGATTGAAGGGTTTTCTATTGTTATAGTATCCTCCATTACCACTAGTACTCTCTCCATGATTCCTTTTCATATCAATGATTGTGTTTGTAAGTTTCTTAATGATTCGATGTAGCCCTTCCACATTCATGGTGTCCTTTTCTTTAGTTTTAGCCCCTTTGTTATCATTTCCATTATTCTTCTTGGATGTCTGAGAGACTTTCTTTTCTCCAGTTGTAGGGTGGCATGCTATAAGGCTGATCATTTCATTTTCAACTTTCACCGCTTCATCGATAGAACCTTGTAAGGTTTGCACATTACTCCTTTTAACCCACATCGTTGTAGGGACAGGGAGAGCAGAGATATAGAATTCCATTAGCACCTCTTCAATAGGTCTAGCGGTGGCTAGGATTCTATTCAATAAGGTGTTGAATTAGATATTAAAATCCTTAACCTTCTCCTTAGTTTCCATTTTTAGACGGGATAATTCTAAAACTAAGGCCGCAGGTGTTTTGTCATCACTAAATTTGTCTAAAAAGGCCTGCTGAAAAGCATCCCAAGAGGTAATCGACCCTATTCTCAAACTGAAATACCATGTGGAGGCTGCACCAGTCAAAGTAAAAGAGAATAGGCAGCATACCACATCTTCATCGGCAACCACTAACCTGTGCAAGGCTAGGAAAAAAGAGCGAATATGGTTATCAGCGGTATCTCCCCGCTCAGGGTCGAAATTAGGTAACACTCTTTCTGTATTTTTGGGTAAGGGATGCTGCTGCCCAGGTACCGCTACAGCATCCTGTGCAAGCCAGGGAGGGAGTGCTCCCGGAGGAGGTGGGGGTTGATTCCCACCCAGAGGGGGAGGTGGAGGCTGATTCCCACTTAGAGGGGGAAAGTTGGCCATATTATGGGCAAGGAAGTTTTGGTCGGAGGCTTCTTCACTAGGATTCTCAAAATTAAGCGAGGATTTGCCTTTAGAAGGGGAATCCTCAGGAATTTCTTCCCAAGGGGTGTCGATACTTTGCAAGGATTCTAGCACAATGTCTTCGAGAGAAGTGGTTGTTGATGTATCTTCGCTCAAGGTAAAGATCCTTGGCTTTCTCTTAGTTGTCAGAGGTAAAGAGTGAAAGATGGGAAGCTGAGAGAGGGAATGAGCGTAAGCCCGAGTAAGTGCTCTGACTGGTTGTTCCTGAGTGACAGGATACTCCCACAATCTCTCTTCCTTAGGTGACCCGAAAACAAGAATTAGAGGGGTCTCTGTTTCTTCAAAATGAGGCTCTTTCAGATGTGTGGTAGGATCTCTCCGACCTTTACGATCCATACATTAATCCTTTTGAACCCATGCGTGGCACTTATAGATGAAATCTTGAAAAGCTAGAGAGGGTGGTTCGGTCCTCCTTCTAGTGCCAATTTGTTGACATGGCAAATGTGCACGATGCCAACAAGGGGAACTAACCCGTTTCATTCAACACCACAGGAACAAGAGTGAAATAAAAGGGATTTACGCGCAAAATTACATGTAATACACAATTTTCCTGCTTAATCCATAGGCTTGGCGCCGTTTTCGAGGGCCTCACATAATCGCAATCGGGCATCGACCCTTCCGTAGGTCGCAGTATCCATGCTTTTCATTTCCCTGATGTGTAATTACACTATCGGGACTCCACAGGCCTTCCTTCTATACTAAAAACCCGATCCCTTTGATATTTCAGAAAATTTGGAAAACACAGAAAAACAAAGAAAATCCCGCCCCAATCACTCAGACCGGACCTCAAATTTTATATATCGGGGCATATAAACATCATCGGGTCTAGCATATCATGGTGCGTATTGTGTATAAGGCCCGAGTTCCGTCGGTATGCAATATCCGATTAGGGAGCCGGACCCGAAATGAATATAGATTGCGATTGATAATGCCGGCGGGTCCGATTAACAAGGCGCGTTGTATATATATATATATATCTGTGTGTGTGTGTGTGTGTATAGATATATCTATATAAACCTTGGACCTTGGCCGATTGCGATATGCGATGGGGCCTCGGTCCCGACATATATATGTCATATTTTATAGGCTCGTCGGGTCCGCCATGTATGATTTTCTTTGAAAAGCCCCGAACTTAAAATTGTTTGCAAGACACAAGATTATACGGGAAAACCTGCGTCTAGCCGTAAGGCTGGACTTGAAATAGTACATGCCCGAGTTCATAATCATCGGTGAGTCTAGAAGAGAGTGGAGCGCCTTATATAAAAGCCCAGGATCTCGCCGATAGCGATAAGCGATGGGGCTTTGGACCCGAAAATACATATATATCACATTTGAAAGGTTCGGCGAGTTCGCCATATTGCTGCGCGTATTGTGCATAAGGCCCAGGCTCTACCGATATGCGATGTGCGACAGGGCTCCGAACCCGAAATATATGCATTTGGGTTAATAAATCCTATCGGGTCCAGAAGCCATGAATGCATTGTGTTAATTGCGATAGGCACCAAAAAAGGGATTTATGCATGCTTTGAGCGTTTCCGCTTATGGAAGGCGACAACGGGAATAATGATGTGATGGGGGTTTTTGCGATGTTGAGTGCGCAAACGGTCATAGTACGAGTAGGGGCGATTATATGTGCAAGTATAAATGTGCCATGAATGATTATGATGATTGAGAAAAATCCCGATGAAATATGTGAATGAAAGGCAAGACTGGGTCACGAATGAACCACGCGACAGAGACTTATTCAAGGGGATTTTGGCCATTTAGAAATTGAATATTTGACTTGGCAACGAGTTAAAATCTCCTGGATAAAATGGGTCATTTGGAGAGGTGGAAGATTAAACTTCTAGGGGGACCCATTCAAAATTGCTACCAGGGCAAGTTTTAATAGGGCGGTGGTTGTGGCCACAACACATACTTTTTTTATAATATTCGCAGTTTCTTTACTAGCTTCCCCTAATGTCTACCTTATGAATTCAAAGGAGACCTTATTCAATGAATTTACTCATTTAAGACTATCCTCCTCATTTTATGCAAGGACCTTTTCATGAGGACTATGACTATCCTCCAATATTTTTATTTCCTTGCAAAACAAAGTCATTAAACCAAAATTTGATTAAACATGAAGGATACTTACTTGGCATGTGAAGAGGAGATCTTCACCTTGATGCTTCCTTTGCTTGAGCTACCCGCTAGTATCCTTTTATCAAGACTTCCTTGGAGACCTTCTAGCACCACAGCATGACATTTGTGATTTTGATATCATCAAAACTGCTTTGAGATCATTTTGACTCCTAATTCATCTTCAAGGTGCTTTGACTCCTTATGGCACTGAGACCTAGCACTACTTTCCTAGAATAGGGGAGTTAACATTGAGACACTTCTTTAGAGAAGGCCCAAGTATATTTATGCTTTAACAACATTATCTCCAAATTGTGACTTTATTGAAGTGGTATGCAACACTTAGCATACTATGTCATCACCAGGACTTCATGCTGCAAAACAGGGTTAATATTATTGCATTACTGAAGTCATGATAGCTGCACTATCACCGAAATCATCATTGTACATTTTTCTGAGATTGTCTCTGCACCTTTACTGAGAGTTGCTACACCTTCACTAGAATTATTGAGATCACCATTATACCAACAAAATCTATATTGAGATATTTATATATCCATGAGAGCCATACTGAGATTTGTAGCTCTGCCTTCATTACGATCATGACTGCGTTTATATGATTTCTTGGATGTCAAGACATAGGACATTACTATAGGATCACTGAGACCTGAGAGTGTATAATTATTTTCATGATATGTATGTTAAGAATGTGTACTTCTGTGCGATCCTCGTCAAACATGCTGAGACAGTGAGCCCGTGATTATAGTTATGCATTCAGAATGCCGAGACAAGGTAAGTTACTATGAGATCCTTTTATCACGAGTATACTGAGACCATGACTGTGATTTTATTCCTGCATTTAGATCTTCATTATGATGGATATGTTGCGTCTGTTTAATATGTCGAGACAGAGATTGCGTCTAGTATGCCTGCACCGAGATCCTCATTTATCTATCGATGAACAGAGTCCTAGAGATTGTACATATGTCGAGAGTGTATTGCTCCATCCACGATTATAGTGACTGTGTTGAAGATTGTGAAGCCGATACTGTTGAGACCGTGATCACAGGAATGCCGAGTATATTCTCCTTCTCCTTATTAGGTCCACACAGTATTCACGAGATCATGTAGTATTGCTGAGATTTTTAGACCGAGATCTTCATTGTAATCTTGAATTAATGTCAAGAGGGGGACTGTGATTTCACAATGAGATCTTAGCACTTGATCCGAGAGGGTTGACCGTCTTTTTGAAATGTATGCCAAGATGATGATGCCATAAGAGTATTTATCCTTACATTAGGTGTCCTAATATCACTATATCCGCTGCCCTTGACTGAACCATAGCTCTGATACCATGTTGAAGAATCTAGGGAAAATTATTATTAATGATTCTTCCATTGTCATTGACAACTGTTGGTGATGTGCTTTATTTTCTTTAGTTAACTTATTTATGTTTGCTTGTTCTTCAATCATAAAGCAATTATCAAAACAAGAAACTCGACAAAATACAAATACACAAGATGTTGGCTCCAAGCCAGGGCAAACCTCTCCTCTTGAGAGTAAACCCTTGAATCTCTTTTTATAGATGTTTAGATGATGAATACCAAGACCCTTGACAAGATAGACACCAGGTTCCCTCCAAGACAATTTTCACTATCCTCTGCTCTGTTTAGTTCACAGTTCCCTGCTCTCCTTCTCCCTATGTCCTTGCTTCTCCCTATGTCCTTGTTGTCCAGTCATTGTCTTCGATTCCTCCTTTTCTCGGCTGCCACAGTCCTTTGTTTATGTTGATATCTTGAGACAGACTTGCATACTCCTCGTTGGGTTATGATATTGTTTAGATGTGCCACCACCAAGAACTAAATCTACCACTAAGAGCTGCAGTCACCACTGAGCGTTGTAGTCACAGTACATGTGCCACCACCAAGAACTAAATCTACCACAAAGAGCTGCAGTCCACTGAGCGTTGTAGTCACATACATGTACACAGAACTGTACTATGAGAGTTGTTGCTACATATATATACACAGGATACTATGAAGAGCAGTCATATATATATATATACAATCCTTTGATACCTTCCGAGAGTAATCACATCGTATTGATTTTAGAGAGACCTTTGATATATATTTTCGATTTCCCAGATTCTAGAGATACTGTATGTATATATATTATAGACTTTCGAGATACTCCATTCACTATGTATGCGTTTTGTTCTTCGTTGAATATGAATTGTCTGAAATTTCTTGTTTGACTCCACGTTACTCCTTGTATATATATGAGTCAACAACGGATCTTTGAACCGACATGAGAGCCTTGTAGTTAGGTTGACATATCATCAAGGAGATTACTTCATTTTCATAGAGCGGATTTTCATGGTGAAAGTGACACTTGTCTTGGAGTATTAGCCTTTGACTTTATGTCTTTCATAATACTTATTATGTAACATAAAAACCTAAAGACATAAAGAATAATTCTTTTAACTTATGGCAATCACATCTTGCTCATGAAACCCATGATGCAAGGAATAACATTTTTTTCTTCATAATATTATAGTTACAAGTCATAATGAAAACCGAACCTAGTTACTTTTCCTTCAACACTTGGGAGGAGGTTTGTGTTGATGAGTGATCACAGTGGATTGATATACTTATTTGACCAACTGAATCTGAATGCCAGGCAAGCTAGATGTTTGGCTATAATCAGTGAGTTTGACTTTGATATCAGGAACATTAAAGGAAAAGAGAACAAGATTGCATATGCTCTTAGCAGAAGAGTACAAGTAAATCACATAGCAACTATGAGTTCATATGTGACAGATTTACACGACCAGATCTAGCACGTAGGACAACAAGATGACAAATACCAGTAGCTTAAGTACAAGTTATAGCAATAGGGTACAGGCGAACAAGATGTGGACTATCATCTCACGATGGATGGTTTGATCAAATTTAGGGACAAGATCTATGTGTCAGACAACAGTGAGCTCAAGAAGCTTATCTTGTGGGAATTTCATGTCAAGTCGTATTCAGGTCACCTAGGATATTAGAAGACATTGACAATAGTTAAGAAATTATACCATTGGCCGAATATGAAGAAAGAGGTGCCAGAGTTTGTTGTGAGATGCTTGGATTGTCAACAGGTAAAAGCAGAGTGTAAGCATCTAGGTGGTTATTACAATCGATTCTGATTCCATTGTGGAAATGGGAGGTCATTTCAATGGACTTTATTATAGGGTTGTCGAGGACATCTAGACAACATGATTCTATCATGGTTGTGGTTAGCAAGTTGACAAAGGTAGCTCACTTCATTCCAGTGAAGTATACTCATCCAGATAGCGAGGTAGCACATGTATTCATTAGAGATATAGTGAGGTTGCATGGTGTTCCAAAAAAATTGTGCCAGACAGAAATGCCAAGTTCACTTCTAGGTTCTGGAAGGAGTTATTTACAGGTTTGGGTACAAAATTGGCCTTCAATACAACTTATCATCCGTAGATAGATGGACAGACAGAGAGGGTCAACATGATTTTGGAGGACAAGTTGAGAATGTATGTTATGCATCAAAAATGAAAGTGGGAAGAGTATCTTCCACTAGTGGAGCTTGTGTATAATAATGGGTATCAAGAATCTTTGAAGAAGAGTCCATTTGAGGAACTTTACAAGCGAAGTTGTAATACTCCTATCAATTGGAGTGATCGAGTGAACAAGGTATTGATCGAAGCGAACATGTTGGCACAGATGGAACATGAAATGCAGGTAATCAAGAAGAATCTAAAGGTAACACAAGAGAGGCAAATGAGCTATGCAGATCAACACAGGGTGTTTAAGGAGTTCCAAGTTGGGGAAAAAGTGTACTTGCGCATCAAACCCAAGAAGAGCTCCTTGAGGATTGGATCATGTGTCAAGCTGGCACTTCGGTATTGTGGGCCTTTCAAGATTCTTGAGTGGATTGGACCAGTAGGCTATCGACTTGCACTGCCTCTGATAGTGAACATCCATGATGTTTTCCATGTGTCATTTTTTAAGAATGTGAAAGATGTTGATCATGTGATTAATTGGTTTGTATTGCAGGTGGATTCGAAAGAAGAATTCCAGTCGGAACCTCAATGCATTTTGCAACGAAAGATGCTCATGCTCTAGAATCGAGCAATCGAGCAAGTTAAAGTGCAATGGTAGCACTTTGGGATCGATGAAGCTACATGGGAGATGGTTGATCAGATGTGGGCTATGTATCCTTCTTTATTTGCTAGTTAAGTAAATGTATGTTGATAGATGTTTTGATGTTATGTTTTGGTTATATTTATATATGCATATGTATGTAAATACCACATCGAGTTGTGTTATAAAGATCCAATAAGTGGTATGGTGTTCATGATATGTTGGTTATGTTTTCAGCAGATGGATATGATGTAAATGCTACATCGAGTTGTGTTATAAAGATTCATAGGAAGCATGTGTTTGTTGGTTTATAGGTGTCATTGAACACCAAGGACGGTGTTCGCCCAAGGGGGAGGGTTATGTAACAATCCCAATTAAAAATCCATGTAATAAAGTTAATAAAGGCAAAATAATAACCAAGGTCATGGGACACATATTCCAAGTTGAATGTTGGGTACAAAAACATAGTGATGGGGATCATTGGTGATTAATAAATGGCTATGGAATTTGGCAAAGGCAAAGAGGCATTAATTAACATTTATTTATGAATATAATTGAAAAGAGGAGAAAATGAACGTGAAAGGTCACAAAATTGCATGTTAGGAAAAATAAAGGAAAATGAAGAAAATAGAGCCATCAATGATAAAAAGGCTTATGAAGATCATTTCACAACCTTTTGTCAGTTTTAGCTTGGATCTCTATTCTATTCTCTCTCTCTTTCATACTCTTGCACATTTAGAGTTTTCTTGGAGCACTTTTGGAGGATTTTTGGCATACTTTGGATTTGGAGAAAGGGGGCAAAGGAAGAGTAGGAAAGTGCAAGGGGACAATGAGGTCAACAACTATAACGAGTATGTTTTGCAGGTAACAAGTTACATATATGATTTCCTTGCTATTTTTGGCATACATGGTATATGCATGTGGTTGTTTGGTTATGATCTGTCATTGGCATGAAGGATTGTCTGGATTAACAATGGTTTGCCTAGCCTTGCCATTTCCTCGATAGCCATGGTGTTGTGGGTTTCCAAATTTATTATTTATGATCGGCGTTCATGTTCCTTATGTATGTGGGTTGAATTATCAGTTCCTGGAGCCTTGGTTGGACAAACACTCTAGAAGCCTTGGAACAACTTGGGTTGAATTACTAGTCGTGGAAGCCTTGGTTGGAAAAAATCTTTGGAGCCCTTGGTGGGTTGAGTTACTAGTCCTGGAGCCTTGGTTGGACAAACGCTTTGGAGCCCTGTGACAACTGTGGGTTGCATTACTAGTCTTGGAGCCGAGTTGGAACAAATTCTCTGGAGCCTTGGACAACTTGGGTAGAGACCGATTTGGTGATGGTTAGTGATGTCAGACCATGACATGGAATCATTGGTTGAAGGTTGAGGTGGTTTGGCTTCTGGAACCCATGGTTTAGATATGTTTGGTTTATTCCATGAGATCCCACATTCATGCTTGGAATATGGCACAAGGGTGATTGGTCGAAAGAGAGATGTTGTTCAACTCAATCTATGATTTGGCAGTACGTGGAAGTCCCTGACTTGGTTGGATTTGCATATGTTAATAAGATCTATTTTTCCTCTTGTATTTCATGAGTATTTACACTTGTTATTATGTGGCTTTGATGGTTGTTCTATTATTGTTATTATTCTGGTTATATGATGGTTATAAGCATGGTTTTATGATAGATTCTAATTATGTATTTTATCATGTTTTGATTGGTAAATGATTGGTTATTGAATGCATGACCTAATAGATGTTATTGCAGCTATTATGAAAGGGCACTAGACCTTCTTGATCATTCTCAGATAAGTATCAGACCCCTATGTTCAGAGATACATTCATGACCTGTAGATTTCATGTTCATTATGTGTTTGACAAAATTTCTGTCATGGTTAGGCCTTGTTAGGTCAATTTCTTGTCCAAGTTTTGCATTAATGGATTTTTCCTTGTTTCATTTATCATTCTGGAAAGTTCTATCAAGTTCTGGGCAGAGGTCTGGATCCTAGCCTTGAAAAAGTGGCTCAGATATTGGGGTCGCATACACAAAACTAGGTAATTTAGTCTACAATCGCTGGAAGGCAGGGTTATCCATGCCACTGGAGGCTTACAGTCGTCGACTTGTTATGCAAGTGATTGGGAGTCCAGATCAGTGAAAAAACAAGTTAACTCAGGGTTTGGGAACCTGGGGTGGTTGTCTAGCTCATGGGGGTCCTGTGGCTCTTGAGGGAGGTCACTAAAGTTTCAAGTTGTCGATTCTAGTTCCTTAACTGTACCTAGAAGATTGAGTCACCCCATAGTAACTCATCATCACAAATTTACCCCAGTGGACCGGTGAACTTGGGTAAGTGTGGGAAGAGGGTGTTACACTTATCTGGTCAACCATAAGTCAAAACAGTCCAATTCTAAGCAGTCAAACTTGGTCAACACATAGAAGAAGTTTGTGGTCAAAGTATGCAATTAGTCTATGGTCAAATTTCCAAAATTGCCTTGGATTTGTGCCAATAAATGCAGTCTGCAAGAACAAAGATACGCCATCCAAAAACACAATTAAAACACGCCAAAAACACCCAAGTCAATGTTGGTCAATGCCTTGCAACAGGTCTGAAATTCAGCCAATCTGAAAAAGGCACTTGTCCCTTCACACGTGTGAGAGATCCCTGGAATTCCTGAGTTGTATGAACCAATCAAATGAGGAGAGAGAAGAATGTATTGAGTTGATGTGCGACAAATGAGGAAGACTTGACTTGAATTTATATGAGTTGGAGGGCTTATTTTGCTTCTAGGTCGACCTGAACAAATGTCATCTTGTGGGATTCACTTCAAAAAAATATTTTTCCTTGTGCAAATTGAGTGCTTCAAAAGTCAATTTTGGTCCTCTCGAAAAGAGGAATTTAATGCAATGGTTGGAATTTGTCATTAAGATGTCAAATTAACACTAAGAGTCATAGCATCAACCAATATGTTGAAGTTGTAACTTGGTTCAGTCTTCACAATGTAAATTTATCATTGATATATTTATACATTTATTATATTTTTGTCGAAGCATGTTCCTCATGCTTAGAGTAAAAGAAAGTTAAAATGAACTTCTAACCCAATATGGGGTAGATGTAAGCGTAAATGTTAACATAACAAATTTAATTTAATGTCAATGTCGACCCTAATTAAAAATCAATATAATTATTATTTATAAAAAAAATATAAATTCAACATTGATTTTATGGAAGTGGAAATTATAGGTCACTTCAATAAAAAATAATAATAATAGGTTAAAAGTAATATCAAGCTAAGCATGGTGGAGATGTTGTAGTGTAAACATTCAATAAATAATAAAAAGTAAAAAAAAATAAAAATATTAAAATTCAATTTGTTATCTTAACCACTCCAACTCAAGTTAGAAATTATGCTTTGGGAATTATTGCATAAATAATTATAAGTTACATTGGTCAATGCTAAATCAATAATGGTTTATATACAAATCATCCTATAGTCTTTCTTTAGAGGAACTAATAAATTGGGATGTGAAGTGGATAATTAAATTTTTCGTTCAAGCAAAAGAACTTGCATAAATTTTGGTGGATAGTAACCACTAGTAATTCTACACATTTACTATTTCATTCCTAAATTTTGGTGGGTAGTAACCACTAGTAATTCTACACTTTACTATTTCACTTCTACATAAGTGCTGAAGAACAAATAAATAATGGTGGGAAGTAACTCCTGTAAGTATTTTTTACATATTATTCTTATCCATAATGGTGGGAAGTAACTCGTGTAAGTATTTTTTACGTATTATTCTTATCCATTTTTAATGCAAAAACTTGCTTAAATTACAATGGAAATAATTGATGGTCGATATGTTATTTACTTTAATATAAGTTAATTTCAAGTATTTTATTTTTGGATGGTTTTCTTGCAAAGCTTAGTAATAAAAAATCACTACACAAATATTTAAAAATCATGGATGAATATTACAACCATATCCATTAATTCTGGCATAAAATAGGTACGTAAAGTAGTTATCCACATGGCATTATATTGTGCAAAGGCTACAATAATAAGACCTTCAATTTATGGTCCAATCAAATGTTTGAATTTTTTTTTTAATAATGTCGAAAAATAAATATTTATTTTTGAAAATGTAACAGTATAATTTGCATTGGTCAATGCTAAACTAATAGTGATCAATAGACAATCAAACTTTTTTAATAATGTTGAAAAATAATTTTTTTTTTTTTTGAAAATTTAACATTACAATTTGCATTGATCAATGCTAAACTAATAGTGATCAATAGAGCCCTGACTCAATACATACATAAAAACAACTTCAAAATTTAATGCATACAATAAGTGCCACTAATAATGATTTGATAACCACATTTAAATTTAATTAATAAGCACATAAAAACTTAATCCATACAATAAACTTACAATATAACAAGTTTCTTAACCATGGATATCCACTCCCATGCCATGGATATTATTAACTTGTAAATAGGTTTTGCTACAATACCATGGATTATCAATACCACATGCCAACAAATATAATTCATTTCACAATAAAAAAATTAAAATCTGAAATATTTTAGACGTTAGATATTGCATTGATTACATAAAGTGAAAATTCTCCATCATATGGATGGAAGAGGGAGAGAGAAAACATGAAGAGACGGGGGTAGAGAGAAGGAGATAGTGAAAGAGCTCGAGGATGGAGAGAGAGGGAGAGAGGATAAGAAGGAACACAACGAGAAGGAGAGGAGAGAGAGAGGGTGACAGAGATAGAGTGGGGAGAGAGGGGGAGAGAGAGAAAGAGAGAGGGAGGGAGATAGTCATTAGAGAAATTTTGAGGTCTAAAATGGGCCTCCTAAGGAATATTATAAAATAATAGCAGAAATAATAAAATAAGATTAGATTACCTCATCAATTTTTGGAGGGAAAAGAGAAAAAATTACTTTTTCAATTCGTATTTTCAACTAATATCCCTATGAATTTACTCAAATTTTGAGTGGGAGCACTCTGATGCATAATTTAATTGTGTCCAAGTAGAACCCATGTTTCATACTTTCGATCGACCCTACTACACGAAAAATGTGAAATACATGAGAAAATGTGATTGCAATCACGCATTTTCATGTATTTCACATTTCTCATGTAGTAGGGTCGATCGAAAGTATGCAACATGGATACTCCTTGGATGCAAAATTAAATTATGCATCCAACGAGTGCCCCACTCGAAATGAGTAGAATCGTAAGGAGAAAAATTGAAAATATGAGTTGAAAAATCAATGTTTTTTTTTTTTACTCCAAAAATGGTGAATCATCCCCCATGGTTGACATCATCATATTGTGTCCTATTCCTACAAAATTGATTTTTGTTGTACATTTTTGTTTCGAGGCCCAATTTTTATCTCAAAATTTCTCTAATGGATAGAGTTGGAGGCTACAGAGAGAGATGGGGCGAGAGACAGAGGGAGGTGGGAGATAAAGTGAGAGAGAGGACTTGAGAGAGGGAGGGAGGGAGAGATGGAGTTGGAGGGGAGAGAGAGAGAGGGAGGTAAGAACAAGGACATCGAAAAATAGAGGTGGAGAGAGAGGAAGTGACGAGGGAGAGATGGAAAGAGAGTGAGTGAGATAGGAGAGGAGGGAAGAGACAGAAAGGGAGAGAAGGGAAAGAGAAAAAGGGAGACACGAAGATGGAGGGGGTAGAGAGGGGGAGAGAGAGAATGAGATAGTGAGGGAGATAGTGATAGATTTGGAGGGAAAAGAGGGAGAGAGGGTGACAGGGAGGAGAGCGGGGGAATTGGGAGAGAGAGAAAGGAAAAGAGAGAGGACTTGAGAGAGAGGGGGAGAGATGGAGGAAGAGAGAGATGGAGTTGTAGGGGGGGAGAGAGTAGGGAAGAAGAAATACATAAATAGAGAAAGGTGGAGAGAGAAAAAGGGTGACAAGGGAGAGATAGAGAGAGAGTGAGATAGAGAGTAAAGCGAGAGGGAAAAGAGAGAGGGACGAGAGGAATAGGGAGAGATGGATCCAACCTAGATATGGTATGTGTGTATATAAAAACCAACTTAGATCCATCTTAACCCAGGATCTATCAAGCATCAAGAGGGATCAAATCTCTTTTCACTTTAAAAGAGGTTTGTATCTCAAGAGATTTGATCCCTCTCGACACTTGATAGATTCAAGGTTAAGATGGATCTAGCCTGGTTATGAGTTAAAAGAAAAATGATCACATTTGACCATTTACAAGAAAGAGAATTTGAATTTTATTTTGAGTCATAAGTCCACAACATGAACAATTCGACCCTCCTTGGACAAGTCAGCCTAGCCCTCCAAAGTGACACTTACACGATCCTCCTGGACAACTATATATAAAGTACAATTCGACCTACTTGGAACATGTTCATAACACATCATAAGAAGCATTTTCTGAACCAAGCGAAGGAGAGATGAAAACAAGTCGAAGGAGAGAGAAGGCAAGTCAAAGCATAGAAGAATATTCCTTATAGATTGAATTTCAAACCTATTACAACTTGCATGTGTGAAGAGCTTGAGATTCTCTGAAGTGACTGCAAGCCGAATTTCGGCCCCCTTTTTGCAGGACCAACATTTTTCTGTGTTGGACCACACTAGAGCAAATTTTACCAACTTTGAATTTGGATCTTGGAGAAGCGTTGGACTTGGTATTTTGGTGACAATTTGGTCTTAGTCTTGGTCTTGGATATCTCTCATTTTGATCTGATTCTATAAGAGAAAGATTGTTGGTTTTTCTCCTTGTGGGTTTTTTGCCTGGCTACCAACCTAATTTTGGTGTCTCTTGTCTCATTGTGATCTCTATATTTTCCTGAAGATTGAACATTTGTATAATTGTCTAATGAAGAAGACATAAGAAGAAATAAGATCCCTGATCGAGGTGTGTGCTGGATTGTCGGGCAATCACCTCAATTAAATGATGGGTACCTCAAAGGAGGGGAGGTAATAACAACGCAGGTGGCGGTAGGGGGAGCCATTCAAGGCATAGGAAGTTGGTTGATTGCATGCAGTGTTTTAGAGGCGAGTCGTTGGTCCTGGCTCAAAGGAAGTTGGCGGATGGTGTTAGCTGTTGTGGAGAAAGACTAGCATTGGTGTGCCTTCATCCTTCCTTAGCACTGGATATTTGGTATGTAGTCTGTTTCCTTTCCTTTTTCTCCATGAAGAGAGTCTTCTAGATAAAATAATTGGGTCGGCTTGGTCTAAAGTCATGGGGATTAAAGGGTATGCCTCCTGTCTTGATAATGCATGCATCGATTCGATGGTTAAATTATGGTAATTGAATTGGGCATGCTCATGTGTTTGTTTTGTTTAGCATATGACTGCCCCGAAGGGGATTAATTGTAGTCTGTTACCTATCCTTTTTCTCCATGAAGAGTCTTCTAGATAAAAGAATTGGGTCGACCGGGTCTGAAGTTGTGGGGATTAGAAGGCTTGCGTCATGTCTTGATAATGTATGTGTCGATTTGAGGGTTAAATTATGGTAATTGGACTGGGCATGCTCCTGTGTCTGTTATGTTTGGCCTCCTCACAGTAATAGAACCCATGGCTCCGTATCTGTACAGGGTTGACTTGGCTGGGCTCTGGGGTAGTATAGTGAAGTCTCGGGCCTATGGCTGCCAGAATTCTGAGTCGAGTTGGGACGGGTGGGTGCTGGGTAAACTGGTGTGGGGGGGCTATGCTGCTACTGAGACTCCCTGGCTGCCCAGTGGGAGCAAACCCTTGGGCCATTTCCATGTGAGTTGGTCTGTGTTGAGTCTGCCCTCAAAGATGAAGGTAATAGTGGATGTCAAGACCTTAGGGTTTTCATCGAAAGGTTGGTGTCTGATTACTGGTCTTGGTGTAAGGGGATGGAACCCTTGCTTGTTTCGGGGAACACTGTTAAAATTTGTTGTGAAGAAAGGAAGGTCGACAAAACCCATGTTTTGGTTTTACAAGTGTTTTGTTGGTCTTTGGACAGGTGAGCAGATTGGTAACAAGACCTGTAAGTTGGGTTGTTGTGGGTTTATACCACCTGTGATTACTCAGCAACACATTTCTTCAGGCTGCAATATGACAACCATGGCTCGTGCGGCAGCTCGAACTCGAAGCGTTGCCCCGCGGGGCCGTGGCAGGAAGAACAAAGGAAAACGTGAAGAGAACCAACCCAGTGCACCTGGAGGCAAACCGAGAGGTAAAAAGCCTATTGTGAGCATCATCAATGACGTTACGTAAGCCTACCACGAAGGAACAACTGAGGAAATTCGGCAATTGATTGAGGAATGGGAGGAAAATCTGAACCGTGAGGCAAGTTCAATGGAAATTGATGCTAAGGATTGGTGGATCTTGGAGCCCGATCCTGGGCATACACGAGGCCGAGTAACCCAGTTTAAACACACTCTATTTCTTTACTAGTCTATGAAAGGGATTCTGGGCAAGGCCCTGGAACAAATAGCTTTGAACATGGCCACCACAGTGCAAGCTTTCCCGAACTACAAGCAAGACTTCCAACAACTCCAGTTCCAAATGCAGAAGCAAGATGGGCGCCTCCGACGCATAGAAAACCACCTACCTTGCATCCTCTCTCCGACAGAACTCCCGGGGTCTAATGCAAAAGACCCGACACCAGTGGAATCTGCTTCAACCGAGGAAGTAGATTAGTTATTATGATGTCTCTTTCTGTAGTTTTTTTTATGCGGATAGCTTTTACTTTTCAATGTATAGACAATTATGCCAGTAGGCAAGTAGATGGTAGGATAAGCATAGACATACAGTCATATATTGCATGGTTAGAAAGACTTAAGACTTATCATTTTTGGATGGCATACCATGTCGTTAGGTGGCCAACAAACTTGGTTTCCCACAGGGCAAGTTGAGGCCACCTAACTATCTTTAAAATTGGTTGTAACTTCTTGTTAAATTAATAGAAAAAGGAGTTACTACCAAGCTTAACAAACAAAAACAAAAAAACAATAAGAAGATATCTAATATTCACAAGTAATTATCAATAAGAGAAATTGGGTGTTAGACGTCATTGCACTTGATTTCTCAACACAATCAAGTTATCAATGTTGTTCATTTCAAAGAATTTTAGAAACAAACTTAGTCTTAAAATCAAAGTAACACTTGGAACCATAATCCAAGAAGTTTCATCCCAAAATCTTGTGAACAAGAACCATAATCCAAGAAGTTTCATCCCAAAATCTTGTGAACAGGAACCATAATCCAAGAAGTTTCATCCCAAAATCTTGTGAACAAGAACCATAATCCGAGAAGTTTCATCCCAAAATCTTGTGAATAGGAACCATAATCCGAGAAGTTTCATCCCAAAATCTTGTGAACAACCAATCCCAAAGAAGATTAAGATAGATTGGATTGATCCTTTTAGAAGCAAAAATATTATTCAAAACTTCAAAAATCATATCACCTCCTATCCTCAAACTTTGACTATAATCAACTATCAAAACCATGGTTATTTGCCCATTTTTTAAGGACATGGTATTTTAAGGGAGAGAATTTGTAATATATCTACTACATGTTACTACTAATGTCATAGTATTAGTATTATAAATAATTATTATTATGAAACATTAGTCCTAAGTCACAATGGAATGTGATGTTTTAATAATGACAAGCATGCATTTTATCTAAAGGTGTCACTTATCACCACAACATGTATTTATATACACGGATCTATTTATCCCCGAGAATTGTTTGTACCTCGAAAGATTTGATCCCTCTCGGTGATTAATAGATCTGGAGTTGAGATGGATCTAAGCTGGTTTGATATATATAAGCTCGGTTTTTAAGATAGTCTACTTGAAACTTCGTTGTTAGACCCTAAACCTAATAATATCCTTTGTTATACCGTAAAACTCATTAATAATATATAGCTCTGTCTTTGCAGGAGTCAATGATATTAATTATCCTTGGATTAATTTTATTTTTAATGTTATTTATTGATTTCCTAAATAAAACTCAATAACAAATTATATCTAAACTAAGTTGTTATGAACATCTAAGAGACATATTTCAGAGAATTCTCATGAGGAGGTTAAAAACATCGGTTGACACAAACACAAACTAAACTGAGCAACTCCAATAAATTAAAAATTTTAATACGGACAAAAAAATATAAATAAAATAAAGATTGCATGCACCACATTAATTTATTTTTTTGTTCGTGTTTATATTCACACTAAAGAGTAAAATTTCAAATATATAAAATAAAATGAATAACATACAAAACAACCTTGAAAAATCTAATCTTTGAAGGTTTCATAACAAAATGAGCAAAGTTGTTTTTCTTAATTTTTACTTGGAAGACATGCATCGGTAGAGCTATAAAGTCTTCGTGTAGTGTGTCTTTATTGAGTGGTTTTCTTTGCCAAATTGAATATGGAAATTACTCAGGGTTATGGTATTGTCGTGGAAATTAGGATTTATTTTGATCTAGCTAAAATCTTATATTGCAATGAATGTCTCACATTAATGAAGAATACCTTTAAATAGACTACATTAAAGAGAATACCACGAGCAAAACCATGGATTGTGAAAACCTATCTCAATTTTATTTTAATTATTATTTATTAATTTTGTTTTGTTTTCTACTTCTTTTTATTATTATTATGCAATTTGACCATTAGACAAGAATAACATGAGCAAAATTATGGGTTGTCAAAATCTGGAACCCAAAAACCTCTATCCATAAATTTACTATTTTATCTACTTTTATTTTTTAAGTAATTTGACAATTTGAAAAAAGATACTATCGAAAAAATTCTAAAATCCCTAATAAAATTACTATTTTATCTCAATTTTCATTTAATTTTTTATTTTTTTTAAATATTATATTTTAATACAATTTGACGAAATCAAAATCTTCACATAACATATATATACTTATAAACCCATATTTAAAAACTATTTAACTCACAGCAATCTACCTGTTGTCGAGCAGATTGACACGACAACGCTCAGACCGGGGGCTGTCACCTTGATCCCCGATCCCTCCGTTTAAGTCTGTCTCCCGCGGCCAAGGGGGGTAGACCCTATGAGATAATGAAGACCAACTGCCAAACAGTCGGTTGGGAGACACGAGACACGATATGATAAGCACTAGATGGATTTGATTAATTTAGCAGACCAGTGCCTTAAGAGATTGTTATTAAAACGATTACTTGTTAAATGATATAGAAACATAAACCGTGAACAACAATCATTTGTCATCACAATGCTCTTAGAATGATCAAAACGATATCTAGCAACTGAGAATTTTGAAGAGATGAATGCTTTAAACCACCACGAGAATCATAAACTATTAACCAGATATCATATTTCGTATCTCGACTTGAAAATTTAGATCTCAGCATGAAAGATATAACATGAAAACAACTGAATCTGGCAAAAATAATTTTCCACAATTTTTTTTTTTTTCAATTTTTTTTTTTTTTTTTTATAATAAAAATGAAAAAAATCTAAAATAAAAAATTTAAACTTAAAATCTAATTTAAATAAAATTGAAAGCTAACTATAAAACATTAAAGTCTAAAACATAAAAAATAATCTAACCAAGCCTAAGTTCTAAAATCTAATTATAAAAATAAAACTAAGGCAAAAAATTTTATAGATAAATCTTTTTTTGATATTTTTATTTTTCATATTATAAAAAAAAAAAAAAAAATCTAAAATTTATGAAACTCTAACAAAAATGAAAATGAAAACGACATCTAACTATGCTTAACGCTTTTTTTTATAAATTTATTTAAAATACAAACAAAAAAAAATCCTAAAGAAATAATCGAAATCGAAACTAAAGAGCAGAGCCGCGACTATGACTACGTGACCCTTTCAGATAACTCCTTCATGAAAACAAATACACGCTTCGATTCTGCATGTAAGCCAACCAAAATAAAAATTTATGCTGAAAATTATAGCGGTTCATCAGATGGCTATGAGAAACATTGCGAAGAGATGAAATGAAGAACACAAATCCACTTACCTGACCCGGCGGGCTTGAGCACACGCAGAGAAACAGTGAATCGATTTTACCATAGCCGCATACCTGATACGCAAACGCATTAACGATATTGTTTTGTGTAACATGCTACCTGGTTCGATGGAGCTACAACAACAGCAAACTGTAATGTATCTCCAGCAATAACATTTGTCGGCTTATCTGTTCGGCTTTCTAGAAAGTTGATTCTCTGCGCGTGATGGAAATTCCGACGGCTGGCCTGATGGAATGCGTTGAATAAAGATACGCAGATGCTACCTTCTTCACAATGCTTACAGAGATTTTGACTGCGAACAAATGAAAATCCTATTTTTCGTGTAGATCTGAAGCACGCAGCCTCCAGTAGTTACGCAAAGACTGCTGAAGATTTTTTATCCGTTTGCATATCTGCGTCCTTCACTGCTTTGCACAGGTTTATAATGACTTAATTCTGACTGAAGATAGATTTGCAGGCACTTGAAAGCTGCAGAACCCTTGCTACCAAAAAGATAACCCTGTACCTGCAATGGACAAAATCACCCAAGGAATGATATATGCCTGAAAACCTTAATGAAAAATTTGAAACCCTAGAATAGCTGATTAATGTACAAATTTTTGGCTTCTTAACAGCCGGATTCAGCAATAAGCACGGAAATACTTAAAAGAATAAAAATTTAAGGTTTTCACTGTGAAGAACTTCAGAAAATCTCTCATGAAACTTAGAAAAATAAACCGGATGATAGACCCAGGATCAAATCCAGCTGGGCTCAGCAAAAAAAATGCTTGCGGGAGTTGCCTGGTCCAGCCGAGAACTTCCCCAAACGCCCACAAATTTCCTTCAGAAAGAGTTTTCTGCACAGCTCAGAACAAGCATCAGTAAAGAGGGCAAAAATGCTGCTAGATCTCAAAAAGTAATGGAGATACCTGCCATTACTTCAGAAACTCTAACAACACTCAAACCCTAGCAAGTGAACAAGATACATGTGCCCACAATACTCTACAAAAAGCTATTATTAATGGCTGAAAAGAAAATATGCAAAAAATTAAACAATCTCACAGCATTTCCAGAGAGTAACACCAGCTAAAATTTTGACCCCAAAGTCTTCTTTTATTAACCAGAAAACATATTACAAGAGAACTTCTTCAGTACCAGACTCACAGATCCAATTCCTGAAATGACCCCTAGCACCCTATTTAAAGGAAATGATCCCAACGGCCAGTTCGAGTGATCCATGTCGAAATGATCTCGACCGTCGATGAGGATCAAGACATCTCTTAATCTCATCCGTCGAAATTGTTAACTTATTATTAAAAATAATATTTTGCATGCATTCACTCAAAATATTATTATTTTATTATTTAGGGTTTTTGCTTTATTTTATAATTTTTTATAATTTTTTTTTATTTATTTCATTTTTTATTTTTATTTTTAATTTTATTTATTTTATTATTTTATTTATTTTCTTAAATGGATCATCGAACTAAGCCTTTGGAAACATCACCTAGGACCTAGGACTTGGGACTCATGAGGGGATTTAAAACATTTTCCAACCCTCAAGACACACTACATCATGACTTTTACAATTTACATCCTAAGGGGACAAACCCACTTAACATAGACCCTCATAAACCACCCAGTTTCTGCGACACAACTATAATCTAGCAGATTAACACACTAGGATTCTCCTAAAATTCGAATGACAAAATCAATCCCGGCTTTGGGGTCAGGCTGAAGGAAAACTCTGCCGATCGTAGATCGGTGAGACGAAAAACCTTCCGGGACGTAGATTATCATTAGAAAGTTAGGTCCACCTAGGCAATTTTACATACATGACTCTGATCTGCTAAGATTATTTACAATTCATACATGCAGGTGGGTTTACAATTAAAATGATCAAGCTGCTGATGACTGTAGGCTGGCACGGACACGTCGTTCAGGTGCTACCCCTTTCTGCCAAGATAAAGGGGGTGTACTGCATGGGTAGTTGACCGGTAGAGGTCAACACTACCTAAATACTGTGTAACTCCTGGCCATCTAACTAAATACTATGTAAAGTCTCGAGCGTCGTACATAAAATAAAAGAGTAATAATACGTTAACCGAAGACAAATCAAACCCAACACATAGAATACACACAGGATATTTTTGAAAGGCTGTGAGAGGCCAGAACATAGAATTGAGTTTCTTATGAAGAGGAAAGGCTGTGAGAGGCCGGAACATAGAATTGAGTTTCTTACGAAGAGGAAAGGCCAGAGAGAGACAACATACCAAGTCCAAAAAAAAATGTGAGAGACAACATACGAAGTCCAAAAAAAATTGAAAACAAGCCCTTAGTCTATCTAGCTAACCTTCCGATAATGGAGTTTATTATATAAATTCCTTACCCCACCCATATGTTTTATCAGCTAGAGCAGCGGTAAAAAATGGTAGCAGCTTGAGCAGCTCTATACACAGAGCCATGCTGTCAAACTTCGGTGTGTTCTTCAGCTCAATGCCAATCCACCACCATATATGCAGCACCGCGCATATCTGTAATTCCCTTTTCATTAGTAGTGGATAAGCTTCTGTTAATGCCGGTAATGGGCCCGGATAGCCAGAACCTTATCCAGACTTCATTCTTCAGTGGACAAAACTTGGGCTACCAATCAACAGAGAATATACATATGATATCGAGATGATGCATGAAATGTCAAAATTGGGATTCAATTGACTCTCACGGATGAGGATCACACCATTAACTTAATGGAATACGTTATAGTATAATTATCATGTACTAATTGAGCATTAAATTAAATATGGTTTTGTCACTGTAGTTTGGCGATTTATTAATAACATTATATGCTTCCAATGGGGTATATTTTTGTCTGATTGCAGACTTGTGCAATATTCTGAGATCCCATGGACACGGGCAAGATAATTATTATGGTATTGTTATTGCAGTTTTGGTGATTTATTAACAACATTATAGGCTTCCAAACAGGCATCCTTATATCTTGGGGGCACGGTCAAGGTCAAGGTCAATTAATGTTGTTAATAAATCATCAAAACTACAATGGCAAGACCATATTTTAATTTAATGCTTAAGCTCGGGGTTCCAAACGTCATATAGTCAAGCGATTACAGTGCCTTTCCCTCATCGCTCAAAGAGTCTTTTCCTGCTGGACTGCGGTTCAGGAGTTTCGTAGATCCAACCAACCAACAGAAACAAAAGGTTGGAATTAGCAATTATGTTACAACTTTCTTTTTCAATGTGAGTGGTCTGTACATGAGTCAAATTCAGAAACCCAAAAATGGGAAACACACAGATATTTTGTGTGAGCATGGTTTCCAAAATGGGACAAAAAGCACAATAATAAACAAATATTTGTCAAATCCATCAACAAGAAGATGGACACTAGTTTACCTGTATAAATTTCTGATACTGATATTCTCAACCTCACAAAATCACAAATAAAGCCGTGATTTACTCTGGAGTGACAGGTAAACTTTCCTTACTAGTAGCAAACATAATTTGCCCATACATGCATAGAGAATGGGTTGCTTAGGATTTTAAAATCATGGAAGAGGGAATCTATGCATTTGAACATAGGAGCCATTCTTTTTCATGGTTGTTGTAATGGCCTAGTATAACTAACCAAATTAAATATGACGAAGACTAAAGCTGTTACCATCGTGCATATTGTGCATTTCATGTTCAGAGTCGGAACTATGAAAAGGGACTACAAGGAGAGGGCAATACCAACCAAAAAGAAAAATTAAGAGAATTGAGGATGAGATTAAAGAAAAGCAGAAAAGTTCATAAAAGCACTCTACATAAATGCAATGCCTTTTCAGTAACAACTGCAAAGCTCACACGGGACTTAATTTCTGAAATTCTGCTCTAGAAGCATTAGTATCAAGGACTTAATAACATAGAGTGTTGCACCTTTCCCAAAGTTACAAATAGACAAAACCTTAAACCCTACTAGGTGCTAGAAAACATTTCTTAATGGAAAAAAAAAAACCTCAAAAATGACTCACATGCAATCTTGTAGAAGGTTAGGATCTCCCAAACTTGAAGGAGCCATTGCTGCCACTTGTGAGGTTTGCAAAAGTAAAGTCCATTTCAAACTCAGAAGTCTAAACCTTGTTCACGTGCTGAATCTGCAAGAGCTTTAATGCGCCCGTGGTACATGAAACCCCCTCGATCAAAGGCCACCTTATTAATGCCTTTTTCAAGACATGCTTTCGCAATTGTCTCGCCTACTTTCCTTGCAACTTCCTGGATTGAAAGAAGTAGCAAGTATAATCCATAAATTACAAAAACATGAAAAATTTTAAATACAAAAGTTGAGAGAGAGAGAGAGAAATGCCCACTGGAAATAATAAATTAGATAAAACCATCATAAGCTTAGGTCCAACTGTAATTGAGGAATAGATACCCCACTTATTACTTGAGTTTGCAACTGACAACGGGGATTATGGTGCATGTGCACATGAACACCAATTGTCAACCTTACAGATAAAAATGCAAAGACGAATGATGCAGACTATGAGTTTCAGGACTCGGACTAAGATACCTAAACATCAAAGCTAAGTTGCATGGAAACGGATACAGATACGGCAAATTTTCAAAAAATCTGGATACGATATGGCAGGAAATGGCACATAATATATATATATATATATATATATATATATATATAGATTAAAAATAAAAATTTCATATTACCATTCATATTTCAGAATCTAGATTAGATATAAACTTTAAACTTAAAGACTAAAAAGAGTAAATACATAATCAATTATCATCTATGATGATAAAGTGAAATGAAAATCAGACTTCTATAAACTTATAGGATATATGAATCATAATATAATCATACATCAGACTTCAAAAAAGACAAGATAAGTGCACTGTAACTACTTATCAGTCATCCCACAAGATTAGTCAAGCAAATTTTATGCCAAGAGCAAACTTCAAAGCACTAATTATATCAAACTGCTGCAATTTTATATCAGACCTTCTAGAGCTCATATGTCAATCAAAAATATGATGAGGTCAGCCCACGAGATTGCTCATAATTCAACACTAAATGCAAGGAAGAGAAGCAAATATATAGTTTGATGCTAAAGTTTAAACACATTAAAAGAGATGCCACTGTGAACAAGAAGCTAGACTGCTGTAGCCTACATCAGACCTCTGCAATTTTTGTATCAGACTACTAACAGTAAAGATTAGTCACCAAAACTTGTATAAAATGATAGCCAAATGCTTCACAATTATAAAGTGAGTGTTATGTGACTAATTTAGAGTATGTTTAGGGTTGTTACTATGGCTTCTTTTGATGATTAAGGTCTGTAATAAATGTGTGGCATAAGATAGTGAACAAATGGGTGACAGTGGATGAGAAATAAGGCTATACAACCTTGCAGCCCCATTTTAAATGACTGATGCTTCAGTGGTAGAGTCAAAATACCAAAATTGTGACCACAGAATCACAGATCATTGGTGTTAGTATGATCTATCATGATTCATCATCATCAATTCAGCATATGCCATAATTTATGAACATTCAACATTGTCATCATCATTAACGATTATTATAACATTCATGATTCAAGTTTCAACATATCATCAAGTTTTTGTTTCAAATTTCAAACATCAAGTTATCAACATGACAAGTTACATGGACACCATCATTACCAAAATTAATAATGCATACTAATTACTACATAGTACAAAGTACAAAATGAACTATGACTGGCAGTCTACTATCATTATTCATAATTCATATGGTTGTTCAAAAGTTTAAAAGTTAAAACAACATCATAAATTACATTTACATATCATCAAATATGTCTTCATTCATGCCACTATAAGGTTCCACATCCTCTCTGGAAGTGGGACTGAGAACATTGCTGCCATGTCCACTTGAAGATCCACCTATTAGTGACTCTGCATCAAACAAATTCATATGAGACCTGGCATTCAATGTCATATCCAAGTCAGGCAACTCTGGTTCCACGTCCCATAATTTGGTGGGCCCAAATTTGTATTCATTTCTCTTGTGTGATAGAAGGTGAAGGTTTGAATGAACATACACTGGTTCCTCAGCCTTCTTAGAGCCCAATCTGTTTCGCCTCACTGAATGGATGAAGCCGTATGTACTCCAATTCCTTTCTGTTGAAGAGGAACTAGCAACCTGTGACAAGTTCTTGATAGCCAATTTTTGGATATGTGGAAGTGCCCCACCATAGAAGTTCCACCACTCAATTGGACTTAATCTGGTCTTGTCTTGCATACACTCAATATCACAACCCCAACCCTATGATCCCACAAAATGAGAAAATTGTGCACGAATCCAAAGCCCAATTTCGGGATCTACAAAAAGCTTTTTAAAAGCATTTGTAAATCCTTCTGCGAATTTTGGGTCTTTGTTTGGTGCGCTTCTTTCTGGATCATGTAACAACTCTGCAGCATAATATTTTGGATTCACTGCATAGGCTAAAAGGTGCAATGGGGTGGTCATCTTGTTCCACCTTTTGGTCAATATATTTTTTACTTCTCTGTAAAAGAATTCATCAGGGTCATTCTCCTTAGCATTTATAACCAACCTTATCTTCTCTATCATGGAATCAATGCCCTCATACACCTCTGCCAAATTAGGCATATTTGTGTCAAACATACGGAGCAAATCCACAATTGGCTTAGTAAATGCCAAGAGGTACTCCACTCTATCCCACCATTCATCATCAACAACCAATCATTTCATTGCTTGTGCTCTACCGGATTGGAATTGCCTCCATTGATTCCAAAGAGAACTGCATACCATTGATTGTAATGCATCTTTCACCTACATAAGCCGTGTTAAGACTATGATGTGAGAAGCAAATCGAGTCTCAGCAACGTGTAGGTGTCAAATTGCCAATGTTTCAAATTTCAACAAATTAAAAATCATAATTTGATTGAATAACTATTATGATTCACGAATCATGACATTTGAGAATCCAATTTAGATATTTGAATTTAGAGTCAGAAATTAGAATTTATGAAATATTTAATAAACTTTAAAGTTTAAACTTTTAAAGTATAGGTACCTTAAGGAGCTCCAACTTAGCAAATTCCCTGTAGATGCCTTGGGACATGTCGTGGTTTGTGACAAAGACTTGAATTTATTTTGCCTCTTCAAAAATAACTCGAATCCACTCAATTTGCTTCCCCATCTTGCTCAACATGAGGTTCAATGAATGTACAACACAAGGGGTCCAAAAGATGTGTTGATATTTTCCTTCAATAATTAGGTCTGCTGCTCTACACACCGTTGCATTGTGAGTTATTACCTGGACAACATTTTCAGGCCCCACCAATTCAATTGCTTCAATCAAGATGTTAGCAATGAATTGAGAATCTTTCATCTGCCCCTCACAATCCACTGCCTCCAAAAACATTGCCCCATGTGGGCTCTGAGCAATCACATTGATCAAAGGCCTATTTCTTTGATCTTTCCATCCATCAGAAATGATGGACACCCCTGAAATGAGCCATGAATCACAAACGGGGCTTAATTTAGCCTCCAAATCTAACTTTTGAGCACTCAACAATGTGGTGCATACCTTCTCATATCCAAGGCTCTTGTACCCTCTTGGGGCTTCATTCAATGTTTTTACCATCTTTGCCCAGTAAGTAGATCGCACAAGGTTAAACAGAAGACCATTTGCATAAATGCATTGGGCTACAGCTGCATCTACTATCTCTCGAGCATCATTATTAAAACTCTTTTCAAACAGTCCCAAATTTGATCGCTTTGAACCAACAATTCCATGAGAATGAAGTGGAGGCTTTGATGAAAATGCTCCCAACCTTGTTGGGTGTTTTAAATGGGAGGCAGGATTTGCCTCATTTGCTTTAGTATATGCCTCGTCTTGTTCTCTCTGATATTTTGCAATTTTTACCTTGCTTAAAACATTTCCATCTGTCCCATTCTCTTTAGGTGGGCCACTGCATATTCGGACCCCATTATTTCTTAACGCAAGCAAATGTGCTTTAACCCGTGTGTATGATCCCTTATACTCCTTTTTACACTCACTGCAAACCCATGCCAATGATCCACCTCCTTGGATCTTCCCAACAGTAGATACATATTTCCAAAGTGGTGACTTTGGATCAACTTTAGGGGTTGATTCAATTTCCTCTGCCTCATGAATGGCTGAACTTGAGGTTTCCATGAATGATGATGATGATGATGTAAATGAAACTAAAAAAGAAAATTGACAAATATCATATATGTATTTAAAAAAAACAAATTACAATTTACAAACTTAAAAAGTTAAAATTTAGAAATAAAGGAAGATTCAAGAAGGCCCAAGGGCCAAGGCCCAAAATAGAGAAATCTAGCAGATTCATACATCAAAGTTCAAATGGTGGCCGAAACATTCTACCGGACTCTTATCAAAGTTGTGACTAGAAAGATGTTAAAATTGGAAACTAAGGCCAAACTCCATGTGGGTCATCTTATTTATGGCAGCTGATATTTTTCTTGGATCCCTCTCATCGAGAGGTGTAGGATTGATTTAAAGATCATCCGATTTTGATAAGTATTCATGGAGATATTAATTTATTAGTGTTATGGAACAATTCGTCAAGGTTGACCAACAACCAAATAAACCCCACTTGTGCTCAATGTTTTAGTATAAATAAAGGAGAACTTCAAGTCATTTAACACTCATCTCTTGTGATCTCACTCTCCACTTGTTTTGGGTTTTTAGTGGAAGAGGAGGTCTAGAGGAGATGCCTTCTACGCAACCCAAAGAAGCGTCATCTAGGAGAGCTCTAGCCGCAGACTTGTAGGAGATCTGGTCGCAGATCTAAGAGGCCCTAATCCACAGCTAAAGGGAGCCCTAATCCGCAACTAGAGGAAGCCCTACGCTACCCTACCTAAGGGTGGTATGAAGATGCCCTAGCCACAACAAGAGAGGATCAAGAAGAGGACAGTTTGTTGGGTTGATTTGCGGACTGTCCTAGGACTGTTTGAGGGCTATCAAGACAAGTCCGAGTTGTTGTTCAAGGGTTGAGTCGCTGGGTAGAGAAGGCTGAAGAGCTAGAGGGACAAAATGCTAAAGAAGAAGGAGTGTTTGGGCATGCGTAGGGACTGTCTCATGACAGTGCTAGGCCACAGGCCTTAGCACAGAGAAAGAGTTGCGTAGAGGGCTGTTAAGGTGGACTAGCCCCTCAGAAGGCAGCGTGGACAAAGAGGAGGCTTCACTAGGAATGCTGCAAACCTTTGAAGGTTGGTTTATGGCCTGTCATAAGGGTATAGGGCTGCAGCACGTGCCCTAGCCAGGGCTATCATAAACGCAGAAGAAAACATCAGTTCAACAAGCGTTTTGCAGGGGTGTTGGATCCTAGTTTAGGATCAATACTACAGTTGGTCGCTGTCCTGAAAGGTCACCTAGCTATTATTGTTGTAGGTGATAGCAGGACCATGTTTGGGTATGATATGCTAGACATATTATGGGACAGAAGCAGTATGTACAACAGCATGTATATGTACAACTGTTGCAGTGGAAGCAATATGTACAACAACATGTATAGGTACAACTGTTGCATAGTGGACAAAGTATGCACAACAGCATGTATAGGTACAATTGTTGCATAGTGGAGGCAGTATGTACAACAACATGTATGGGTACAACTGTGAGTGGTGCAGCATAGTGCACAGTGATGGGTACAACCATGACTGGTTGCATTTCCGTGACAAGAGCAGCTCAGTGAATGGGTGCAGCATGATGACGAGATGCAGCGCGATGGAGAATCAGTTGAAGCAGCTTGTCTTCAACTGATCTCATGTATCATCTTCTTAGATATGATCTATGCTCTTATCTAGATAAGTCAAAGTGTTGACTTCTGTTGTAAATGTACTATCTCTCTCTCTCTCTATTGAACTATTGAAGAACATATAAGAAGAATTGGATAAGGGTTTCCCCACATTGGGGTTTGTCCCTGGCTAGCACCACATCTTGTGTCCTCTTGTCTTGGCTTGTCTTCTGCGATTTATGTTTATGTTCTATCTGCAGTTTACTTTAATGCCGATGTGATTGCTAATCTGAAAAAGATATTGAGCTAACTGTGAAAATTGAAATAAATTGCCCTAAGCATAGAACATACCTATTAACAAAAGAACTTAAGAAGGTCTTTTTGCTATGAAAATCTATTGAAGGAGATTGGTTTGACAGTTTTACTTGAAAGTAGTAAAACTGGTTTGGCATGTAGTCAACTGAAAAATTATTTAGTGGAGGTGTTGAAGAGTTATTGATGCGACTCCAGGCTGTACCATGGCATGTTGTCTATAGAATTAGAGCAGCAGAAGATTAATATAGGAGATTGAAACAATAGCTGATACCAAGACCATTATCCTATGAAAATAATTTAACATGCCTTTCTTAAATACGAGAAAAAGCATTAGCTAATAGTCTATAGAGTGAATATTTGACCAACTTGTAGAGCAGCCTGTTTTAATTGTTCTTTTAGTCATTGGTAACTTCTTTCTACATCTTTGGACTTTGTCTATTCTTTACAGTCAAAAGTGTCTTTATATGCATTCACATCTTCAGAGTGCTAGTATCTGTGAGCATTGTATATATGAACAAAAGTATGCATTTCATTAGGTAAAAATAAGTTAGTTTTTGTAGCTTTATATATGAAAATTAGTAGTGCTTTATCAGTTAGAACTAGTTTTCTTTTTATCAAATAAAGCTACCTGGTCTTGGAAAGAAGTCTTTTGAGGTAAGTTGATAATAGATATGCTCCTTGTTGGTACGAGTGTCAATTTCCCCAATGAGATATTAGCGAGAACTTTATTAAAAAAATGAAACATGTCCCTTTTGATTTGTAAAGCCAAACAACAAGATGAGGAAAGGCTCCACACTAGACAATATGTTTTAAACTTTGAACCCATGATTATAGTAAAACATTTAATACTTACCAAGTTAACAGACTTCACTCTCGAGTATCGATGGCTCAAGCAGCTCGGAGTCCGGACAATCACAAAAGTTAAAACACTGCAGCGATGCTTCAATGGCAGCGAAACACTGCAGCAATGCTTCAATGGCAGCGAAACAATGCAGCGATGCTTCGATGACATCAATGTCTCGAAGCCTCAGACAGAAGTTCAGAACACTGCACTGTGCATCGATATCTCTCGGCGGCGATGACACTGGAGTCTGGACAATCAACTTCTCTACGACGATGACAATCGGCTATTGTTCCGCGACAGCACTTGTGACTTGTCTTTTAGGTTAGGGTAAACCGTAAGTTGTAACACTTTAAAACTTAAAAGTAATGTGTTAAAAAAATGCAATCTAGCGTTACCATTCTCGGCGGGCTAGGCGTGCATTTACAAAAACGTTTTTTATTTATGCCAAAACGTATCATGATTTCAACCAAACGTATTATTTTTTTTAAATGGGATGTTTTTTTGGTAAAAATGCCTGAAAAACGATTGTAAAGAAAACGGAAAGTATAAAAAAAAACGGCATCAAATACGTTTTTTCGACGTTTTTACGCCGTTTCGGCTGCGGATATGGATCCAAAACGGAAAACGGCGTTTTGGGTTTTCAGGTAGCTGTTTCCGGCAACTTAGCATCAAAGTGTGTTAGCTCAAATAGTTAAGAAGGAACTGCCAGGAGTCAGATAATATATGTTCCAAGTGAAATCTGGTTAACAAACTCTCTATATACATAATGCGTAGCAATAAGTGACTTGCAAAGCTGTCACAAAGATCAAATCAACTCAAGCTTGATGCCACCATCAGTAACTAGACAAGGCCTTCAATTTAAAGATGAACAAGTGTAATGGAGTTAGGGTATTTTTGGCCTAGGATTTACTAGGATTTTCTATAGTAAAATATTTAAATAACCCAAAAAAGCACAATGCAATTTTATAGCAAACCACTATTCATACATCAATAAGACTATTGTTCATAATTCAACTAACCAAGTAACTTAATGATTCAATATTCCAGTCCAGATTCAACTAGATTCAACCAATGACATTGTGGACAGTATTCAAATTTGAACTTTCCTGTCACGAACCCCTACCAACAGAGTACCATAAAATTTTACAAGACAACGTTTGTTTCAGCACTACATACTTCCCAGGACTCCTTCCTGCACTGTGCAATTTCTGCACTTCCTCAGAAAACCCTAGTTTTGCCCAGTGATTACTCGATCGCCACCAGAGCCCACAAAACTCGGACCATCAAATCTCACTTTCTTTAGAATATTCAGATCATAAATTGAAACACCATAGGAAGCAAATTCGTTATTGGATTTCCACAGAATGTTTACCTTAGCACAGAATCACTATGGATCTATACAACCCTTCGTTGTATTATCACAGTGGCCTTGGTTTGTCGCGATCACTTCAGAATAGGCATGATCTGTCATAGAATTACTCCAGACACCAAATAATAAGATGACTCGTAGTATCATCACAAAAATTGGGCTCCACGTGATCTCAATCTGGTCAAAATAACTCCAAGAACTCGTATGCAGAATTTCTCAGGGAGACGATTGCCTCGGACGACTACAAGAATTAGATTTGTATTTAGGCAACTTCAAAAAAACATATTAATCTGCTCAGATGGTGACATAAGAGTTCGGACTCCTACTCACACACAGAGAAGTTATCCGTTTGCAACTTCGGCCACAGAAAAGTTGCTAAAGATTGACGTTAGCCCAAAATAAACATTAAGGAACAAACAGAGATCCTCGTTGTCTTTCAATTGATACTCTTGTGCTTAGAACAAGCATTAATGCCAATAGGCAATTTCATTGTTCTTCCAAGAACTGCTCTTGTGCTAGAATCAGTAAAGAATTTCGTTGCCCTCCAAGTGATACTCCTCAGTCAGAACGGAGCAGAAAATGGGAAAAATAGAACTAAATAGGGTGGAATCTTTCACCACCGAAATTAGTAGCAGAGAAGGGATCTTAAAACCCTTAGAGAAAACGCTCAAAAAACAAATAAGATGATCCACCATGATACTTCAAAATGAATTCATCCCCCTCATATTTATAGACTTCCTAGAGGGGTCTCTTCTTCTAAAATGATTGAGTAAACTTTACTCCAAGCTCCAATTTTGAGTTTCTTTGCCCAGATGCCCCAAAACTTGCCCAACAGTGGGAATTTTGGGGTTTCCCCCTTTATGGAGGACTACAGCCTATGGGGATCGATAGGCTACTCCGTCCTTTGGACAACTAATTTCTCGAGAACATTACTAGTAGAAAGCATCAACAAAATAACAACCCTACAGGGCATACTTCTAATGCAAGAACCTATGTTGCACGAAACTCCTCCTTGGGTAGTGTTGACCACTGAAATGTACTTGAAGATTTAATGACTCCATGCCCAAGGATATGTCAGAGAGTTCATACACCATTAAATTTCATATACCATTAGTGTTTTTAAACTCTATTTTCTTCTTCTCATTCTTCTTCTCTATTGTACTCAGATTCCGCAAGCCCTGCGGGGATGTTGTAAAGTGATGCTAGTATGATCAATCGAGTCATGTAACAGGGCTAGGTAACTTGGAAAATTGTCATCAAGTGAGTTTATTCTGGGAAGTCTTTATTTGGTTAATTATTGGTACTTTTTAGCACTTAATAATTGAGTTTTTTCTTCCAAGCTATTACCCCAAAGCCAAAGTGCGGCTTGATGACAAGACATTGGGTGAGTCTTAGTGTTTAGAGTCATTGTATATTACCATACTAGATTACTCGTAAAGTTTCATAGAATTTGTTTAGGTCTAGGGGTCATTTTTAAAATTTCCCGCAGGACATAAATTTTAATAAATTTTGATTGTAAAATGTGATAAGTGATGTCTAAAGATTTGTATGGGGTTTGTGTGTCAAGATTACACCTCTCACCCTCAAATTTCTTCTAAGACACACTTTGAGGGGTGAAAAATAAGTTGTGGACCCTCAAAACCCACTTTTCCTAAGTCTAGGGGAAATGTGGCAATAAATTGAGCCAACAATTAAATAAACTGGAGAAAATAAATATCCACACATGCCAAATAATATGGAAATGAGGTCAAATTTCATCGAGGAGTTAAAGTACAATTCAAAAGTGATGTGGACTCCTTGATTTAAGGAAAAGACATGTGCTCCAAAGAAATTGAATTCTCTTGAAGGGGACCACGAGTTCCTCAAGGAAAAACGCATTTATTAAAAGATAGAATTCGAGTTAGCTTGATGAGTCACTAATTGGTGGGCTTTGACTTGGAGTGCCACTAGAGATGAGTGGAAGGGACTCCACTCCAATATTGTTAAAATTGGCAACCGGGGCCAAATTCTACCTTGGGACAACACATTTGATGGAGATGATGAGTGCATTGGATTCGTCTTTTCGAGAGTTCCAAGATTGATATAAAGATCATTTCATTTGAACAAGCAGAAGCATGATTTTGAATTTATTCCCTGACATGTGAAAATTGTTCAGGTCGGCCTCAGCTTAATGTAGGCTCAAGAAGCCCAATAGATGTGTCTCTTCACCCACAACGAAGTGTATAAATAGAAGAGACCTCACACCTCATTTGGACATAATTCACTCACACATTTCTTCTCTCTTCATCAGATTGGTTCGTACAGCTAGGGGCAGCTTCTCTCTCTCTCACACACGTGTGGCAAGGACGTTTTTCTAGGCAAAAAATTACACTGAAATTTCAGACTTCAAGACCAGCGCTGACCAAGGTTGTTTTGACTGAATTTGATTGTGGTTTTGAGGGAAGAATTTCACTTTATTCAGGCCACATTGACTGGCACAAAAATCGAGAAGTTTGGAGTTGTTTGACTTGCGTTGACCACAGGCCTATTTGACCGCAGAGCTAATCACTGGTTGACCAAATTTGACCAGAGTTCTTGGGACTATTTTGGGTTGAATTTGACCATTGTTGGAGGCCGAGTTTGACTACCTTTGACCAAACTTCAAAGGAGGTATTTCACTATTGTTTTGACCAGCATTGACTTTTTGGTTAGGGCTAAGGTTTGACTGCAGAATTTGGCAGGGCTCATTTGACTTTGTATTAGGCAAGTCTATTTGACTTTTGTATTCTCTCCCTCTGTTGAACTATTGAATAATAATAAGAAGATTTGATCAAAGTGTTTCCCCACATTAAGGTTTTTCCCTGGCATCCGCCAAATCTGGTGTCCTCTTATCTTGGCTTGTCTTGTGCATTTGTTTTTATGTTCTATATGCATTTGCTATCAATGAGATAAATGGTTAATGTGATTGCTACTAGATATTGTTATTGGGCTGCTAAGGAACATTGAAGTAAATTGTGCTAAGCATAAAACATACCATTGCTATCTAAAATTAACATGGTATCAAAGCTTAGGTGAAGACATAGCCCAAGCAAGAGTGAGAAAAGCTAAGGGAAGTTGTTAGACAAGAATTTGGAGCTAGCCTCAATGACGACTACATCATACTTCAAATCCGAGGACAAGCTTAAGGACAAATCCTACTATCATGCATGGAAGATGTCTCTGGATTTGACTTTGTATAAAATGCTGTTATCGACTATGTCAAAGGAAGAATGGTGGAGCCTCCTTCACATGCACCCGCTGCTGCAAAGACAAAGTACAAGAAAGGTGAGGTCAAAGCTAAGAAAATTATTGTTGATTCCATTCACAAGCCTTTGGTTGCCTATATTTCAGATTTGGAAACATCTAAGGAGATGTATGACAAGCTGGTTGGGATGTTCAAAGTAAACAATGCAAATCAAGTCTTGTAGTTCTTTCTCAAGATTAAGTTAAAATACATC
Source organism: Pinus tabuliformis (assembly GCA_031772625.1). Classification (NCBI taxonomy): domain Eukaryota; kingdom Viridiplantae; phylum Streptophyta; class Pinopsida; order Pinales; family Pinaceae; genus Pinus; species Pinus tabuliformis. The sequence continues at coordinate 221,737,618 of CM062809.1, read as the reverse complement.
AAGATGGAGAGAGGAGAATCCATTCAATCCTACTTCATGAGGATTACCGAAATAAAAAATGATCTCCTATCTATTGGAGAAGTTGTTGGCGACAAGGAACTCACTCTTATTGCACTTGGAGGCCTTACAAGCGAATGGGATGTGTTTAACATCACCATCTCAACAATGACAGGATTCCAGGTTTTGATGAATTATTGGCTAGATGCACTCAAGAAGAAATAAGGATGATGGAAAGAGATAAGCCCTCAAACGGAAATAATCCTACCGCTTTCTCCGCTCATGCTAAAAGGAAGAACAATGTTGGTCCAAGAAGACAAGGTCAAGGATTTAAGTTGGGATTCAAAAAAGGAAGAAAGGGAAGAAGCTTCAATTGCAATAGGTTTGGCCACTTTGCTAGAGAGTATCCTCACAAAAAGGATACTCCAAAGGATGATGACAACAACAACAATCACAACAATTACAAAGGCAATGGCAATCAAAGAATCAACAAGTTCAACAAAACAAAGGAAAGAGGAATGCTCCCGCCGCTCTATATGGAAATGGTCGTCCTCCCAAAAGATCAAGAAAATCCAGGTATGAGGAAACTAATGTTGTAGATAAGCAAAAAGAATTTTATCTTATTTCTACCCTCACCACTGCCTCTCCTTCAAATACATTGGATCATTGGTTGATTGATAGTGGTGCCTCGAGGCACTTCACTGGGTACAAGGAGGCCCTCTCAAACTTGGTTGAAAAGAAGACAAATTTGGAGATCATACTTGGGGACAATGCCACCTATTCGGTAAAAGGGATTGGGACTGTCACTCTTCACTTGAATCAAGGTCAAACCCTTCATCTACAAGACATATTATATGTACCTAATTTGAAAAAGACCCTGGTATCTATTTCTACGATGGAAGATAAAGGCTTCAAGGTGAAATTCATTGATGGGAAGGTATGTGTTTGGCAAAGGAACCCGAAAGATGCATTTACACTTGGATTTAGGGTTGAAGGTCTCTATCAAGTTGGAGGAAGTCCTTTGGGAGCTATGACTTGCGATACTTCTCTTCAATCCGAATTATGGCACCGAAGGTTTGCTCACCTTCATTACAAAGCCTTACCTGATGTAAGGAAGATGGTCACAGGTATGCCCGAATTCAACATAGATCATGAAGGAGTTTGTCAGGGTTGTGCAACTAGAAAACATACAAGGGGACCATTCCCTTCAAGTGAAAGTCAAACTACCGATATTCTTCAATTGGTCCATTCTGATCTATCAGGTATGTTTCCCGTAACATCTTTAGGAGGATACTTGTACTATGCAATTTTTGTTGATAACTTCTCTTGCAAAACACAAATCTATTTCTTAAAGAAGAAGGATGAAGAGTTCAAATGGTTTCACTCTTTCAAAGCCTTGGTCGAAAATCAAACAGGGAAGAAGATCAAAATATTGAAGACCGATAATGGAACCAAATATGAGTCATGAATTCAATGACTATTGTAGAGAAGATGGCATTAAGAGGAAGACCACTACTGCATATACTCCTGAGCAAAATGGAGTTGCCGAAAGGAAGAATCAAACAATAATAGAAGCTACCCATGCTATGCTTCATGACCAAGGCCTACCGAAGTTCTTATGAGGAGACGCTGCCAACACCGCTATATATGTTCAAAATAGGTGCCCGCATCGAGAATTGGACTTCAAGACACCCGAAGAAGTTTTCACCAGTAAGAAACCTGATGTTTCTCATTTTAGAATCTTTGGTTGTCCTGTATATTTTCATGTGCCGAAAGAGAAAAGACACAAGCTAGATGCATCTAGGAAGAAAGGATCTTTTGTGGGCTACAGTGAAACTTCGAAGGCATATAGAATCTATGTGCCCAATCAAAGAGAAGTGGAAATAAGTCACGATGTCACCTTCAATGAAGATTCTTCCCTTGGGAAAGTCAGAGATCTTCCTATCCCTAGGAAGGACAATGATGATGATATAGGAAAGAATGATGAATCTTCGACAGATGATCTGATGCTCGATGGATCACATTGATCCACCTCCTGGTGAGCCCTCTACCTCAAGGAAAAGAATTTTGTGGCTCAAAGATACTCTTGAAGATATTGAAAGACATGTTGCACCAAGGGGGACATTTTGTGAAAGAAAGAAGCCGAACAGATACCAAGGGTACTTAGCTGCTATGAGTACCATTGTTCAATCCGAGCCATGTACGTTCGAAGAAGTTGTGAAGCACCAAGTTTGGAAGGATGCGATGAATGAGGAATATGAATCGATCATGAAGAATGATGTCTGGGATGTGGTTCCTAGACCCAAGGACAAGTCAACGGTCACTTCAAAATGGTTTTACAAAATCAAACATGGAGCTGATGGGAGTGCTAAAAAGTTCAAGGCCAAGTTCATTGCTCGAGGCTTCTCTCAAAAGGAAGGAGTGAACTATGATGAGATATTTGCACCAGTTTCCCGATACACCACTATCTGATCCATCATTGCTCTTGCTGCCTCTCAAGGATGGGGCCTACACCAAATGGATGTCAAAATTGCTTTCTTGCATGACTCGCTTAAGGAGGAAGTCTATGTAGAGCAACCTGAGGGGTTCGAAGTTCAAGATCGAAAGACACATGTATGCAGGTTGAAGAAAGCCCTTTATGGGTTGAAGCAAGCCCCTAGGGCTTGGTATGAGAGGATTGATAGCTATCTTATGAAGTTGGGTTTTACAAGGAGTGAAGTTGACCTGAACCTATACTTCAAGGTTGAAAAGGATAGGCCTCTCATTCTGGTCCTTTATGTGGATGATTTTTTTTTTGACAGGTGCAAACCCTCTCATTTATCAATGCAAGAGGGACTTGGCATCCAAATTTGAAATGAAGGACCTTGGGTTGATGAACTACTTCCTAGGCTTGGAGGTCTAGCAAACCCCTAGTGAGATTTTCCTTTCTCAAGGAAAATACATTGTGAAGCTACTCGAGAGATGTGGGATGGTGGAATGCAAGTCTGTGTATACTCCAATGGAACTCAACTTCAAGAAGCTATGTGGAAGTGTTGTTGGGCATATATTGGCATATCCTTCTGAGCAATGTTTTGAAATTCCGACTTGGACGCGGGTTGACTCCGACTCGGTATCGACTCGGGCGACTTGATTTCAATGACTCGATTGTTGTAAAAAATACATTAAATATTCATTTTTTATATAAAAAAACATAATTTTAAAGATTTGCATTCATGTTTCCAAACACACAGCATTAAAATATAGATAGAAGACAACATATGATCAAAGTAGGTTCATGAATACATCCATTATATCAAAATGGCACCCAGTGCACTGTCCAATACATACATGATGATGATATAGAGATCAAAACAAAAACACATAACCAAGGAGGCTAGAAATGGCCTCTACAACAAAAGTAAACTGTGACCAGTACTACTGGCTACTGCTAGAGGAGCCAAGATCATTTGGCTCAACCTCTGGATCATAGTCAGACATGCCAACCCATGACTCCTCCTCATCATCATTTCCAACTGTAAATGTAGAAGTGGTAGCACTAACAGGCTGTGTAGTAGTTGCAAGCTGGGATAGATGAGATATGCGCTTCTGTCATGGCTGAGCAGGGGAAGCGCCTACAATTGGAGGACTTGGGGCTGGCCTTGACGCTGGTACAAGTGGATCAGGATCTGCATTCAACTGAACATTATGTTCGAGTGATGCCTCCACCTATAAATCCTCATCAGAATCAAACTCTGTTGGATTACTCTCCACTACCTAGTCTAATGTTGAATCAATGTCTTCCAAGACAATGGGATCTGAATCAAGTCTTTTGTTCAGCAATTGGTTGCGTCTGAGCCGGAGGTTGTATTGGACATAGACTAGATCATTTAATCGTTTTTGATCCAAACGGTTTCTCTTTGATGCAGGAGCATTCACCCAAGAGAAAAACCATTGTAATTAAGTAGACATAGGGGGTCATGTAGCTTTAGAGAAGTAGTTTCCTAAGTCTCAAGCTAATGCAATATTTACGCTTTTAAGTGTGATTTAATTAGATAATGGAGGAAGTTGTAAAAGCTCTCAAATAAATAAGAACTGCGTGATGAATAAATGACAAGAGTCAGAAGTCAAATAGGACTCTTAAACAGTTGCATAATTCGAGGAACTAAGGAGAGCCTTTAGGAATTAATTGAACCTAGAAGTGGACATAGAGGACCGAGAGGATTTAGGAGTTAGTTCAGTAGATAGAGGAGTCGAACCAGGATAGTTCAACATAACTCCTGGCATATATGTAAGCCTACGGGCAGAGTTAGAGGGGAGGCCACAATATTGAAAAACTGGCCTGTGCGAGACTCAGAGTCTCAGATATGTAATTCACTGTTTATATTAATATATGGAGATGTTATTTCTTGATTGTATCAGTATGCTAAAGAAGTATTTCATGTATGAATTGCTTGTGAATTCGTAGGCTTTGCAACAGGTTGCAGGCAGAATTCTGAAGGACACAGAGGAACGAAGTTGATTCAGAGGAATCATAAAAGGATCTTTGAATCAAATTGAGGTGGAAGCGAAGTGAGATTTACAGAGGAGTAAAGCTCGGGAGGATTCGCACAGCGGAAACAGCAAGAAGGCGAAACCTTTGAAGAGGAGAGAACCACAGAAGAACTGAAGACTAGTGCAAAAACTAAGTGGAAAAGGAAGAACAGAGAAGTGCAGAGGAACGCACAGGAGCCGTTTGATCACATGGATCATCGATTCAGATGATGTCGTGAGGAGAAAGGCGAAATATCGCATCGGCGGAATTATGTATAAAGATTAAGTCTCGCAAGTCAAAATCTAGTTTACACTGAAAATGAGTGCAAAACTTAGTTAGAATCGAGTTCTGGATTTGAAGCATTTATAGGCGAGGATTTATACCCATATCGGTTCCATAAGAGATATCGGATCGGCGTTCAAGTGGAAGTCTGACTAGAGGAATTCTGATATGCCGACGCCAATAAGCGTCGATCAGCGATCGGAGATCGACGAGATTGCTAATTGGAGATCAGCGATCGGGCGGATCAGAGTCGCGCAGTGGAAGACTTGGAAGGAGCAAGCCCGACAATCATTGTTAACACTGCTTATAAACATTTGAAGTCTGACCTTATATGGTTCAGAGCAGGGTTAATGGATTTTCCTTTGTATTTCATAAAAAGCGAGGTCGAGTCATTTAATTGAAACATAGTGTTAACAATTCCAAAGGTCACGGAGATCGGAGTCGAAGGGTTGATGGGGTATGTATATATGACCCACGAATGGAGCGATGGCCAATTGCGATGGAGGTAGCCTCGAGGTCTGTGCAGAGGCTGTACAAAAGGCGGGAAGGCTTGTTTTGTGGGATTTTCCTTTGTAATGGTTTATAAAGTGAAAATAGCCCAATAGAAGTTTTTACACGTTAAACGTATGTAAATGATGTATTAAAGGGGAAGTTTATATATGAGAGGTTAAAGTGTGGTTTGAAGGTTACGAAGGGTTTAGCAGTCCCGATAAGAAGGAGGAATGGAAAAGCTTTAATAAGGTCTCATACGAAGGCTGTGAGAATTGATATAAGTCCCGATAGGAGGTTCGGTGGGGTGATTGAGTTCCGATTTAAAGGAACTACGGCTAAAAGGGCCTTAACCATGTATGGTTGAAGATTTTACTCCATTGCAGAGTTAAATACCTGGGACAGTTGTGTTTATGCATTTTTATGCATACTGTGGGTATGTGCGGGTTTTTAACCTGCACCACTCTTCTTCATGTGAATCCTCTCAAAGACAAACCAATTGTGTTCACACCTAGTAGCACTGCAAGTTTGACTCAAAATACGAATTGCAACTTCTGCAATTCAGGACAATGGCTACAAAAAGCCTCCCACCATTGTGCTACAAAAAACATAGGAGTGTAATGAGTTATCTCAACAAAATTACAAATTATATCCAACTTTCAAATTATAAACGATTTAATAAAATAAGTATTAAGAATTTGAAAATTGAATTTTTTATTTACCTGGCTCATCTGCCTCCCTTGCAATCTTTGCTAGGTTCTTCCCAAAGGTACCTAAGGCATTGCTGAAGGTTGTGACCTATCGGTGTATCTCCAGTTGATCACACTCCAATGGGATCATGCAATCAATGCGGTCAATCAATCCATCTCTAACCTCCCCCTTCAAAGCTCCTGTCACCTTAGCTTTATAATGATATTGTGGGTTCAAAAAATACCCAGCTGCATGTATAGGGCGATGGAGTTGATTGTTCCATCTTTCATCAATGATTGCCCAAATGGGCCCATACTTAGCCACTTTATCCTTGTATGCCCTCTTTATTTGCTCCTTTGCTTGATCCATAGCCTCATAAATGAAGCCCATAGCCAATCTTTCCCCATCCACCAACTGCAACACCTTAACCAATGGCTCAGCAAGCTTTACAATCTCTACTACCTTTCTCTAAAATATTTCTTCATTATCTTTATTTTTCAATTCTTTGCCTTCCTGTTTGTGATACCACTGGCTTTGATTCCATTCTTCACTGGAAAATATCTTTTGCAAGTTTCTATGTTGTGAAAGCATAGATTGCAATGTCAAAAAATGAGTAGCAAATCTAGTGATGGCAGACCTAATAATATCCCTGCCCCCTATTTGTTTCCTCATAAGGCTCAAAATCCATGAATGATTGTAGACTAATTTTGTTATGCTTTTGGCATGATCTACAGTGTTTTTGACCCAATCTAATTTGCCAATATCCTCAAGCATGAGGTCTATGCAATGTGCAACACATGGGTCCAAAAGATGGTTTTGTGTTTTTCCTCTAACAATGTACCAACAAGAACATAGTTAGAGGCATTATCTGTGATGACTTGAACAACATTAGCCACCCCCACCTCCTCAAAAACCTCATCCAATAGCTGAAACAACAATTGTCCATCTTTTACGTTATCATATGGATCAACTAATTTTAGAAACATGGTTCCCTGTGGGCAGAAGATAAGAAAGTTTATGATGGTACAGTTCCTTTGAACAGTCCATCCATCTGACATGATGGTACATCCTATTCTTGCCCATGAGTCCTTGAAATCTTTCAAATACTCATTAATGGAGGCAATCTCTTTCTGCAAACGATACCCCCTTATCTCATGCATAGTAGGGCCTTTGAACCCTTTTCCAGCAGCAAGTATGGCATCAAACATAGGCTCATAATATGGTGAACGAGAAGCATTGAAGGGGATATCAACATCATACCACCATCTACATATGTAATCACAAGCAGTCTCCCTCAATTCTTTCTTCCAATGGTCATCTAAAGTGGGCTGCAAAGTTCTACTAGCTTGAGGACCATGTGCATTTGATGGAGAGGAGGGTGTGACAATGAAATAACTTTTGATATTCATATCACCCTTCTTTTTAATTTTACCCTTACCCTTTTCTTGAATGGACTCCAAAGAGGGAGGAACATATCGAAAGAGGTTGGATGCATCAGTACAAGGGATAGAGGAAGAACCCTCAAAATCAAAATGGGATTTGGTAGCCAACATTTTTTGTATACTCCTCTTCCTCCCAATTTCAGCCTCTAACTCTTTTTGCCTAGCCTTTTCTTCTTTAAACTTCTCAAAGTTGGCTAACAATTCCTTCCTAATCTCCCCAATTTCATCTAATTCACATGGCGTAATTTGGCCTCTAATCCCTGCCAAGTGTTGTTTCAGCCTATTAATGCACCCAGGACCTTCCTTAATTTTTCTATGGCAAAATTTGCAATGCATTTGACTATCAACCATTTCAACATATGCCCAAGCATGATCTTTCACTCTAAGTGTCTTTTTTTGACTTGGAAATGAAAGCAAAAAGTTTGAAAATGAAAACAAAAAAAGTAGCATTGCTTCAATGTTCATTTCTTTCACAAAAAACACTCTTTTCAATTTCCAGATTTGCACTAAGAAAAAACAAATTTTTACAAATGAAAAAAATTCCTCTAGGGACAAACTGCCTCCTCATGGTTGCTCCAACAAACCAACTCCTCAATGCTCCTCCAAATGGTTGCCCAAGAAGCTCCTCACTCCTAATACAATGCTTGCCCAAGACTCCTCACTGTTGCTCCAAAAACAAACTCCACAACTCCTCACAAACTCTCAGTCAAATTCTCACTCAAATGCAATGAGATGGTTGTGAGGAAATGAGAGGGGTTGGGTGGGTTTATAGGTTTTAAACGAGGGGAATGGACCCCAAATAACCTATAGGAAAATTACAAATTGGTTTGGGGTCTCCAAAAAGCAAGTTTAAAAAAAAAATCATTGTTCAATCCCTTTGCGGGCCGCTGTCACCGAGTCGGCCGAGTTGTTAGACAACTCAGTCGGCTCAGTAATAACCCGGCCGGCCGAACCGGTTAGAAGGCCGAGTCGACCCGATGAGGGCATGACTCGGACAACTCAGCCGAGTCGGTTTCGAGCTAGCCATTTTTAAATAAAAGAGCTTTCGAGTATCGACAACTTGTGAGGGCCCTGATGTTCTTGGTAAACTCCTGTACGGACATATGCTTCGCTGTGAATACATTGAGTCAATTTATGGTCGAGCCTCGTCACCTACATTGGATTGCTACCAAGAATCTCTTGAGATATCTCCATGGCAAAATCAACTATGATTTGAGATACACTGCCAAGAATTTGAGGCTACATGGATATACTGATGCTGACTGGGTTGGCAGTGTGGTAGATCGTAAGAGCACATCTAGGTGTTGCTTCTCTTTAGGGTTTGCTTCAATATCTTGGATGAGCAAGAAGAAGAAATTGGTTGCTTTGAGCACCGCCGAGGCCGAACACATTGCTGCTAGTATGGCCTGTTGTGAAGCTGTTTGATTGAGGAAGCTCTTCAATGCGCTATTTGAGCACGTGTTGGATACCACTGTGATCTTCTGCAACAACCAGAGTGGGATTCGACTTTCAGAGAATCCCGTGTTCCACGACTGCTCTAAGCACATTGATATCAAGTACCACTTTATCCGAGATATGGTACAACGAGGAGCAATAAGGTCAAGACAGATGAGTAGGTCGCAGACATTCTCACGAAGCCCTTATGGAAGTTCAAATTCTTAGCCTTCCATGAGAGAGTTGGAGTCATGGAAAGACCCTCCTATGAGGGTCCCGCATGAGTTAGACACTGAGCTTTGGGAGCTCTTGGGGGCTTGGGGTACTTCTTGGAGCTATGAACGACCATAGGATGAGTGGTTCACCTTCCCCTAGTGGTGCGCTATGTACAGGGTGAGTGGTTCACCTTCCCCTGTGATACCCCATGATGGTTGACATGTGTGTAGGGTGAGTGGTTCACATTCCCCTACGATTACGGACACATGTATGTAGGGTGAGTGATTCACCTTTCACTACGATTGACATATGCATAGGATGAGTGGTTCACCTTCTCCTATGGCATATGAGCAAGATGAGTGGTTCACCTTCTCATGTCGATGCGCCAACATACATCCTACCCATGGAGTCTGGGACTCATGGGAAGTACCTCTCATCTGGCCAATGAGTGTGGAAAAGTGGATAGGGACCATAGCACTACCGATGGACGCATCATGTACTATCGTACTACCTATGACTAGGATACATGGTGTTCAACAACTTGATCTGGGATCATTTGAGGTTCTACCTCTGCACTGACTTTTGTCAGTGTAGAGTGACAAGGTCTCGTGACTCACTCTTGGTCACTTCTTCTTCATTATTACTTCATGGTTCAGCAGAGCAGAGATGACAAATGACAACAAGATGGCATGATGATGACAGATGGATTGGCATGTGGAATTCTCCCTAGTTGAGAGGGAGTGTTAAAATTGGCAACTAGGGCCAAATTCCACTTTGGGACAACTCATTTGATGGAGATGATGATTGCATTGGATTCCTCTTTTTTGGAGGTCCAATATTGATATAAAGATCATCACACTCGAACAAGCAGAAGTGTGACTTTGAATTTATTCCCTCACATTTGAAAATTGTTTAGGTCAGCCTCAGCGTAATGTAGGCTCAAGAAGCCCAATAGATGTGTCTCTTCACCCACAACGAAGTGTATAAATCAGTGAAACAGGAATCGCCGATTTTGGCGATTAATCGCGAGTCATAGTCTGGTCGGCGGTGAAAAGATCCGATTTGAAACTCTGCGAGTCAACTCGCGTTGACCGAGTTTGACTCACGAGTCTGGCGATTTACCCGATTATTGCCGGTTTCCCGAGTCCCGCCAGATTTCAGTTCCGCGTCCCGCCATATTTCTGTTTAGGTTTACGGGGTTCAGAACTTCAGGTTGTCGTTATTATTAATATATCTTACCTGACGCGCAGACTCGCACAGCCATTCCAGTTCCACACAGCCGCAGACGCTGCTGAGACAGACGCTGCAGAGAAGCGGCATTCCAGATAGACGGGCAGAGAAGAGTCAAGACCCGAATAGTTTTCACTTTATTGAAAAGTCCAACGATTTTTCTCATGGAGATAAACTCTTCCCAAACGTGACAATAGGAAAACCCTCTGGGTCGTATGGATCCAATGTCATACTCGAGTTATTATCAGCGCAAAGGACATTTTATTATCAGCACAGAGGACATTTCAGAGTGAGCTTTTTTGTTTCAACAGAAAAAACATAACATCCTTCATTTAAGTGAGCTTTACCTTGAATTATTTTCTCTTAATTGAATAGCTTTCTGAAAGGTCCAACGATTTTTCTCCTAGAGATAAACTCTTCCAAGCACGTGGCATTAGAAAACCATGAGTGGTATACATGCCAGTGGACATCTTATTACGTAAATATTTATTAGTAAAGAATATTCGAAATTTAAAAAAAAATCAGAAAAATAATTATACCTGCGTTTACATTCCAGTGATTACGCTTCATAAAAGAAAATCCAAATAATGAGACTGTTTCCATCGGTGCACATCGTCTCTAAATCTCAAAAAAAATATCAAATAACGAACTAAAAAACAAATACACAGAAATATTAAAAAAACAAAACAAAACTACAAACAAAATAAAATAATAATAATATATTTATAAATCATTTTAAATATAAATATAAATAATTTTAAATACAAATATAAATAATTTTAAATACAAATATAAAATATTTTATTTTAAATAACCTAAATCATTTTAAAATAAGTCTCAAACTTATCAATAAAAAATAAATGAAAGAGATAAATTTAAAAGCTAAAAGGATATACCATATCGATATATATTTTTTTTAAATGTAAATTTAATTTGTTTTAGATGAAGTAAATCCCTTGCAAGTGAAAAAATAAAATTACTAAATAAATTTAAAAACTAAAATAATATTATATACATTTAATTTAAAAACTAAAAAAATAACAAATAATCTAATTTAAAAGCTAAAAATATATACCATAACCATACATATATGTTCTTTAAAATGTAAATTTGATTGAACAGCAGCAACCTCGGGTATGTGCATCGTTTCAATGTCTCATGATAATGAGAGGTTTGGATCATTCACTAATCGACCTTGAAGAGATAGATTTGCAAACTACAAATGCGGCAGACTAGGTCCAATTAGAGGAGGCTCCTCTTTTAAGCCTTCATGACTTGGAGAACTTAGAGTCAAGCAAGCGAAGGAGTGGGAGGAATATCGCTTCTAGTTCTCACTCTTAAGAGTCTTAGTTACTGATTTTTTTCTGATTAGTATGCAGTTTTTTGTTCTATGTAGTCACTGGGTAGGACTCATGGGTCAAGGCTCAGTACTTTGGATCATGTTTGGACTCATAACATATATGAGATACTTATTCATTCATGATATTTTGGACATCTATTGATATTATGCATTGTTTGGGCATGCCTTTACTGATTATTAATGAAAAATGTTTTTTTTTTAATTCAATATATGTGTATATTTTTATTTAATGAATTCAACGGTTTTTTGCCGATTTTTTCCCGATCCGATTAAAACTCTTCACTCTTTTGCCTCGCCGATTTATTGCCGATTCCGAGTCTGGTAACATTGGTATAAATAGAAGAGACCTCACACCTCATTTGGACATCATTCGCTCACACATTTCTTCTCTCTCTTCATCAGATTGGTTCGTACAGCTTGGGGCAACTTCTCTCTCTCTCACACGTGTGGCAAGGAGGACATTTTTCTAGGAAGAAAATTACAAACCAAAATTTCAGACTTCAGGACCAATGTTGACCATGTTAAGTTTAGGTATGTTCTATGCTTAGAGAAATTTATTTTAATTTTCACAGTTAGCTCAATATCTTTTCGAGATTAGCAATCACAACAACATTAAAGTAAACTGCAGATAGAACATAAACATAAATCTTAGAAGACAAGACAAGACAAGAGGACACACGATGTGGCGCTGGCTAGGGACAAACCCCAATGTGGGGAAACCCTTTGTCAATTTTTCTTATGTGATCTTCAATAGTTCAGCAGAGAGAGAGAGATAATACATTTACAACAAAAGTCAACACTTTGACTTATTTAGATAAGGGCATAGATCATCTCTAAGAAGATGATACATGAGATCAGTTGAAGACATGTTGCTTCAACTAATTCTCCAAGGCGACTCCTTCACCTATCATCGTGTTGCATCTCATCATCATGCTGCACCCATCATCACAATGCTCCATCTCATCATGCTTCATCAATCATGACAGTACCCATCACTATACTGCATCATGTGCCATTGTTGCACCTTGTTTTGCCACCATGTGCTTGCTGCATCTTGCTTACCATACTGTTGTCCCAATTGCTATTGCAACACTATGTATTGCTGTTGTCCCAATTGATATTGCGGCACTATGTGTCTTGCTGCTATCCCAATTGCTATTGCAGCACTATGTCTCGCTGCTATCCCAACTGATATTGCAGCACTATGTGTTGCTGCTATCCCAATTGATATTGCAGCACTATGTGTCTTGTTGTTGTCCCAATTGATATTGTAGCACTATGTGTCTTGTTGTTGTCCTTCATACTACTGTTCTTCAACTTTTAGTTGTTGTGACCATGATCACTGGTTAGGGCACCAAACACTTTTGTAACATTCCTTCAATAGTTAGCAAAACAACCCTAAAATCTACGTTCCTCCTTGTGTAGGTGTTCTCCACTTCATTGATGTAGAAATTTTTGTTTTCCCACCCCGGTTTTCAGTTTCTCCTTATTTCTCCCATATAGTTAAATGCCCTTTCCCATAACCATACATTTAACAAGCTGGAAAAAAATAAATTTGCTGAAAACACAAATTCTGGAAATTTTACAGAATGCTGGAAATTGCAGAAATAAAAATCAGCAGTAATAAACAGCCATTAAAACACATTTAAACACTGAGATTTTTGGTCAATGTGACCCTGGAAAAACCCCCTACAACTCTTGGGGAAAACCAGTTTGAGAGTTCTTCTTTATTTCTAAAAATTGCCTTTTACAGTGAGAAATTTTCAGCAAAAATCAGCAAGCAAATTTACAACTTATCTCTTTTCCCATGCTTCACAGCAAACTGGAAATTACAGCAAATAGGACAGCAATAAATGTTGTACGGTCTCCTCGATTTTCGTGCCCACTTTCAGCATTAAATGTTGTTGTATGGCCCTCGTTTTGCGTGCAGAAAAACCAGCAAACTGCTCCTCAATTTTTGTGCAAACCTCTCCTCGAAAATCGTGCCAAAATCTGCCTTTCACTGTGTGCTGAATCAGCTGTACAAATCTGCTCAACTGCTGCCTTGGAATGTGTGCCAAGTTGTTGTCTCCTTCTCCTCCCTGCTCAGAAATCTCTCTTGCTCTCTTGCTCTCCTTCTCCCAATCTGCTCATGAAAGAATTGAATCGAATGTGATATTTTCCTCCTTTTCCTCCCTTAATATAACTCCAAATGACTTTTGGGTGACCCAAGTGACTTTTGGGTGATCTCTAAATCCAATGGCTGAAATAGATTTAGATCAATGGCCAAGATTAAATGCTCATTTAAATCTCACTTTTTATTTTTTAATTCACCCCACTTTAATAAAGACCCACTTAGTCATTTATTTCCAAAGTCACTTTTCCTTTCTAATTTTTCATTGACTTTATAAAAGTCACTTTAAAATTAGACTTGGTAACTTTATCACTTAAAGTCACTTTTAAATTAGATTTAACTTTATAAAATTATAAAGTCACTTTAGGAGAAAAATTAAATTCTTTTGAACACTTTTCCCTAGGCCAAAGATCAAAGCCTAAGGGAACCACCTGTCCTCCGGTACCAAATTTCAACAATTGAAGGTGGAGGGCACAAGATAGCCCTCAAATCTGCCTATGCTACCCTTGGCTGTGGTGGTATGGCCTACAACCTACCACACAACAATCCTGTAGGTTTACAGCAGCCTTCACAAGGGTTTATTCTACACAAAATAGTCCTTAAACAGTTGTGGTCTAACCTCTAACCATGCGGCCTTCTCTTCTTAAAAAAACAGCCCTTCAATGCATTAGAAACGACCCTTAAACATGCCCTAGAACAGTCTGCTGTACCTCAGCCTCTGCTTTAGGAATGCCCACACTGTCCTTAAGCTGTCTCTCCTTGCTGCGGTTAAGGAATTTCTCTTTGCTGCGGCTAAGTCTACTAAACCTGCAGTTAGGGGTCTTTAAGGGCTCCACATGACAACGGATCTTGCTGCGTATAGAAGCTCTTCTAGACAGTGGTAGATCTCCCTTCTTTGCTGCGGTTACGACATCCTTTAGGCAACGTATAAGGGCAGGTTTGGGCAGTGTATAGGAGCCCCTTTAGGCTTTGCATAGTAGCCTCTCTATTGCGCCAAATCTCCTTCATGACTATGTTTTAGGCTTCCTCTGGACAACGTATAGCTAGGGCATCATTATCATCTTCATGTCTATGTTTTAGACTTCCTCTGGACAGCGTATAGCTAGGGCATCATTATCATCTTCATGTTTGCGTTTTAGACCTTTCTTTGGACAGGGTATGGCTAGGGCATCCTTCTTGACCTACGATTAGGGCTTCATCCTCTTAGATTTCTCTTGCCACTAAAACCCAAAACAAGTGGAGAGAAATCAAGAGTGAAGTGTGCGTCTAAATGACTATCAAGTCATCTCCTTTTATACTAAACATTGAGCACATGAGGGGTTTATTTGGTTGTTGGTCGACCTTGACGAATTGTCTTATAACACAAATAATTCATAACTCCATAATACTTATCAGAATAAGATGATCTTTAGATCAATCCTACACCTCTAGATGAGAGGTAACCAGGAAAAATATCAACTACCATAAATACGATGATCCACATGGAGTTTGGCCCTAGTTGCCAATTTTAACACTCCCTTTCAACTAGGGAGAACTCCATCCGCTAATCCATATGTTCGACTGTACTATCTCTGCCATCAGTGCCCTGCACTGCTCTGCTGAACCATGAAGAAGAAGAATTGATCGAGAATGCCTCATACCATTCTCTACTGACCCGAAGTCAGTTTTATTGATCCCAGATCAATATCACAAGAGAGTGTCTCAAACCACTCGTACTGATCCCAGATCAGTTTCACTGATCCCAGATCAATGGAGGTCTTCCTAGCATAGCGAGTACGGTAGATACAACGATGCGTCCATCGATAGTACTACTAATGGTCCCTAACCCCATTTCCCTACTCATTGATCAGATGAGAGGTAATTCCCATGAGTCCCAGACTGCATGGGTAGGATGCCTCGACAGGAGAACTAATCATCCTGTCCACAGGAGAACGAATCATCCTGTCCCACAATCACCACGGGAGAACTAATCATCCCGGCCCAGAGGAGAACTAATCATCCTATTTCACAGCTGCCACAGGAGAACTAATCATCCCGGCCGATAGGAGAACTAATCATCCTGTTCCACAATCACCATGGTGTATCACAGGGGAAGGTTGAACCTGTCACCCTGTACATAGCGCACCACCAGGGGAGGGTGAGTCGCCCTGTGGTCATATGTCGCTCCAGGAAGTACCCTGCACTGATCCCAGATCAATGGAGGTATTCCTAGCATTGGGAGTACGGTAGATACAACGATGCGTCCATCGATAGTACTACTAATGGTCCCTAACCCCATTTCCCTACTCATTGATCAAATGAGAGGTAATTCCCATGAGTCCTAGACTGCATGGGTAGGATGCCTCGACAGGAGAACTAATCATCCTGTCCACAGGAGAATGAATCATCCTGTCTCACAATCGCCACGGGAGAACTAATCATCCCGGCCCAGAGGAGAACTAATCATCCTATTTCACAATTGCCACAGGAGAACTAATCATCCCGGCCAACAGGAGAACTAATCATCCTGTTCCACAATAGCCATGGTGTATCACAGTGTTGCGGGGGAGCGCCCCCCCCCCTTCGAACCCACTCCCGAAGCGCGCTCCGGGCGGGAGCGGGTCGGGAGCGCGCTCCCGTAAAAAAATTTGCGCTCCCTGGTCTGTGAGGGAGCGCTTCAGGGAGCGATCGCTCCCGCGCTCCCGAAGCGCTTTTTAATGCCCGGGAGCGATCGGGGAGCGATCGCTCCCGGGCATTAAAAAACGCTCCGGGAGCGGTTCGGCGGAAAAAAATTCCGCCGGACCCGAAAAAACAAAAAAATTTAACTAATTTTTTTTGGTTTATAAGCGCAATGGGCTAAAAAAAAATCATTTCAATGAGATTGAGCTTGAGCTTGAGAGCTGAGGAAGAGCAAAGGAGCAAGGAGCAAGAGCTGGGGAGCAAGGAGCCAGAGCTGAGGAGCGAGGAGCAAGTGCCAAGGAGCGAGGAGCAAGCTTGCAGAGGTAAGTAACTTAATCATTTAGTTAGTTTAGTTGGTTAGGTAGTTAGTTTGGTTAGTTTAATTTACCTGTTTGAGTTTAAAGATCATTAATTTAAATTAAATTAATAAATTAAATGAATTAATCCCAATAAACTAAATTAATTTGCAGATTCAAGACTCAAACCCTACAAACATCAAACACGATGGACCTGGGGATTTTTATTGGCATTTTCCTCTTCCTGGTCCCTTTTCTGGTTATTATGGTGGTGGAGAGTAGGAAACGGAGGGGGCCTGAAACTGAAGAGGTGGATGAAGAAGCCGGAGGAAGTCAAATAGGTGAAAACCCCAGTGAGGAGGATGTGGAGGAGGGTGAACATGAGGGTCAAAAAACTAAACAAGACCAAACTCCATTGTGGAAATATGTTCAGAGGGCTGAAACAGGGAGAGGGGGTGGAACCACTAAATTTCATTGCCCCCATTGCAACACTGATTACACAGGCTCATACACCCATGCTAGAAGACACCTTTGCGGGAAAAGGGCATGGGATGGAGAGAAACAAATAGGAATCAAAACTTGCAACGCGGTGTCAACAGCAGATAGAGCCAAATACATAAAGGAAGAGGAGGACGCCCAATACAGAGCAAAAAGATCAAGGGGTTTCTTTGAAAGCTCACAAAGAACTCCTTCAGCATCCTCCCAAGGCAGTGGATATGGACATGGAGGCTCAGGGTCATCATCTTTACGCCGTAGAACCATATCAGATTTCCTTGATGAGGGGTGTAGGAATGATGTGGATTCAAAAATTTACAGGTTCCTCTATGCAAATGGGATACCATTCAATGTTCTACGCTCACCTTATTGGCACGAAATGGTTTCTGCCATAAATGATGCCCCTAAAGGATACAAGAGCCCTGGGTATGACAAGGCAAGAACTGTTGGCCTTGATCATGAAAAAGCAAAAATATCACATTCTTTGAATAAAATGACAAGTTCTTGGACTGACAATGGGGTGTCCATTGTATCTGATGGATGGACAAATGTAAAAGGCAAGCCATTGATAAGTGTTCTTGCTGTGTCCCGAAGTGGTCCCATTTTTCTAGCTGCACATGATTACTCAGACAAGTTCAAGACCGCTATCAACATTGCAGAAGCATTGCTTGAAACAATTGAGCGTATTGGCCCATACAATGTCATCCAAGTCATCACTGATAATGCTCCTAATTGTAAGGCAACGGGAGCAATTATTGAGGATAGATACCCGAACATATTTTGGTCTGGATGTTTGGTTCACACATTGAACCTTCTGTTGCATGATATTGTCAAAAACAAAAATGAACAATACCAATGGATTGGTGATTTGTACAAGAAAGGAAAAAAAATGATAAAATTTATTACAAATCATAGCAATACCCATGGCCTTTTCCGCAGTCACTCGAGATTGGAGTTGCTGAAGATTGCGAGGACTAGATTTGGTAGCTATTACCTCACCTTCAGGCGCCTTTTGAAGGTAAGAGAGGGTTTAGCTAGCATGGTATCAAGTCCAAATTGGCAGGTGTTAAAGGAAAGGGCTACAAATGTAGCTGACATTGCAGGTTTTGAAACGGTGGAGGAGGCCGCTCTTGATGGGCAGTTTTGGACAACTGTGAGACAGGTATTGGATTTCACCAAGCCAATTTATAACATGATTCGGTTTGCAGATACAGACAAACCAGTGATTGGCGAGGTGTATGAGCAAATGGATACCATGTTGGGGGAAATAAAAGACATTGTTAATAACAGAGATCCCGACTTGTACAATCTGATTCACGATTGTGTGTGTGAACGGTGGAAAAGGCTTAACCTTCCACTACATTGCTTGGTGTATATCCTTACGCCAAAATACTACTCAGATTCTTGGTTGGGCAAACCTGCAGCAGGGGGTGGTGTTAGGACCAAACCCCATTTAGATCGAGAGGTAACTAAAGGATATCTGGATGCATTAGAAAAGTTGGTGCCTGACAGGGAGGAATGTGCAGCTGTGCGCCTTGAAATAGGCAGATACTTCACTGGCAGTGGTTTGTATGGTAACTTCCATGCAATGGACGACAAAGATAAATTTGATTCTCTCACATGGTGGGAAACATATGGCGGCGACGGACTTTTGCGAAAATTGGCATTGAAAGTTCTTGCACAGGTTGTAAATTCTTCTTCTGCAGAGAGGTGTTGGAGCACCTACAGTTATATACATAATGTGAAAAGAAACAGGCTCAACGAAAACCGAGCAGAAAGCTTGGTTTATGTGCACTACAATTTGAGGTTGTTGAGCCATTACTGTGATCGGGCTAATGAAGATCCCACATATAAAATTTGGGACAATCACCCTGAGGACGACAATTTGGAGGATGGCATTGTACATATGGAAGAACTAGAAGATGAGCTTGTACGGGATGAAGCTGAAGCAGCTGCAGCAGCCATGCCACCTCCACCTCCACCATCCAGTAGCAGTTCTCGGGGCCCAAGTCTTGTTCCATTGCTGTCGCCACCTCCATCGACACCCTCGCGTGGAGGCTCTAGTTCTGGTCGTCGGTCTGGGCGGGAGACTCCTAGAAGACCACCACGACCTACTTATACTCCTGGAGACTCTCGTGGCAAGGGCCACTTGTAGATTTACAGTTTACTTGTCTTTTTTAGTTTCTATTAGACTTGTCACTTTAGTTTTCATAACTGTTCAGTGTTGAGTTTTGAGTCCTTGACTCTTGACTCTTGACTCTTTCATATCATTATGACATTATGATATTTTTTGTAAACATTATATCACTGTGACAATGAAAATTTGAAGTTTGAAGTTGGGCCTTGGCAATTATAACTCATTGGTAATGATTGTAAATTATGAATATGATGCTTTGTGAAAGACTAAAGTTGTTTCATTTCATCTCATTATTCATGTTTCATTTTATAAATTTTTAACATTTCATATCATGTTAACAGTTAGAAGTTAGGACTTAGAAATATCTTCGATATTACTTCTTGTAATGGTTAAACTTGGCTTACAAGTACAACTTGTTACTTTGGTGATCAATGATGATAAATGTTATTGAATTGAATGTTATTTTAATTTATTATTTTACTAAGGTTGATGACGATTATAATTTCTAGATGATTGATGTGATATGGTTCAATGATCAATTTATGTTTTTTTATGTTTTTTATGTCTATTTCATCATTCTACATGTTTTTGTTGACATATATGTATCAAAAATTAAAAAATATAAAAAATATATATATTTTTAAAAAATCGCTCCGGGATTCGCTCCCAAACCGGGAGCTTCTGAAAATGGTCGCTCCCGCTCCCGCTTCCGCTCCCGCTCCCAAGTAACACTGGTGTATCACAAGGGAAGGTTGAACCTGTCACCCTGTACATAGCGCACCACCAGGGGAGGGTGAGTCGCCCTGTGGTCGTATGTCGCTCCAAGAAGTACCCTGCGCCCCCCTGGAGCTCCCAAAGCTCAATGTGTGCATCATACATGACCCTCATAAGAGGGTCTCTGAACGACACCAAGTCATTCTCGGAAAGTCAAGAATTTGACCTTTCCAAGGGACTTCGTCAAAAATGTCGGCGACCTGCTCATCTGTACCGATATGTTGGAGCCTTCTCGCTCATCAACTTACCATATCCCAGATAAGGTAGTATCTGATGTCTATCTATTGGAGCAATCATCGAATACAGGATTCCTCAACAATCAAATCCCCCCTTGGTTGTCACAGAGAATCGTAGTGGTATTCATCATGTGTACAAACAACGCACTGAAGAGCTTCCACAACCACGTAACTTCACATGAGGTCATACTGGTAGCTATGTATTCAGTCTTAGCGGTGCTCAAAGCAACCGTCTTCTGCTTTCTGCTCATCCATGATATCGAAGCAGAATCCAAAGAAAACCAACACTGTGAAGTGCTCTAGTGATCCTCCACACTTCCTGCCCAATCAACATTCGAATAATCATGCAGCTTCATATTTCCGACAGTGTATCTCAATCCATGAGAGATTGTGCCCTGAAGATATCTCAGAAGATTCTTGGCACCAATCCAGTGAGGCTCAACCAAATATGACCTCACCATGCTAACTGAAAAACATATATCCAGACGGAAGTTCACCAAGAACGTCAATGCAAATGAGTTTATGAAACTCAGAGGCATTTTCCAAATCTGGTTTGGCATCATCACCATATAACTTCTAAAAGTTAAGATCCTCGAGGTAGTCACGGGCTTGCAGTTTACCATTCCAAATTTGGATTCCAACTCCCTCTTACTTCTACAAATGAGAGGGTCTGCACCTGTCAGAAAGAGGTCGTCCTTAGAAAGTGTCAGTATGAGAGGTCTATCATCCACAACCTTCAAGCAAAGGTTTGGATCGGCTTCACTCCTAGTGAATCTCAGCTTCATCAGACAGCTATCAATCCTCTCATACTATGCTCGGGGTGTTTTGCTTCAAGCCATAGAGGGCTTTCTTCCTCTTGCATACATGAGATTCCCTATCATGAATCTCAAGCCCCTCAGGTTGTTCCAAACCTGTGGACCTGCTATATGAGGGGAATGGTACCCTTGTAAGATTTTCCTTCGTTACATCTCAGACATGTACCTCCATGCTCCTTTTGAATTCAGGCATCCTTGTGACCATCTAACTCACATCGGGTAGCGCCCCATAATAAGTAGACCTTCGGTGTTATAGATGAGATGTGACAACTGACATGGTCCCCAATGGACCATCCTGCAACTTGATACAAACGCTAACCCTGAACTCAAAAAAACATCTTTGAAAATTCTATTTTCAAATACGTACATTTCCTTCGATGAATGCTACCCTAAAACGTTTGACTTCCATTGCCGAAATGGACACCAGGTTCTTCTTGTGATCATGTACATAAAAGAGATTTTGTAAATGAATCAAGTTACCCTCATTCAATTGAGGGGTAACATTTCCTACACCCTTTCCGGGATAGGTGGCATCGACTCCAAGTATAATCCCACGACCGTTTCCACCTCTTACCAAATTCGAACGAGTATCCTTCTATCCAATGAAGTGCCTTGAAGCCCACTGAATCTGGAGGAGAGGGCCAATACGAGATAACTTTATCTTGTCAGAAACAACTTTCTCTGAAGAGTCGGCCATTTCCTTGATGACCTACATTACCTGTCATTCCTCTGATCACTAAAGATGTCCCTAGAATGATTGTTATCATCATTAGGTGATGTGTCCCTGCCATTGATCCTTTTGTCTTTTCCCAACTGTCTTTGGTGATTGCTCTTTCACTCTTGCTTGGGCATTGTCTTCACCTCAACTCTAATACCATGTTAAGTTTAGGTATGTTCTATGCTTAGAGAAATTTATTTTAGTTTTCACAGCTAGCTCAATATCTTTTCTAAAGTAGCAATCACATCATCATTAAATTAAACTGCAGATAGAACATAAACATAGATCGCAGAAGACAAGCCAAGACAAGAGGACACACGATGTGGCGCTAGCCAGGGACAAACCTCAATGTGGGGAAACCCTCCGTCAATTCTTCTTATATGATCTTCAATAGTTCAGCACAGAGAGAGAGAGATAGTACATTTACAGCAGAAGTCAACACTTTGAATTATCTAGATAAGAGCATAGATCATATCTAAGAAGATGATACATGAGATCAGTTGAAGACATGTTGCTTCAACTGATTCTCCAATGTGACTTTTTCACCTAGCATCATGCTGCATCTCGTCATCATGCTACACCTCACTGTGTTGCACCATGCTGCACCCATCATCACAATGCTTCATCAATCATGACAGTACCCATCACTATACTACATCATGTACCATCATGTGCCATTGTTGCACCTTGTTTTGCCACCATGTGCTTGCTGCATCTTGCTTACCATACTGCTGTCCCAATTGCTATTGCAGCACTATGTCTTGCTGCTGTCCCAATTGATATTGCAGCACTATGTGTCTTGCTATTGTCCCAATTGATATTGCAGCACTATGTGTCTTGCTGCGGTCCCAATTGATATTGCAGCACAATGTGTCTTGTTGCTGTCCTTCATACTATTGTTCTTCACCTTTTAGTTGCTGTGACCATGATGACTAGTTAGGGCACAAAACACTGCTGTAACAGTGCTTCAATAGTCAACAAAACAACCGTAAAATCTGCGGTCCTCCTTGTGTAGGTGTTCTCCACTTCGTTGAAGGTGTAGGGCACAAAATATCCCTCAAATGTGCCTACGCTACCCTTGGCTATGGTGGTATGGCCTGCGGCCTACCACACAGCAATCCTGTAGGTTTACGGCAGCCTTCATAAGTGTTTATTCTACACAAAATAGTCCTTAAACAGCTGTGTTTTAACCTCCAGCCCTGCGGCCTTCTCTACTCATCAACCAGCCCTTCAACGCATTAGAAACAACCCTTAAACATGCCCTAGAACAGTCTGCTGTACCTCAGCAACTCGGCCTCCCCTTTAGGAATGCCCACGCTGTCCTTAAGTTGTCTCTCCTTGCTGTGGTTATGGCATTTCTCTTTGTTGCAGTTAAGTCTACTAAACCTGCGGTTAGGGCTCTTTAAGGGCTTCACATGACAATAGATCTTGCTGCGTATAGAAGCTCTCCTAAACAGTGGTAGATCTCCCTTCTTTGCTGCGGTTAGGGCATCCTTTAGGCAGCATATAAGGGCAGGTTTGGGCAGCGTATAGGAGCCCCTTTACAGTGTGTATAAGAGCCTCTTTATTGCAGCTAGATCTCCTTCATGACTGTGTTTTAGGCTTCCTCTGGACAGCGTATAGCTAGGGCATCATTATCATTTTCATGTCTGCGTTTTAGACTTCCTCTGGACAGCATATAGCTAGGGCATCATTATCATCTTCATGCCTGCGTTTTAGACCTTTCTTTGGACAGCGTATGGCTAGGGCATCATTATAACAGCAGCTAGGGCATCCTTCTTGACCTGCGATTAGGGCTTCATCCTCTTAGATTTATCTTGCCACTAAAGCCCAAAAAAAGTGGAGAGAAATCAAGAGTGAAGTGTGTGTCTAAATGACTATCAAGTCATCTCCTTTTATACTAAAACGTTGAGCACATGAGGGGTTTATTTGGTTGCTAGCCGACCTTGACGAATTGTCTTATAACACAAATAAATTTATAACTCCATGAATACTTATCGGAATCAGATGATCTTTAGATCAATCCTACACCTCTCAATGAGAGGGATCCAAGAAAAATATCAGCTACCGTAAATAAGATGACCCACATGGAGTTTGGCCCTAGTTGCCAATTTTAATAGACCAATGTTGACCGAGGTTGTTTTAATTGAATTTGATTATGGTTTTGAGGGCAACATTTTGCTTTCTTCATGCCGCATTGACTAACACAAAAATCGAGAAGTTTGGAGATGTTTGACCTGCGTTGACCAAGGCCTGATTGACTGCAGCGCTGACTGTTGGTTGATCGATTTTGACCAGTGTTTTTGGGACTGTTTTGGGTTGACTTTGACCATTGTTGGAGGCCGAGTTTGATTGCCTTTGACAGAGCTTCAAAGGAGGTATTTTACTATTTTTTTTACCAGCGTTGACTTTCTGGTTAGGGCTGAGATTTGGCTGCAGTTGACTGTAGAATTTGACAGGTCTGATTTGACTTGGTATTAGGCAAGTCTATTTGACTTTTGTACTATCTCTCTGCTGAACTATTGAATAATAATAAGAAGATTAGATCAAAGGGTTTTTCCCCCATTGGGGTTTTTCCCTGGCATCTGCCAAATCTGGTATCCTCTTGGCTTGGCTTGTCTTCTACATTTGTTTTTATGTTCTATTTGCATTTACTGTGAACGAGATAAGTGGTTAATGTGATTGCTACTAGATATTGTTATTGGGTTGCTAAGGAACATTGAAGTAAATTGTGCTAAGCATAGAACATACCATTGTTATCTAAAATTAACAAATATCAACTTGTCCTCTCTCCTCAATGAGTTCACTCCATCAATGGAATGCGTGGAGCCTCTTAGGGATCGAATGCATGAAGGAAGTTGACACTTGGGGATCGAATTGCATGGCTTGGCATTGGGATTGTCACCCATTTGCCTTGAAATCATCTCCATCTTTTCTATTTAAGTGAGCTTTGGGCTCTCATATTGTATCTTTGAAACGAGCTATTGGGCTTAAGGAGACTCTATTGGATTGTGTACTTTCATATAATAATAAAAATTTGGGGTATTACATTGATGGTGTTCTCCTTCTCTCTTTGAGGTGATGTTGTTTTGATTTATGTGCTTTACTTTCTACATGCAATTTGGATTATGTTAGCTATCATCTTGTCATTCATTGTGGATTAATATATGCAAGCTATCTTGTGTTTATTTTTTATTAGAGAAATACTCTTAGAGTGAGAAGCACTAGATGATTTTAGGAGGAATCTCTAGCCTTCTCACCTATTGTACTATCTAACTCCTTTATGAATGCTAATATCTATTTCCAAGTGTGTAGAATTTTTTTTTAAGTTTTGTGAAGGATTACTTGGGCATGGGAGAACTCTCCAATAGACTAACTCACTCTCAAGCTCAAGGATTGAAGGACCCAATCGATTTTGCCTCAAGGATCTTATCTTACGAATTTCAAAGAGGGAGTTTCCTTTCCTTTGGCTCTCTTAGATCACAAAAGCATAATTTAAATTATTTCTTAATCTATGTGCTTCAAATAATTTATTTGGCTTCTAGAGCTATAACAAAGGCTTGGCCTTTCTTGTTTGCATAAGAGAGTCTCTCTTGTTGCATGCATTTGGATTTACATTGAATATCATTTTTGACATGAAACCATGAAGCTAATTTTGTCCTCTTGCTTGCATTGTGTAGATTAAAAGGAGGATTGGAGAGCTTCATCTTGAAAAGTGCTAATTGAAGATCATGTTGAAGAATGTAACTAGATACGATCTTCGTAATTGTATTTGAGTCATAATGAAATGCATTTATCAAAAGAAAGAAAAAGATTTTTTTTAATTATTATTATGACTTGTTAAAGCATGGGTTTCATGATTGGGTCTTCATGTTTTAGGTCAAAGTCCCCATTGAGGACTTCTAGGTTTTGTCTTGAGTCATTAGAGTCATTGTGCATTTAATGAGACTCTTCTTGAGCTTTTGAATCATGTAAAAAGAATTAATATTGAGTCGGCCCTTACTTAATCAAGTCGGCCTCCAAGAGGGTAATTCGACCTTCAGGATAGGGTATATATACAAGTTGTTCGATTCATTTGGAACACATTCTCTCACAAGTTCGATATCCAAGAAGAGGAAGCATAAAAAATGCGAAGTTGCAGAAGGAGGAGGAGATTCCCTGGAGAAGGAAAATCAAAGTTTTCTAGGTTGTCTCTCTCACACACATGTGGGTTTACTAGGCTATTTATTGGGTCAAAATTCTGCCACTGGGGAGGTCGAAGTTCTGGATTTTGTAGGGTCAAAGTTACTGTTGGGTCGAAGTTACTACTGGGTCGAAGATTCTGCTGGATCGAAATTTCTGTTGTGTCGAAGTTTTTGCTGGGTTGTTGCTGGGTCGAAGTCCTGTTGCTGCATCTAGGTTGAAGTTGTTGTTGGAAGGTTATCATCTACAGAAGAAGGGAAGGGTTGACTTGGTGGTTAGAAGAAGTCTGTGTCTAGGTCAAGGAGTCTTGGATCATCTCGTGAAATTATTAAGGAAGAGTTGTTGATTGGGTTTTCCCCTAGATAGGGGTTTTGCCTTGGTTGTTCGCTTATATATGGTGTCTATGATCTTCGTGTTATTGTTTTGGTAATTGCTTGATGAACTAAAGTAAAAGAAAAACATAAGAAAGTTAATAATAACATAAGAATATCACAAGTAATTATCAACATAAAGAAAATATTTATGCCTTTCTGATTTTCTAACATGGTATCAAAGCTAAGGTGAAGAAGAATGAAAAATGCAGCTTGAAGATCTATTGAAAGGAGAATAAGGAGTTGCAAGAAGTTTGAATAAGGATCATATTAGAAGTCAAGACTACTATCTTCAAGAACCATGTCTAACTCAATAAAGGGATAAAAAAAATTAGAAGGAGCATCCAATTACAAGGCATGGAAAAAAAGCATAGATCTCATCCTCGAGAAGAATAAAGTATTGGATCTAGTCAAAAGAAAATAAAGAAACCTACAAATGAGTCAAGTGATGTAGAAAAGGCAAAGTTCAAAGAAACATAGATAGTGGCCATGACACTAATGGTGGATGGAATAAAGGATAACCTCCCATATATATCCAACATAGATTATGCTCAAGAGATGTATGAGGCAATATCCAAATTATTCACAATCAAGAATCTTGGTCAAATTGCTAGTCTTAAGAATGAACTACGATCTATAAAAATGACAAAGGAAGACACTATGGCATCCTTCTTTGTAAGGATAGCTAGAATCAGAGATGAACTCTAGGCAATAGATGAGATAGTACCGAAAAAGGAGCTTGTAATCACTGCACTTCTAGGGCTACCAACATCTTCGAGTGCCTTTTCATCATGTCTCAACAGTTGGAAGGAAACTCCTGCATTCGAACAATTATGGAATGCATGCAGTCAAGAAGAATTCTCTAGTAAGCAACAAAGAGAATGAAGAGGAGAAAGCTTCAAATGTCTATTATGCTCATCACACGAACAAAGGAACCTTCAAGAAGTCTAAAGTGCCTAGAAGGAAGATAGACCTATCAAAGATTGAATGCTACAATTGTCACAAGATGGGTCACTATAGAAGTGATTGTCCTTAGAATCCAAAATATAGAAAGAGAAATAGGGATCATGCAAATGTTGTCGAAGAAGGATCTCCAAAGAAGAACAAAATCGAAGAATCGGAAATAAAAGACTTATACTACTAAGTTCGTCTATTCTAAGTTTTTGAATTGTTTTGTATTTTGATTTTTAGCACTTATAGATTTAACATGCTTTGGAAAAACATTGTTGAATTGTTTTGTTAAAGTTATAGGTATCCCTCGAGATTGGATTAAGAGGGAGCCCTCACCATTTTTCCAAAGATAAGTATCTTACTCCTTATATTATCTTTCATACTTGGTTTTCCTTTTCTTATCTAGATGTGTTTATACTAGATGCTAATAACTTTTTTTTTTTTCCTTGTTTAGGAAAAGCTTGTTGATGTGCTCAAGGGTTATGGAAAAGATCTCACAAGCATTGGAATTGATGTCCTATAAGGTTTGTCTAGAAAACAAGTCAAAGGTATGTTTTAGATTATAAGTTTTGTTCTCTTCGTGATAAAAATATATTCATTTAAATTTGCTTGGCATTCCTAACAAGTGTTATGTCTAGGACCTTTGAATCGTAGAGTTTCTTGTTTGGGTGACTAATCATTAGATTAAATCTACCCTCATTTAAACATCATGGTTGTGGAACCCTACAAGGTTCTCTGTAAAACTCTAACCTAAGGGTATGTCAAAGCTAATGTGAAAAACCCTAGCCTACTTAGGGTTACTGATGAAATCTAGAAACTACTATTCTTTTGATGTTTGGGGTTTTCATGGTAATGTCATGTTTGGAGTCTTAGTATTGTTATGAGTATGCTAGTCTTTTAGGGTTGGATGGTTATGTAGTCCTAGACCTTGAAGTTTTGGTAAATTGGGTTTTATGAACAAAACCCTTATATATCAAGAGTAAGCTCCTTGGAATGAAACCCTAGGTGTATGTTTGTCCGTCTGATCAAAACCCTAGCCTAATCAAGATCATTATATGTCTGACTTTAAAATGTATTGATATTTGTGTCTTGGGCTTACCTAATGGATATTGATATGCTTGTGCATGATTATGAAATCCTAGATATATGTGCTAACCAAATTGTTGATGCTTATAGTGTGTGAAGTCTAGGGTTTGTAACTAAGCCCTAGTAGAAGTTTGATATTCTAGGATATGATGAGATGATATTGTTTCAAATGTGATAATAAAATATAGGGTTTACAAAAAGGTTGGTCATATTGTTGAAACCTTAGATTGTGTTGTGATTGGTTTTTATTATTGAAGCTTAGCATGAAATCTAGGGTTTGCATTAAATCCTAGTAGAATTCTAACATATGAATGCGAAAGTTGTTGGATGCATTGTAGAACTATACTTGTCTGAATTTCTTCTAGGGTTTGCAATATATTATAGTAAAGTATATTATATCTCTGGAAGAAATATTGAGACCCTAGATATAATAAGACTGATATCTTGATTGAGTGACTAATGTGATCTAGGGGTTATAACCTAACCCGAGCAAGAAGAATAAAAGTATGTGTCTCTTGTTGATTATGAACCTAACTAAGTTTAGGTATTTTATGTCTAAAGTCCAATGCTTCCATTATTATATGATTCTGATGTAGTTAAGTTCATGCTTCTATGTATGTATTTGGTTGTACTTGCAATCTAAGTTGTGTAGGTACATAATCTTCAAGATGCTGAAGATATTTGTAAGCAAAGTTGATTTGATTGATAAGCATGAGGAAGGAAGTTATATGAATAATGATAATCAAGATGAATCTAATAAGAAGGATGGAAGCCATGAAATATTCTTTGATGTCATAGAAAGAAGTTGATCTCCCAAAGTTAAGAGCGAGCCTGGATAAAAGAAAGGGTATAACTCCCAAAGTTGAGAGGGAGGGCATATTCTTGAAGAAGAAATTGGAAAATAAATGATAAGGTGTTGCTGAAAGAAGGAAAGCATAATCCAGTTGTAGAATATGTTGTTGCATGCGATGTAGGAAAGGAAGTTGTATGATTGAGGAATCTTTTGTCAAGATTTGTTTGGGAAGCCTCTAAGTCCTACTGTGATAAATTGTGAAGCAACATCAAGATGTCTGAAGACCTCGAAGGTTTGTGTTTACTCATGAGTATTTGAAAGGTTGTTACTAATTGGGGTTGTGATTGTTTAGTTAAATCTCTAGAAGTTTTGCAAGCATGCTCGATAAGGAGAGATTTGATCTGTTGAGGCATTGTGTGTATAAAATCCCTGGTAGGACATTGGGCCAGCATATGTGTCGATGTCTAGTTCCCGAAGTAGGGAGGGTGGCATTGCTCATAAATCTTTGACCTTGCATTACGCACCTAGTTCCCTGGGTTAATGGCTAGCAAGTAAGCCTAATGGTACCTAGAGAGGCTGAAAGCTTTAGTCCATTTTAGTCCCACCCAAATAGATTGCCCTGGTCAAGAATCTAGTCTGTGGCACTGTGAGTGATGCACCTAGTTCCCTGGGTTAATGGCTAGCAAGTAAGCCTAATGGTACCTAGAGAGGCTGAAAGCTTTAGTCCATTTTAGTCCCACCCAAATAGATTTCCCTGGTCAAGAATCTAGTCTGTGGCACTGTGAGTGCCTAAACTCTTCATGGCTCATGTGTTTTGAGATCTTCCATGTACTTGTATGTGTATCTATGAATACCTCCCTAGTTAAGAGGGAGTGTTGAAGAATTTAACTAGGTTCAGTCTTCATAATTGTAATTGAGTCATAATGAAATGTATTTATCAAAAGAAAGAAAAAGATTTTATTATTATTATTACTATTACGACTTGTTAAAGCATGGGTTTCATGTTTGGGTCATCATGTTTTAGGTCAAAGTCCCCATTGAGGACTTCTAGGTTTTGTCTTGAGTCACTAGAGTCATTGTCCATTTAATGAGACCCTTCTTGGGTTTTTGAATCATGTAAAAAGAATTAATATTGAGTAAAATAAGTCATTTGTCACCTCCACACCAAGTCGGCCCTTACCTGATCAAGTTGGCCTACATGATGGTAATTCAAACTCCAAAAAAGAGTATATATACAAGCAATTCGATTCATTGGAAGACACAGTCACATAAGTTCAATATTCAAGAAGAGGAAGCAAAAAAAGTGCAAAGTTGCAGAAGAAGGAGGTGATTTGCTGGAAAAGGAAGATCGAAGTTTTTTGGGTTCTCTCTCTCACATGTGTGGATTCACTGGGCTATTTACTGGGTCGAAATTCTACTGTTGGGAAGGTCAAAGTTTTGTTGGGTCGAAGTTACTGCTGGGTCGAAGTTTCTACTGGGCTAAAGATTCTGTTGGATTGAAGTTTCTGTTGGGTCAAAGTTTTTGTTGGGTAACTGTTGGGTCTAAGTTCTGTTGGGTCGAAGTCCTGTTGCTACATTTAGGTCGAAGTTGCTGCTGGAAAGTTATCATCTGTAGAAGAAGGGAAGGGCTGACTTGGTGGTCGAAGGAAGTTTGTGTCTAGGTCAAGTCTTGGATCATCTCGTGAAATTATTAAGGAAGAGTTGTTGACTGGGTTTTCCCCTAGATAGGGGTTTTTCCCTGGTTTTCTGCCTACATGTGATGTCTATGATCTTCGAGTTATTGTTTTGGTAATTGCTTGAAGAAATAAAGTAAAAGAACATAAGAAAGTTAATAAGAACATAAGAATATCACAAGTAATTATCAGCATAAAGAAAATATTTTTGCCTTTCTGATTTTCTAACGCAAATCAACTCGTCTTCATACCTGGGCACAAACTCGGCCTTTTGTTCAGACTTGAAACAGACCATTATGCTCCACTTCGACCTTCTTTAGATCCTGCAGCTCTGAGTTATACACACTTCCTTTCTTCGCAAATATCACATGAGAGATGCTCCTCTTGGATGATCAAATTCCTTCCATCTCTTCTCTACTTATAGTTTTCTATGAGGGTAAACATTAGCCCTTAAGGGGTGCCTCTTCAAGCCTAGCTGACTTAACTTTCTGACAATAACCCCAACTAACAATAGACAAGGATTTTCTTACATTTGATTTCACCACCTCATTGTTGCCTTAAGTTCTCCTTAGTCCATTAAGGAT
This sequence comes from Pinus tabuliformis, assembly GCA_031772625.1. Classification (NCBI taxonomy): domain Eukaryota; kingdom Viridiplantae; phylum Streptophyta; class Pinopsida; order Pinales; family Pinaceae; genus Pinus; species Pinus tabuliformis. The sequence continues at coordinate 221,706,086 of CM062809.1, read as the reverse complement.
GCCCACATGCAAACAATGACTAGACAATTAATTCTTTACTTGGTTTCATGCCCACAACTTTGGGTGCAAAACCCACTGCTTGGGTACATTTGCCCACAAAACCCTTTTGTGGGAGAACTTCTCACAAACCCAACACCTAGGGTTGTGGAGTACCTCCCAAGCTACACAAATCAACAGGGAGGGATGTTTTTCGTATCCTAGGGAAAATTGAGGGATCGAGAAGAACAAGAGAAAGAGGCTAAGAGGGAACCGAAAAAAGAACAACCCAATTTGAGTTCCATGAGCCATTTACAGTCCTTATTCAAGATGGAAGCAAAGGTCAACATCAACCCATATTAAGGTGAAATTGACGCTTTGAAATTAAATCACTGTTTGCAGCAGTTAGAGGTTTATTTTCATGCCCATCACATAGAGGAGGAACAAAAAATCTTGTTTGCCCATTTGAAACTAGCGGACCATGCTTTGACCTTGTGGGAAAGCCACACGAAAACCCTAAGGCTATAGGGGGATCCTTTAGTGACTAAGTGGGAGGATTTCAAAATACTCATAAAGTTTCAGTTCTACCCTATCGAGTATGTAGAGGACCAATGGATTTAGTGGCATTACTTCACACCTAGGATACCAAAAACATCCCTCCCAACCCCCAGAAATGTCGTTCAACATTTAAAAAATGAATACTTGTATGATTTGGCATTGAAACGTCAAAGATACGTTTCCAGGGCATTTCGCTTTTTTGGAAATGACAGATCACAGTTTGGAAACGATTCGGGCCATTTTTTAATTGTTTTGGATATGTTTCTAGAAATTTGGATACATATCACGAAAATCAGGATACATACCCAGATTTTCATAAACATATCCAAGTGTAAAGTGCAAAAATAAGGAATGGATAATGCGTTTTGATTGTTTTTGAATGGGAAAAAGACTAAGTTGAAGGGCCCGCCCCACTTTTAACCTATATCACTCAATGAAAGGGCCCCTTTACCCTATTTTCATGTCATTCTGTTGCTTGGAGGAGGCCATTGTTTCCCTGCTTGAAGTTGGAGAGGGTCGTCGCCACTTGGAGGAGGAGACCGTCTCCGCTTGGAGGAGAGTTTGGAGCCTTGGTTATCGCTGCTTGGAGCTTAGTTGCTAGAGCCTAGAGATCATGCGGAGCTTGACAATGGAAGTATCTACAATTTACTCGTAAGTTCTAATCAAGATTCAAGCTTGAAAGTGGAAATATTGAAATATAAATTTATAGATTATGTAACATGTTGCTTGTTGAAACTTGAAATATAAATAGAAATAGATTCAAGATTTTATTTTATTTTATTTTGTAGTTTCCATTTACATCATGATCATGGCATCTTCAAATTCATCCATTCGTAATGAGGAACAAGAAATTGAATCGGCCCCTAAAGTTGATCCAAAGTCACCACTTTGGAAATATGTAATGGTTGTAGGGAAGATCCAAGGAGGGGAATCATTGGTATGGGTTTGCAATGAGTGTCAAAAGGAGTTTAAGGGATCATACACCCAAGTTAAAGCACATTTACTTGCGTTAAGAAATAATGGGATTCGACCATGCACTAGCCCACCTAAAAAGCATGGGACAAAGGGAAAAGGTTTAAGCAAGGAAAATATTGCAAAATATCAAAAAGAACAAGATGAGGAACATGCTAAAGCAAATGAGGCAAATTTTGCCACTTAATTCAAACAACCAACAAGGTTGGGAGCATCTTCATCAAAACTTCCACTTCTCTCTTATGGAATTGGCAGCCCTAGTTCAAATCGGTCTAATTTGAGACTGCTCGAAAAGAGTTTTAATAATGATGGTCGAGAGAAGGCAGATGCAGTTAAAGGTCATTGAATATATGCAAATGGTCTTCCCTTTAACCTTGTGTGATCTCCTTACTGGGCAAAGATGATCAAAGCAATGAATGAAGCCCCAAAAGGGTAAATTAGAAGGTCCGCACTACATTGTTTACTACTGAGAAGTTAGATTTGGAGGGTAAATTAAAACCCATTCGTAATTCATAGTGCATTTCAGGGGTGTCCATTCTTTCTGATGGATGGAAAGATCAAAGGAATAGGCCTTTGATCAATGTGATTGCTCAGAGCCCAAAGGGGGCAATGTTTTTTAAGGCAATGCATTGTGATGGGTAGCTGAAAGATTCCCAATTCATTGCTAACATCTTGATTGAAGCAATTGAATTGGTGGGGCCAGAAAATGTTGTTCAAGTAATAACTGACAATGCAACGGTATGTAGAGTAACAGGCCTAATTATTGACGACAAATATAAACAGATCTTTTGGACCCCTTGTGTTGTACATTCATTGAACCTCATGTTGAGCAAGATGGGGACTCAAATTGTGTGGGTTCGACTTGTTTTTGTAGAGACAAAATAAATTCAAGCCTTCATCACAAACCACCACATGTTCCAAAGCATCTACAAGGAATTTGCAAAGTTGGTGCTCCTTAAGGTACTTAATTTAAAGTTTATTTCACAATTCTAATTTCTATGACTCTAAATTCAAATATGTAAATTGGATTCTCAAATAGGTCATGATTCGTGACTGATAATAGGTATTCAATCAATTATGATTTTTAATTTATTGAAACATTGGCACTTGCAAGTTGTCGGGACTCGTTTTGCTTATCACATCATAGTCTTAACAAGGCTTATGTAGGTGAAAGAAGCATTACAATCAATGGTATCCAGTTCTCTTCGGAATCAATGGAAGCAATCCCAAATTGAAAGAGCACAAGCACTGAAAAGGTTGGTTGTTGATGATGAATGGTGGGATAGGGTGGAGTACCTCTTGGCATTTACTACGCCAATTGTGGATTTGTTGTGCATGTTTAACACATATATGCCTAATTTGGGAGAGGTGTATGAGGGCATTGACTCCATGATATAAAAGATAAGGGTGATTATAAATGCCAAGGAAAATGACCCAAATGAAGTCTTTTACAAATAAGTAAAAGATATATTGACCAAAAGGTGGAACAATATGACCAACCCATTGCACCTTTTGACTTATACAGTGAATCCAAAATATTATTCTATAGAGTTGCTAAATAATCCAGAAAAAACCGCACCAAACAAAGACCCAGAAGTCTCACAAGGATTTAAGAAAGCTAAATGTAGATCCTGATATTGGGTTCAAGTCCATTCAGAGTTTGTTCATTTTGTGTGATCAGAGGGTTTGGGTGCAAATCTTGATTCTATGCAAGACAATACCATATTAAGTCCAATTAATTGGTGGAACTACTATGGTGGGAAACTTCCACATATCCAAAAATTGGCCATCAAAATCTTGTCACAGGTTGCTAATTCCTCTTCAGTAGAGAGGAACTAGAGTACATATGGTTTCATCCATTCGGTGAAGTGAAATAGATTGAGCTCCAACAAGGTTGAGGAACTAATGTATGTCCATTCGAACCTTTGCCTTTTGTCACACAAGAGTGATGAATACAAATTTGGGCCCACCAAAGTATGGGATGTGGAACCAAAGTTTTCTGACTTACATATGACGTTAAATGCCATGTCTCATCTGTCTTTGTTTGATGACGAGGCACCAAGAACTGCATTTTCAAGTGGACATGGCAATAATGCTCCCACTCTTCGAGAGGATTCAAATGTTGATGTGGATCTTAATGACATGGATGAAGACATATTTGATGATATGTAAATGTAATTTATGATGATGTTTTAAACTTTTGAACAATGAACATTGAATACCATAATATGTCATATGATAGTAGACTGTCAATCATAGTTCATTTTATAATTTGTACTAAGTAGTGTGCATTATCAATTTTGGTGATGATGTTGATGATTGAAATTTGAACCAAAAACTTGATAATATGTTGAATGTTATAATAATCGATGATAATGACGACGATGTTTATGCTAAATTGATGATGATGATTTGTTTATGTTGAATTCATGATCATGATTATGTATTTTTAAATATAGAATTAGATTCTCAAAGATGAATGGTAATATGAAATTTTTATTTTGTCATATATATATATATATATATATATATATATATATATATATATTGTCGTTTCCTTGTCGTATTGTATCCGGATTTTTCGAAAATTTGCCATATCCGTTTCAAACCCCATATTTGTATCTGTTCCCGTATCTATTTCAGGGCAACTTAACTTCACGCAGAGACAAGGGCAGAATGTACAAGAGTACACCACAGAATTCATGAAAATGGAAATAATGCTAGGTATCTCTCATAGCCCATATGTACTCTTTAAGTATCTGAGGAGTCTACACAGCGATCTGTAGAAGCAAGTGATTATGTTCAAGCCCAAAATGATGGATGAGGCTTGTGTACATGCACAATCGCTGAAAAACATAGGTCAAAAGAAAGCACAATCATGTTGAAAATTTGGGCAGCTATGGTTGGCATTTTCATTGGCCAGCAATGGATAAAATTCATATTTATAAGTTTGACCAAGTCGGCCTCACATGTGTGAAAAGGTACCTCCTCAATCACATATAAATATGACTTCGTTGAGCCTCATTTTTGTTGAAAAGTGTAACTAGGTTCGGTCTTCATAATGACATGTGTAATTATGATTTTATGTAATTAATGAAAAGAAGAAAAATAAAATTATTTTGTAATGCTTGAGTCATGGGTTTCATGCTCAAGGAATTTTATTTTTGGTAGAAGCTCCCATTGAGAGCTATTAGGTTTGGTCATCATGTCATAAAGTCTATAGAGTCAATGTCAAAGTTTGAAGACCCTTTTGGGCATATTACACATTGTAAAAAGCAAATTTGATTATGTCACAAACCCTCCAAGACCTTGTCACAAGCTCCCCCTCATGTCGGCCTTCAAAAGAAGAAAAGGATGCTCCTTGGATGACAAGTCGACTTACCAATGGCACAAGTCAACTTATTTGATGGACAAAACACTATATATAGGTAGCTCGACCTTCATTTTGAGAACACAATTTTCGATCAAGGCAATCTCAATAAGAAATGGTGCGAAGAACACAAAAGAGAAGTCTTATCACCAAGCGAAGAAAGAGGAAGACAACCAAGTTCATATGGATCTGTTTTTGGGCTAATATCTCCACACATGCAAGAATATAGTGTTGTCATCTGCAGTAAGGACCGAGATATTACAGTCATCTTCAGAAAGACAAGTTTAGGAGGAAATCAAGTGGATCCTCTAACCGAGTTAAGGAAGGAATAGTCTCCATCTCAAGCGAAGGAAGTTGAGAGATAATATTTCTCTCAAGTACTGAAACTAGGGTTTCCAAAGAAGGGCCGAAAGGTGGAGATCTGAGCCGAGGACTGAATTTTGAAGGTTAGCCGAAGCAATGAGAGGAGGAAAGCAATTTGACTATCTCCAAGAAGAAGAAGTTGAGGACGCCTTGTGACTTGATCTTGGAAAGGTTAATAGGTCAAGGGTCTTGGTCATGGTCTTGGTATTCGTCAATTGAAGTCTCTATAAGAAGAAGAATTTGTTTGGGTTTTCCTCTCAAGTTGGAGAGGTTTTGGCCTTGGCTAATCGCCTACATTCTGTGTCTCTTGTCTCTTTATTGTTTATGCATTGGTAGTTGTTTGATGAAGAAGAACACTATAATAATCTAAGTAAAGAGAAGATCCTAATCTAAAGAAGTAAAAAGCATTCACAAGTAGTTATCATTACAAGAGAAATCATCTAATTACTATGCCCTAGATTTCTCAACATGGTTTTAGAGCTAAGGTAACAAATCAAGGAAAGGGCATCTCATCAAGGGACACACAAGCACTCAAGGATCAAATCTTGAAAGATATCAAAGTGAAGTCAAGATCTACAAAGAAGTGTCAAAACCCTAGATCAAAGAAGAAGTCTACACCAAAAGAAGCCTTGGGATCCTCAAAAGACCACAAAGACCCTACTCAAGTTGAAGGGACCTACAAATCAAAGTTTCTTGAAGGCTATACATTCTAGAAAAGCAAGATCAAGGACGTCGTCATCATCTTCCAAAAGGTTCTAAGGCAATCTCCCTGTCGTGGAAGCAAGGTCCTTACCATTGAAAGACATCATCAAGAAGTCATCATTGGTCATCATCAAAAAGGACATCACCATCAAAGATCTCCCTCTTTGGCAACAAGTGGAAGAAGCATCTTCACAAGTATATTTATGTATGAATTTGTCAAAATGTCTTTTTGCAAGGAAAGCAACAAATTGGTTAGGGCTTCAAACTATCTTGCATGGAAGAAGAGGATTGATCTGAATCTCATTGAAAATGAGGTCATGGAACATGTCAAAGGCTCAATTACCAAACCATCAAAAGAAGATGCTCAATCACTTGCAAAGTTTATAAAAGGGGAAGTAAGGACTCAAAGAATACTCATAGAATCCATCAAGGATCCCCTCATTCCATATGTATCTAAACTTGACACTTCAAAAGAAATATATGACAAATTGGTAGAGTTGTTTTCTGTAAGCACTGCAGGAGAAGTTATCTCTCTAAGGCAAGAACTCTACAAGCTAAAGATATCAAAAGAAGAAGGGATAGCCTCATACTTCATGAGGATATCTGAAATAAGGAATCAACTTCAAAATCTGGGTGAAATAATGTCTGACAAGGAAATGACCACTGTAGTACTAAATGCACTACCAGAAGAATGGGGTAACTTTACTTCAAGCATTTATGGGAAGAAAGAAGCTACTCCATTCCAGGATCTATGATCACTATGAAAGATTGAAGAAACCAGACTTAAGGCAAACACTGATGTAGGATCAAGTGAGAAAAATCAAGCATATGCTGCTATGGTGAAGAGAAAAGGAAAGTTTGAGAAATTTGGTCCTCGGAAAACAAAGAAGAACATGGCTAAGATTCAATGTTATGGATGTCAAGAATATGGGCATTACAAGAGAGACTATCCTAAGCTCAAGAAGGACAATACCAAAAAAGGTAGAGAAGAAGCCCATATCACTGAAGAAGTGGAGGAAACAGAAAAGAAGAAGTTCAAGAAAGAGGAAGTAAAAGATCTCTACTATGATTGAGATAGTCTTCCGCACCTAGTTCTTTTCAAGTTTCTAACTTTTGAAGATTGGCCATCATGAGTCACTAAGGAGCATGATAGGATACATCATGCATCATAGAAGCATTGAAACCAAGAGCTCGTGAAATCATCACAGAGAAGAGTAGAATTCTGTGGCAATCACCTACGGAAGGATATAGCTCTTGGTAATCTCATTAGAAACATAAAGGTTACTTATGGGAAAAGGGAAAAGTTATCTAGTTCATCATACATCAATCAAAAGGAAACATTTGTTGGATGAGGATACTTGAGATCCTCTATTGGAATCTTCATCGGAAAATTCACCAATCAAAAGGGAAGAAAGTATTTCATTAAGAACTCCAACTTGAGGAATTCATGGGATAATGGTATGATGACAAAAGAGGTGAAGTAGATCAAGGAATTGAAGATCCTTCAATCAAGGAAGTTATTGAAATAAGTCTAGATAACCTAACTGAAAATGAGGTATGTATGCTTGTATTTGATAAACTAGAGTCATGACTCGTGTCATATGGTTGCAGGTAAATGCTCTATCTCGAGAAGCATGATCAAAAGAAGGATCTCCTTTGAAGGGACGCATGAAGGCATGGGTCACACATTAACTAGATGAAATCAACATAATATGTCCTCATATGAAATATGAGGTGGTTGACAATAATTGGAGGAATTTTGATCAAAAGTTCCTGGAAGAAAAATGTGTGAAGAAAGAAGGGAAGAGATCGTGAAATATGCAACCATGAAGAAGGCAATCAAGATCTAAGCAATGAAAGATTTGACTAGGATATCTCCATGAAAGATACGAAGACTTTGATGAAGTCTGAAAAAGAAAGAGACCCTTGACAGTATATATATCTTTTGGAGATGTTTCAATATGTCAATATGTAGGATGTTGATGCAAACTAAAAGATGTCATGATGAAAGACCATCACAAAGGTAATTTTTATTTAATGATTCATTTCTTATTTTGAATAGTATCTGGATGGGCTTATGCAGGTCTGCTAAGGGAAGAGCTATGGATATCTTCCAACAATTAAAAATCATGTGGCAGGATGAAAGGTCCTTAAGGAAACATGATATGAATAAGGCAACATGGCATGAAGGAAGAGTAGATATGGACTAATGGATCACTTTCCAATAAAATGAATGATGACATGACTAACTCATGAATGAAAGTGATGGATGGTCTATGCCCTATGAAGAAATCCCAAAAGATGTAGACTCTATAACAAAGAAGAAATTCATGATATCAAAGGAAAAAGTTCCACAAGCAGTTGGCTATCCCATGATCTCCACCTGAAGAGCTGTTGGAAGCAAGTCCTTGGTCAAGAGGGAGCTTGGTCAAGTCCCTAGTTAAGAGGGAGCCTGGGTACACTCCTGTTTATAGGAATGGGTACATTCCTTCAGTGGAATGGGTATGTCTTCCCTAGATTGAGAGAGAGATAGACACATCATTCTTGTCTTCACTTGGGAAGACAGAATGGAGGATTGGGTAAACATCTGGCATCCGATACTCTTTGAAGATGAGTTAAGGCATCCAAGATAAGAGTAGTCGTAGAGGCCCGGTATTCTTTGAGGAATGAGAATCCAAAATACGAATAGTCCTGGTGGAACACACTTTGAGAAGCCAGGTAGGGTGTGTTCTGAGAGAGACAATGATTAGGGTGTCTATACGTCATTGGTCTCGACTCTCGCCATCATTGTGCTCTAATCTTGTGGAGAGATAGAGTTGTTAGTCAAGGCCTTGCTATGTGGCAATGTTGGTTGATATGATGTTATACAGATGGGTTACCAATCCGACTCTTCTTATGAGAATTATTTAGATTGAGGATGTCCAAGTACCTTGTATGGATTACGAATACCTCCCTAGTTAAGAGGGAGTGTTGAAAAGTGTAACTAGATTCAGTCTTCATAATGACGTGTAATTATGATTTTATGTAATTTATGAAAAGAAGAAAAATAAAATTATTTTGTAATGCTTGAGTCATGGATTTCACGCTCAAGGAATTTTATTTTTGGTAGAAGCTCCCATTGAGAGCTATTAGGTTTGGTCATCATGTCATAAAGTCTATAGAGTCAATGTCAAAGTTTGAAGACCCTTTTGGGCATATTACAAATTGTAAAAAGCAAATTTGAATATGTCACAAACCCTCCAAGTGTTGAAAAATGTAACTAGGTTCGGTCTTCATAAATGTATTTGAGTAACAATAAAATTTATTTATCAAAAGAATGAAGAAGATATTTTTATTATAATTATGACTTATTAAAGCATGGGTTTCATGCTTGGGTCATCATGTTTTAGGTCAAAGTCCCCATTGAGGACTTCTAGGATTTATTCTGAGTCATTAGAGTCATTGTCCATTTAAAGAGACCCTTCTTGGGCTTTTGAATCATGTAAAAAGAATTAATATTGAGTCAAATATGCTATTTGTCCCCTCCACACCAAGTCGGCCTCAAGGAGATCAAGTCAACTTCAAGAAGGGTAATTCAACCTCACTAGAAGGCTATATATACAGTGCAGTGCAATTCATTTGAGACACACAAGTTCGATTTACAAGCCAAGGCAACTAAAAAGTGCGAAGTTGGAAAAGAGCTGGAAAAAGGGTACGAAATTTGAAAGGAAGGAAGAAGACATCAAAAACAAAGTTTTGGGCCATCTATCTCTCACCCAAGTGAAGTATCTAAGAAGATCAAAGTCTTTATTGCCAAGTCGAAGTTGTTGCTGCTACCAGTTGCTGCCAGGTCGAAGTTGCTACAGGGTTATCATCTACAGAAGGAAGAAGGGGCTAACTTGGTGTGGAGGAAGTCTTTGTCTAGGTCAAGAGTCTTGGATTATCTCGTGAAACTATTGAAGGATGAATTGTTGATTGGGTTCTCTCCTCGATAGGGTTTTTACCCTAGCTATCTGCCTATATCTGGTGTTTGTGATCTTTGTGCGATTGTTTTGGTAATTGCTTGATGAACTAAAAGATAAAAGAAGAACATAAAGATAAAAGAATCACAAGTAATTATCTATATAAAGAAAATATTTCTACCTTTCTGATTTTCTAACATGGTATCAGAGCTAAGGTGAAGAAGGAAAAACACAGTTTAAGGATCTACAGAAAGGAGTCTAAGAAACCTCAAAAAGATTGAACAAGGGATCATATAAGGAGATCTTATAAGGAAAGAAGCTTACTACCTTCAAGGACAATGTCTAACACAATAAAGGGAGAGAACAAACTAGAAGGAGTATTAAATTATAGGTCATGGAAGAAAAGAATTGATCTCATTCTTGAAAAGAACAAAGTCCTAGGTTTGGTCAAAGGAAAAGTGAAGAAACCTACCGAAGGATCTATTGATGCAAATAAAGTGAACTTTAGAGAGTCAAAGATATTGGCTATGACACTAATGGTAGAAAGTATAAAGGACAATCTTGTCCCATACATTTCCAACATAGACGATGCTCAAGAAATATATGAAGCCTTATCAAAATTGTTCACTATCAAAAACATTAGTCAAGTTGCAAGTCTTAAGAACGAACTAAGGACCACAAAAATAACAAAAGATGACATTGTGGCTTCCTTCTTTGTAAGGATAGCTAGAATTATAGATGACCTTCTAGCCATAGATGAGATTATACCGAAAAAAGAGCTAGTGATTACTGCATTATTGGGATTGCCACCTATATGGAGTGCTTTTTCTTCAGGACTCAACAGCTGGAAGAAACTCCATCATTTAAAAAATTATGGAATGTCTGCAGCCAAGAAGAGATCAGAATCTCTTTACTAACCAAGAATGAAGAAGAGAAAGGTTTCAAATGCATACTCCGCTTATCACAAGAAAGGAAACTTCAAGAAGTCAAAAGGGCCAAGAAGGAAGGTAGACATGTCCAAAATAGAATACTACCAATGTCATAAAATGGGTCACTATAAAAGTGATTGTCTTCACAATCCGAAGAATAAGAAAAGGAACAAGGACCAAGCTAACGTTGCTGAAGAAGGATCTCAAAAGAAGACTAAATTCGAAGAACTAGATATAAGGGACTTACACTACTAAGTCCTTTGCTCTGAGCTTTAGTTGTTTCATTTTTTATTTCTAGTATTTGTAGGTTTAACATATTTTGGAAAAACATTTTTGAATTGTTTTTAGAAGGTTATAGGTATCCCTCGATCTTGAAGGGAGCCCTCAACAACTTCCAAAGATAAGTATCTTATTCCTTGTATTACCTTTTCATTTTTAGTTTTCCTTACTTATCTAAGTTTGTTTGCATTAAATATTAATCGCATTTCTATTCATATTTTCCTTGCTTAGGAAAAACTTGTTGAATACTCAAGGAAGAAGACCTCACAAAGACAAAGCATTGGAGTTACAAGGTTTGTTAAGAAATAAAAGGTATGCCTTAGACTATAAGTGTTTGCTCTCTTCATGATATTCATTATTGATAAACTATTCTACATTACTAACATTATTGTGTCTAGCTCTCTTGAATCATAAAGATTCTTGATTGGAAGATTCATCATTAGATAAATCTACCCTCCTCATATCTTTGATTATTCTTGTGAAACCCTAAAAGGTTCTTTCTAAAAACCCTAACTTAAAGGTATGTCGATGATAATGTGTGAAACCCTAGCCTACTTAAGGTTATTGGTAAAATGTTATTCTTGATGTTTGAAGTTTTTAATGATGTCATGTTTGGGGTTTTGGTATGGTTATGAAAACCCTAACTTGTTAGGGTTGAATGGTGATGTCTGAAATCCCAAACCTTTGAAGTATTGATAATTTAGGGTTTGTTGTGTTATGTATTGAAACCCTAGATCATTAGGGTTTGGTAGGATGTATAAGCAAGACCCTTATAATGTCCTAGGTATGTATGTTTGTCCGATCAAAAACCCTAGTCTGATCAAGTTTGTTATATGTCTAACTTTAACATATTGATATTTGTGTCATTGGGTTTGACTAACACATGTTATGATATGCTTGTGCATGATGATGGAATCCTAGATATATGTGTTGACCTAATTGTTGATGGTCATAAGTCCTAGGGTTTGGAACTAAGCCCTAGTCAAAGGTTGATTCTCTAGGATGATAGTTTTTGTGAATTCTAGGTTTTTGTAACTAAACCTTAGTAGAAGTTCAAATCTCTAATATATGATGACAATGTGATAATCTGAGATTTATGAAAGATTGTTGAAATCTGAAATTGAGCTATGATTGGTTTTTGATTGTTGAAGCTTAATGGCTCATGTATGAAATCTAGGATCTTGCACTAAATCCTAGTGAAAGTCTAACATATGAGTGCTAAAGTTGTTAAATGCATTTGTTTGAAATGCTTCTAGGGTTTGCAATATATTGTAGTAGGGTATGTCATGCCTCTGGAAGAAATATTGAAGCCCTAGATATAATGAAGGTTGTTATCTTGATTGAGGTACTCGAAGTCTTGATGATGAAATCTAGGGTTTATGACAAAACCCTGGTATATAGTTGAAGTATAAATGTATGTGTTTCTTGTTGTTTGTAAACCTAACTAAGTTTAGGTATTTGATGTCTAATGTCTAATGCTTCCATTATTGTATGATTCTGATATAGTTAACTTCATGCTTCTATATAGATTTGGTTGTACCTGCTATCTAAGTTGTGCAGGTACATAATCTTCAAGATAGTGAAGATGTTCGTAAATAAAGTTGATATGATAAGCATGATGAAGAAATTTATATGAATGATGATGGTCATGATAACTCTGATAAGAAGGATGGAAGCCATGAAAGATTCTCCAATGTCATAAGAAGAAGTTGATTTCCCTAAGTTAAGAGGGAGCCTAGATAAAAGAAATCTCCCTAGTAAAGAGGGAGGGCATTTATAGTCATGATGGACACCTTGAAAGAAGAAAATTGGAGAATGCATTTTTAGGGGCTGTTGAGATAAGGAAAGCAAGATCTGATTGTAGAATATGTTGCTACAAGATCTGATTGTGGAATATGTTGCTATATGTGAAGTAGGAAAGGAAGATGTATAGTTGAGGAATATTGTGATAAATTGAGAAGCAACATCAGTTGTCTGAAAGACCTCGGAGGTTTGTGTTTACTTATGTACATTTGAAAGTTTGTTACTGGTCGGGGTTGTGTTAGTACAGGTAAATCTCTCAAGAGGTTTGATAGCATGTTGGTTACACAAGAGAGATTTGTTACCAATCTATTTTGCTACTAATTGATCGAGAGTGTTGAGGCTTTGTGTGTAAGACACATTGCCTGGGAGGACATCTGGTCGGCACTTTGTGTTGATGTTTGGATCCCAAAGTAGGGAGGGTGACATTGGTCATAGAGCTCTGATCTCGGATACGCACCTGGATCCCTAGGTTGATGGTTAGCAAGTAAGCTTGATGGTGTCTAGAGAGGCTAAAAGCTTTAGTCCATCTTAGTCCCACCAGGATAGATTGCACTGGTCAGGAATCTAGTTCGTGGCACTGTGAGTGCCTAAACTATTGGAAGACCTTGGATAGATTGCCCTGGTCAGGAATCTAGTCCATGGCATTGCAGTGCCTAAACTCTTCATAGTTCATATGTTTTGAGATATTCCTTGTACTTGTTATTATGAATACCTCCCTAGTTAAGAGGGAGTGTTGAAAAATGTAACTAGGTTCGGTCTACATAAATGTATTTGAGTCACAATAAAATGTATTTATCAGAAGAATGATGAAGATCTTATTATTATTATTATTATTGACTTATTAAAGCATGGGTTTCACGCTTGGGTCATCATGCTTTAGGTCAAAGTCCCCATTGAGGACTTCTAGTATCTATTTTGAGTCATTAGAGTCATTTTCCATTTAAAGAGACCCTTCTTGGGCTCTTGAATCATGTAAAAAGAATTAATATTGAGTCAAATATGTTATTTGTCCCCTCCACACCAAGTCGGCTTCAAGAAGGGTAAGTCGACCTCACTAGAAGGCTATATATACAGTACATTGCAATTCATTTCAGACACACAAGTTCGATTTACAAGCCAACGCAGCGAAAAAGTGCGAAGTTGGAAAAGAGCTGGCAAAGGGTACAAAATTTGAAAGGAAGGAAGAAGACATCAAAAACGAAGTTTTGGGCCATCTATCTCTCACCTAAGTGAACTATCCAAGAAGATCGAAGTCTTTATTGCCAAGTTGAAGTTGTTGCTACTGCTAGTCGCTGCTAGGTCGAAGTTGTTGCTGCTAGGTCGAAGTTGTTGTTGGAGGGTTATCATCTACAGAAGGAAGAAAGGGCTGACTTGGTGTGGAGGAAGTCTTTGTCTAGGTCAAGAGTCTTGGATTATCTCGTGAAACTATTGAAGGAAGAGTTGCTGACTGGGTTTTCCCCTAGATAGGGGTTTTGCCCTAGTTGTCCGCTGATATCTCGTGGTTGTGATCTTTGTGCTATTGTTTTGGTAATTGCTTGATGAATTAAAAGATAAAAGAACCACGAGCAATTATCTACATAAAGAAAATATTTCTGCCTTTCTAATTTTCTAACAACCTTGTCACAAGCTCCCCCTCATGTCAACATTCAAAAGAAGAAAAGGATGCTCCTTAGATGATAAGTCAACTTACCTATGGCACAAGTCGGCTTATTTGATGGACCAAACACTATATATAAGAAACTCAACCTTCATTTTGAGAACACAATTTTCGGTCAAGGCAATCTCAATAAGAAAAGGTGCAAAGATCACAAAAGAGAGGTCTTATCACCAAGCGAAGAAAGAGGACGACAACCGAGTTCATTTGGATCTATTTTTGGGTTAATACCTCCACACGTGCAAGAATATAGTGTTGTCATCTGCAATAAGGGCCAAGATATTACAGTCATCTTGAGAAGACAAGTTTAGGAGGAAATCAAGTGGATCCTCTCACCGAGTTAAGGAAGGAATAGTCTCCATCTCAAGCGAAGGAAGTTGAGAGATAATATTTCTCTCAAGTACTGAAACTAGGGTTTCAAAAGAAGGGCCGAAAGGTGCAGATCTGAGCCGAGGACTGAATTCTGAAGGTTAGTCGAAGCAGTGAGAGGAGGAAAGAAGTTTGACTATCTCAAAGAAGAAGTTAAGGAAACCTTGTGACTTGGTCTTGGAAAGGTTAACAGGTCAAGGGTCTTGGTCATGGTCTTGGTATTCGTCAATTGAAGCTTCTATAAGAAGAAGAATTCGTTTGGGTTTTCCTCTCAAGTTGGAGAGGTTTTGGCCCTGGCTGGTCGCCTACATTCTATCCCTTGTCTCTTTATTGTTTATGCATTGGTAGTTGTTTGATGAAGAAGAACACTATAATAATCTACAGAAAGAGAAGATACTAATCTAAAGAAGTAAAAAACATTCACAATGAGTTATCATTACAAGAGAAATCACCTAATTGATATGCCCTAGATTTCTCAACAATTTGGACCATCTCATCTCCACACAATTAAATCTGAAATAGAGACAGAACATCCACACGCGCAAAGGAGTCAAGGAGGCTTTCTAATCTGCATTGACCAACATTTATTCTTCTATTTGAATTTTGTTGACCTGGGCTATTTCGCATCTGTTTAATTGAGATTTTGACTGTCTTGGAGGGCCAAAGATTGCAGAGATATGTTGACTTTATTTGACTAAGGTTTCATCCCTATTTTGGCTCGTTGACTAGAGTTGACCGCATGCTTTGACTAAGGCTTTGACCGAAGATTTGATTGGCTCATTGACTGGTTTTCTGAGGCAACTTCAGGACCAAATTTCGGCCCTCTATTCAACTACCACATGCCAAAATTTTCCCCTCTGTGCATGCTGACATCTTTGAACAACATTGACTTTTCTCTCTATTCATTGATTGGTTTTGACTTGGACATTTTTGTAGGTCAAAATTTTGGAAACTTGTTGGAATATTCTGATGTACTATTGATGAACATAATCTCTCTCTCTCATAAGGAAAGAATTGGTTGGGTTTTCCCCTTATTGGTCTTTCCTTGGCTTGAAACCTAATTTCTGGTGTGTCTTGTCTATTGTTTATTGTTCATGTGATCTCTATTGCTCTGTTGATGAAATTGTATGGTTGAAGTTGTTCATGTATAGCTACTTAATGATTAGAATGCAAAAGAGAATATTGAATATATCATTGGAAGTAGTTATCAATTTGAAAAACTATACTAGTATTGAATGCACTAGAAAATCAACATGGTATCAAAAATTTGGTGAAGGAAAAGAGTTGTGAGATCACCTTGAAAAAGCATTGAGAGCACCTTGAAGATTTTGGGAGTCTTCATCTTTTGATTTTGGTTGGTCATCTTCATCTTTTTCATCATGAATTCCTTCATGAGGCAAAGAACAAGCTTGAAGGAGCTACTAATTACAGGGCATGGAAGGCTAGGATTGACCTAGTACTTGCAAGGCACAAAGTTTTGGGCATTGTTACAGGTAAAATTACTAAACCAACTGATCAAGTAGGGAAAGAAAAAATTCAAGAAGATGACATCTTAGCAAGGAGCATCTTAATAAAATCTATTAGGGATAATCTAATTCCATATATTGTTGATCACCAAACATCCCAGGGAATGTATGATGCCATCACTAGTTTGTACACAATCAACATCAATAAATCTATAAATTTAAGGGGTCAACTTCGCAATATCAAGATGACAAAGAATGATGTAGTGGCTTCCTATTTTGTAAAGATATCTCAAATAAGAGATCAACTCAAGGCTATTGGAGAAGAAGTATCTGACAAAGAATTGGTATTTGTAGCTATGGGTGGTTTGTGTGAAATTTCCTTGAATTGCAATAACTAGAATTTACTCTTCTAATTGGTTAGTTGTTTATTAATTTTCTGATTAATACCGAATAAATCACAATGCAATTCTTCGTAAATAAATTCTGCAGAAGCTAAATAAAAATGCTGGAACTAAGAAAATAGATGCACACACACAATAAAATTGACACAATAATTTTTGGACAATAGTCCCCAAAAAAACCCCAAAGGGGAAACCGATGCAATAGACGAGGGTTTATTTTTATTATGCAACAACAAAAATCTGAGTACAATAATCTGGATGCCTTGCTGACAATCCTCCAGCAAAATAATCTAGCCAAAATATTTGTGAGACAAATTGTCTCACTCCAGAACTGATCCGGCTCCAGAAACTGGCCCAACTGGGCTACTCGAAATGCCCTTGCGTCAACCTTTGTGCAACGCTTGCACAGGCCCAACTCACACTATCGTTATGCTTGACTTTGCCTCTGGAAATGACTCACTTGGCCTTCTGGAAATTTTCTCTACCTCTAGCCCCTAAATCGATCTCCTCTCTGGCTAATTCGAACTGGCCCTCTGAAGCTTCTGCGCTACTAGTGTGTAGCCTCACTGAGAAAATAATGCGGTTCCCCTTCTAATGACTCTTTGGCACTGGAACTCCACCAGAACTCTGTTGTTTCTCCCTTAATCACTGTTGCTTTGGCTCGAGCTCTTCTTCCTTGTTGAATCACTACACTAGATAACTCGATCTGCTCTTATAATCTCTTGTTGGATCACCAACGACCATGATTAAATCGTTATCAAAGACTAAGATCATCTCAAACTCGATCCATGTGAGTTTTTAGAGATTTCTCGATCCTTCTCAATTAATTGTTGTTAATTAATCAATTTTCCTAAGTTAGACTTAGGCATTTTTTAATTATTGATCAATTAACTTAATTGAGTTGTCTCTAGGTGTTTTCTCCCGGAACCTTTTCTGGGTTTTGGAGATCTCATGTTCTTTAGCCTCCCCAACACAACTCGAGACTAGAACACTTGTCCGATGCTACCAAAAACTAACAGTTTGCCTAGATCTTGGGATCTTTTTGCAGCAAGCATTAGTGCAAGAGAAAATGCACCTTCTTTTGATAAGTTATGGGCTTCTTGCACTCAAGAAGAATCAACACTTCACTCAAGAGACCCTATTGAAGATACAGATGAAGAAGATTCAGCAGCTCATTCCAAGAAGAATAAAAGAAGACCTAATTTTGGAAGGTTTCAAAGAAGTTCTAGTAGAAGACCAAATTTAAGATCTGTTCTAAGAAGGGAACTTGCACCTCGAAGAGGACCTCCTCCCTCTCAAGATAGAAGAGCTAGAAGAGATTTGACTAATGTTCAATGTTATCGTTGCCAAGCATATGGTCACTATCAAGATCATTGTCCTCAAATAAATCAAAGGGATGACTATCAAATGAATGTAAATCGAAAGAGGAGGCCTTTTGCTAATGACATTGATGAATCCAAGAGGCCTAAGAAAAGAGATACTAATGAAGAATACTCACTTTATTCTGCTTTTACAAATACTAATGAAGAATACTCACTTTATTCTGTGTTTACAGGTCATGATGAAATATGGTTGGTGAACAGTGGTGCCTCTAGGCACGTGACTAGAAGTCGTGATCATTTCCATGAATTGGTTGAAAAGAAGATAGCACAAAGAGAGGAGCTTGGAGCAATGGCAAATATGAAGTCAAAGGTGTTGGCTCATCATCCTTTCAATTGGATTCAAGAAGTAATGTTAAACTTAACAATATTTTATATGTTCCTAGTTTGAAGAAAATTTTGTTATCGATCTCATCTCTTTAAGACAAAGGATATAGAATTTCTTTTGTTGATGGACAAGCCTTAGTATGCAAGAAGGATGCCTCTTTTGAATCTTCCAAGGTCATTGGTTTGCAAATTAGAGGCCTATATCATCTCCTTGGACATTCAATTCAAGCTTTGCTTCATAAAACCATTGATCTGTGTGAGCTATAGCATCAAAGGTATGCTCACATTCACTATAAATCATTTTGACTAGAATGATATATTTTGTTAAGTGTGTACCGGAAATCAAGGTTGATCATGATGGAGTTTGCAAGGGATGTGCCCTTGCGCAAAATGTGAAAGGAAGATGTACTAGCAATGATAGTAGATCCAAAGGAATCTTGGATCTTGTGCACTCTGATGTTTGTGGGCCTATGTCTGATAAGACTTTGGGTGGAAACTTGTATTATGTATCTTTCATTGATGATTATTCTCACAAAACATAGATTTATCTCTTAAAGACCAAGGATCAAGTATTTGAAAAGTTTCGTGAATTCAAAGCACAGGTTGAGAATGCTACAGGAAAAAGAATCAAGACTTTAAGGTCTCACAATGGAGGAGAATATGTATCCAAGGAATTGATTGATTTTTACAGGGATGTTGAAATTAAGAGGGAGTTGATAGTTCCCTACTATCCTCAACAAAATGGAATTGTCGAAAGGAAGAACAGAACTATTATGGAAGCTTCCAAGGCCATGCTTCATGATCAAGAGTTGCCTATGTTTCTTTGGGGAGAAGCTACAAGAACAATTGTTTATATTCAAAACCGATGCCCACATCAAATATTGGACTACAAAAGCCCTGAAGAAGTCTTCACGAGTGAGAGACCGAATGTTGAGCATTTAAGAATCTTTGGTTGTCTTGTTTATGTTCATGTGCCCAAGGAGAAAAGGACAAAATTGGAACCTTTTGGGAAGAAAGGAACTTTTGTTGGCTATAGTGAGAATTCAAAGGCCTTTAGGGTCTATGTACCAAGTCAACGTTATATTGAAACCTATAGGGATGTTATCTTTGATGAAGATATTGATTTCTGTAAATCCAAGGGTTCACACTTGAACTCTAATGATGAGACACAAGTGGCTCCGAAGAATGTGGGATCAAAGTCTAAAGAAGTTGAACTGATGAATCAAGATCCTCATGATGAATCCGATGATCATGAACTTGTTGAGTCTCCAAGAGCCACTGTACCTGAGACTAGAAAGAGACCTGCCTGGCCTGAAAGAACATTGAAGGAAGTTGAAGGACATGTTGCACCTCGTGGGACTTTCAAGGAAAGAAAGAAGTTGAAGAAGTACTCTGGTTATGCATCCATGATGTGTAAAATTATTGTTAATTGTAGTTAACAATGGTATATTTTATGCTTATAGCACAATTTACTTCAATGTTCCTTAGCAGCCCAATAACAATTTCCAATAACAATCACAATAATCACATTGACAGTAAACACAGATAGAACATGAAACAAAATGCAAAAGACAAGCCAAGACAAGAGGACACCAAATTTGGCAGATGCTAGGGAATAACCCCAAGATAGGGAAAACCCGTTGATCAATTCTTCTTATTATTATATCAAAATGTTCAGCAAAGAGAGAGAACAAAAGTCAAATTGACTTGCCCAATTCAAATTCAAGCCCTGTCAATTTCTGCAGTCAACTGCAGTCAAAATTCAACCCTAACCATAAAGTTAATGCTTGTCAAAGCAGCAATAGAATGTCTTCAAAGTAGCTTGGTCTTCCACAGTGAAACTTGGCCTAATTAGGAGGTCAAAGTCAGCCCAAAACAACGCGATCAAACTCAGTCAAAGTGTTGTCTTGAAATCTATAGTCAACCTATAATTTGGTCTGCGATCAAAGAATTGCCTTGGTTCTTGTGCCAAAAGATGCGACCTGTTGAGATAGAAATATCCCCAAAAGATCGAAGTCAAATGATATCTAGAGGGTGTTGGTCAACCCTAGTCAACATTGGTCAAGCTACAGTCAACTCTATAATTTCGGCCTTGTAATTCAGCTTCTGAAATTCGTCCTTATTGATCCACACGTGTGTGAGAGAAGAATGCCCAATGTAGTACGAACCAATGAGAGAATGTGAGAGTGAAGAAGATGCCAAATGTGGTGAAGGGTCACTTGTATTTATACAAGTCATTGAGGGTGAAGAGTCATGTCTATTGGGCTCCATGAACCTACATGATGATGAGGCCAAACTGAACAAATTGTACATGAGTGGGCATAAATTCAAAATCATACTTCTGCTTGTCCGAATGAGATGATCTTTATATCAATCTTGGTCCTCTCGAAAAGAGGAATCTAATGCAATTATCATCTCCATCAAGTAAGTTGTCCCAAGGTGGAATTTGGCCCTAGTTTCCAATTTTAACACTCCCTCTCAACTAGGGAGAATTCCACCTGCCAATCCATCTGTCGACATCGGTCATCATGCCATCTTGTTATCATGTATCATCTCTATCATCTCTGCTCCACTGAACCATGAAGTAATAATGAAGAAGAATCAATTGAGAGTGAGTCACAAGGCCTTACCTCTCTCCATTGACAAAAGTCAATCTAGATGCAAAACCTCAAATGATCCCAGATCAAGTGGTTGAACACCATGCATCCTAGACATAGGGAGTACGGCAGTACACGATGCGTCCATCGGTAGTGCTATCTGTTGTCTTTGGCCTAGCATTTGCCCTTTAGGTCCCCTGCTAGTTTGAGCGGTAACATTTTAATGGAGACTTAGCCCACTGTCACCTCAGCTAAGGCTCCCTTCTATTTAAGGACTTTCACCGAAGGGAGGAGACCTGGTATATTATGGAGTCATCGATGAAGGATAAGTCAATGAAATGATGCGGAGTGACCCAAATAATCCATTTCCTGGAAGAGTTAGAAAGATAGAGATTGCTTGCTTTCTAAGCAAGGTACAATGTCTTCTAGGGAAGGGAAGGCTAGAGTTGAAGGTTAGGTTTATGGGAAATGATTTATGAAGGAATTTCCCAGTCCCTAAAATTCTTATTGAAATTGGTATCCCGGATGGTTCTTGAAGAATTGTCTTTTCAAAGGAACATAACCACACGGGGCCAAGTTAACCTAGTCTAGGCTAAGGGAGAAGAGTATGGAAATCAATGCTTATCCCTAACCTGGACAAGGTACGGAAATGGATCAATCAAAGAATATCCACTTAAAGTTTGAATTGATCCAATGAGGTACTAGCCCTTGGGGATGTTAGGGCAAAGTTTGATCCCAGAGATAGGACTTAGCTTTTCTCCCAACTCCACCATCAGAATGGCTTCAAAATTGGAGGAGGCCTTGAGGAGACACCGGCGCAAGAGACCCCAAGAGATCGAACTTTTTTGATGGGTAATTTGTTGGGAAAATGATACCCAAGGTGACCCAACCTGGCTAGACCTGGAGGAAGGTAAAAAAGATGTGATTTTAGGTGACCACCTTTCTGTAGATCAATGCCTTAGTCTTGGGAGAATGGATTCTATGATGAATATGAGTGAGGATCTTTGATTCCCAGTCAAGGAGGCCACAAAACCACTTCGCTGGCCTTCTAGGTCAAGGAGAAGCATCTTGCAGCTTTTATAATTCGATGTGCAAAAGAGATGGCTTATCAAGGTCAATTCGTTGATACAATTACCCCTAGGAGATTTCGTTTACAATACATGGCCCATACATTAAGAGATGCTATAATGGAGACAAAATTCCACAAATTTAAGTGGTAAATGCATGCAGCAATTAACCCTAGAAATAGTGAAAATCGTAGTCCAATGTATATGAAAAAGTAAAACAAGAATAACATTAAAAGCATGTACTTACATGTAATAGAGTATATCCAACCATCCACAATTGACAAAAGAGAAGTTCCAAGATAAGATAGACCAATATCCACACATCAAAATTCAACCATAAAGCTCCAATTCATCCTCTAGAAAAAGTGCAAAAATCTCAAGAGAGAGAAAATATCCAATCCAAAGTGATGATGAGAAAATGAACTCATCTCACTTGTATTTATACACAAATTAGGAATTTGAATTAGCCTCCTTGGCCTACATAAGCCCCAAAAATAAAATAATGGTCTAATAATTCAACTTTTGGTGACAATCCCACCAAACTAGCTCATAAATGAAAAACAAGCCTCTTAAGAGGTCAAATAATAATCTATGCATGTCGTAGGGCCCTCTAAGAGGCCTAATGAAGTCCATGGGTGCCATAATGAAGAATAGGACCCTCAAAAGCAGTGGACAAGAGTTTGGCCCCTTGTAATAACATGTGGTCTTCCAAATGACTTGTCGGGGCACACAAGTGTCGTCATGGGTCTCCAAACAAATCGAAGATGCCTGTAGATCATATTCAAGGGCCAGGATGATGGTGTAGGTGGTGCCACATCATCATGCAGGCCCTGGATCATCTTCCAAGTGTAAGGTGCAAATCTAGGGCCAGTTGGGCAAGATGGATCAGGTGCATCTTCCTCGTCCAATAAGTGAGCCACGAGCAATCTCTGAATGGTTGTGGGGATCCATAGAGTTTTGTCTGTTGTTGTGGAGGCCCATGGCTCTCGAGTCTCAACACACACCCTACATGTGCCAATGTAGCCCTCTGGAGGATTAGGATCCCGTATAGGGAGACCAAACCCAATATGGCGACCACTTGCAATCCTGCATAAGATCCAATGTGTCCCCTAGCCTTCCAATACAACAAGTCATTAGATAAATCGAATAAATGAGCTTACCAATCATGGACCACAGGTGGGGACTCCATAATGGCTTGCCCTTCCATAATGGGCTTTGAGATGTGCTCACGTCTCCTAAAATCCAAATGGGGTTAACCAAGAATCCTATTAGGTGATTTATACTTCTAAAGGGGATAATATAGTCAAGGTACATCCTTCAAAAGGTGGTGGCATGTGATAGATATGTGAATGATGTAGGGAATGAGAAGGGGCAACCTTGGGTCACATGCTGGGGTATAAGGGTAGCTAATAAGAGGGAAGCCCACACTTGGGTTTATAATGTATAGGAGGGAGCAATCGTGGTACATGATGTGCCCCGGCCTTGATGTTTCCACCCTTTATATGCCTTTTTCCTTTTAATGATTTTCTTTGATTAACTGCTCGGGGCTCAAGGGGGAAGAGCATGATATATAAGATATAGCAGTGAACACCCCCCTTTAAGGTAAGGCGATTTATTGCCCACCAGGGGTTTGGACAATCATGGGTTCCTATATGATGAAGGGGGTTCATAGAACCCCTAGGAACCAGGGTGATGGCCATGATGATGGGGTAGAGCTCATGTATTGGCTTTTGCCCACGTGCTAAATGTGTTTGTCCCAACCATCTTTTGCATTTTGTGGTACATTTTTCTGTTGAATGTGGCCAAATATGCTTTTATCTTTCTTTCCAGTTGCATTAACCTCTGGGCTTCATTCCAGGCCATGACCCAAGGTGTGGGCAAGGGGAAGGGGCAAGCTAACCCTATTTCGACCTAGTGGAGGAATGTGGACACAGGTGGGAGAAATGATGAATGGGGTAAGAATGAGTTGAAAGAAGGTAATATAAGCGGATAAGAGAGCGGAACCACGCAACCAAAATTGGGGTTTCCCATGAAATACCATCCCTAGAGCCAAATGATCAGTAAAAGAGATCCCACAGGACTAGAATGCAAGGTTAATATCAAAAGGGGTCTAGGGTATAAGAGCACCTAACCCATTCTTTTTGCCAAATCCCCCCATTAATCCATGCCCATAAGTGTCCATGATAAGCAAACTAAAATACTCAATTACCAAATGACAAGGCATACCTTTAGGTTTGGAAAGCCCACCTTCAAACATATGATCATGGCAGATCGGCGAGGGACC
Source organism: Pinus tabuliformis (assembly GCA_031772625.1). NCBI lineage: Eukaryota > Viridiplantae > Streptophyta > Pinopsida > Pinales > Pinaceae > Pinus > Pinus tabuliformis. Next base: position 221,681,649 of record CM062809.1, on the reverse strand, counting down.
GCATGGTTGGCTCAGGTGGCAGAGAAATGGAAAATGAGCTAGCTGGTGGCTGCAAGGGGCTACTCACTGCCGAATGATGACCATCTTGGAGAAAAAAAATTCTCCTATGGATATCACCCACAAAATGATGGGCAACACTATAGTCCCTATCCACATTTCCCAACTCATTGGCCAGATGAGAGGTACTTCCCACGAGTCCCAAACTACATGGGTAGGGTGTATGTTGGGAAATCAGCAAAAGAAGGTGAACCACTCATCCTGCTCATATGCCATAGGAGAAGGTGAACCACTCATCCTATGCATATGCCAATCGTAAGGGAAAGTGAACCAATCACCCTACATACATGTGCCTGTAATCATACGGGAAGGTGAACCACTCACCCTACACACATGTCTACCATCATGGGGTATCACAAGGGAAGGTGAACCACTCACCCTCTACATAGCGCACCAATAGGGGAAGGTGAACCACTCACCCTATGGTCGCTCATAGCTCCAAGAAGTACCCCAAGCTCCCAAGAGCTCCCAGAGCTCAGTGTCCAACTCAAGCGAGAACCTCATTAGAAGGTCTTTCCACGACTCCAAGTCTCTATCGAAAGGCTAATAATTTGACATTCCCTAAGGGCTTCATGAGGATGTCTGTGACCTGCTCATCAATCCTCCCTTATTGCTCCCTATTGTACCATATCCCGGATCAAGTGGTACTTGATATCAATGTGCTTGGAGCAATCGTGGGACACGAGATTCTCTGAAAGGAAAATCCCACTCTGGTTGTAGCAGAAGATCACGGTGGTATCCAACATGTGCTCAAATAGTGTAATATTCCTAATTAGCCATGCCTAATTGGAATATTCAATTTTGCTCAATTTTGCCTTCTATAGTTATTTATAAATAAAAAGGTGACGAAAGGGGGACATAACTCACTTTTTGAATAAAGCCACTCCCTAGTAGCACAACATTGTAACTTAAAAGGGGAGCCAAGGGGGCCAAAGGACCACGTAGAGAACAGGGCCCACGTAGACACTTGGAGGGACTATGCAGATGGAGAAGGAGCACGTGGCAAGAGAGAGGCTACGTTGGAGGAGGTGGGCCTTAGGGTTTTGAGAGAGGCCAACGCTATAAAGGAGAGAGAAGCCTCCTCATTTGGGCATTGGATTATGTTGCATTTGAGCTAGTCACTTTGACTTAGAGCATGCTGGCTGTTTAGCCTGTCTTCAACACTGTTTAGTGCATTGAGTGTTTCCATTCGGAGATCTCACCCTTAGCCCTGGGGGACTTCGAGTGCCTCCTCGGGCAAGGTAGTTTCATCAGTATTTTGCAGGATGAGCAATCTCTGGAGTTGAGGAGGAACTGAGCATTTTGATGACTACGCAGTCTTGAGAGGGAGGACGCAGTCTCTTTTGGTAGGAGCTCCAGATTGGGTTTATGTGGAGGATTTGAGCTTGGAGGTTGAGCAGAGATCAGCCCTTGCATATTGGAGGATTTTGGCAGAGTCGCGGGTAAAGTTTTGGAGGATTCTCTTCAAGGGCAGCGCAAAGCATTGAGGGATAGCGTAGATCCTCAAGGGGGTGATTTTCGGGGGTCAGCTATTTTAGAAAAGCTTTCTGGGTTTTTTGGGTTTATTGAGCAGAGGTTGATTCCAGAGTTTCAGCGTTTTCTGAGGAGGGGAACAGCCCCAAATCCTCACTTGATTCCAACAGTAGCAGTAGCACAACAGTTCTCCGGCAGCTTGGATGCAGTTTAGAGAGAAGCCATTTCCTTACCATTCTCAGTGTATTTCTTCACTTGCCTTGTGCAAGTCGACGTGCTATCTTTCTTATCACCTCTTGTACTCTTTCCATTATTCAATATAATAAAATGGCTTAGCATTTCTCTCTGCATTTCTCGAGTATCTGCTTATATTCCATGTATACGTTATTGTTTGTTGCACTACTGTTATTTTTTTTGAACTCCCCGACTACTATACCACTTGTGTGTTTTTCTCCTATACTCTTAGACAGGGTCTGGAAAGGGCCAGGTAGCCTCCAGATCTCGTCCTCTTTCCAAAGGCGACATATCTGGTAAACGCCCTCCCAGTCCATCTTTGGTTGGAGTTTTCTTGTGTTTGAGGGATATCTCTGATAAGGGATATTACAGTGATATCAAAGCATAGATCTGGCTCAGCCTGTGGAGCTAGCAGTCTATGACACCGAGGGAGAAGCCCTACATCTATTACAGAGGTAGGAAATACAGAGATATTGAGCGTAGGTTGGAGAACACCTACGGAGAGGGAGACTGTGTTCGGGTGGTGGACACAGAACAGGAGGAGCCTGTGGTGAACATAGAACAGGAGGAGCCTGTGGTGGACGCAGAGCAGGAGGATCCGATGGCAGATGAGGACGGGAAGAAATTTGCGGACATGCTCCTCAAATCAGTGCAGGATCTGTCGAGGCAGATCGAGGTGATGGGGTAGAGATTCACGGCGGTAGAGGCTAGACAGCGTGAGAACCCACAGGTTTTCTAGGTTGGTGAGGGATCAGGTACATCCCACCATTTGCCAGAGCAGGGTGCCACTCAGCATGATACTACTCAACAGATGGCCTCACATGCCCCTACACGCTCTACCATGCCCACTTTCCTAGGAGCAAACACGGGAGCCCAAGAGGAGGCAAAGCCCGGTCATATGGGCAATTATTTTGCAGAGTACCAGACCTATGGGCAAGAGTTCAGGGATGCTCTCTCATTCAGAGACTTTGTTCGGCTCCAGCAGGATAGCAGACCCTGCGACCATCACAGAGGATATCGGCATTATCATGACGGGAGACACCCACCGCACAGCTAGTAGATTCCACTTGCCTACGTTTGATGGCTCATCAAACAGTTCAACAAAGTCTTGGGTGGAGAAGCTGCATCAGTGATGGTGCCAGATCTATCTGCGACATGGAGGATCTACATGTTTGTTGAGGGGTTAGCAGAGACACTTCGGGGTCTAGTCAGATCCACTAGACCAACCACACTCCAGGATGCTATTAGCAGGACCCGGGACTTACAGGATCCCTTACCCAGAACCCGGACATCTCACCCTCAGAGACAAGCTTTCCAGCCTAAGGGGAAGGATGTGAGGATTCCACCTCCAAAGGGGAATCCAGGACGAGCACAGCTTGATGATATTGCCAGAAGGGAGCTGAAGAAGAAGCGGTTGTGCTTTACCTGTCAGGAGCCGTGGGCACCGGGACATAGATGCGCTGCTGGCAAAGCACATTTTATTGAGGTCTTCTCCGAGAGCAGTGGGGAAGAGGATGAGGAGGATGATGTGGAGGCAGGAGATAGTCATGTCGCGCAGAATCCTTTGCCACCTCCACCAGCAGCAGCAGGTGGTGCAGCTTTTGCACCTACCGAAGGGGCCCTTGCAGCATTGCGAGGAGTTCCCAAGTATTTGACGCTGCGCGTATAGGGGACAGTGCGTGGCCAGCGAGTATCAGTTTTGGTTGACAGTGGGGCAACCCACAACTTCATCAATGCATAGATGGTTGAGCGGAGAGGTATACAGACAGAGAGCTTCGATGGCTTTTCAGTTTTGGTCCCAGGAGATCAGACCATGGTGTGTGCTCGTAAAGTCCCAGAGTTATCAGTGACGATGGGAACCTACATACTAACTGACCACTTTTTCGTGTTCAATATTCCAGACACCAACATGATACTGGGTGTTCAGTGGCTTATCACTCTAGGGAAGGTTACTACAAATTGGAAGGCCCTAGAGATGGAGTGGGATGATGAGAAGACAGGGAGGCATGAAAAGATGCGGGGACAGCACACATATCTGCCTCAGACTGTGTTGGCTCATCAGATGGAGGCAGTCTTCCGGAAGGGAGACGTAGAGTGGGCAGTGGAGCTGCGTGCATCAGAGGCAGGGACTATAGGGCAGATAGTGCACCCAGAGATACAATCCATCCTTGACCAGTATGCCACAGTGTTTGGGGAGATTCCGCCGGGACAGCCACCATACCAGGGGTTTGAGCACACCATTGAGCTTGAGCAGGGCATAGAGGCAGTGATTGCTACCCACTATAGGCATCCCAAGGCATATTGGGATGAGATTGAGCGGGCCATTCAGGAGTTGCTGGCTCTTGGGCACATTCGGCCGAGCACGAGTCCTTTTGCTTCTTCCGTGGTGTTGGTGAAGAAGAAGGACGGCACATTGAGGATGTGCATTGACTATAGGGGCCTGAACAAGAAGACCCTGAAGAACAAGTACCCCATACCCAGGATAGATGAGTTGATGGATGAGTTGAGAGGAGCACAGTTCTTCTCAAAGATTGATTTGAGATCTGGGTACCTTCAGATTCGCATGAGTGAGCAGGACATTCCCAAGACCGCCTTCAAGTGTCACTATGGGCACTCTGAGTTTTTGGTGATGCCCTTCGGGCTAACCAATGCCCCAGCTACATTCCAATCCTGCATGAATCAGATCTTCCGCAGCCACTTAAGGAAGTTTGTGTTGGTGTTCTTTGATGATATTCTCATTTACAACAAGACTTGGGAGGAGCATCTCCAGCACATTGAGACAGTGTTGTGCATCTTGAAGCAGCAGCAGTTCTATGCCAAGCTCTCCAAGTGTGAGTTTGGGTTGATGGAGATGTCGTACTTGGGACACATCATAGGGGTGGACGGAGTGAAAGTCCACGAGGAGAAGATCAAGGCCATCAGAGATTGGCCGGAGCCGAGGAACATGAAAGAACTTCGGGGATTCATTGGCATCTGTACTTAATACCGGAAGTTCATCAAGAGTTTCTTACAGCGTGCTGCACCCTTGACAGATCTGACGAAGAAGGGAGCATTCAGTTGGATGGATACAGCGCAGTGAGCCTTTGACAGGCTCAAGGAGGTTATGAGCAGTTGCCCAGTGCTTGCATTGCCAGATTTTTCGCAACCATTTGTTTTAGAGTGTGATGCGTCAGGAGAGGGGATCAGGGCAATGTTGATGCAGGGAGGTCACCCTATAGCCTTTGAGAGCCGGAAGCTCCTTCTGCATGAGAGGTTGTATTCTATATACGACAAGGAGATGCTGGCCATTATGCATGCATTGGCCAAATTCCGGCAGTATTTAGTGGGTAACAGGTTCAGGGTGAGGACTGATCACAATAGCCTCAGGTTCTTTTTGGAGCAAAAACAGCTACAGTGGAGGCAGCAAAAGTGGATCAGTAAGATCCAAGCGTATGACTTTGACATTGAGTATGTCAAGGGTAAGAAAAACGTGGTAGCAGATGCCCTTTCACGTAGACCAACCACATTGTCTCTTATGAGCTTAGACACAGACTGGAGGGCTCGACTCTTAGTGGAGTACTCCAAGGACAGATTTGCATGTGACGTTCTGGATGGGCAGGTGGCGGATGATAGGTACAGGGTAATCGATGAGATCATCTACTATAGGGACCGGATCTTCTTGACTGAGGGATCTCGACTCAAGAAGAAGATACTTCAGGCATCACATGATTCACCATTGGCCGGCCATCAGGGGTATACCAAAACCTACAGGGCCATTAGAGAGAGGTTCTCATGGAAAGGCCTCAAGGAGGACGTACTCCAGCATATCCGAGAGTGTAATATTTGCCAAAGGAACAAGGAGGAGATAAGCCATCCCACAGGATTATTGTAGCCTCTTCCCATTCCAGAGGGTAAATGGAGAGTATTTCGATGGAGTTCATCACAGGGTTGCCCATGGTACAGGGTAAGGATTGTATCTTTGTCGTCGTTGATCGACTGACAAAGTACACACACTTTTTCACCATATCCGCACACTACACAACAGCGCAGGTGGCCGAGGTGTTCTTCAGAGAGGTCTTCGGGCTACATGGTCTTCCTAAGACCATCATCAGTGACAGGGACAGTCGTTTCATGGGCGGGTTTTGGCAGGAGCTTTTCCGGTTGGTAGGGACGGAGTTGACACCGAGTACCAGTTATCACCCACAGATGGATGGGCAGACAGAGATAGTTAACAAGTGGTTGGAGGGCTACTTGCGTAACTATGTCAGTGAGCAGCAGTGAGCATGGCTGAAGTGGTTGCATCTAGGGGAGTACTGCTACAACACTACACATCACATGTCCATTGGTCTGTCGCCATTCTATGCTTTGTATGGATATCATCCTTTATCTTTTGCTGACGTGATGTTTGGTGCTAGCAATGCTCCGAGAGCCAAGATTTGGATCCAAGAGAGTCAGGGTATCCTCCGAGCTCTCAAGGATAATACGGCTACAACACAGAACCAACAGAAGCTGTATGCTGACAGGGGTCGAGTGGAGAGACAGTTTGAGGTAGGGGACTTGGTCTACCTACGATTACAGCCATACCGACAGTCGTCATTGAAGCAGAAGGCAGCTGAGAAGCTCAAGCCTCGCTTTCATGGGCCATACAGGGTGATACGCAGGATTGGACAGGTTGCATATGAATTGGAGTTGCCCCAAGACAGCAAGATTCATAATATTTTTCATGTATCGTGCCTGAAGAAGGCATTGGGGCAACAGGTGGCAGCGATAAATGAGCTACCGCCCACGGATGATGAGGGGCATTTGGTGTTGCAACCAGAGGCTATTATTGACACTAGGGAGAGGCAGCTGCGGCGCAGGACGGTCCGGGAATTCTTGGTGAGGTGGAAGAATTTGCCGGATGAGGATGCCACTTGGGCGAGTGAGAAAATTTTGCAGCATCCATCACTTCAGTTGCTTGAGGACAAGCAACAGTTTGCCGGGGGAGACTGTAATATTCCTCATTAGCCATGGCTAATTGGAATATTCGATTTTGCTCAATTTTTCCTTCTATAGTTATTTATAAATAAAAAGGTGACGAAAGGGGGGCATAACTCACTTTTTGAATAAAGCCACTCCCTAGTAGCACAACGTTGTAACTTAAAAGGGGAGCCAAGGGGGCCAAAGGACCACGTAGATAAGAGGGCCCACGTAGACACTTGGAGGGACTGCGCAGATGGAGAAGGAGCACGTGCCAAGAGAGAGGCTACGTTGGAGGAGGTGGGCCTTAGGGTTTTGAGAGAGGCCAACGCTTTAAAGGAGAGAGGAGCCTCCTCATTTGGGCATTGGATTATGTTGCATTTGAGCTAGTCACTTCGACTTAGAGCACGCTGGCTGTTTAGCCTATCTGCAGCACTGTTTAGTGCATCGAGTGCCTCCGTTCGAAGATCTCACCCTTAGCCCCGAGGGACTTCGAGTGCCTGCTCGGGCAAGGTAGTTTCATCAGTATTTTGCAGGGGGAGAAATCTATGGAGTTGAGGAGGAACTGAGCATTTTGATGACTAAGCAGTCTTGAGAGGGGAGGACGCAGTCTCTTTTGGTAGGAGCTCCGGATTAGGTTTATGTGGAGGATTTGAGCTTGGAGGTTGAGCAATGGATCAGCCCTTGCATATTGGAGGATTTTGGCAGAGTCTCGAGTAGAGTTTTGGAGGATTCTCTTCAGGGGCAGCGTAGAGCCTTGAGGGATAGCGTATATCCTCAAGGGGGTGATTTTCGGGGGTCAATTATTTTAGAAAAGCTTTCTGGGTTTTTTTGGGTTTATTGAGCAAAGGTTGATTCCAGAGTTTCAACATTTTCTGAGGAGGGAAATAGCCCCAAATCCTCACTTGATTCCAACAGTAGCAGCAGTACAGCAGTTCTCCGACAGCTTGGACGCAGTTCAGAGAGAAGCCATTTCCTTACCATTTTGAGTGTATTTCGTCACTTGCCTTGTGCAAGTCGACGTGCTATCTTTCTGATCATCGCTTTTACTCTTTCCATTACTCAGTATAATAAAATGGCTTAGCATTTCTCTCTGCATTTCTCAAGTATCTGCTTATATTCCATGTATATGTTTTTGTATGTTACACTCCTGTCATTTTTTTTGGGCTCCCCGACTACTATACCACTTGTGTGTTTTTCTCCTATACTCTTAGACAGAGTCTAGCAAGGGCCAGGTAGCCTCCAGATCTCGTCCTCTTTCCAGAGGTGACATATCTGGTAAACACCCTCCCAGTCCATCTCTAGTTGGAGTTTGCTTGTGTTTGAGGGATATCCCTGATAAGGGATATTACAAATAGCTCACTGAAGAGCTTCCTCAACCAAACAGCTTCACAACAAGCCATACTAGCTACAATGTATTCAGCCTCAGTGGTGCTTAGTGCAACCGATTTTTGCTTCCTGCTCATCCAAGAAATCAAAGCAGATCTTAATGGGAAGCAACATTCAGACGTGCTCTTACAATCCACCACACTACCAGCCTATTCAGCATCTGTATATCCATGCAGCCTCAAATTCCCAGTAGTGTATCTCAGTCCATAATAGATTGTGCCCCAGAGCTATCTCAAGAGATTCTTAGCAGCAATCTAATGTATGTGATGAGGCTCGACAATAAATTGACTCAACGTATTCATAGCGAAGCATATGTCACAACGGGAGTTTACCAAGAACATCAGGGCCCCCACAAGTTGTCTATATTCGAAAGGATTTTCCAATTCGGACCCAACAACACTTCCACATAGCTTCTTGAAGTTGAGTTCCATCAGAGTAGACACAAACTTGTAATCCACCAGGGCCACGTCTCTCGAGCAGCTTCACAATTCCTTGAGAAAGGAAAATCTCACCTGGCTTTTGCCAAACCTCTAGGCCTAGGAAGTAGTGCATCATTCCTAGTTCCTTCATCTCGAACTCGAAAGCCAACTCCCTCTTCATTGATAAATGAGATGATTTGCACCTGTCAAAAAGAGATCCTTCACATAAAGGACTAGAATGAGAGGCATGTCATTTTCAACCTTGAAATATAGGTTAGGGTCAGCTTCGCTCCTTGTAAATCCCAGCTTCATAAGATAGTTATCAATCCTCTCATACCAAGCCCTGGGGCTTGCTTCAACCCATAGAGGGCTTTCTTTAACCTACATACATGTGTCTTTCGTTCTTGAACTTCGAACCCCTCAGGTTGCTCTACATAGACTTCCTCCTTAAGCGAGCCACGCAAGAAAGCAGTTTTGACATCCATTTGGTGTAGGCTCCATCCTTGAGAGGCAGCAAGAGCAGTGATGGATCGGATAGTGGTGTATCAGGCAACTACTGCAAATATCTCATCATAGTCCACTCCTTCCTTTTGAGAGAAGCCTCAGGCAACGAACCTGGCCTTGTTTTTTTCAGCACTCCCATCAGCTCCATATTTGATTTTGTAAAGCCATTTAGAAGTGACCACAAACTTGTCCTTGGGTCTAGGAACCACATCCCAGACATCATTCTTCATGGTAGTTTCATACTCCTCATTCATCGCATCCTTCCATACTTGATGTTTCACGGCTTCTTCAAATGTACATGGCTTAGATTGAACAATAGTACTCATAGCAACAAGGTACCCTTGATACCTGTTTGGCTTCTTACTTCCACGAAATGTCCCTCTTGGAGCAATATGCTTTTCAGCAACTTCGAGAGTGTCTTTAAGCCACAAAGGTCTTTTTCTTAAGGAAGAGGGATCACCAAGAGGTGGATCAATGGGATCCATATGGCCTTCAACATCGGGCATCAGTTCATCTATCGGAGATTCATCCTGCTTTCCTACAACATCATCATTGTCATTCCTTGGGATAGGGTATCTCTGGCTTTCCCAAGGGCAAAATCTTCATCGAAAGTGACATCATGGCTTACTTCCACATCTCATTAACCAAGCACATAGATTCTATATGCCTTTGAATTTTCACTATAGCCCGCAAAATTTCCTTTCTTCCCGCATGCTCCCAACTTGTTTCTTTTCTCTTGAGGCACATGAAAATACATGGGACAACCAAATATTCTAAAATGAGAAACATCAAGTTTCTTACCAGTGAAAACTTCTTCGAGTGTCTTGAAATTCAATGCTTGATGTGGACACCTATTTTGAACATACATGGTAGTATTGGCAGCTTCTCCCCATAAGAACTTCAATAGACCTAAGTCATGGAGCATGGCACGGGTGGCTTCCATGATCGTTTGATTCTTCCTTTAAACAACTCCATTTTGCTCAAAAGTGTATGCAACTGTTGTCTCCCTCTTAATGTCAGCCTCTCTGCAAAAGTCATTAAATTTATTTGATTCATATTCGGTTCCATTTTCGGTCCTCAATATTTTGATCTTCTTCCCTGTTTGATTCTCCACAAAGACTTTGAAAGAATGGAACCATTTGAACACTTTATCCTTCTTCTTCAAGAAATAGATCCATGTTTTGTAAGAGAAGTCATCCACAAAGATAGCATAATATAAGAATCCTCCTAATGAAGTTACAGGCAACATGCCAGATAGGTCATAATGGACCAGTTGAAGAATACCATAAGTTTGACTTTCACTTGAAGGGAATGGTCCCGTTGTAAGTTTCTCAGTTGCACAACCCTGACAAACACCTTCATTATTCATGTTGAAATTGGGAAATACCTGTGACCATCTTCCTTACCCCCTAGATAAGGCTTTGTAATGAAGGTGGGTAAATCTTTGATGCCATAATTCGAATTGAAGAGAAGTATTGCAAGACATGGCTCCCAAAGGACTTCCTCCAACTTGATAAAGACCATCAACCCTAAATCCAAGTGTAAATGCATCTTTAGTGTTTCTTTTCCAATGACATACCTTACAGTCAATGAATGCTACCTTGAAGCCTTTATGTTCCATCACAGAAATAGATACCAGGTTCTTCTTCAAATCAGTCACATACAATACTTCTTGTAGATGAATGGTTTGACCTTGATTCAAGTGAAGAGTGACAATACCTATTTTTTTCATAGGATAGGTGGCATTTTCTCCAAGTATGATTTCCACGTTAGTCTTCTTTTCAACCAAATTTGAGAGGGCCTCTTTATACCCAGTGAAGTTCCTTGAGGCTCCACTATCAATCAACCAATGATCCAATGTATCTAGAGGAGAGGCAGTAGTTAAAGCAGAAATAAGATAAAATTCATTGTCTTTCTACAATATTACTTTCCTCATACCTGGAATTTCTTGATCTTTTGGAAGGTTGACCATTTCCATATCGAGCAGCGGGAGCATTTCTCTTTCTTTTATTGTTGAACTTGTTGTTCCTTTCATTGCCATTGATTTTGTAATTATTGTGGTTGTTGTTGTCATCATCCCTTGGAGTATCCTTCTTGTGAGGACACTCTCTAGCATAGTGGCCAAACCTATTGCAATTGTAGCATCTTCCTTTTCTTCCTTCTTTGAATCCTGACTTAAATCCTTGACCTTGTTTCCTTGGACCAGCATTGTTCTTCCTCTTAGCATGAGCAGAGAAAGTAGTAGGATCATTTCCATTTGAAGGCTTATCTCTCTCCATCATCCTTGTTTCTTCTTGAGTGCATCTAGCCAATAATTCATCAAAACCAGGAATCCTGTCATTGTTGAGGATGGTGGTGTTAAACACATCCCATGCTCTTGTAAGACCTCCAAGTGCAATGAGAGTGAGCTCCCTGTCACCAACAACTTCTCCAATAGATAGAAGGTCATTCTTGATTTCTGTAATACTCATGAAGTAGGATTGAATAGACTCTCCTCTATCCATCTCGATGTCCTTCAACTTGTTATTGAGAAAGAGGATTTGATTTGCATTGTTTACTTTGAACATCCCAACCAGCGTATCATACATCTCCTTAGATGTTTCCAAATCAGAAATATAGACAACCAAATTCTTTTGAATGGAGTCTCCAATGATTTTCTTGGCTTTGACCTCACCTTTCTTGTACTTTGTCTTTGTAGTAGGTGCATTTGAAGGAGGCTCCACCACTTTTCCCTGCACATAGTCCATAGCATTATTCTCGTCCAAAGTCAAATCCAAAGTAATCTTCCATGCATGATAGTCGGATCTGTGCTTGAACTTATCCTCGGATTTGAAGTATGATGTAGTCATCATCAAAGCTAGACCAATATTCTTGTCCAATAGCTCTTTCTGATTGATTTTCTCTCTCTTGCTTGGGCTTTGTCTTCACTTGAGCTCTAATACCATGTTAATTTTAGTTAACAATGGTATGTTATATGCTTAGCACAATTTACTTCAATGTTCCTTAGCAGCCCAACAATAATTTCCAATAGCAATCACAATAATGACATTGACAGTGAAAGCAGATAGAACATGAAACAAAATGCAAAAGACAAACCAAGGAAGAGGACACCAGATTTGGCAGATGCCAGGGAAAAACCCCAAGATGAGGAAAACCCTTTGATCAATTCTTCTTATTATTATATCAAAATGTTCAGCAGAGAGTACAAAAGTCAAGTTGACTTGCCCAATTCAAAGTCAAAACAGCGCTGTCAATTTCTGCAGTCAAACTTCAACACTAACCAGAAAGTCAATGTTGGTCAAAGCAGCAATAGAATGTCCTCAAATCAGCTCGGCCTTCCACAGTCAAACTCAACCTGATCAGGAGGTCAAACTCAACCCAAAACAGCTCGGTCAAACTCAATCAAAGTGTTTCCCTGAAATCTGCGCTCAACCTATAATTTGGTCTGCGGTCAAAGTGCTCAGATTTCCTCGCTTCTTGTGCGAAAGGATGTGGCATGTTGAGACAGAAATATCCCCAAAAGATCGAAGTTAAATGATTCCCAGAAGGTGCTGGTCAATGTTGGTCAAACTAAAATCAACTCTATAATTTCGGCCCTGTAATTCAGGCTCTGAAATTCGTCCTTCTTGATCCACACGTGTGTGAGAGAAGAATGCCCAATGTAGTACGAACCAATGAGAGGAGAGAGAATGTGAGAGTGAAGAAGATGCCAAATGAGGTGAAGAGTCATTTGTATTTATACAAGTCGTTGAGGGTGAAGAGTCATGTCTATTGGGTTCCATGAACCTACATGATGATGAGGCCGACCTGAACAAATTGTACATGAGTGGGCATAAATTCAAAATCATACTTTTGCTTGTCCGAATGAGATAACAATCTTGGTCCTCCCGAAAATAGGAATCTAATGCAATCATTATCTCCATCAAGTGAGTTGTCCCAAGGTGGAATTTGGCCCTAGTTGCCAATTTTAACAATTATTGAGTCCAAACAATCCACCTATGAAGAAGTTGTTGAGAATAAAGTTTGGAAAAAGGCTCTGACTAAAGAGTACCAATCTATATTGAAGAATGATGTTTGGGAAATCGTGCCAAGGCCTGAAGGAAATTTTGTTGCGTCTTCAAAGTGGATTTACAAAATTAAGCATGTTGTTGATGGAAGTGTTGAAAAATACAAGGCTAGATTTGAGGCTTGTGGATTCTCCCAAAAGGAAGGAGAGGATTATGAAGACATGTTTGCTCTCGTTGTTAGGTATGCATCTATTAGATCTGTCATTGCTCTTACTTCTATTGCAGGTTGGAAATTGCATCAAATGAATGTCAAAACTTTTTTTCTGAATGGGGTCATTGAAGAGGAAGTCTATATTGAGCAACCTCAAGGTTTTGAGGTCCATGATAGAGAAATACACGTTTGCAAATTGAAGAAATCCTTGTATGGGTTAATGCAGGCCCTCGTGCATGGTACTCCCATATTGATGGTTATTTGTAGAGTCTTGGCTTCAAGAAGAGAGATGTTGATCCGAACTTGTATTTCAAAGTTGTTGAAGGCAAACCCTTGAAGTTGTTGTTGTATGTGGATGATTTGTTTCTTGTAGGGGCTGAAGTGTTGATTGTCCAGTGTAAGAGGGAGCTGATTTTTGAATTTGAGATGAAGGATCTTGGTCTTATGCAACATTATTTGGAATTGGAAATTTGGTAAAACCCTGATGGAATCTTTGTTGGCCAAGGAAAATATACTATTTTGATCTTTCTAAGGTTTGGCATGATGGACTACGAGTCCATGGACACACCTATAGTGACGAATTTGAAGAAGATCCGAGACTGTAATTTTGATTTGATTGATCCCTTTATGTATCGCAAACTGATTGGCTCGTTGAACTATCTTGTGAATACTAGACATGATATTTGTTATGTTGTGAACACATTGAGCCAATCCTTGGTTGAGCCCTGACATGTACATTGGGTTGCAGCGAAACATATTATGAGATATTTGCGTGGTACCATTGAGTATGGTTTGACATATGCTTCTAATGGAGAATGGTAGATGCATGGATTTACTGATGCTGATTGGGCTAGAACAGTGTCGTTGGAATTGTCCCCCCCAGGATCTGGAGGCAGAACTGCATCCCGTACGCATCCGCCACAGAATTTTCAGATCCACGGTTCCGCCTTTTTTTGGCGATTCCTGGAAAATTGGATCCATGGGGGGGCGATTCGCGGTTCCTGTTGCCCGATCCACGGATCCATAAAGGATCATGTGCAGATGTGGAGGTTCGGGCATGTATCCACCGGGGATCGCAAGCGGATCCGAGAGAAGGTGGACGGTTTAGACGGTTTCACGGGGCTTTTTTTTTTATTTCGAACTACCATGTGAGGAACTACACTTTCCGAATACTCCCAAGGTGTCCCTTGATGCTCCCTAGACGCTTCCTAGATGCTCCCTAATGGTAATGTTAAATTCTTAAAGTAAAAGTGACATTCTCCATTATCTTTCATTTCAATCCTTTTACTTAAATTTTTAACATTACCATGAAATGACTCGGGATGTTTGAGAGTGGTTCCAACCTCATCAAACTTTATATGGAGAAAATAGAATTTCATATCCCATTCAAAATTCAGCAAACTTAACAGTTTTCAAGATCAATGGGATTGTTGCGTTTTATTGGATTATATCATGTATGAAGGCATATGATTGGCATTTAATCAAAAGCACCAAGCACTATATGTACCCCAATGTTGGTGTTGTTGATTGTTGAACTCCTTTGTCATGGCCTTAGCAATTATGTACCCTTCACTCAAGTCAAAATCATTGATCAGGCATGTTAAGCTTTCTCTACCATATTATAAGGCTTGGATTAAGCTGTTTGATCAAAATTAGGCAATGTTGACTAATATCCCTATAGAATTGAAGTAGAGGCAAAGGCTAGACAAGAGAAGAGGAATCTAGATTCTAGATGGTTGATGCTAGAATAATTAATCATTGATGTACAATGGATGCCATATCTATCTTGATTTATGTAAAAATATGCATGTTTCCGTGTATTCTACAACTAATTTGGTATTTTGGATGTTTTTTTTAAATAAATGCAAAAAATATAAATATATATATAGTAGACGCTTCCGAGATGCTTCGCTTCCTAGATTTTTGGGAAATGACGCTTCTGCGTCCCCGCTTCATGCAATGTTGGGCTGGAACCTCTGATGATAGGAAGAGCATCTTTAGATTTGTTTTGGTTTGGGCTCCGCTATGATTTCATGGTCTAGTAGAAAGCAAACTTTTGTTGCTCTGACTATGGTTGAAGTTGAATATATTGTTGCATAATCTGCCTGTTGTGAAGTCGTGTGACTTCAAAAATTGTTTGTTGTTTTGTTTGATCAAGCACTAGAATCGTCCATTATATATTGTCATTATCAAATTTGTGTGAAGCTTTCTGAAAACTATGAAAATTCCTAAACCGGAATCCCTACTGCAGTAACTGATGATATTTCTCCTCCTTGTTAGATTTACATGAACAAGTTATTTGCAGTTTCCTATGGCAAATATTGAAATACAGCCACTGCAGCCTTCAATTAATTTATATGTCGAAACAAGAGACTGAGCAAGAAAGAAAATACAACACAATAACACCGTTATTTTTGGACAAATGTCCTTGGAAAAACCCAGTGCGGGAAAACCAGTGCAACAAATTTAAGGGTTTATTATTATTAAGCAGTAGCAAATTCTGAATACCTCAAGGGTTATTCAATTATAGAGAAAGAAATACTGGCAGAAGTATTTGTGAGATTACCTCACACAATCACTGAGAAAAATCCTGGCTACTCTGGTCACTGGATGAGGTGCCTCCAGCAGGCCCTGCACTGCCTCTGTGGAATCCTCATGCAATCCCTGCATCAGTCCCTCTAGGCACTGCGTCACCCAACCAGCTATTCGATTTGCTGCCCGAAGTCACTGCTCTCAGCCTCCCTGTCTCACACCCTGGCTCCTGGTTGTTGAAACTGACTCTGCTGCAACATTACAGAGTCTCTCTCACCCTCTGCACTACCTCTGCATGGCCCTGCGTCAGCCTCTACGTGAGAGTTGTTGGATCTCTCTGCCTCTTTGTTGATGATTCTCTGGCTGAGAAAATATCTCTCTCTTCGAATGTTATCTCTGCCCCTCAATTGCAAGAAATCTACTTGATCAGAGTATCCTGTTGAGAATTTCTCACTTCAGAAATTTGATCTCTTGATCTCTCGGTGTATTTTCCAAATGACCCTCAAGCTTCCTTAAATAATCTTCTCGTTGACATTCAACGGCCCATATTAAAAGCTAATCAATGGCTAAGATCATTTTAGCTTGATCCTTGTCTTCTTTTAGAAGTTATACCCACAATTAGATTAATAGCCATTAATATTTTTAATTTCCTAAGTTTAGACTTAGGGCCCATTAAAAAATATTAATTATTTTAATAAAATTGTTTCTAAGTGGAATTTCCCAAAATGCTTTCTGGGTTCTTTGGAATACATGTGCCCAAACCTCCCTGCAAAATTTGAGGCCTAGAGCACATCTGATGCTACCCCAAATCAACACTCCCTCTTAGCAAGGAATGTGCTCTAGCAATATATGTTGTTGCATACTACTCTGACTCTAAAGAATTGTCCTCTACGCTGCTGATGTCTCATATGTTGTCCACCAACTACTACGCAAATGCTACATTTGTACTGTTGCTAACCCTACCACTGTTAACACTGCATCCGTACTGCAACTCCCTCTGAATTTCTGCATCCGTGTTGCTACTGGCACTGCCACTGCCAACTGTTACTACACTGCAAACTATTGTTGCTACTGCATCAACAATCAAAAAGCATCCCGAATTACTGAACTAATTGTGTTCAGTATGATACCACGTGAATGTTGGAGCTTGACTACTGCTAGTCTCTGCGTTAACCCTCTGAATCTACTGCATTGTTGTTGACCTCTGCTCTGTGCCATCTGCATTGTTGCCAACTCTGCCTTGTGTTGTTCAAACTTTGGCGCTCCTAGCCACTACAACTGTCTCTTCGACACTCCTCGACATCATCCAACACTAATCCATCCTGCTACCTCTGATCTGGGCTCCTGAAGCAAGGAATTGATCCAAGAGATGGGCTCCTCAAGGATCCTACCCATCTGTAGCTCTTTCAAACTAACTCTCCAAATCAGCCCACCACCCTCCTCGAGGTATCTAGGGTGTCATGGCGAATCCTCCTCTCCAATCTTCGCAACCACAGCCTTAGAATCATGTTTCTCATCCTTGTCCTTCTTCCTAAGAGGACACTATGTAGCGTAGTGACCCATCTCACCACACTTGAAACACTTGATCTTCGAGACGTCCTTCTTACGTCTCTTCTGCTCCTACTGTTCCTTCGATGCAAGGGTTGCATTCTCCTCCTCCTCCTTGGGCTTCGACCCACTATTGCTGCTTCCGTCAAGTTTAACCTTGACTAAGTCTCTCCTCAACTCCTCTTGTTTTAGAGTCGCCCACATCTCATCCCAATTTGGCAAATTTGCTTTCCCAATGATACTCTGGACAAAGACTTGCCACTCATCTGAGACAGAATTGAGGGCCAATCTAACCAACTCTGAAGCTTGAGGTGTATGCCCCATAACAGACAATTCATCGTGGGTCTCCTGAAGCTTCGTGAGGAATGGATCCATACGCGCCCCTTTTGCATATGAGTAGATCTCAGTTTCTGCTCAAGGAACATCTTCCGCTGCTCGGAAGATCCTTGATATAACGTAGACAAAGCATCCCGCATCTCCTTAGCAGTCCCTCTGCTAGCGATGTGACAGACCACATGATCCTTCACTCCGTCGAGGATCATTCTTTTTGCCTTTGCCATCTCAGCCTTGTCTTTGTTCAAAGGATCTGCATCTGCAAAGACAGCCACCACGCTGTCGACATATGTCTTGAGGGCATGCTCACCTAGAAGGAACGACATTCTTGCCTTCCATATGACGTAGTTAGATGCCCCATCCAACCTGTGCTAATCCCTCAAGCCACTAGTTGCCATTTCTGCCACAAATGTAGAAAATCTCCTCTCTCCTCTGCTCTGATGTTGGGCTAGCCTACGCACTCCCTACTGGAGCTAGTGAAACTGCTGCCCCTTGTTGTTGCTCAGCTCTATAGAATTCGAATTCCTTGGCTAGGAATTCTTTGAGGAAGAAATTCCCTCAACCGTGCTTCTTCTCTCTTTTGACGATTTTCTGCCCAGCAAACTGGCTGCAAAAAAATCTGCGTCCCACCAGTTTCTCCTCACGCTAAGGGTTTTGCACTACTCCCTCTGCCCCGACAAAAACTCGATCTGGAAGCCCTTCTCTCCGTCACTCACTCAAGGAGAGGCTGCCTCGAAATTTCAGCCCTCCGGCTAAGCACTGCGCAAACCCTCTAGAGTTTCGAACTACTGCCTCCTGCAGCTTTTCGATTTCCCTCTTCTACTCAGTGTTGGGCTCTCTGGCACTACTCTTCTTGTTCCACCTGCAGCTCTGATACCATGTGAAAATTCCTAAACCGGAATCCCTACTGCAACAACTGATGATATTTCTCCTACTTGTTAGATTTACATGAACAAGTTATTTGCAGTTTCCTATGGCAAATATTGAAATACATACACTGCAGCCTTCACTTAATTAATTTATATGCGGAAACAAGAGACTGAGCAAGAAAGAAAATACAACACAATAACACCGTTATTTTTGGACAAATGTCCCCGAAAAAACCCAATGCGGGAAAACCGGTGCAACAAATCTGAGGGTTTATTATTATTAAGCAATAGAAAATTCTGAATACATCTCTGAATACCTCAAGGGTTATTCAGTTACAGAGAGAGAAACACTGGCAGAAAGATTTGTGAGATTACCTCACACAATCACTGAGAAAAACCCTGGCTAATCCGATTACTGGATGAGGTGCCCCTGGCAAGCCCTGCACTGCATTTGCACAATCCTCACGCAGTCCCTACGTCAGCCCCTCTAGGCACTACATCACCCAGCGAGCTGATGGATTTGTTGCCCAGAGTCACTGCTCTCAGCATCCGAGTCTCACACCGTGGCTCCCGACTTCTGAAACTGACTCTGCTGCAAAATTTCAGACTCTCTCTCACCCTCTGCGTGGCCCTGCGCCAGCCTCTGTGTGAGAGCTACTGGATCACTCTCTACCTCTCTCTGTTGATGATTCTTCGGCTAAGAAAATCTCTCTCCGGATGCTATCTCTGCCCCTCAACTGCAAGAAATCTACTCCATCAGAATTTCCTCCTAACAACTTCTCACTTTAGAAATCTGATCTCTTGATCTCTCGATGTATTTTCCAAATGACCCTCAAGCTTCCTTAGATAATCTTCTCGTTGACATTCAACAGCCCAGATTAAAAGCTAATAAATGGCTAAGATCATTTTAGCTTAATCCTCGTCTTGTTTTAGAAGTTACACCCACAATTAGATTAATACCCATTAATATTTTTAATTTCCTGAGTTTAGACTTAGGGTTCCATTAAAAAATATTAATTATTTTAATAAAATTGTTTATGGGTTCTTTGGAATACATGTGCCCAAGCCTCCTTGCAAAATTTGAGGCCTAGAGCACATCCGATGCTACCCCAAATCAACAAGAACTCGATGTTCCATGACATGTCGAAGTACATTGAGATTTGTTGAAAAGTGTAACTAGGTTCGGTCTTCATAATGTCATGTGTAATTGTGATTTTATGTAATTGATGAAAAGAAGAAAAATAAAATTATTATTATGCTTGTCTCATGGGTTTCATGAGCAAGGAATTTTATTTTAGTGATGGCTCCCATTGTGAGCCTTTAGGATTTGTCATCTAGTCATAAAAGTCAATTTGAGTCTATGTCATGTATGAAGGACCCTTCTTGGGCATATTACAGTTGTGTATGAGTCATTAATATGTATAGGATAAGCCCTCCAAGACCAAGCGAAGTATCCTCCTCATGTCGGCTTCAAAAAGATTATTGCAAATTCCAAATGACACATTGGTTGAGCTTACAGTCATGTCGGCTTAATTATGATGGCAAACAAGTATAAATAGGCAGCTCGGCCTATTTCAAAAGACAGATTTTCGGTGGTCTGAAAGTCTGCAATTCGGTCAAGCATCAGAACACAGAGAATCTCGGACTCATTACAGAGCTTATAGTGTGGATTACAATGTCGATTACAGTGTGGATTAAAATGGAGATTACAGATAGAGTTTCGATGATATATCACAGTATGGTTCAACGCTATTTCAGATGAGATAGTTTGGTGCTACCAACACTGAAAGGGTCTCGATGCTACCATAGTCTCAGTGTAACCTTTGTTTCAGTGCCACCACAACAAGAGATTGTTGTCTCCACACTAAGGTTTTGTTATCATCACAGTAAGAAGGATTCGGTATAACTACAATGAGAAGGCCTCATTGTCATCACAATAAGGAGATCTCGGTGTCATGCTAGTGATGAGATCTCGGTGGTGATAATGTCTATATGCTAAGAAGGTCGAAGTGGAAGAGGAGTCGAGAAGACGAAAAGAGAAAAAGGTTGACTATCAAGAGAACCTGTGTCTTGGACTTCAAGTGGAGAATAGGTCAAGGGTCTTGGTCTTGGTATTCGAAAATTGGAATCTCTATAAGAAGTATTTGCGCAGGTTTTCCTCTCAAAGAGTGAGAGGTTTTGGCCCTTGCTGATAGCCTACATTATGTGTCTCTTGTCTATTTATGTTCATGAATTGGTAGTTGTTTGATGAAGAAGAACACTAATTAGTAATAACCTAAGTAAAGAAGATCCTAATCTAAAGAAGTAAAAAGCACTCACAAGCAGTGACTAATCAAAGAGAAATCACTTAATTGCTATGCCCTAGATTTCTCAACAAGATTAACTATCACTATATTCGGAATGTTGTCCATAGGTGAGTTGTGAAGCTCAAATATGTCCCTACTGATGAAAAAGTTTTTGATGTGTTGACAAAGTCGCTGTCTCATACGAAGTTCGCTTATTTCAAAGAACTTGGAGTTGTTGGGAACCCATCTCTAAGAGAGAGGGAGCACTGACTATACAACATCATGTGATGGACAATCTTCCTTAGGTGCAACCGGGAGACATATGGATTGGTTGGAAGATTGTCACTCCCTTAGGTCAATGGACCAGGAGACCAGTGAGTTTGGTCGGGGAGCTTGGTTCTAAGGCATGGATATCTTGTGTTTTCTCCCTTAGGTCGCGAACTGGGAGACTATATAATTGGGGATTGAGATAGGGATTCCTCCCTTAGGCTATGGGTCAGGAGACCTTGGAGATGTACCCTGTATATATGATTGAGATAGGGATTCCTTCCTTAGGTTGTGGTTCGGGAGAACTTGTGTATGGTTAAGAAGATGTACCCTGTGCATGTGTTTGGTTTTGTCCCACCATTCAGTGAGATATTGACCTGGATGCCATGGGGTTATGGCTTTTGGGATGTATTTGATGTTGTGTATCTTTCCTTATGATGAGATTGATGATCTCTCCCTTAGGTTGTGTGCCGGGAGACCTATGAATTGGTCGAGGAGATTGATCTTGACAAAGAGAGAGACTTGTATTTGTGATCTCTTCCTTAGGCTGAGGGTCGGGAGACCTATGGATTTGTAATGTTCCAAACTAGGAAAAACAGTGATATGCAAAGAAAAAACAAATTCAACAGCAGAAATTTGAAACAATCAGCAAACACCCATATAAACACAAGATGTAAGAACCAGTGGACCCATTTTATTAATCAATTGCAGCGAGTACAATAGTGTGGAAGGAGTGCACCTGGGCTTACCTCAATGGAAAGCATGACAAAGCCCAGGTGATCAAACAACAAGCCCAAATGATAAACAACAGTTGCTCCAGTGATGCTCTGCGCTGCCCAGAAATCAACCTTGTCTACTGGAAAGGAACTGTTGGAAACCCCACCTCTAGTGCTCAAAAATTCTACGAAATTAACCTCAAGCTCCTCAACGAAAACCCACCAAAAACCAGAAAGGGTTTGGCCAGGTTTTGACCCCCAAAATTCGGCCCCCAAATACCACATCCTCCTCCAAGTGCTGGGAAATACGACCTACCTGTAGCTCACTGGAAAAGCCCCACAAATCACCCCCAAAGGCTGAGATGCTCTCCTCCAAGGTTTCCCTTATTTCTCCCGGCAATCTCCAGCTCTTCAACTCGTCCCTCAAGCTCCCATGTGTGCCCAATGAGAGCCCTTTGCACAGGCCCAGGTAGCTGCAAATCGTGTTGCCCACTAGCAGCAATCTCCTACTCTGAAACTCCTCCAAAATGTTGATCCCCCACTAAAGCTCCAATGCCAAAATTCTCCCAGTAAATGCTGCCCGAAAGGTCCCCGAAACAACCCCTGCACGCCCCCTTCTTGTGTCCTCCAGAAACGCGCACTAACTGAGCCAAAGGCTGAAAGATGAGCTTTGAAATCCCTCCAACTCTCCTCTGAGGTGGTACGATTTGCCTTCCTAGAGTGGCACTCGAAGTCCCCCGAAGAAAGGTTGAGTTCTCTGCTTGGAAAACTCGATGCTAAACAGCAAGTAACTCGGCTAAGCAGCTCAAGCAACAAAGTGGGTTCAATAGACAAAAGACCCCTTGAGTAGATGAGCTCCTTCTATTTATACTTTTTCAAGCCTTTCCTTCCCATGTGGGTCCCTCTTCCTTGCCTTTCGATTTCCCCTCCAAGGCTATTCGAATTCCACACTTAGCCAAGTCTGTTTTTCCCGTGTGGGTGGCCCCCACATTCCACTAACAAAATAATTCAGCCTCTTTCTCTCCTAAGTCCTTAAGTCAAAATTGGATGGGTTCCAAGGTCACCAAAATTTATCCAAAATTGTGGGAAATTAAACCTGTGACAGTAATTTAGGTAGGGACATTACAGTCCTCCCCTCCCAAATGTCGCTCGTCCTCAAGCAACTTCAGTGTTGGATGCTCCAAAATGTGCTCACCCTCTCAGGTGGCATCCTCATCTGGAAGGTTCCTCCAACGCACCAAAAACTCCCTAATAGTCCTACTCCTTAGCTTCCTCTCCTGAGTCTCCAGGATGACCTCCGGTTCCAAAACCAGATGCCCCTAATCATCTAGTGGGGGTAACTCTACAACTGTCATCGCCTGTTGTCCCAACACCTTCTTGAGGTATGAAACATGGCAGATGTTGTGAATCTTGCTCCCCTGGGAAGCTCCAGCTGATAGGGCACCTCTCTAACTCTTCTAACCACTCTATACGACCAATAGAAACGCGGTTGCAGCTTCTCGACACCCTTTTGCTTCAAGGTAAACTGTCAATATGGTTGTAGCCATAGATACACCAAGTCTCCCTCCTCAAAATGCCTCTCAATCCGATGCCTATTAGCATACATCTTTTGTTGATTTTGTTGTGTCACCAAGTTGTCCTTGATATCCTTGAGAATGTCTTGGCTCTCTAGGATCCAATCTTTGGCCTTGGAGGCTCGACTGTCTCCAAAAACAATATCAGCGAAAGATAATGCATCATAACCATATAAATCACAGAAAGGTGACATACCAATGGACATATGATGAGCGGTGTTGTAGCAGTACTCGCCCAAGTGCAGCCATCGAATCCATCCCTTCTGTTGCCCGGTCACATAGTTCTTGAGATAACCCTCCAACAATTGGTTAACCCGCTCGGTCTGACCGTCTGTCTGGGGGTGATAGCTTATGCTCGAAGTGAGCTTCATACCCACTAGCCTGAAGAGCTCCTACCGAAATCCCCCCATAAACTTGTTGTCCCTGTCGCTAAATATGCTCTTAGGGAGTCCATGCAAACGGAAAACCTCCCTAAAGAATAACTCGACTACCTGTGAAGCAGAGTGTCGGGTCGAAATGGCGAAGAAATGGGCATATTTGGTCAACCGGTCAACCACCACGTAGATACAATCCTTGCCCTGCATTGTGGGAAGCCCTATTATGAAATCCATGGAGATACTTTCCCATTTCCCCTCAGGAATGGGAAGAGGCTACAACAACTTGGTTGGATGGGTCAACTCCCCTTTGTTCCTCTAGCATGCCTCACACTCCTACATGTACCTCAACACATCCCCCTTGAGGCCCTTCCAGGTGAAACGCTCTCTGACTGCCATGTACGTCTTCCTGAACCCTTAATGCCCTGATAATGGAGAATCGTGTGCTACATGGAGTACTCTCTCCCTCAACTGTGAGCCTGGGACCAAACATATGTGCCCCTTGTAGTATATGACCTCATCCATCACTCGGAAGCGCTCATCTGGGTGTGTCCCCTCCAAGATATCGTATGCCCGCCAATCTTTAGAATACATTACCAACAATTAGGCCTTCCAGTCATGGAAAATGCTCATGAGTGAGAGGCCTGCGAGTCTCCTGGATAGTGCATCGGCCACTACATTATGCTTCACCAGCACATACTCGATATCAAAATCATAGGAATGCACCTAGCTGACCCATCTATGTTGTCTATCATTGAGGCCCCGCTGCCCTGTTGAGCCTCAAAACTACTCTTTCCCTAGCAACTCTTCTCATCCCTTTTCTTTGTTTTTCCATGAAGAAAATGCATTCTTATCATCAATGACCAATATATATTGCTTAAGGATGACATTTAGTGATTTACATGTTATACTTGTATGTTTTGCTATTTGAATAAATTTTTGTCTTTTAGCTACGGAACGCAGCCTATTCTGCAGCTAATCGGCTGTTCTGCAGTGACCTCCATGCTTTAATAGGTTCGAGGTGTCAGAAGGAGAAACTAACTACATGGGCAACTTGGGAATCATCATGACATGGACCGTGTCTTATTCACCTAGCCCAGGTCGACAAGGAAGATGGTACAAGACTACGGTCAATGGAGAAGTCAAACGTAGAGACCGAAAGTAACAGGACTCGTTTTTGTGGATAACCAACACATTTCACAGTGATGGGAAGCGTTATCCGAAACAACTTCCTGAGCCTACGGACTCCAACAGCCATCTATGCAACCGATTCCAACAGCCACCATCTTGGATTTATGTCTCCAGCAGCAGAGGAAGAAATTCCGTGTACCTGTCTTCTATGTGTTTTTCGTTGTAGCTTATTTTTCTCCACAAACAATTGCATGATTTTCTTATAAATACCTGTGTAAAGAACTCAGAAGGAGTTCGAATTTCCTCATGTATTAAGCTCAGACTTACTGTTTTATATTTTTGAAAACTCATTTTCCTGTTTTTAATATGAAGACCGCATGTTTTATGGATATATGAAAGAGTTTCTTGGAGATTAATTGAGCACTCATAACCTGATCAGTTGCAGAGGGCCCTTGCGCTGAATGAGGTTTTATTTCATTTTGTTTTGTCTTTTATAGTTAAATTGTAAATTCATCATTTCCTCTCACAGTGTTCATAATCATTTTCATACTAACCTTGTTTATAATGCAATTTTTGTCATTTGCTTACTAATGCAGAATAGCTTCTTTTTGTTTAATTTCTTTCTAGTTTTTATCAGTAGTTAGAAGTTGAAATTCAGTAGTATAATTTAGTTTGTTTCATTCACCGTTTCACTAGTCTTTAAATTTTCAAATAGATTGATCAGTGCCATTACTGTTTTTGCCATTTTTATTACTAGCATATTGACTCATGGTGTTAATGAATGTTTCTAAAGAGCCCTTCTAGTTGATATTTCATCTTAAATTGAGTGGTTGAATACTTCATTCATGCAATGGGTCTTTTCTGCATTCCTGCATTTATTTTCTCTTAGAATAATGAAGTACAGAAATCCTCAAATGTCATCACAAGGAGATTTTGTCCCAAAATTGAGAAGCAGGGTAATTAAGTATTTCATTTAGCTTTGTTTCTATGATAGATTAGACACTAGTTGCAATTTTACTTTCAGTTTTTACGATCATGATTTGGGAATAATGATAAAACAGGGATAAAAACTCTGTTTTCATTTCTTGCTTAAACTTTGCTCTCAAGTCTTCCTTAAGTTTTTTTGTTTCTCATTTTTAGATTTTTAGCAGTCTTTACAGAAATTAGATTTAAGATTCTGATAGTTACATTGTGCATCAGTAGGGATTAAAGGACCCAAAAACCCCCAAAACAACATAAAACATAAAAACAACGAAGTAAAAAAGGTCATCTAGCACAAACAGTGCACTACACTTCATCAATTTACGATACCCGAATTGATAATTTATGTAGAGCAATTTAGGAAACTAAATTGACCAAACATTTTGGCGTCGTTGCCAGGGAAGTGTAACTAGGTAGCCTTATCTCTTACATTCAAAAAAAAAAGTAACATGCATAGAGAAAGAGACTCTAGGGGTAGATTTATAGCTAGGCGCAGAAGTTCAATTCCTACAACTCCACCTACTCCACCAAGAACAAGAAAATACACACCTCCATCCCAAACTCATACTCCTAGCCATAGAACTCCTGGAATTCCAAGGGCAGAAATCCAATCAACATAATCTCCTACCTCATCTACCAAGGCAGTGTTAGGAGAGAAAAATTTCGAATCTCCAACAATAGGAAGAGCCTTTTTCACCTCCACAGGAGAGAACATTGTAATTGAAGAATTAGGAACACCTGGTGAGGAAGAAGAAGTAGAACCTCTCTCCCATATTCCATTAATAGAAGAACCAGAGGAGGAGGAAGTAACCTTGCAGGTTGAACCCTATACTGACTCTGAAGAAACTATAATGGCAGAAGAAGAACAAGATGGAGAATTCTCACTATTTGGAGGAGGGGGTAGAGGGAGAGGTAGAGGAAATGATGGAGGAGGTAGAGGAAATAATGGAGGAGGCAGAGGAAATAGGGAAATAGATAATTCTTTTGGATTCCCTATAGTGGATGAGGAAACAAATGCCACAATGAAAAACATCTCACCTTCTGTTCTCCCTAACTTCCATGGGTTGAGAAGTGAGGATCCTAAAACATTCTTGTTTGAATATGAAATCTTGTGCAGAACTTATGACTATCTAGAAGACTCTCAAAAACTCAAATTGTTTCCTTCAACACTGAAAGGAGCTGCTTTGAAATGGTTTATGGGGTTAGTTACTCAGTCCATTAGAACTTGGAATGACATGAAAAAAAAAACGTTTTTGGATAGGTACTTGGATTATTGCATGCTCACCAATCATAAAGATGAGGTGTTCAAAATGATGTAAAGAGAGGATGAAAACTTAGAAGATTAGATTGAGAGGTTCAACTATAATTTGAAGAGCAAAAATGAATGATTTAGATGAAGAAACCTTGAAAGCTCTTTTATTAAAGGCCATTAGAAATGAGTGGATATATATCCTTAACATGATGGGGAAGAGAGATATTTCTCAACTCCCATTAAATGATATAGGAGAATTGAGTGTTCATCTCTCAAGAGGGAAATCTAAAACAGGGAAAGGGCCAAGAGATCCTTCTCTTGTTAGAGTAAACAAATCTGCAACAAGATCTGTAAGTAGGGCATAAATTGGTAATATGCTTGATGAATTTAAAATTGACATTCTAGGGAGTCTTAGTGAGCAACTAAACACCCTTCAAATTCAAAACAAGCAGAAAAAAGAGGCTGATGCTCTAGCCGTTTTTTGTCCAAAATGCAGAAAAAACATGCTGTAAGGGAATGCCCTTTAGATGCAAAAATTGTAGAAACTTGTATGATTTGTTCAGAAAGTCATGAAACCAAGGGTTGTCCCTCAATCCCAAGTCTTAAGGCTATCTTTCAAGAGGAAACAGTCCCAAATTCTGTAGAACCTCTTTGTTTTTTTGCTAGAAGACCTTGGCAGGGGCCACAAAATCAGGGATTCGACAATCAAATGTATCTTCAGCCCCCACCAAACTGGAATCCTTGGCAACAACCTTGGCCTCAACCTCAATCTCAGTGTCAATCTCAATCGTGGGCACAAGGAGTACAAAATCCTTATGGGAGATTTTCTCAATATTATCAATATCCTCCATCTTATCAGAATTTTCCTCCCCCACATAATCAACAACAAAATCAGCAGCCACAACTTCAAAATCAGAACCATCAACTTTCATTATCATTTCCACAACAAAACCAAAATCCCCAACTCTTACTATCATTTCAGCAAAAACCAAATCAGCTACCTTCCCAACCATTACGAAACCCCAACAATAAAAACCCTCAAAATGCTTGCATGGTAGAAGGACAACAATTTCCAACTTACATGATTACTCCTCTAGATCTTAATGATGTTCAAATAAGAAATGGAAGGATATTAGAAAAGGAAATACCTTCTATAGTTATTCAAGAACAAGACGCTTCTGAGGAAGATTCTCTAAAAGTCAATAAAAGTTTTGAGGAAACATCTCTCCAAAACCAAAACATTGAAAAATGAAAACAAAAAGAACCAGTGAACACAACTCCTATCATTAAGCAACCAGCATCTACTTCTACACCTTTTCCTGAAAGACTACAAATCGATAGAGTAGAAAAACAGATCTTGTTTCCCAACTATGATTTTCTAGATGAATTGAAAAATGTTTGTATCAAAATTCCTTTGCTACAAGTCATTAGAGAAACTCCTATTCTAGCCAAAACAATAAAGGGGTTGAGCATAAAAAAACCAGGAAGAAAAGCAAAAGAAACAAAAAAAATTCAGTTGATAGGAAAAATAGCTAACATAATGATGGGAAAAATTGTCTTACAAAAATATGTGGACCCAGGAAGTCCAATTGTCAAGACACATACAAATGGAATTGAAATTCCAAATACATTGATTGACTTAGAGGCAACAATAAACATTATGAGTAGACAAACTATGGAGCAGCTTAAACTTCCTAATCTTCTCTACACACCTACCTTACTGAAACTTGCAGATAGATCAATAATCAAACCAAATTGTGTATTGGAAGATATTTTAGTATCCTTAGATTCTTGGGAATATCCTGTTGATTTCATGATCTTAACTCCCAAGAATAATCTAGGAGGACAACCACTCATATTAAGAAGACCTTGGCTAGCCACAGCTGATGCTTTTATTAGCTGTAGATCTGGTGACATGTATATTTCTGATGGTAATTCAACAAAGAAATTTATTCTGTATCCTCCAGCAAAAGCAATCACAGAAATAGATGACAAAGAATGGATTGATGATGAAGATGATATTCAGCCTCTATTTACTATTTCAAAAATTAGTGAAGATAGTCAAATTTTGAATACATTGGAAAATTTTGAAACATCTTCAGAATATGATCATGCACAATTTCAAGAAACATCTAATGTTGAATACTTGTCATCTAAGCAGATGTCTCTCTATTCTATCTAAGAGTTTGGTAGCTCTAAAATTGAAATTTTTCCAGGTAAGACATTGAACATAGACAAAAACTTGGAGAAACTACAACAAGAAGAGCTAACCAAAACATTACAAAAACATTCTGTTGCATTTGCATGGGAATACACCAACATGAAAGGCATTATCTTAAGACTTGTATCCATCACATCTATATTGAGGAAAACAGTAGACCTATCAGACAACCTCAGAGAAGGATCAAACCAGAATCTTAAGGAGATTGTAAACGAAACGCTCCAAAAATTGCTAAATGTAAACTTCATTTACCCAATTTCAGATAGCCAATGGGTTTCTCCTTTGGTAATTGTGCCTAAAAAAATGGTAAATGGAGGGTGTGCATTGATTACCAAGAATTGAATAAAGCAACCCTTAAAGATCATTTTCCTTTGCCTTTTATAGATCAAGTATTAGATACATTAGCAGGTAAGAAGTATTTCTCATTCTTGGATGGTTTTAGTGGTTATAATCAAATTCAGATAGCACCTAAGGATCAGGATAAAACCACATTTACTTGTCCATGGGGAACTTTTGCCTACCGAGTACATCATTTTGGATTATGTAATGCACTTGCAACATTCCAAAGAGCAGTACTAGGAATTTTTTCTGATCTGATACATGATTGTGTAGAGGTATATATGGATGATTTTACAGTCTATGGAAACACATTTGAGGAAGCTTTGGAAAATTTGGAAAAAGTTCTTAAAATATGTAAAGAAACAAACCTTTCACTAAGCCATGAAAAATGTTTTATGATGTTTACAAAAAATATTGTTTTAGGACATCACATTTCAGGAGATGGGATTAAAGTTGACAAATCTAAAGTTGAAGTCATCTCTAAGTTATCAATTCCAAATTGCCAAAAGGATGTTAGAAGTTTTCTAAGATTTACAGGATACTATAGAAGATTTATAGAAAACTTCACTAAAATAGCATCTCCACTCTTCAAATTGTTTACAAAAGATTGTGAATTCAGTTGGAATCCTGATTGCCAATTAGCATTTGAAACCTTGAAAGCAAAAAATTCTGAAGCACCTATTTTAAGAGGTCCAAATTGGAAAATCCCTTTCCATATTTCCACAGATGCTTCAGATACAACTCTGGGAGCTGTATTGGGACAAAAAGATTTGATTCCTTATGCCATTTACTATACAAGTAAGAATTTGACTCCCATTGAGTTGAATTATACTATGACTGAAAATGAATTTTTAGCTGTTGTTCATGCATTAACAAGTTCAGACATTATATAATAGGCTATGAAACTTTGTTCATACAGATCACTCTGCAATTAGATATTTGATGAATAAACCTATTACTAATGGCAGAGTTATAAGATGGTTTTTGTTTTTGCAAGAATTCAACATTACTGTGTTAGATAGACCTGAAAAACAAAACACAGTTGCTGATTTATTGTCCAAGATTCAGAGTATCAAAAAAGATTCTTCGGTTGAAGATAAGTTTCCTGATGAATATCTTTTTGCAGTAACTACTCAAACTCTTTGGTTTGCAGATGTTGCTAATTACTTGGTCACAGGAAAGTTACCTTCACATTTATTTCCTAGAAAGAAAAGAAAAATTATTCAGAAAGTGCAAGATATTCATGGATCACTAACGAATTGTATAAAACACGGCCAAATCTTATGATCAGAAGGTGTGTCAGGGAAGATGAAATGCCTGAGATTCTCAAAGCATGTCATAATGAGTCGTGTGGTGAACACTTTGCTGCCAAAAGGACAACCTATAAAATCCTTTCTTTAGGATATTATTGGCCATCCATCTTCAAGGATGCTAAAGAATATGTCAGAAGATGTGATCGCTGCCAAAGGGTAGGGAAACCTGCTCCCTCAAATGAAATGCCATTAAAAACTCAGGTATTTATCGAACCTTTTGAAAAGTGGGCTTTAGACTTTATTGGACCAATTAATCCTCCATCTAAGCAGAAAAAGTATATATTGGTATGCATTGATTATGTCACCAAATCGGTAGAAGCCAAAGCATTACTTTTTGCTAACGAAAAATCTGTAGTTAATTTTCTTTTTGAGAATATCTTCACTCATTTTGGTGTTCCAAGAGAAATTATGACAGATCAGGGATCTCAATTCACATCCAACATGGTGGAAAGGCTTGTGGGGGAATACAAAATCAAGCATAGGAAATCTACTCCCTATCATCCACAAGCAAATGGTCAAATGGAATCTACAAATAAAGTGATTGAAGGAATCCTCACCAAAACTGTGCATCTACATAGAAGAAATTCGGCAGAAAGGTTTCTTGAAGCCTTATGGACCTATAGAACTACATGGAGGAACACAACAGGACATACACCCTATGAACTTGTTTATGAGAAACAAGTCTTGTTCCCTATAGAGTTCTAAATCAGAACTTTCAAGATGGCAGTCCATTTGGGGTTGGATTTATCAGAAGCTCAAAAGCATAGACTGGAGCAATTAAATGAACTTGATGAAATCAGACAAGAGGCAATTCAAAGCACTGGTCTAGTCCAACAACAGAGGGCTAAATGGCATGATAAGTATATCAAGGACAAGTGGTTTCAAGAGGGAGATTGGGCATTGTTATTTGATTCAAAGTTTAAGGATTTTCAAGGAAAGTTTTGAACTGATTGGCTTGGGCCATATGAGATTGAAAAAGTCTTTAGTAATGGAGCAGTGAGGATTAGAACAATAGATGAAAGTCAAATTCCTCTTCTTGTGAATGGTCATAGATTAAAAATATATCAAAAACCAATTTCAAAGGAGGAGTTCATCAAGATCTTCCAGAACAATTCTGAAATGAAATTAGTGAAGAAGAATCCTTCTTCTTCACCAACTTAGTCTTTTTTTTTTCTATCTAAGAAAATAAATAAATTTTATAAGGTTGTAAACCAATCACTTATTGGCATGCATATACAGAAAATACAGAGTGAAAATCAGAGGTTTCTGACACCCTATTTTCCATTTCCTTTCTGTAATAAGTGGTGACAAAAAGCCACAATCACTGTGTATTCTGTAAAATTCATTATCTCATCTCACTTCACTCTGTTTTATTTTTACAGTTTCACTTCATTCCATTGCCATGTTTCACCAATAAATTTTTCCTTTTTCAGTATTTCTTCCATCTCCATTTTCATTTATCATCTTGTCTTACATCTCATTTTATTTTCACTTACACATCCATTTCCATTTCCTTCATTCATAAGCCATATTTTCTTTTCTGTCTCACGTTCTGCCGCTAATTCTGTTCTGCAACTAATCTAATTCTGCAACGACAATTTGTTTATCAGTTCAAGCACAAGTGTACAGTTCATAATAAAATCATGTATGCATGGAATTGAAAAGAAAAATCAATTTTGAAGACCAATCATGCCTAAAGTACCTGTGGATCAACATCAAAATATTAGCAAGCGGAAGGTAAAGGTTCCAAAGGTAAATGCAAAATTTATTTCAAAAAGCAATTTGAAAATATAAGCTTGTATAATATGTATGATCACATGTCTCCTTAACCAACCATCATTTGATTTGACCGCCACGATGTCTCCGCCATATCGTCTGTCTTTAATGACAAACGGTTCCAATGATTCTCTCACAATCAATCTCTGCTCCAAACTTCATAACTTGTACTCAAACGATCCTCTACAACTACACCTGTTAACGGTCAAGATGACGAGGTGACCTACCCATCTACGACTCTCTAAACCCTTACTGTCTATTTATTGCATGCAAACTCTTAAGTTTTTCTCTCATCATCACGCAGTCATTCCATACACATAGTCTTCCTATTTCCATACACACAGTCTTCCTATTTCCATATACGCAATCATTCCATTTCTTAGACAGTGAGAGTAATTTTGAAGGGTAACCGAAAACAGAGGATATGGGGCTTATTGTCAGAACAGAGCCCGTAGGAGTAAAGTATATGGAGGGCTATCCACAGCTTAAAGGAATGCTAGAGAAGGCTGGATGGTTACATTTTATTGAAAAATTTGATGGCTACACTTGGGATTATGGTACAAGAAAAACAGGAAGCTGAAAAGGAAAAATAAGAAGCTGCGCAGAACACTTATTAACCTCAAGTACAGACTTCTTATGAGGAAGCCAAGGATGGCAGTAAGTGCAAAGAGAAGTAAGAAGAGGAAGTTGGATGTGCTGGCAGAAGTGTCAAAACAAATGTAGTAGGAGGGAGAAGTTCACATTTTTTATTGCATGGGGACATGCAACAGTTTTGCAGTGGGGGTATGTTGAGCCTCAAAACTACTATTTGCCTAGCAACTCTTCTCATCCATTTTCTTTGTTTTTCCATGAAGAAAATGCATTGTTATCATCAATGACCAATATATATTGCCTTAAGGATGACATTTAGTGATTTACATGTTATACTTTTATGTTTTGCTATTTGAATAAATTTTTGTCTTTTAGCTATGGAACGCAGCCTATTTTGCGGCTAATCGGTTGTTCTGCAACTACCTCCATGTTTTAACAGGTTCCATGTGTCAGAAGGAGAAACTAACTACATGGGCAACTTGGAAATCATCATGACATGGACCGTGTCCTATTCACCTAGCCCAGGTCGACAAGGAAGATGGTACAAGACTACGGTCAATGGAGAAGTCAAACGTAGAAACCGAAAGTAACAGGACTCTGTTTTGTGGATAACCAACACATTTCATAGTGATGGGAAGCATTATCCGAAACAACTTCCTAAGCCTACATACTCCAACAGCCATCTGTGCCACCGAATCCAACAGCCACCATCTTGGATTTATGTCTCCAGCAGTTGAAGAAGAATTTTGTGTACCTGTCTTCTACATGTTTTTTGTTGTAGCTTATTTTTCTCCACAAACAGTTGCATGATTTTCTTATAAATACCTGTGTAAAGAACTCGGAAGGAGTTCGAATTTCCTCATGTATTAAGCTCGGACTTACTGTTCTATATTTTTGAAAACTCGTTTTCCTGTTTTTAATATGAAGACCGTATGTTTTATGGATATATGAAAGAGTTTCTTGGAGATTGATTGAGCACTCATAACCTGATCAGTTGCAGAGGGCCGCTGCGCTGAATGAGGTTTTATTTCATTTTGTTTTGTTTTTATAGTTAAACTGTAAATTCATCATTTCCTCTCACAGTGTTCATAATCATTTTCATACTAACCTTGTTTATAATGCAATTTTTGTCATTTGCTTACTAATGCAGAATTTTTAGTGCAGAATAGCTTCATTCTGTTTAATTTCTTTCTAGTTTTTATCAATAGATAGAAGTTGAAATTCAGTAGTATAATTTAGTTTGTTTCATTTATTGTTTCACTAGTCCTTAAATTTTCAAATACACTGATCAGTGCCATTACTGTTTTTGCCATTTTTATTACTAGCTTATTGACTCATGGTGTTAATGAATGTTACTGAAGAGCCCTTCTAGTTGATATCTCATCTTAAACTAAGTGGTTGAATCCTTCATTCATGCAATGAGTCTTTTCTGCATTCCTACATTTATTTTCTCTTAGAATAATGAAGTACGAAAATCCTCAAATGTCATCACAAGGAGATTTTCTCCCAAAATTGAGAGGCAGGGTAATTAAGTATTTCATTTAGCTTTGTTTCTATGATAGATTAGACACTAGTTGCAATTTTACTTTCAGTTTTTACAATCATTATTTAGGAATAATGATTAAACAGGGATAGAAACTCTGTTTTCATTTCTTGCTTAAACTTTGCTCTCAAGTCTTCCTTAAGCTCTTTTGTTTCTTATTTTTAGATTTTTAGCAGTCTTTACAGAAATTAGATTTAAGATTTTGATAGTTACATTGCGCATCATTAGGGATTAAAGGACCCAAAAACCCCCAAAACAACATAAAACATAAAAACAACGAAGTAAGAAGGGTCATCTAGCACAAACAGTGCACTACACTTCATCAGTTTATGATACCCGGATTGATAATTTATGTAGAGCAATTTAGGACACTAAATTGACCAAACATGACCCATAAAGTGGCGAAAACTATTGTGATATGTCTTCACCCGGAATCGGTTACCCACCAAGTACTATCGGAATTTGGCCAATGCATGCATGATGACCACATCTCTTTATCGTATATAGAATACGAATTCTCATGGGGTAGGAGCTTCCAGCTCTCGAAAGCAATGGGATGTCCATTCTAGGATAATACTGCCCCAATCCCCTCTCCTGATGCATCACACTCCACGGTGAATGGCTGAGTGAAATCTGGGAGTGCCCACACTGGACAACTACTCATCACCTCCTTAAGGCAATCAAAAGTTGACTGTGCGCTCCATTCATCCATGCAAAAGCTCCCTTCTTGGTCATGTCTATGACGGGTGCTGCCAACTGTGAAAATCCCTTAACGAACTTCCTGTAATAGGTGCAAATGCCCAAGAACCCCCTCAGTGTTGTCAAATCTCTAGGCCCCAACCAATCTCGGATAGCTCGTATCTTCTCCTCATGCACCTTCACCCCATCTGTGCCAATGATGTGCCCCAAGTAGAGCATCTCAGTCAGGCCAAACTCACATTTGGATAGTTTGGCATAAAACTGTTGCTCCTCCAACATGTGCAGCACCACCTCTAGGTGTTGTAGGTGCTCCTCCCAAGTTTGCTATAGATCAAAATGTCATCAAAAAACACCAATACAAATCTCCTCAACTGCCCCCGGAACACATGGTTTATACATGACTGGAATGTGGCAGGTGCGTCAGTCAACCCAAAGGGCATGACCAAAAACTTGAAATGTCCATAATGACATTTGAAAGTTGTCTTAGGGATGTCTTGATCCCTCACTCTAATTTGATGGTACCCCGAGTGCAAATCTATCTTAGAGAAGTACTTGGCTCCTCTAAGCTCATCCATCAACTCATCAATGTGTGGTATGGGGTACCGGTTCTTCAACGTCTTCTTGTTGAGCACTTTGTAGTCAATGCACATGCACAAGGTTCCGTTCTTCTTCTTCACCAGCACCACTGAAGAAGCGAAGGGACTGGAACTCAGCCTAATGTGGCCTAGAGTCAACAACTCCTTGATGGCCCACTCAATATCGTCCTTATAGGCCTTGGGGTGCCTATAAGGGGTGGTAATCACTACCTGCACACCCAGCTCCAACTCAATTGTGTGCTCGAATCCCCTGTCTGGTGGCTGCCCTGGTGGAATGTCCCCAAATACCACTAAGTATCTATCTAATAGTGCCTGTATATCCGAGTGTGGTGATTGGGCCCGTCCCCCAACCTCTGAAATCCTCAGCTCTACAACCCACGCTATCTCTCCATGCCTCAAGTCTACCTCCATCTGGTGTGTCGAAATTGTCTGAGGAGGATACAAATGCATGCCCCTAAGGATCACCAACTTGCCATTTGGCCCAATGAACTCCATCTCTAACTTCCTCCAATCAGTGGTGACTCGGCCAAGGGAGTATAGCCACTGGGCACCCATCACTACGTTGGTGTCCGGTACGTCCACTACGAAGAAATGATCTGTCATCGAGTAGTTCCCCATGGTCACTGTCAAGGCAGGAACATACCGAGTGCACTGCATTGTTCTGTCCCCTGGCACCAGAACAGAAAACCCCTCAAACTCTGTTGTGGCGATGCCCCTCCTCTAAACCATCTGAGCATCAATGAAGTTGTGGGTAGCCCCACTATCTACTAGGACTGAGACATGCTACCCCTACACTACGCCTCCGATCCTCATCGTCAAAAATTTGGGGACCCCGCATAAGGAAGCAAGGACTCCCCCAGATGGTGTGAAAGATGCTCCCCCATGTGGTGGTGGTGGTGGTGGTCCCCTCTCTGTCAAACCCTCACTGTCTCCCCCACCATACTCCAACTCCACATCATCCTCCTGATCACTATCCGAAAAGACCTCAATATAATGGGCCTTGCCAGCTGTGCACCGATGGCCTAGTGCCCATGGCTCCTGACAAGTAAAGCACAGTTTCCTCCTCCTGAGGTCCCTCCTAGTCTCCTCATCTAGTTGCCCACGTCCCTGGGCTGCTCTCTGTGGTGGTGGTCTAGTATCACTTCCCTTCTGATGGTAGGGAGTGCGTGTAGGAATAGGTGCTCGGGTCTTGGGGATGGCCCCCTGCAAGTCTCTAGCACATGTCACAGCCTCCTGTAGTGTAGGGGGCCTACGTGACTTCACTAGTCCACGCAGTGGCTCGAGTAACCCCTCAATAAATGTGTACACCCTCCTAGCATCTGATAAATCTGGCACCATGACTGAGACCCTCAGAAACTCTGATATATACTGCTCTAGATGACCTGTTTGTTTGATTTGGGTCATCTCCCTTAAGTGAGCCTCCAAATCCCTCTGATCAAAGTGCTCCACCACTCTCCTAGTGAAATCCTCATAGGAAGTCATGTTGGCATACCCCAAAGTAGACAAGTCATGAAACCACCAATCGTGTGCCTCCCCCTCCAAGTGTAGCGCAGCCATTTTAATGGCTTCCACCTCCGTCATCTTGTTGAGTTGGAAATAAGTGTCCAACTTCTCCACCCAGGCCCGCGTTGTGCACTTAGTAGTGCCATCGTATGTAGGGAAGTACATTCTCCCATTAGTATGCTGCAACTTAGAGTTCTGCGTGTCGTGGCCTCCATAATTTATGCCCTTCTCATTCTGCTTGAGCTGGCAATAGTCCTTGAAAGATAAGGCTGCCTTGAATTCCTCCCCCATGGATTGCCACTCCCTGAAATACTCCCCCATGGGCATCTAGTCATCTGAACCACCCTGCTCACTAGGTACTAATGGCAAGAAAGATGGCAATGTAGTCCTAGTTTTCCCACTTGAGGCTGGTGGGTGAGTAGCCAGTGAAGGGTGGTCATATTGTTGGGAGGCCCCAAAAGTCTCCCCAAATAGAAAATCCTAATGGATGCTCTGGTCCCGATTCTATTGTTTGATCTCTTCCAACATCTCCTTTTGCCCCTTCGCTAAATCATTGAGGGCCTTCAAGAGGCTGTCAAAGGCCATATCCTCCTTACTCCTAGGCTCCACCATTTCCTCTACTACCACTGCCTTCCCACGCTCCTCAATGTCTGGTGTAATCTCTAACTCCCTCTCCCGGCTCCGGTACCTCTGCCTCCTGTAGGTGATATTCTGCCTGTCCTCCTCACTCATAGGAAAATATCCCATAGCTGAGCAAAGATCTGGGCTCTGATACCACTGTAATGTTCCAAACTAGGAAAAACAGTGACATGCAAAGCAAAAACAAATTCAACACCAGAAATTTGAAACAATCAACAAACACCCATATAAACTCAAGATGTAAGAACTAGTTGACCCATTTTATTAATCAATTGGAGCAAGTACAATAGTGTGGAAGGAGTGCACCTGGGTTTGCCTCAATGGCAAGCGTGACAAAGCCCAGGTGATCAAACAACAAGCCCAAATGCTAAACAACAACTGCTCCAGTGATGCTCTGCGCTGCCCATAAATCTGCCCTGTCTGCTGGAAAGGAACTGCTGGAAACCCCACCTCCGGTGCTGAAAAAATTCTGCAAAATTAACCTCAAGCTCCTCAACCAAAACCTAGAAAGCTTTTGACCTAGTTTTGAACCCCCAAAATTCGGCCCCCAAATACCACGTCCTGCCTAGGAAATTTGGCCCCCAAATACCAAGTGCTAGGAAATATGTCCTGCCTGTAGCTCACTAGAAAAGCCCCACAAATCAACCACAAACGTTGAGATGCTCTCCTCCAAGGTTTCCCTTATTTCTCTTGGCAATCTCCAACTCTTCAATTCATCCTTCAAGCTCCCACGTGTGCCCAATGAGAGCCCTCTGCGCAAGCCTAGGTAGCTGCAAATCATGATTCCCACTAGCAGCAATCCCCTACTCTGAAACTCCTCCAAAATTTTGATCCCCTACTGAAGCTCCAATGCCAAAATTCTCCAGGTAAATGTTGCCTGGAAGGTCTCGGAGACAACCCCTACCTGCTCCCTTCCTACATCCTCCCGAAACACGCACTAGCTGAGCCAAAGTTTGAAAGATAAGCTCTGAAATCCCTCCAGCTCTCCTCTAAGGTGGTACGATTTGCCTTCCTAGGGTGGCACTCAAAGTCCCCCAAAGAAAGGTTGAGTTGTCCGCTTGGAAAACTTGATGCTAAACAACAAGTAACCCAGCTAAGCAGCTCAAGCAACAAAGTGAGTTCAATAGACAAAAGACCCCTTCAATAGATGAACTCCTATTTATAATTTTGTGGGCCTTTCCATCCCATGTGGGCCCCTCTTCCTTGCCTTTCGATTTCCCCTCCAAGGCTATTTGAGTTCACACTTAGCCAAGTGAGATTTTGCCATGTGGGTGGCCCCACATTCCACTAACAAAATAATTCGGCCTCTATGTGGGTGGCCCCCACATTCCACTTGCAAAATAATTCGGCCTCTTTATCTCGTCATAATTGGATGGGTTCCATGGTCACCAAAAATTATCCAAAATTGTGGGAAATTAAACCTTTGACAAAATAATTTTGGAAGGGGCATTACAGGATTGGTTGAGGAGATTGATCCTGGGAAAGAATGAAAAATACCTCCCTAGCTATGAGGGAGCGTCGAAAATTTGGGTAGCTATGGTTGGCATTTTCATTGGCTAGCAATGGAGAAAAATCATATTTATAAGTTTGACCAAGTTGGCCTCATGATCATCAAGTCGGCCTCACATGTGTGAAAAGGCACCTCCTCAGTCACATATAAATATGACTTCGTTGAGCCTCATTTGGACCATCTCATCTCCACACAATTTGATCTGAAATAGAGACAAAACATCCACACATGCGAAGGAGTCAAGGAGCGTTTCTAATCTGTTTTGACCAACATTTATTCTTATGTTTGACTTTCATTGACCTAGGTTATTTCGCTTTTGTTTGACTGAGGTTTTGACTATCTTGGAGGGTTGAAGATTGCAAAGACATGTTGACTTTATTTGATTGAGGTTTCATCCCTGTTCTGGCTTGTTCACTGGAATTGACCGCATGCTTTCACTGAGGCTTTGACTAAAGGTTTGACTGGCTCGTTGACCAGTTCTCTAAGGCAACTTTAGGACCAAATTTTGGCCCTTTGTTCAGCTACTACAAGACGAAGTTCGGCCCCTCTCGGCTGACTGTAATCTTTGACCAGCATTGACTTTTCTCTCTTTTCAATGACTGGTTTTGACTTGGACATTTTTGAGGTCAAGATTTTGGAATCTTGTTGGAATACTCTGATATACTAAAGATGAACATAATTTCTCTTTCATAAGGAAAGAATTGGTTGGGTTTTCCCCTTCTTGTCTTTTCCCTGGCTTGAAGCCTAATTTCTAGTGTCTCTTGTATCTTGTTTACTATTCATGAGATCCCTTCTGCTTTGTTGATGAAATTGTATGGTTGAAGTTTTTCATGTATAGTTGCTTAATGATTGGAATGCAAAAAGAACAGTGAATATATCATTGGAAATAATTATCAATTTTGATAAACTGTACTAGTCTTGAATGCACTAGAAAATCAACAAATCAAGTGGGTCTAAGCAAACAGAGCACCAAGAAGCTTCCAAAGAAGGAGAGAAGAAATCAAAAGGGGGCAAAGACAAAAAGATAATAGCCACAGCGCACCAATGAAAATATCCCAGCAACCATTGCAACCACTCTAAAAATGGATATACAAAAGAGAAGTGTTGGAAACTACATCCATAACTCAACCTGAAAAGCCGAAGGATTTCAAAGCTCTCATAAAGTCCCAATTTTACTCCATCAAGTATGTAGAGGACCAATAGATTCGATGGCACTACTTCATGCAGAGACAGGGGTATAGTGTACAGGAATACACCACAAAATTCATCAAGATGGTAATAATGTTGGGTATTTCTCCCAAGAACCTAGACATACTCCTCAAGTATCTAGGGGGTCTACATAGCCATCTATAGAAGCAAGAGATGTTGTTCAAACCCAAAACGATGGATGAGGCTTGTGTACAGGGATAGTACATGGAAAACATAGGCTAGAAGAAAGGGAAATCAAGTGGGTCGAAGCAGAAGGAACACCAAGAAGCTACCAAGGAAGGGAAGAAGAAATGGAAATGGGGGAAGGAAAAAAGACAATAGCCACAACAAACTAGTGTAAATATCCTAGCAACCACTGTAACATTGATGGACATACGAAAGGGAAGCGTTGGAAACTACATCCAGGACCCAACTGAAAGAACCAAAAGTAGGACAGAAAGAAGAAAAATACCATGGCCATAGATTCAAGTAATTAGGTGGAAAGCAGGTCAGATGTAGATGAGAAGATTGTTTGCACATCAATGCAGAAGGGGGTGAAACTAAGTAGCCTTTAGCAACAAGAAGAGGAGATAACCAAGCTCTTGCATATAAAGATACAAGTCAAGAAGACGAATATTAATGCTCTATTCAACTAAGGATCACAGTCTCATTGTAGCAGAGCCGATCAACAAATTGGGAATGGAAGTTCGTGATCATCCAAGTGCCCATATCCATTGGGATGGGTAAATAAGGATACGAAAATAACGACAACCAAATAGTGCAAAATCAAATTTGTTATTAGTGTTGATTTTATTGATGAACTAGAATTGTATGTAGTTCCACTTGATGTATGTGGAGTGGTGTTTGGTTTTGGAAAACGTAACTAGGTTCAGTGTTCATTAATGTACTTGAGTCATCATGAAATGTACTTGTCAAAAGAATAAAGAAAGAAATTTGTATTATTGTGTCAATGACTTATTAAAGCATGGGTTTCATGCTTAGATCATCATTATATTAGTCAAAGTCCCCATTGTGGACTCCTAGGATTAATATTGAGTTTATAGAGTCATTGTACATTCAAAGAGACCCTTCTTGGGCTTTTGAATTATGTAAAAAAGTTTACTATCAAGTCAAATATAATTTATGTATCCTCCACACCAAGTCGGCCTAGAAGAGATCAAATTGGCCTAAGGACACTAATTCAACCTCACTTGAAGCCTATAAATAGAAGAAAGCCGAATTCATTTGGAGCATCTCATTTCAAACTAGTTCGATATCTCTAAGGAAGTTGGAGAAGTGCGAAGAAGGTCTAAGGAAGAAAAAGGAAGTCCAAGTTGGGTGGAGTTTAAGGAAAAGAAAATCGAACTTTTGGTGCCTCTCTCTCTCTGTTTCGTGCCCTAGTTTGGGAGATCGAAGTCTTCCAAGTTCTGCCGCTGCCTGATGCCGAAAGTTGTTGCTCAATAAAAGTTGTTGGGAAGGAAGTGTTGTTGGAAAGAGGTCAAAGATCTGGAAGGTTGACTTGGTGTGGAGGGAAGGTTTGGTCTTTGTCTAGGGTGAAGAGTCTCAAAGAATACTATTAAAAGGAAGATGATTTTTGACTGGGTTTTCCCCTCAAGGGGGGTTTTTCCCTGGCATAGTGTCTACATCTTCTGTCTCTTGATTTGTGATCTTCATACACACATGATATGGTAATTGTTTGATGAAAGATAAGATAATAAAGAAGTAAAAGAAGCCAACACAATTCACAAGTAATTATCAAGGAGAATCAAACCCTAATCTATTTGCATTGATTTTCCAACATGGTTTCAGAGCTAACGTCAGGAAAAGTCGAAGATCACTTTGTTGGCATGGATTCTCCCTCTTTGATGAACTACATAAGAATGGGTATCAACATTGTTGGAAGCTGGATCAAGAAGGTCGTCTACTACTTATTCAACAAGGTCAAAAGTCAAGGATTCTTGGTTGCTCTTACAGGTTCTCTTAATGATGACAATGCATGGATCATTGATAGTGGAGCATCAAGAAACATGACAAAAGAAAGTAAACAACTTCATACACTATCAAAGGAGCCATCTTCTCATGCAGTGGAATTGGGTGACAACAAAAGCTATGATGTTAGAGGCCTGGGATCAACATCATTGAAGCTATAAAATGGATCGAAGCTGCACCTCAACAACATTCTATATGTT
The DNA here is from genome assembly GCA_031772625.1 of Pinus tabuliformis. NCBI lineage: Eukaryota > Viridiplantae > Streptophyta > Pinopsida > Pinales > Pinaceae > Pinus > Pinus tabuliformis. Next base: position 221,638,448 of record CM062809.1, on the reverse strand, counting down.
CCAGGTTTGAAAAAGAATTTGCTTTCTATTTCTTATTTAAAAGATAAAGGGGAAAGAGTTGATTTTGTTGATGGAAAAGTATTGGTTTGGGGAAAAGATTCTAGCATCGATAAAGCTAGGGTTATTGGAGTTCGTGAAGGAAGTCTTTATAGAGTCATTACACCAGCTCCTCAAGCTTTGGTTCATATGGAAATAAGTCTCATTGAGTTGTGGCATAGGAGGTATGGTCATCTACATTACAAGGCCATCCCTACTCTTAGTCAATTGGTTCATGGTATTCCCAATATGAAGTTAGATCATGAAGGTGTGTGCAAGGGATGCTCTTTAGGAAAACATACAAGAAAGCCATTTTCGGATAGTGAAACTAGGTCTAAAGAAATATTATACCTCATCCATTATGATGTGTGTGGGCCCATGTCTGACAAATCTCTTGGAGGTCATCTCTATTATGTGACATTCATTGATGAACATTCTAAAGAAACATAGCTCTACCTCCTCAAAACAAAAGATGAAGTTTTTGATAAGTTCAAGGAGTTTAGGTCCGAAGTGGAAACCCTAACCGAAAGAAAGATAAAAACTCTAAGGCCTGACAATGGTGGGGAATACACTTCTAAGGAATTGATTTCATATTGTAAGGAAGCAGGGATTAAGAGGGAGCTCATTGTTCCCTATTATCCCAAACAAAATGGATTAGCCGAAAGGAAGAATAGGTCAATTGAAGAAGACATTTGAACTATGCTCTGTGATCAAGACCTACCAAAATTCTTATGGGGAGAAGCAATAATGACAGTCGTGTACATTCAAAATAGAAGTCCTCATAAAAGTCTTGATAATACAACACCCGAAAAAGTATTCACAGGAAAGAAGCCGAGTGTGGATCACCTCCGAATCTTTGGAAGTCCAACATACATCCAAGTTCCAAATGACATGCGAATAAGTTGGACTCTACAAGTATCAGGGGAATATTCGTTGGATATAGTCTCTCCTCAAAAGCATATAGAATCTACATCAAGGAAGACATACTGAAGTAAGCAAGGATGTCATATTTGACGAAAATCAAGCATACAAGAAATCAAAGGATATTCCTATTGACTCTGATGAAGAAGAAGTTCCCATATTTGAAGAAGAAGTTCATCATGAAGACCCTACTACAAATCTAGAAGAAGAAGGACCAAGTGAGCCTATTCAATCAGTGGTTATCCCAACCACAAGGAAAAGGCCAAATTTGTTAAAAGCTACATTAGAAGTTGTTGAAGGACATGAAGCTGCGAAAGGAACCTTCAAGGAAAGTAAGAGACCAAGGATATATTCTGGTTATGTTGCATATATGACGAAGTTAATTGAAGTTGAACCATCGACATTTAAGGAAGTTGCTCATCAAGAGGTTTGGAAGAAATCGATGCAGGAAGAATATCAATCAATCATGAAGAATGGGGTTTGGGAAATCGTTACTAGACCTAGTGAAAAATCGGTTGTCACCTGAAAATGGATCTGTAAGATCAAACATGTTGATGGAAGTATAGACAAGTACAAAGCAAGATTCATTGCAAGGGGTTTCTCTCAGAAGGAAGGCATTGATTATGAAGAAACATTTGCACCCACAACAAGGTACACTACCATTAGATCTTTGGTTTCATTGGCTGCTACAGTGGGTTGGAATATCCATCAAATGGATGTGAAGACCGCGTTTCTGAATGGGACCATTGATGAGGAAGTGTACATCAAACAACCCGAAGGCTTTGAAGTTAATAGCAGGAACTCTCATGTTTGCAGACTTAAGGAAGCCCTATATGGTTTGAAGCAAGCACCTAGGGCATGGTATGCAAGGATGGATGCATATCTACTTAGAATTGGGTTCGTGAAGAGTTTTTTTTATTCAAATCTCTACATCAACGTCATGAATGATGAGCTCGTCATTATTCTACTATATGTGGATGATCTATTCATCATAGGTGTGGAGTGAAGAATTCAAGAATGCAAGAAGATGTTGGCAGTTGAATTTGAAATGAAGGATCTAGGACTAATGCACTATTACCTGGGTCTAGAAGTATGGCAAAGACCCGGGGAGATATATTTGGGGCAAGGAAAGTACATCATCAAGTTATTGTAGAAATTCAGGATGATGGATTCCAAGCCAATGACTACTCCTATGATCACCAATCTTGAGAAATTGAGGGACTCTGACTCTCGTCTCGTGGATCCTACCTCCTATCGACAATTGGTGGGTTCCCTAATGTATCTGGTAAATACTAGGCCAGATATATGTTTTACAGTAAACATTTTTAGTCAGTTTCAGTTGGAGCCTCGTCATGATCACTGGATAGCTGCCAAACATATATTGAGGTATCTTCGTGGCACTATACATCACTGCCTAAAGTATGATAGTAAGGAAGTCAAGCTAATTGGCTTCACAGACTCTAAATGGGGTGACAGTGAGACCGATGGAAGGAGCACTATCGGAGGATGTTTTATTATGGGAGCTGTTATGATCTCATGGTTGAGTAGGAAGCAAGATTCCGTCGCTTTAAGTAGTGTTGAGGCAGAATATGTGGCTGCATGTGAAGTAGGAAAGGAGGTTGTTTGGTTAAGGAAGCTTCTGATAGATTTGTTCGAGAAGACTGTGGGTCTTACTGTAATTAATTGTGACAACCAAACTTGTATCAAGATGTCTAGAGATCCCATGTTTCATGCTAGAAGAAAGCATATCAATAATAAGTTCCACTTTATTAGGAACCTGGTGCAGGATGGGATCGTGAAGTTGATGTCTCGACAAATGAACATGTAGCAGACATACTAACAAAGGCTCTTCCTAATAAGAAGTTTGAATATCTAAGGAACTTGCTTGGTTTAGTAGATATTGCTGACTGTATTGATGATAAGATATTGGAAGAGATTTGTTGAGGCTTTGTGAGTGAAGCATTGCCTAGGAGAACATCTGGTCGCCACTTTGTGTTGATTTCTAGGTCCCAAAGTAGGAAAGGTGGCTTGGGTCATAGAGCTCTTACCATGGATACGCACCTAGGTCCCTGGGTTGGTGGTTAGCAAGTAAGAATGATGGTACTAGAGAGGCTAAAAGATTAAGTCCACCTTATTCCCACTTGGATAGATTGCCCTGGTCAGGAATCTAGTCTGTGGCATTGCGGTGCCTAAATTGATGAGAGACCAATGGATAGATTTCCCTGGTCAGGAATCTAGTCCATGGCATTGTGGTGCCTAAAGTTCTTCATTATTCATATAGTTTGAGATCTTCCATTGTATTTGTATATTATGAATACCTCCCAAGTTGAGAGGGAGTGTTGGGAAATGTAACTATGTTTGGTCTTCATTAATGTATTTGAGTCATCACGAAATGTACTTGTCAAAAGAATAAAGAAAGAAATTTTTATTATTATGTCAATGACTTATTAAAGCATGGGTTTCATGCTTGGGTCATCATTATATTAGTCAAAGTCCCCATTGTGGACTCCTAGGATTAATATTGAGTTTATAGAGTCATTGTACATTCAAAGAGACCCTTCTTGGGCTTTTGAATCATGTAAAAAGGTTTACTATTGAGTCAAATATAATTTATGTATCCTCCACACCAAGTTGGCCTAGAAGAGATCAAGTCGGCCTAAGGACACTAATTCGACCTCACTTGGAGCCTATAAATAGAAGCAAGTCGAATTCATTTGGAGCATATCATCTCAAGCTAGTTCGATATCTCTAAGGAAGCTGGAGAAGTGCGAAGTAGTGCGAAGTGGGTCTAAGGAAGCAAAAGGAAGTGCGAGTTGGGTGGAGTCTAAGGAGAAGAAGAAAATCGAACTTTTGGTGCCTCTCTCTCTCTGTTTCATGCCCTAGTTTGGGAGATCGAAGTCTTCCAAGTTCTGTTGCTGCCTAATGACGGAAGCTACTCATAGTCAAAGTTGTTGGGAAGAAAGTGCTATTGGAAAGAGGTCAAAGATCTGGGAGGCTAACTTGGTGTGGAGGGAAGGTTTGGTTTTTGTCTAGGGTGAAGAGTCTCAAAGAATACTATTGAAAGGAAGAAAAATTTTTACTGGGTTTTCCCCTCGAGGGGGGTTTTTCCCTGATATAGTGCCTACATCTTGTGTCTCTTGTTTTGTGATCTTCATACACGCATAATATGGTAATTGCTTGATGAAAGGTAAGATAATAAAGAAGTAAAAGAAGCCAACATAACTCACAAGTAATTATCAAGTAAGGAGAATCAAACCCTTATCTATTTGCATTGATTTTCCAACATTTGGAAGTCCTATATATACATGTAGGATGCAACCTTCATATGAAGACTCAACCTGTACCACCTCATTAAGGATGGAATATCCTTCACCATCAACGCACACAAAGGCAAGTCCAAAATTTCAATGGTAGGAGAAACTCAATCTGTAGAAGAGTCAGTGAGAGCAAACTCATCCTTGGAGGGGTGCACTAAGGAATAGAGGCAACATTCATATAGAGGAGTGTTCCAGGAGCCTAAAGGGCTACAACCCAAGAGAGAAGTGGAGCATGAGATCCAATTGTTGTCGGACTTCCCATTGCCAAATATTGAGTTGTACAAGCAATCTGTAATAGAAGCAAATGAGGTGAAGAAGCAGTTGCAGCATTTGTTGGAACAGGGTGTCATTTGCCCATCATAATTGTTCCAAAGAAGGATGGTACTTGGCAGATGTGTATTGATTACAAGGCATTACACCAAATTATGCTCAATAACAGGTACCCTCTACCTGGAATAGATGATTTGTTGCACTAAGCCAAATACTTCACCAAGCTAGACTTAAAGTTAGGGTATCACCAAGTTTGTGTCAGAGGAAAAGAAAACTGGAAGAAAACCTTCAATAATAATAAGATCATAGGGTTTTCATGCATGTTTGACCTAAAATACTCTAATTACATAAAATTTGTTTTCCTGATTTGTATTGTTGCATAATTAAGACTAGATGTATTGTTTTGGCTGGTTGTTATATACCTTGTAACTTAGAGATTTTAAAAGTTAAAGAAAACCCTAGATTTATTAATTATTTTAACCCTATTTTCTACAAGTTTATAACTCATTTTGATGGATGAACTGCATTGTTGTAACTTGTTTACTGTCATAATTCCCTACCTTGTATGCAAGTTTTACAACAAACATTGGTAGTTTTAGATTTTAGTGGTTTGGGAATTGTTTTATACGAGATTGTTGCTTGGTAAACCATTTAAATGTGTCTTAGAACAATTTAAACCAAATCTGAATTTACTTTGAGTAATAACTTTATCCTTTGACTTGATTGATACATCTCTTTGGTGGTGAATTGAGTAGATATTTAGAGAGCCTTAGACTTGATTGTGTCTTATCTTAGGAGTCCTAAGTCCTACTAGGGAAGCATTTTTTGTGTTGGATTTGTCTTTCACTAAAACAAGGGAAGTTGTTACTACGGTAATAGTGGTAACAATTCTGCTGATGTTCCAATCAGTCTTCACACCTTGTGAAGGCTTTGTACTGAAATTCTAGATTTTGTGATAATATTTTTGGCTTCATTGTAAGGAAGAATTGAATCTTTATCATTGGATATCTAAACTTTAAAGTCTATGTTCCATCTTTTTTGATGAATTCAAACCAAAGCCTAGCCTAAGTTTATGATCTATTAAAAAAAGATATAGATCATAAAATAAAGATTTTCAATGCGTTTCCTTTATATTTTCATTTACCAGGGGGATTGTATCCTCCTACTCGTTTTTAATGATGGCTTTATGCTAGAATGTAGCAAGGTATTTTGAAGTGATGCAGAGTGTGGGCCTTGGAATTCCAGAGATGTTGAGGTTCTCATGTGCTCTACGGTGAGCACATGTCCCCATGTTGGAGCTAGATGTTACCCCGCACGTCTAGGGTTAACTAGAGGATATTCTTTTTTCAATGATCGACATCATGGTAAATGATCCCAATGATGACATTCAATATTTTCCATAGAGAGCTGACCACATATGCCTTTCATATCATGCTTCACTCATTCATTTGATATGATGACCATCATAAATGAGGTCCATTGCTTCATATTAAGTGTTAACACCCAATGCATTTGACATGAAAGTAATGATCATGGGTTGACTTAGATAATGAATCATGACGTTTGGAAGGTTTGCCTTTTTGCCTCCTTTCACCTTAGTGGTCACCATCAATCTCCTAATCGAGTGTTGCCACTCCAGGGTAAAAGGGGTACTGCTTGGGGATTTTAAGAGGGGTAACGTACCCGTGTCACTAGCACACCGGATAGGAGTTAATGATGATCCTCCCATACCTAAACTTGGAAAAATGCCTAAAGTCATGAGCTAGTTTGAAGTTTGAAGATGATACCTAGGTGATCTACCTAATGACTTTACATTGAACATGACTCACTTTTTGTGTTGTATTGATTGGTGTACATGTTTTGGATGGTCACACTTGGACACTTTGAACCCCTCCTTGGATGATATATCTTTCATGGACGTGATCAGTGTTAGATTATGGTAGCAACGGACAGATTTTCTAGTCTCTATGATTTCTAAGAGGCTAAGGAACACAAGAACACCAAAACCCAGAAAAGGTTTCACGAGAAAAGACTTGTAGATGCCTCAATTAAATTAATTAGCCATATTTAAAATATTTCCTAAGTCTAGTTTAAGAAAAGCGGCTAATTAAAATTAATTAATTGGGGAAGTTTGATTTTGGTCTAGAGGCTTCTATTGATGACGTCAAATTGATCTTAGCCATCGGTTGAGATGTGATCGTGATCGTTGAGACTCCAATGAGAGATTATAAGAGCAGCTTGGAGGGCTTGGAGAAATAATCAGAGTATCGAGTAAGCAATTCGACTACCCAGTTGCAGGTATTCAACAAGGGCTCAATTGAAGCTAGGGAAGCATAAGAGACAGAGGGATCAGCAGAGATTCGGGAGCAGGAATCCAGAGGAATTTTCCTCAGTATTTTCCAATGTGGAGGTTGAATTCATCTGCAGAGGAGGTCACTACAGCTAGTGCGAGTAGCTAGAATTCCAAGCGTGAGTTGTCGGAGGAGCCACCTTTCTGTTTCCAGTTGCTGGATCAGTGTCTCAGAGGCAGAGCGAGTGGGTTTCAGAGGCAAAGGGAGGCTAGACGACTTGCAGGAAGGTGATTCCAGGGTTGTACATTTTTTCCTCAGCCAAATTTGCACATTCCAGGAGTACAATGCAAGTTCCAAGAAGGGAGTGCGAGTGGCTAGGAGTTCGAATTGATTGCATAAGGAGGCAATGCAACCGACTAGGAGTTCAAGTTGATTGCATAAGGAGGTAGGGTGTCTCCAGTATATTTTTCCAGTAGATATCGCTGAAGCTTTGCCAGAAAGGCAAGCAGATCATTGTACTCTTGAATTGTTGAACATAATAATAAAACCATCATCTGTTGCACTGGTTTTCCCTTCAGGGTTTTTCCAGGGACATTCATCCAAACATAACTATGTCAATTTTTATTGTGTGTGTGCATCTATTTCTCAGTTACAGTTTTTATATTCCACAACGTTTTTTATTGTGAAGATTGCAATAATGAATTTATCGTTATTTGCCAAATAATAATTCAAAAGACAAATAAACTGCTAACAGTTAGAAGATAAATATCCAATTTATTGTAATCAAGGAATTTTCACATGGTATCAAAGCAGAAATATCGGATCAGAGGCTCTAGAAGCGAATACAGCAAGGGTTGTGCAGTTCAAAGGGAGATCTGAAGCATAGAGAACCAAATCTATGCGGGCCAGCGAGGCAGTGAAAATTGCAGAGAGAAGCAGTTCGATTTCCAGTCTAGTTTAGAGGAAAAGTGTGAATTGTCTCAGTGCAATAACAGTAGGCAGTGAGGATTGTCGGAAAGGGTTTCCGATGAGCAGATCAGAGATTCGCAGAGTTGATCTAGCGCAGAGATTTGCAGCATAGGGTTTTGCAATAACAAATTTGCGTCGAGCAAGGAAGAGAAAAGCACACAGAGAGGGAATTTCCAGGTATTCTCATAGGGTTTCCAGTATTCCAGTAGCAGGAAAGGAGGTTGTGATTTCTAGCAAAAGGTGGCCATAGCAAGCAGTGTGAACTGTCAATGCGAGCTTGCTAGTCAAGCAAGTGTGTGTTTCAGGGTCAACAATGTGTGTATTAGTACTAGAAGAGGTTCTGAAGATAGAGCAAGTTACCCAGGAGTGAAGCATCAGGAAGTGAGAATTTTTTAAAGAGGTTGTGAAGGTTAGTGCGAGTTCCCTAGTAGCAGTTTGCCAGTGTGAGCTGCAGAGGAGAAGGTTGAGTTAATTTTTTGGAAGGAGAACAAAGCTTTCCAGTTTATTAGTTCTCTAGTGTTTTGAGTTTCGCAAAAATGGTCGCAGCGGGACTCAAAGATCAGGATAGGTTGGATGGAGCCTCCACCTTTGGCATCTGGAAGGTTTGAAGGAGTTTGTGACAACATTGGTAGTTATACCAACAAATCCTATCTTGTTACGAGATTACAGGAAGGACATGGCCAACGCAAAGAGGTTGATCATAAACGGAGTACGTGATCATATTGTCCCGCATATTGTAGAGAAAGGCATTGCAAACGAGATGTGGGACGCTATCGTCAAGTTGTACCAAGATCCTTCTGAGATTCGAAAGATGATACTTAAGGAGAAGTTGAGAATGGTCAAAATGCAGAAGAACGTAACATCCTATCTCACCAAGATTCAAGGAGTCATAGACGAACTTGCGGCAGTTGGAGAGAAGCCAGCGGAGAATGAACTGGTGCATGTAGCTCTAAATGGGTTTACCAAGGAGTGTCGAACCTTCATTTAGGTGATTACTGGATGAGATAAGCTACCGAATTGGGAATGCCTATGGAGTGACTTCACTCAGGAGGATTTGAGGCTCAGTCTCATTGATGGTACTACCAGCAGCAATGGCAAGGGATCGAAGGTAGAAAAGGAAGAGGAAAACGTCGCTCTTGCAGGAAAGGGAAAAGCGAAGAAGGGTCCCAACCAAGGACAAGACTCTAAAGGAGAGAAGAAGAAGAAGAAGAGCCTGTCAAAGGTCAAGTGCTTCAGATGTGGTGAACCTAGTCACTACATCAACCAATGTTCGAAGAGAAAGAAGGACAAGAAGGGGTAGCAAACAACAACTTTAGCAAAGATCGATGACTTGTCCGCCAGGCTGGAGGATGAGTTCACTATGTTTGCAACATTATCCTCAGATGGAGGAGGAGTATGACACTCCAGTATGACAGATCCAGCAAGATCCGAGGGAGGAGCAGCAAGGAGGTCTAGATCTAGCCAAAGAGGGCTTGATCAGTAGATCAGAGCTAGTTGTTGTGTGTTCGTGTGTTCCTAGTTAGACTATCACCTTTGCTACAAAAGCCCAAAAGTAGTAAAGTAGCAGGAGGATAGAAGTGTCAGCAAGGCACAGGCAAATTCTGGAGAGACAGTGTAGAACCAGTTAGGCACAGTCAGACACTCGAGAGACAGGTGTTGAGCTAGTTGCAGTCACTCAGTAAATCAGGGAGAGGTCAGTACACAGAGGTGCAGTCATGACAGCAATGCAAGGACAAAAGGAAGGCAATGTGAATGGGACAGTAGCAGAGAGAAAGGTACAGTTCCAACTAGAGAACCTCCAACACAGAAGCATTAGCAATGTGAGATCAGAGTATACGCAATAGCATGGTTGACAGTGACTACTAGAGTATTTTCTTCACAGCGACTTCCAATCACAAAATGTTAGATCTGCTAGAAGATGTGAAGGAAGGAGGTATCACAGATCTCAAACACCAATAGCGAGGTTCAGTTTCGCTACAACATATTCCCACAAGCCAACAGATAGTTGATATACTCACAAAGGCCCTGGAGAGGGCAAAATTTGTCTACTTTAAAGAGAAAATGGGTATAGTGGAGAGCACCTTCCTCGCTAAGAGGGAGTGTTAAATTATGGTAGCAGCGGACAGGTGTTCTAGTCCCTATGATGTTTAAGAGGCTAAGGAACACGAGATCTCCAAAACCCAGAAAAGGTTTGACGAGAAAAGACTTGGAGATGCCTCAATTAAATTAATTAGCCATAATTAAAATATTTCCTAAGTCTAACTTAGGAAAAGTGGTTAATTAAAGTTAATTAATTGGGAAAGTTTGATTTTGCTCTAGAGGCTTCTATTGGTGAAGTCAAATTGATCCTAGTCATTAGTAGAGATGTGATTGTGGCCGTTGAGACTCCAACGAGAGATTATAAGAGCAGGTCGAAGGGCTTGGAGAAATCATCAGAGTATCAAGTGAGCAGTTCAACTACCTAGTTGCAGGTATTCAGCAAGGACGTAGGTGAAGCTAAGGAAGCATAAGAGATAAGGGATCGGCAGAGGTTCAAGAGCAGGAGTGCGGAAGAATTTTCCTCAGTATTTTCCAGTGTTCAGGAGAGAGGAAGAGGAGGTTGAATTCATCTGCAGAGGAGGCTGCTACAGCTAGTGTGAGTAGCCAAAATTAACAATGCGAGTTATCGAAGGAGTCATGTTTCAGTTTCCAATTGCCAAATCAGTGCCCCGGAGGCAAAGCGAGTGGGTTTCAGAGGCAAAGGGAAGTTAAACGACTTGCAAGAAGGTAATTCTAAGGTTGTACAATTTTTCCTCGGCCAGATCTACGCATGTCAGGAGGACAGTGTGTGGGGCTAGCAAGAGGTCGAGTTGATTGCACAAGGAGACAAGGTGTCTCCAGTATATTTTGCCAATAGATATTGCTAGAGCTTTGCTAGAGACGAAAACAGTTCATTATACTCTTGAATTGTTGAACATAATAATAAAACCCTCATCTGTTGCACTCATTTTACTTTCGAGGTTTTTCCAGGGACATTTGTCCAAAAATAACAGTGTCAACTTTTATTAGGTGTGTTCATCTTGTTAACCACTCCATGTGAGCTATTTCATAGCTATACATATTTTCGCGCATGGATTTCCATCATGTCCGAGCACTTAGATGATCCACAGATTCATCATTATCAGCTATATGTACACTGGAGTTTTGTAAACCCATTCTGCATTTTGTAATGTAAATGATCCTAGTAAGACAAATGTATGTAACAACCTAGGTAAATTTATTTTTCTGATGATGATTTCTATCCTAGGAGGTTTTTAGTCTCACCAATTCATGTGTGTTTCTAAACATGGATGATCGGCAGAGTTTTTCCCTCCAGCCTCACCCCAAAGCTAGGGTGGATTTTGTCGTCAGGATTTTAAATGAGTCCTAGTGTTATTTATCGAGTCTCTGTAAAAGTGATTTGGGAATAATTCTAACTATTTGGTTAGATTATTTTATTACAAGTCACTTAGTCTACTAGATCATATTTTGTGTTGCAGAAATGGGTAATTATTGAGGGTCTATAACGAACTGGTGTTTCCCCTTCATGGGTTAGAAATGTAATATTTTATGTAAAAAATATTTCATGCATGGTCCCTCATAGTTAGACACCATGGCTAAATATTAGAGGGTTGGAAAAATTAATAATCCCCTCATGAGTCAATTAATTAAAATTTCTGGCTAAAATAAATTAAAATGCTAAAGCCAGAAATTTAATTAATTTAGTTCCTAGGAAAAATCAAATTCTCCAACATTTAAAATTCGTGGGTTTTAAAGTTTTTAATTTTTGGAGGTCCCCGGCCAAGTGAATATTGAAAATTTCAAGATATTTTGAACCCTTGGGCCATAGTAGTTAAGTCAAAGTCAACATTTTATGGCAATTAACTCAAAATAATCATTTTTGAGTTAATTAAAAGGAAATTAAAAATGAGATTCAAATTTCCTCAAAAAGTAACTTTATTTCAACAGTGATGATTAAAAGATCATTTGATCTTCATTAACAATTGAGATTGCTTTGACGGGGATCAAGCCAACTAGCCGTTGGAGAATTTTCCTATAAATGAGAGGCCTCTTTCCATTATTTGCATCCGATTTCTGAATCATGTACTTTCTCTAAGAAAGTTCTTATAACTTTTTTGTAGTTAATAAAACACAAAGACTTTGGGGTTTCAAATCGTGGTGTTCCTCTTTCAGATTTATGTGATAATATTGTTCTTAATACTTTGCTGCTTTTATTTGCATTTGCTGGTTAATAGCCTTTGAGGATTGATTTGCATACAGGTATCTTGCATAGACTTCTGGGTTTTTTATAATATCATTTTAATTTAATAGAAGTAACAGATATCTCTATTTCTTGATAATTTTATGATCATTTTTTAGATCTCTATTAATCTAACAAGCAAATTTAAGTGTGCAGAAGTTATCATTCAAAATTTGGACGTTTGGGGAAGTCCTCAACTGGACCAACTGACTCTCAGTTTACAGAATCTAAAAGAGCCCACTATCTTTTTAATTTCTGAAGTCATTTTATAGAATATTTTACTTGCAGGGTTTTTCTTAGGCTTGTGCCTCTTTAAAATTTCAAATTTATTTCTAAATATTGTGCAAAAAATTGTTTAAATCTGGCTAATAAAGGACTTTGATCTGTAGATCTACTAGATTTGTTCAATGAATTAGAAATTTGTAAATAGCAAATTTCTAATTCATTGAGGTTCTCGGTATTTCATATTTTTGTATATACATTCTTTGGAGTTTGCTGTCTTTTATTTGTGTAGGAAAAAATCAAAAATTGTAGGTAATTTATGTGGATTCCGGAGAGAAATCTGAGCCCTAGAGCGCATCTCCATTTTGTTTGCAGGTTGAGGAGAAATTTCAAAAGGATCGTGGGCAAATTTTTTTTAGGGCCTTGAGGCCCTGAGCTGGCCATCTCCAGCCTCTTTCTCGGCCTCCCTTTCAGCTTTACAACCTGCCCTCTTTCACCAAAATTCTCTCACTAATTTTTCTTAAATTTTCTCCATAAATTTCCCTAAAAAATTTAACAAATTTTAACAAAAAAATTCTGAGTTCAGCATTTGTATTGGAGAATTTTCAGTGACTTGAGCAACCCATCTTCAAGTGTCTTCAAGCCCCTAGGGGCTGACTGTTGCACATCCTCTAAACCTTTACCTTTTTCATTGATCTAATTGAAAACAAGGTTAACACTGGGATAGATTTGCAATTAGTTGGAGTTTAGCAGCAAATTTAATTTACCTTTTTACTATTGTACAATTGCAGAAATAGAAGTTAGCTTCAGCAACTTTTGCAAACAAATTTCTGAAAATTGTTTTACTGTTGTTCAGTAGTTTATTTTTGAGTTTTTTAAATCAAATACATCAATAAATCAGAAAGAATTAAACTCATAAATTTTCTGAATTCTAATTATCAGTTTGTCATTTAAAATTTTTTGCTGTTATACATAGAAATTTTTTAATATTGCATGGTTACATGACTGCTATTTTAGAATATATTATTGGTTTTAACATTTGATGTAAGAGCAGATTACTATTTTTCATTAATGTGGTCTGAGTTTAAAACATTTCGTTTAATTTCTGAAGTTCATTTGTTTTTTACATGCTTATGCAAGTAGGACTAATCTAGTTTTACTTATGCATCTAATGATCTTGATTGAGTATTTCATACAAATGAATTTTTGAATTTAAAGGTGTTTTATTCCAGCATTTTACATTTCAGTCCATTGTGCATTTCAGTAATTATTTGTGCATATTTTACATTTTGCAGTTCTGGTATAAGTATCTGCTTTCACATTTAGATCACCACCTTTCTGAGCCTTAAGTAACATTTAAGACATATTTCAGAAATAATTTTAGACCCTCATTTAACTAAAGTTAACCAAGTCCTTGCATTTCACATAGTTTTAAATTTTGCATTTGCATATGAGACAGCCGAGTCGTTTCAGCAGCAGTTTTCCATCCTTTACTTGAATTTTATTTTCTTCGCAAAATAGTTGACTCCATAAGGCACTGGTATCACTTTCTTCAAATCATTTTGAATCCTTAAAATCTTGCGCAATCTAAAACAAGTATTGGTTGCTTAGCTGTGTCTCCTAGGTTGGTTGGTTCCCAACTAATCTTTCATTTTTCCGTTTCCATAGGGTCTATCCCCCTTAGTCTGCTATTGGGAGACAACTCAAACGGAGTGATTGGGGATCAATGTGACAACCCCCGATCTGAGCCGCTATCACAGTACCTAGACATTATGTGCGACAACACATCTATTTCTCAGTTCCAGTTTTTATATTCTGCGGTGTTTTTTATTGTGAAGATTGCAATAGTGAATTTATCGTTATTTGTCGAATAATAATCCCAAAGAAAAATAAACTATTAATAGTTAGAAGATAAATATCCAATTTATTGCAATCAAGGAATTTTCACAACAAGGACATGAGCCTTGGTTTCTTTTGAAGATTTTGACGAGTTATTTTTCACACATAATTGAGGTTTTTCCACTTTTTTTGGAGGATAATGGCCATTATGATGACACTACAACCTTGTTAAGGTGTCCTAACACCTTCTTGGAGATAGCATGGCACCCTAGGATGAGACATTATACCGTTATGAGAAGATATGGCACTTGTTAGATGAAACGTTGCACCCTTTCCAAGGAGAATTTCACACCCTTTCACATGATTTTTTAAGGGTGGCCATCTTCAAGAGCATTTATCTTTTGACAAAATTCCCAAAAATTTGTGAAATCAATGCCTTGAAATGCAAAATTGCCACAAGATTTTTGAAATCTGATCATAATAGAAATTCGAGCAAAACTTACACATATATGGTGCTTTTAAAATCTGTCATAGGAAGATTATCGCAAACTTTTGGAGGAAATCATTGAGGCCTTTGAGGAGCTCGTTCCACCTTTAGGAGGTCGTTCCACATGTTCACGAGGGTGACTTGCCACTTGAGGAGAGTTTACTTGATTTGGGGTGCATATTTGGGGCCTTTTGACTCATTCACTCATGCATCATGGATATTATCATATAGGTGGCATAACGACCTCATAGTTTATATAATTTTACCTTTTCTCTAGGGTTTGCAAAGAGATAAACGTATTTTGTTATTTTCTTACGATAAAAGCTAGGAAAATACTATTATTATAATCAGAAGGATGATAGATCTCCCATATAAATAAGAGAAGCAATTCATTCATAAATTATTACTACTTGGGGAGAAACATCACTACTTGTCTACTATGATTATCTTTTCTCTAAAAATGGCTATGGATGGCTAGTTAGATCAAGTTCTTGAAAAGATAGTTTTGTGGATGGCTTTACTTCTTCATGGATGCTCATTGCTAGGGTTTTGAAGCTTGAAATATTTCTCAAGTAAAAAGTATCACTTTATCTTGTGGTTTTGTTTATGGGTAAGTGTAAGCGTAATTGTACTTCTCTAATAGTGGTGGTGCATTCTCTCAGTTTCTTCATTGAGTAAGCCCCTCTTTCAAAAATTTTCGAAGGTTATTAGCGAAGTACCATCCCTTGAACCATCTTGAAGTTTTACGTAAGGTGCTATGCGGATTTTCTAGGGCTTGTAGCGGACAACCCTAGATATCACCCTAGATCAACTTACATGTCTCCAATGGAGTACTTATATTGACCCCATATGTCCAAAAAAAACATAGTAAGCACTAGTCTTCTCCCTTTTAGTTAATCATATTTTGTAAAATCATATTTTAGTTTATGTTTTAGAATTATTCAGGGTTTTTATTAGCTTACTCCTAATTTTCGGCTCTCAAAAACCCTAGATTCTTTTAGCTTCTAGGTTTTTCTTTCATATTATTGATCTAAAATTCTAGGGTTTTCTTGCATGTTTGACATAAAATTTGCTTTCCTAATTTATATTGCTACATAATTAGGGCTAGAAATCTTGTTTTCGTTAGTGGTTATATGCCTTGTAATTTTCAAATTTTAAAAGGTAAATCAAACACTAGATTTATTCATTATTTTAGTCCTAATCTCTATTAGTTTATAACCTGTTTTGAGGGCTGAATTGTATTATTGTTGTAACATGTTTACTATTGTAATTTTCTACATTTTACACAAGTTCTACAATAGGCATTGGTAATTTTCTGATTAGAATGGTTTGGGGATTGTTCTTTACGAGATTGTTGCTTGCTAAACATTTAAATCAATCTTAGAAAATTAATCCCACCCTATCCTTGACTTGATTGATAATTTGATACATCTCTTTGGTGGCGAATTGGGTAGATACTTAGAAGACCTTAGAATTGATTGTCATTACTTAGGAGACCTAAGTCCTACTAGATAAGTCTACCTTGTGTTGGATTTATCCTTCACTAAAATGAGGGAAGTTGTTGCTAAGGTGACATTGGTGACACTTATGATGTTTTAGTAAGTCTTGGGAGCTTATGAAGGCTTTGCACCAAGGTGTTAGATGTTGTGATAACAATGTCAAACCACAATTTATTATTTGCTACAATGGGTATCAATTATGATGACCATCATGTCATACCATAAACCAAGAGCTCAATCATTAAATGCCACATTATTATCTCCTGTAGACCTACCAAGGCTCATACTAGTTTGCGACAATGGTGCATACTCAAACAAGTTAGAGCTGCCAACCTTGCAAAGGCTGCAACATAAACATGGCAAAGGTAAAGAACAAGTAGTCATACATAAAGGGGTAGTTTGTCCAGTGGGCATCAGTGCAAGAAGCCATTAACTTGTTAAAGTAAGGTGCACCAGTTTAACCCTACCCTCCAAATATCGAATTCCACCACTAAAATTCTGACTGATGCCCACTCCCCTTTTTATCAAAATTCCTCATGATTTTGCAAGGCATTAATTGGTACACGATCTTTATCTAGTTATCGCAAATCAATGAAATCGCAATTTTGCAGTTTCCCCTAACTATTTCATGTTTCTTATACATATTTGGTTGGCCCTTATTCCTTCCATGTTTCTTACATCCCTAAATGATCTGGGTTGTACAATGAATGAAATGAAAGGCAAGAAAGGAAATGAAACACATAGAGAAATACATCAAAAGGCACAATGATATGGTGAAAAACCAATTTCTATAAATGAAAGAGCAAAATTCTATAGAACACAAACTAGCTAGAATGGTGGTAACTATCTCTAAACGAAGAGAGATGGCGGCTACACACATTCGCAAAAGCTATTACAAGAAGCCAAAAGAATGGCTTTTTAAAATAAAGAAAGAACCCTATAGGTACAAAACCCTAGCCCTAGAAGAAGAAATGTCAAAAGGTTTACAAGCCCGAAGGTGGTTAGTTGGTAAATTAACTTCTCAGGGCCACAACTTTTGCATAAAATATCCATTTGGGGGGCACAATAGCTTGTTGGAAAGAACTATCGAAGGACTATAACTTTCGACCAAGGCTAGGGAAATCCCTGGCCCCCTGAATTGCCAAAAAACATCATTTAGGGCCTCAAAACAGCCCCCAAAGTTTGGAACCTAAAAATCATAGCAAATTTGCCAAGAAGATAGAGATTTGTTGAGAGAGTGGAAGAGGTGGGTGACCTCCCATATCCACCTGGATCACTAAAAATCCTAAGTGACAACTTGCCCATCCATGGGAAGCATTGGTAGCATATTGATATTATGGACATTGATGAGGTATGCTTATCTAACCACAAATTTCTCTAGCACACTTGATTGATGAGGAACTTAGTGCACCATGCAACCTCACTAGCGTTGCAAATGTTGGGATCTCCAACAAGTTCTTAAGTGTGGATTCCCACAATAGCTCAAACTCTGGCCTCTAGACTGAGGCAACTTCACCATTTTCCAAGGAAACTTGTTGTTTATACATTGACGACCTAGGTCTTGAACAAGTCCATATTTGTGAAATTGTGGTCAACAAGCTTAGTATTTTCCACTTTGCCCATGAGGTCAACCATGCCTCCATCCAAGGATCAATTGTTTCCCCAAAAAGGGCCTCCTTTAGTTTCGATTCCTGATATTTAGAACCAATGGATCCAAATATACCCTCTCCATGACCTATAGCATTCCCCATGGTAATTGGTTGGTACTTCTATCCATGTTGGTGTGCCTATATAATGGATGGTTTAAGCTAAGGAGCAGCTCAGACGACTCCTGCCTCCATTGTGCCAACTTGAAGTTGTAGTGCATGCAATAACTAACATACACAAGCAAGCAAAAAACAAAAAGTCAAAAATGGTTGATTCCTAGGGATTTAAAACACCACTACATTAAGTTCTAGAAGGCAGTGCAAGTAGCCTTCATACGTACAAGAAAACTTAGATGCTTACACTTCCCTTTCCCAACAATCAACACACTTAATCTCAACTTTATGACACTAAATCATCCCATCAATCCCTTTAAGCTCTGTGTTGTTGTTTTTCCACCACCCAACCCCTATGACTCTACCAAAACCCAACACAACCTTCTACCCTAATCTTATCAAACCTAGGCACCCAACAATGTACATTAGTGTTCATCTCAAAAATTTGACTGCAGCTCTTGCTTATGCAATATACTTTGAATCAACGGTGAATATTCTAGCTCCAAACTCAATTTGACACAAGCAGATAGTACTAGATTTGCCTCAACCACAAGGGTGTGGCAAAACCTCAAGAAGGACCAAAATGTGGGTAAAACTTGACCGATGACTCTAACTAGACAATATAGAATATAAAGAAAACAAAAAGATACTACTAATACTAGAAAAGACAAAAAAGTAGCATTTGACATGACCTAACATAAGGGACTCCTCTAAACAGGAGTGGCACATGAATATAAATTAGAGGGTCGAGGTAAAGGGCTTCAAGCGAGTAGCATTCACCCATCTCTATCGAAGGATACCATCCAACCGAGCCAAACAGACAACACCATAATATATGATGTCTATGACCAAGAACGAACCCAACCAATGCATTTGTAATTCATTTGGATGCTTTACATACTTGTTACAATAAAGGAAGACAAGGTCTCCTTTGGCGAAGACTTCGGGCTTGATGTTTGATGTACCAATCATGCCATGCTTTCCTCTAGCCTTTTCCAATGTTAGATGGAAATCAACAAAGAACCTAGCTTCCTCTCGATGATTAGTTCTGTCAATTGTTCCACAAGTGGCTCCTCCTCAGACATATGGGTAACATGAGCAATAAGCAAAATAGGAACTACAAATTGGGATCATGATCCCTCATCGATACACCAATTAAGAAGTAGTAATTTGTCCAATTTCGTAGTTGTAGTTTTGTAAGACTTGAGGATTACTGGAATCCTCTCATCCCAATCATCACAATTTCTTGAGTATACCTTCGTTAGCCTATGTTCCAAAATATTATTGAAGGCTTCCACTATACCATTAGCTTCAAGAGGTTATGGGCTACTATTATATGTTGGATTGTGAACTCCCTAATGAGAGTTACAATCATGGTACTAATAAAGAGGCAACCCTGATCACTAGTCGAACTCCTAGGGTAGCAAAACTTAGTATTGATATATTCAAAGATAAAAGAGTTGCAGTGTTAGTAGGGCAATCTTCAATAGGAATTGCTTATGCCTGCTAGGTGAGGTAGTTACTAGTTAGTTGCAATATAGCAAGCTCTAGAATGCCTTGTTAATGCCTTGTTGGCAAGTTAATGGGTCCCATGAAGTGAACAATGCATTTCTCAAATAGTCAAATTTCCCTAACGAGGTGTAAGGGCAACTTATCCCTTCTTGATGATTTTCAAATCCTTACATCAAAACTCTTTCCAATCCTTTGCATCCCTTTGCATGCATCCCTAAAAACCTATGTTGCACCAACTTTCGAGATGGTGAAATGACATGGAAGAGGGGACATGTTGCCAAGACAGTGTGAGCACACCTCCAAATTTTTCGAGGGATGGCAAGTCGAGGAGAGTAGTAATAATATAATATTAAAAATAAATAAAAATTGTGAATTCACCATAAACATTTGTAGTTGCTTGTAAGAGTAGCAAGCTATACTATATAGTATTCTACAATAAGGTCCATGAAGGGTCTATGAGACAAAGGTACTACCTCTATAGCAACTTTTCTTCCTCATATTTCTTGTTAATGATGATTATGTTAAAACTTACAAGGCATTCCCTTCACAATAGGTTCTACATATCTTTATAGTTGGGTTGAAAACCACGACAAAACACTTTGGTTATGTAAAGAGATTAGATTCATATTTCAAATTGAGAGATGATTGAATAGGAATTTGTTTAAACATTTAGTACACAATCCAAGTCACTACTAAGATTGTTTTCACAATGCTTGAGGTTGGGATGGTGGAAGAACTAGACTTGAATGACTCCTGGAAACCAATGTACAATATGTAAATGCTGAGATGACACCAAATATGAAAGAACATGCGCAATAACCACAAGGATCAAATAAGTTTCACATTTTTCAATCTATTGAAATGCTTCCGTCTTCCTTGGAAATTCCTCCATCAGGTTTGCAATAGAGGCATAGTTGTGAATAAACCTTTTGTAGTACTCTATGTGAGCCAAAGCGGAGTACCACACAATAGTCGATGAAGGTATTGTTAGTTTTTCTAGCATTGCATGTGTTTTAGCCTTGAAATTTTGTGGAGAGGCTAGAATACATCAGATCTCCAAAACCCAGAAATCGTTTTTGGAAATTCCGCATCGAAATGACTTAATTAGAGTATTAACCTTTTTTTAAATATTTCCTAGTCTAAAGTTAGGGAATATGGTTAATTAATTAGTATTAATTAAGTCAAGGCGAGAATCATCTAGAAACTCACACGAATCGATACAAAGATGATCCTAGCCATTGACTAAGTTTTAATTTTGGTCAATGGTGCTCCAACGGAGGATTATAAGAGGAGGTCGATGTGGTGATGGAGAAATCACTTGGGACACTTGATCAATTCGATTTCTTGGCAGATCGATTTCTAGAGTAACAGTAGTTAGTTGTTGGAGAGAGCTAGAGATCAAAGCAGTGAGTGAGGAGCAGAGACAGTGAGGCTGCAGGAGGCATTCCAGATCTAGTGAGTGCATTTGCAGAGAGGCTGACGTTGGGGCAGCGCAACAACCTCTAGAGGCAAGATTGATTTGTTGAGGGAGAGACGTCTTCAATTCCAAAGGTTGGGAAGGAGTCCCAAAGCATCAGAGAAGCATCTTTCTAGCCAGCAAAAAGCATAATGACTTCATCAGAGACTAGTCAGAGGCTTGACATCCAGCGGGCAGCGCAGAGGCTGAAGCAAAGGGTCAGAGGGCCAAATTTTTGAAGGCAAGTCGTGCCAGGAGTTTGCCTGTGGGGTGAGGAAAATTACACACTAGATTTTTGCTAATATTTTTCTCTGTAGGATTGCCAGATTTCGGCATCCAGTTGTACTCAGAATTTCTCACTGCTGCATAATAATAAAACCCTCAGTTGTTGCACCGGTTTTCCCAAGTTGGGTTTTTCCAGGGACTTTTTGTTGATTTGGGATAGCATCGGATGTGCTCTAAGCCTCAAATTTTGCAAGGAGGCTTGGGCACATGCATTCCAAAGAACCCAAAAACCGTTTTGAGAAATTCCACCCATAGATGATTATATATTAAAATAATTAATAATTTGAATGGGGTTCCTAAGTCTAAACTTAGGAAAATTAAAATATTAATGGGTATTAATCTAATTGTGGGTGAATCTTCTAGATAAAGACAGAGATCAAGTCAAAACGATCTGAGCCTTTGATTAGGATTTAATCTAGGCTGTTGGTTATGCAACAAGAAGATATAAGAAGGGGCTTGAGGGTCATTTGGAAAACGCACTAGGCAGATACTTAGTTGCTCGAGTAAAATCGATTTTCTCACTAGTCGAAGTTTGGCAAGAGAAAATCGATTCAGAGGAAGAGTTGTAGATGGAGGAGAGACAGAGAGGGTTCAGCATCAGTCAGGAAGACAGGGACAAAGACGCAAAGCAGTAAAAGGACAGCGTTATGCAGATTGACACTAGGAGAGGCAGCGCTGGCTTGGGTGACGCTGGCACTGCATAGGCCAATCTAGGAGTCGGAGAAAGCGATGTTGGGCAAGCCAGAGAGATGCTCAGGGTGGAGGAACTTTTCTCTTGGGTCAGATACTTGTTCAGGAACGTCTGTAAAAAAAAATCTCAGAAATACTTGTTCTATACTGCTAGGTGTAATTTGTACATGAAGATTTTTGCTGAAGAGTAATAAAACCCTCATCTGTTGCACCGGTTTTCCCACATTGGGTTTTCCCGGGGACAATTGTCCAAAAAATAACCATGTCATTGTGATTGTATTTGTGACAATATTTTACTTTCTGCAATGTTTTAATTGTGATATTAAAACAGTAGAATATATTTCGATATTTGTCGTAAGAATACTGTAGATAACTTATTTCTGAGGTTATAAGTAGAAGAAATAATATTAATCACTGCAGTAGGATTTCTATTTAGAAATTTTCACACTTTTGTCCCAAAATAATTGCGCTATTTTTGTGTTTGCTGGTATTTCTTAGTTTCCAGCGCATTATTTTTTCGTAGTTTTATTTGTGAAGGTTACAGTGTAGTTATTTCAATATTTGTTGTAGCAGATAAATTGTTAATTAATTAACAATTAGGAGAAATAATATCAGTTGCTGCAATAGGATTTCAATTGGGAATTTTCACATGGTATCAAAGGGCAATGGATTAGTTGGAGAGCTCAGAGGAGAAAAGAAGGAATTTCGCTACTTAGTGTGGGCAGTGTTATCACTCTAGGAAGCTCTCCTAGGTTGTAGCTCGAAGATGCCTGGTAACATATAAATCTTCAATACTTTTCTCTGAACTATTGGAATGGATGATGGTTTGGATCAAGGCAGATCACTGTTTCAACTCTGTTTTCACAGACATGCATGAACACCCTCAGCTTTACAAGGCTTTAGACCACTAATGCTCAATAGTTTATAGATTCAATGGATAGATGTAGAATACCGACTATACCAGCATATGCATACATAAACACATATGAATGGCTACCTACAGAAAGTAAATGAAGCTTGCAAATCTAATTTATCAACACAGAGATAAGATGACAGTTATCTGGCATTAGACATAGAAGAAAACATGAATAACCTATTCAAGTGCAAGCTTAGGACAGAGGAAAAAATGACAATTGAACATGTAACAGCAAAAGAAGCTTATATTGTTGGAATGAAGATGAGACGCTGAGAGGAGCAGAGTCTCCACAGTCTCCAAAAGTTGAACCCCTGATACTTCTACTTTCAGCCAGTTATAGGCTTTTTACCATGCCCTCGGGCTCTCTGAGACTCAAGGAGTCTTAATCTATCCCCTTTGGCTTCTAACTACTTGATGCCACGATTTAACAGGTATGAGCTAGAGGTCTTTTTTTCTAACAACTTAGTAACAAAGTTTTGGTAATCTTGTTGCGCTGTCAGGGAGCTCGCTCGTGCTAGTGATGCTCCATGATCGCTTCTATTGTGGGTTGCGTCATGCTGTGGCTTCTTTCCCTTTCGGCCATTTGTATCCCGACCTCTGTTTTGTAACGGAATGGGTCTTCGGGCCTTTGAAATTATTTCGAATACCAAAAGTAATTGTTTTCTGTTTTACACAGAGAAACACTGCAACACTGTTTCCGCCAAGCTCTGTTCATTCCGGACTTCAAAATTCCTTAAATACAGTGTATTCCTCTATCGGGTCCGTCCTCTTCGCTATCGCAAGTCGCTTCGGCCTTGCTCCTTTGTTTTTTTTAAAATACGTTAAAAATTGTGAAAATAACGTGAAAATTGGCTCCCTCCGGACTTCAACTATTATATATTTCCCTTCACGAACCCTTTCGGGTCCGGGTCTTATCGCATCGGCGTTGTTTCTTTGTATTTCGTTAAATAACGAAATATGTGAAAAATACATTAAAAAACGCCTTTTGGCAGATCTCAAAATCTATGCAATAATGTTTATATAGCCATCGGGTCCAGCTAATTGCATCTCATACATGTATGGGTATAGGCCCCGCTCCTTTGTGAAACTTCAATGCGATTAGTTGCAAACGCATATCGCTCATACCCCGGACCGATGTAAGCGCTCTTTGTATTTTTCGATAGCGATCCTTCGATGCAACGTGGGCCGTCAATCTGCACGCTTAATCGACGGTCCTAGTTGACTTCGCTGGTCGCCATCGATAGTTTTATATGGTCCACACCAATATCCGCCGATTGCGATCCGCTGATCAGATCTGGACCATTGATCAGCCAGATCTGACGGCTACTGTGCATTTCACTATTCAGACCTCCGATACTCAATTTTTTCACTGTTTCCTTAGGTTTTTGCCTCCCGATAGTGCTTTTCCGCCATTCTAAGGGCTCTTCTCCTGCGATTGTTTTGATCTTTGGCATGATTTTACTAGCTTTTGAAGACTAAGGGAGCATATTTGGATCCATTTGGATCAGGACCTGATACAATTATAGATGCGAGAGTAATATTTTGAAGTCTGGCTTATGTCCAAAGCGGAGCAAGAGGAGACGTGGCCATCAGAGCTAAAACAGGGGACATTTCCACTAAAAATAGCAGCACTGCACCTCAGGGGCTAACACTGGCTCCTTCTGGGGATGAAAGCCTCCCTGTGAGGTTTCAAGAACCACAGACCAATGCCTTTCCTGTAAAACCAAAATCAAATCTATCTCCTAGTGTTCCATTGGGCATGGAGTTTATTTTGCATAGAAAATAAAAACTGAAAAACATATTTACAATATCAAGGCTTTAAAGCCTTAAATGAAATAAAGTTTCAAGAACCGCCCATTGACTGGGCCACCAAAAACATCTTCTCCTTCCAGACTGTGCAGAATAAAGGTATTGTTCTGCTGAATTTGAGCGATGACAAACGGACCTGTCCATAAGGAGTCAAACTTACCATGATTACCTTTCTTTTCCTTCAATGCATCCCATTTGAGAACCCAGTCACCAACTTGGAAATTGTCCACTTTTGCCTTCCTGTCAAAGGTTTCTTTGATTTTCTTCTGATGAACTTTTGACTTCTCAACCAGCTACTCTCTGATCTGCTGTAATTCAACCAAGTTATTCATTCTCCTTACCATGTCATTCATTTCATCATGTTCTTCTTGAAAGAATTTGGCCACAGGGAGAATCAGCTGGATAGGAAAAACAGCATCAGCGCCATAAACCAGCTTAAATGGAGAATTTCCTATGGACTTCTTGTTGGTAACTCTGTTAGTCCATAATGCAAACTTCAACTTGGAATCCCAGTTCTTTTTGTTGTCCTCCAACAGTTTTTTGATTTCCTTTTCAATTAAAGGCAATAAGAGAGGGTTGATAGGTCTTAATTTCTGCTTAAAAGGGATGGTGTTCTTCTCCAGTGGAATCTTATGCGGAATGATGTTGGTGTCATAGGTTTTAAGCTCACTTATTCCCAAGCAAAAATATTAGCAAATTGTTTCATCAAGGTGCAATACTTGGAACTTTGGGCAGAAGACAAGTGAGTGGACAGATTTATGTACTTTGGATGGGCTAGACTCCCTACATTATGTCTATGAACAACAGAGTCGTTTTCTTTTTTGGCAAGCTTATAAGGTACATTATTGTGATCAAACAGCTTTTCTAGGGGCACCAATCCTTTGGGTATATGGTTACTAGGCAGCTGAACAATGTTATCTTGACCATTCTCGTCCTTTAGCTTGGACTGGTTGCATTCTTCAATGTTTTCGTTTTCTTGGTCAATGTGCATTTTAGAAAATTCATCAATGACCTGTAAAAACCTATTAATTTCATCATCATCTTCAAAAACTTTCCAGTATTTGACATTGTCAGGCAAAGATGGTCTATATTTCACCTAAACTTCATAAGTTAATTTAGGAGGCAAAGGAGGAATAAATGTGCTAGCAGACACAGCAAGGGAATCAGCAAGTTGATTCTTCATTCTCAGGATGTAAGAAACGCTGAAAATATTGAAAGAGTCCTTGAGCTTCCATACATCATCTTTGTATGCTTTCAGCCTTGGATGCTTTGCTTGGAAAGTTTTGTTGACCTGTTGAATGATAAGGTCTACATCTCCAAACACCTTCAGACCTTTGATGCCCATTTCTTTAGCAGCGTTTAAGCCCAATATCAAGGCTTCATATTCTGCTATGTTATTTGTGACCTGAAAAGTTAACTTGAAAGATAAATGAATGCATTCTTGTGTGGGGGACAAGGACTACACCTACCCCTGAAACTTCCTTAGAGCAAGCTCCATCAAAGAACATGTCCCAAATTTGTGGGCCTTCTTCCTCTGTGATCTGGCAAACCGGTTTCTTAAGCTGCGTGGAGACCAACTGGGATTCTTCAATCTGAAGAATACAGGCTCCAAAATCAGTGTCGACAGCATAGATGGGATGATTAGTGGGATTCATTTCATCACTGATAATATAAGCCAACTAAGCTTCTCTGTATAGTCTCCTACTTTCACCTCCAAAAACTGTGACAGTAGCATAGCATAGATCATTTTGCAATGTTCCACCTAGTCTCTTTATCCAACCTCTGGAAGGCAACATGCCAAACTTGGGGGATACATCTGTTACCACAATATCCATCATCATGCTCTTCATGGGCAGCTGAGACAAGGTGATGGCTAAGTCTTTGATTAATCCCAAACATTTCACCTTTCTAGAGTCAAAAGAAAACAGGTCATGATAAGGCTTGGTAATGTCAAGACCAAATTCATCCATGACAACCTTGGGCATTAGATTATGGCTGGCTCCTGTGTCCAGAAGGTAGTTATGAAGGATCTTGTCATGAATAGTCAAAGAGACATAGAATGATGGGGAGCTGTCATCACAATTTTCAATCATTGGGCTGAGAACAACTACTGGTTTGTTGTCTTGCAGATTTACATAGTCAGTGGAGGCTTGGATAGCTTTAGGCTCAAGGGCCTCGAGGATAGATTTCTTGAAGGACTCATTCTTCACTAGTTCAATCAGAGGTATAGGTATTCTTAGCTTCTGGATTTCTGATTCAAAACTGAAAGGAGAAGGAGACTTGTTGGGGCCTCTTACCTCGCAGGCTGGAGCTTTGAGGATGATGGAATCAACTGTGGGTCGTTTCTGCTTATTAGCTTGCTGTATTGCAGGGACAACAGCTTTCTGAACAGGAGTTTCCTTGGCATTATTCATCTTCGACCTTAGATCATATCAGTGTCGATCATCAGTTTGCAGAACAACCCCACCATCCCACTCTTGGTTGATCTGGTCATTGAATAATGACTTTTCATAGGCAGCTAAGGTCAAAAAGGAGGAATTGCCTTTGTCTTCCAGCCAATGGATCTCCTCATCTTCTTCAAACTGCTCTTCTTCCATGATTACATTCTGGAAAGGGGTCTTCACCCTTTGGTCTTCATTGGCATCTTTGCTTCTTTGCGGAATCTGCAACTGCTCATTAGCTCTTCTATATGGATTCAGATTTCTAGGAGCAAAGGTATTAGGAACTCTTCCTTTCCCAGGGTGTTGTTCAACCTTTAATTTGGCGATTTCAGAGGCCAATGAATCTATCATCTTGGTCATTTTATCTATCTTGGGATCTGAAGATGATGAAGGTTCGCCCCTCTGTCTCCTTCTATCAACATTCCCCTTGAGCTTCTCTGCAGCCATGATGTTTGATTCTACTTCCAAGGCTACATCCTGCATATCAGCCAAGGTAGCACATCGTCTCTCCCTCAACAGTAGACAAAAGTCACAATCAAAGGCACTGGCATAGGTGAGTTTAACAGAGGTATTGGTGGGTTTTACTTCAGCTAGTATCTTGTTGTACATACGGTTAAACCTCTTATTAAAATCAAACAACAACTCACCATTTTCCCTCTTTAAGTTCCCAAACTTGGTGTGGTAGTAGAGCAGATCCTTTTTATTCCCCCAATGCTTTAGGAATGCATCATCTAAAGCCTTAATATCTGCTATAGACCTTGGGGTCAGTTCTCTAAACCATTTTCTAGCCTCTCCATCTAGACTTTGGAGAAAGACTCTCATCCATACATCATCTTCACTAATGTCCAAGTTATCAGCATAGCTATAGAATGACTCAAGATGTTCCTTAGCTGAAACACCTTCAGTCCCAGTGAACTTAGGCCTATACTTCTGATATTCTCCAGTAAGCATGGCATTCAGAGGAGTGGGCAGTACTAGAGGTCCATACCTAGCAGCTATGATTCTTTCCATTTTGGTAGGTGCTGCCATAACTGTGGTGGCTATAAGGGTACTGGAAGTTTGAATGACAAAGGGTTAAGGGGTGACTGATAGGACTAAAGGAGTATGATGGATAGGAGGAGAGGTTTCCTTTGGGCTTACAACGAAAGGAAAACCTAAAGAATAAGGAGCTTTATGAATTTCTGATATTTTTTCTTCACTACTAGTATTAGATGCTATACTCTCAACATGTATTTGTTCTATTACAGGATTTTCTTGAAGAAATATAGAATATTGTTTAGAACTACCTGAACCTGATGCTCCTTTCTGCAACGCCTTTCTTTCTTTGATGATTTTTTCAGGGTCAGGCACTGGGTCAGCTTGTGGCTTCTGAGGATTTCTCCAAGTATGCCTCACAAACTGAGCCAGAACTATGAAGTGGAGTCGCCAAGAGGTTTGTCCTCCAGTAGAGTTGCCAGATAGATGATTACAACCGAAAAAGTGTCTAGACTTTGTCTATCATCAAAGCTAGATTTGTGTCGTCCCCCAGGGAAGCTGAGCTTCAGTCTCCTCTCCCCGACAACGGTGCCAATTATGTTAGCACTCCAGGAAGCTCTCCTAGGTTGTAGCTCGGAGATGCCTGGTAACATATAAATCTTCAATATTGTTCTCTGAACTATTGGAATGGATGATGGTTTGGATCAAGTCAGATGACTGTTTCAACTCTGTTTTCACTCAAGACATGCATGAACACCCTCAGCTTTACAAGGCTTTAGACCACTAATTCTCAATAGTTTATAGATTCAATGGATAGATGGAGAATACTGACTGTACCAACAAATGCATACATAAACACATATGAATGGCTAGCTACAGAAAGTAAATGAAGCTTGCAAATCTAATTTATCAACGCAGAGATAAGATGATAGTTATCTGGCATTAGACACAGAAGAAAACATGAATAACCTATTCAAGTGCAAGCTTAGGACATAGGAGAAAATGGGAATTGAACATGTAACAGCAAAAGAAGCTTATATTGCTGGAATGAAGATGAGACGCTGAGAGGAGCAGAGTCTCCACAGTCTCCAAATGTTGAACCCCTGATACTTCTAGCTTTCAGCCATTTATAGGGGTTTTACAATGCCCTCGGCTCTCTAGGGTCGAGGTGTCTTAATCTATCCCCTCTAGCTTCTAACTGCTTGATGCCACGATTTAACAGATATGAGCCAGTGGTCTTTTTTTCCTAACAACTCAATAACCAAATTCTGGTAATCTTGTTGCGCTGTCAGGGAGCTCGCTCGTGCCAACGATGCTCCATGATCGCTTCTGTAGTGGGGTGCGTCGTGCTCTGGCTTTTTTCCCTTCCGGCCATCTGTCTCCCGGCCTCTGTTCTGTAATGGAATGAGTCTTCAGGTCTTTGAAATCCTTTCGAATACCAAAAATAATTGTTTTCTGTTTTACACAGAGAAACGCTACAACACTATGAAATTCCGCCAAGCTATGTTCATTCCGAACTTCAAAAGTCCTTAAATACGGTCTATTCCTCTATCGAGTCCGTCCTCTTCGCTATCGCAAGTTGCTTCGGCCTTGCTTCTTTGTTTTTTAAAAATGCGTTAAAAATTGTGAAAATAACGTGAAAATTGGGTCCCTCCGGACTTCAAATATTATATATTTCCCTTCACGAACCCTTTCGGGCCTGGGTCTTATCGCATCAGCGTTGTTTCTTTGTATTTCGTTAAATAACGAAATATGTGAAAAATACATTAAAAAATGCCTTTCGGCGGATCTCAAAATCTATGCAATAATGTTTATATAGCCATTGGGTTCGACTAATCGCATCGCATACATGTATGGGTGTAGGCCCTGCTCCTTTGTGAAACTCCGATGCGATTAATCGCAATCACAAAACGCTCATGCCCCGGACCGATGTAAGCGCTCTTTGTATTTTCCGATAGCGATCCTTCGATGCAACGTGGGCCATCGATCTGCGCGCTTGATATCCGCCGATTGCCACCGTTGATTGCGATCCGCCGATCAAGTCTAGACCGTTGATCAGCCAGATCTGATGGCTATTGTGCATTTCACTATTCAGACCTCCAATACTCAGTTTTTTCACTGTTTCCTTGGGTTTTTGCCTCCCGATAGTGCTTTTCCGCCATTCTAAGGGCTCTTCTCCTGCGATTGTTTTGATCTTTGGCATGATTTTACTAGCTTTTGAAGACTTAGAGAGCATATTTGGATCCATTTGGATCAGGACCTGATGCAATTATAGATGCGAGAATAATATTTTGAAGTTTGGCTTATGGCCAAAGCGAAGCAAGAGGAGACGTGGCCGTCGAAGCTAAAACAGGGGACATTTCCACTAAAAATAGCAGCACTGCACCTCAAGGGCTAACAGGCAGCAAGCCGAAATTCCCAAGGGCAGCGCAGTGTTTTGCCAGAGAGGCTGAGTTGCTTGAGGAAGACCGATTTTTCTGAGGGGCAGAAAAATTTGATCCTTCCAAATCGAGTGATTACAGAGGCAGAGGGAGCAGCTCATATTTTTCATTGGGCAAATCTCTAGCTAGACGCAGAGGTTTTTGCAACATTTCACTATAGCAGAGCCAGCATTGGGGTGGAAGAGAGGAGCACACATAGAGGGAAAATTCCTCTCAGGGAACTTCTAGTCTCAAGAAGTTCGATTTTCCTTGCAGATTGACAGTAGTTGTGAGAAGATCTTCTCACTCAAGAAGGGAGTGTGAGTAGTTGAACAGCAGCCAAGCAGAAGGAAAGAGGGAGTTTTCAACAATTCGTTGAGATGGCCATTGTTGGGCTTCATGATCAGGATAGGTTGGATGGAGCTTCCAACTATGTCATCTGGAAGGCAAGGATGTCCTTCCTTCTAGATGAATATGGCCTGAAAGTCTATATTGATGTCGTAGTGGCGTTCCCCAGGATGCAGATCCGCAGAAAGAATACAAGAAGGAGATGGCGCGGGCGAAGCGGTTGATCCTAGACAGAGTCTAGGATCATATAGTCTCACATATAGCTAGCAAAGATACTACCAAACAGATGTGGGATGCTCTTGCCACATTATATTAGGGTACTTCTGAGCAGTGAAAGATGTACCTCGAGGAGAAGTTGAGGCTCGTCCGGATGCAGAAAGGGGAAGGCATGGACCCCTTCCTCACGAGGATTCAGGATGTCCAGGACCAGTTGTCAGTTGTTGGGGCAACGCCTTAATCCACAGAGCTAGTGAGATTGTCACTCAACACTGTCTCCGAGGACTGGCAAGTCTTTGTCCAAAGCGTATTGCACAGAGACAAGTTATCAGAGTGCGTCAGGATGTGGGCTGACTTGCAGCAGGAGGAATTGAGGGGAGCTCTTTTAAAGAGCTCCATCAATGGCAGCAGCAGCTGCGGATCGAAGACAGTGAAGGAGGAGGAGAATGTGGCCCTCGCATCTAAGGGTCCCAGTTAGGGAGAGGGGGAGTAGAGGAAGAAGAGGAAGAACCTGTCAAAGTTCAAATGCTTCAGGTGTGTTGAGCTCGGTCACTGCAGTACCCAGTGTCCTCTCAGGAAGAAGGACAAGGAATAGAAACAGGACCAGCAAGTAGCCTCAGCAAAGATCGATAGGTTGTCCTACAGGTTGAAGGAAAACTTCGCGATGTTTGCAGATATACCTCCAAGAGTGAGGTGGGGAGATTTGGTGTTGTAGCCCCAAAGTGCTACAAATGGGCAGGATCCTTGAGGAGTCCACCTCATGGATCATTACTTGGCTACGAGGGCCCACAATATTCAATAGCAGGATGGATCAGTGGCAGTTGATGCAGTCAATACCAGAGTGACAGTTGCAGACTAGTAACAGTCAGATACTGAGGAGCGCAATGCAGTGTTAACAGTAGAGTAGGTGGCTCAGTGCAGAGTTGGCAGCAACGCAGATTCCTTAGTGACAGTGCAGATGCTAGTAGCAGTCAGAGACTCGAGAGACAAATGCATCATACTGAACACAGTTGATTCAGTATTTTGGATGTTTTTCAGTTGCAGATGTTGCAGTTGCAGCAGCAACAGATGAGAGGGAGTTGTAGTGTTGGCAGCAGTATGACAGTGTTAGCAGCAACACAGATGCAGCATATATCAGAGTTGCGCAGTGGTTGGTGCGCAGTATGGCCAGACATTAGCAACATGATAGGAGATGATGCAGAGGCAAGGTGTTGTGGCAGGGAGTGCAGCACTAGAACACATTCCTCGCTAAGAGGGAGAGTTAGTTTTCGTAGGATCAGATGTGTTCTAGCCTTGAAATTTTGTGGAGAGGCTAGAATATATGAGATCCCCAAAATCCAGAAATCGTTTCTGAAATTCCGCCTAGAAATTATTTAATTAGATTATTAACCGTTTTTTGAATACTTCCTAAGTCTAAACTTCAAGAATATGGTTAATTAATCACTATTAATTAAGTCAAGGTGAGAATCATCTAGAAACTCACACAGATCAATCCAAAGATGATCCTAGCCATTGCTTAAGTTTTAATCTTGGTCGTTGGTGCTCCAACAAAGGATTATAAGAGGAGGTCAATGTGGCGATGGAGAAATCACTTGAGACACTTGATCAGTTCGATTTCTTGGGAGATCGATTTCCAGAGTAGCAGTAGTTCATTGCCAAAGAGAGCTAGAGATTGAAGCAGTGAGTGAGGGGAAAAGACAGTGAGGCTAGAGGAGGCATTCCAGATCCAGTGAGTGCATTTTCAGAGAGGCAGAAGAGCCATAGAGAAGCTGATGTTGGGGCAATGCAGCAGCCTCTAGAGGCAAGATCGATTTGCTGAGAGGGAGAGATGTCTTTAGTTCCAGAGGCCAGAAAGGAGTCCCAAGACCCAGAGTGCGGGAGAAGCAACTTTCCATCCAGCAGAAGGCATAACGACTTCATCAGAGACCAGTCAGAGGCTTGACGTCCAGCACGCAGCACAGAGGATGATGCAGAGGGTCAGAGGGCCTAATTTTTGAAGGCAAGTCATGCCAAGAGTTTGCCTGTGGGGTGAGTAAAATTCATCACTAGATTTTTGCCAGTATTTTTCTCTGTAGGATTGCTAAATTTCGACATCCAGTTGTACTCGGAATTTCTAACTGCTACATAATAATAAAACCCTCAACTGCTGCACCAGTTTTCCCAAGTTGAGTTTTTCCGCGGACTTTTGTCCAAAAATAATTGTGTTATTTTTATGTGTGTGCTAGTATTTCTCAATTTCCAGCACATTATTTTTCCGTAGTTTTATTTGTGAAGGTTGCAGTGTATTTATTTCAATATTTGTCGTAGCAGATAAATTGTTAATTAATTAATAATTAGAAGAAATAATATCAGTGGCTGCAATAGGATTACAGTTGGGAATTTTCACATGTATCACCACAATCTTAGCACGGTCCACTAGGGCTCCAACTATGAATACAATGTGGCACAACAACGTACCAAAAGGTGTGCAAAACACACACCTTCTAGGTTTAAGGAAGAGTGTAACTATCTGCAACATTCAAACATCAACTGCAACATGGTTATGTGATCTTTCTTTATCCCATGTATAGTCTAATCATCCGAGTAAATTTCAATAATTTATTAATGTAATTCCCGAAGGGTAAAATAACTATTAATGAAAACATAGTGAGAGCATTCTTGAGACTAAAAGGCATCACATTGTAAGCAAAGGATCCCCATTTGGTGGTGAATGTGGTCTTCTTCTTATCTTCTTCAATGGTCCTACCTTGGTGGTATCCCAAGTGCTACCACAAAATCTATCACCTCCATAAGATGTAAAGTCCCAAGCATCAAGGGACAGTTTCACGCAACTTGGGAAGGCTACCCATTGTCACTTCAATGGTTCTTCTTCTTGTTGAAATATGTAGCTAGGTTCGGTCTTCATAATGACATGTGTAATTATGATTTTATGTATTTAATGAAAAGAAAATAAATTTATTATTGTAAGCCTTGAGGCATGGGTTTCATGCTCAAGAGAATTTATTTTATAGGTCAAGCATCCATTGAGTGCTTCTAGGTTTGTTATAAAGTCATTGAGTCATTGTCATGTATGAATGATCCACTTGGACATGTTACATATTGTAAGAGAAAATTTATTGAGTCATAATCAAGTCAAAAGACCCTCCAAGACCTCCTCATGGCACAAAGTTCAAGTCGGCCTAAAGGAAGCAATTCGACCCTATGTAAAGCCTATATAAAGAATACCTCAGCCTCATTTGGGAGGCACACTCTCACTCACACAAGTTCGATCATAGAGACGAAAAGAAGTACGAAGAAGAGAAGATCGAAGGAAGGAGAACAAGTCGAAGTTTTGGGTTTTGTTTTGGGCTACTTCTCTCCACACGTGCAAAGGAATTAGGGCACATTTTGTTGCAGTGAAGTCAAGTTGCAGAAGTGAAGTTAGGTCACCAAGAAGAGTTGTTCTGGAAGCTGAATTCTCTAGGAGAGAGAATCTACCTAAGCGAAGAAGAGAAGTTGCAGTTTCTAGGCAAAATCGAAGTTGCAGTTGTAGTTTCTAGTTGGAGTTTCTGGGCAAGTCGAAGGTGCAATTGCAGGATAGGTCAAAGTTGTTGGAAAGAAGATCTATTCAAAGAAGAAGCATTGACTTGGTCTTGGAAGGGTTCTTGGTCAAGGGTGTAGCTCTTGGAATTCGTCAATTGAAGATTATAAGAGACGAAGAATTCGTTGGGTTTTCCTCTCAAGCTTGGAGAGGTTTTGGCCCTGGCTGATCGCCTACATCTTGTGTTCTTTGTCTCATTGTTGTTTATGGTTTGATAGTTGTTTGATGAAGAAGAACACATAATAATAATCAAGTACAAGAAGAACCTAATTAAGAAAAGTAAAAAGTCCTCACAAGCAGTTATCATTATAAGAGAAATCATCTAATTCCTAATGCCCTAGATTTCTCAACATGGTATCAAAGCTAAGGTACCAAGTCAAGGAAGGGCAGTGTAATAAAGGACACTCAAGGATCAAAGTTTGGGAAAAGTATCAAGGACATCAAAGAATCAAAGAGATTCCCTCATCTCTAAGGCATTTCAAGGACAAGGATCACATCATCATCTTGAAGATAGTCAAAACCCTAAAGGAGCATTCTTGAGATCCGCACTCAATCTTCACCTTCAAGAAGGAGATCTCAAAGACCCTGTCTCTACTCAAGAAAGGAAGGACTTGGATTTGAAGCATCTTGAAGACTAATCTTCCAAGGGTAGCTAAATCAAAAGCGTTGTCATCAATCTCCCTCTCTTTGAATCAAAGGATTTCATCTCAAAAGAAAATCCTTATCCTTGAAGAAGATCATTCAAGAAGCATCAGGACATCATCAAGAAGTCATCAATCATCATCAACAAAGGGATCAAGTTGACAGGTTCATCTTCACTTGACAAGTAAGTATCTTTATTCCTATAATTATATTTAGTAAAATGACTTCATTTTGCAAGGAGATCAACAAGTTGGTTGGGTCATCGAACTTCCTTGCATGGAAAAGGAGGATAGACTTAGTCCTCAAGGAAAATGAAGTTATTGATCATGTCAATGGCAAAGTCTCCAAACCATCTGAAGGGAAAGCACTATCTAAATATATGAAAAAGGATCTAAGGGCTCAAAGGATCCTTATAGAATCCATCAAGGATTCCCTCATCCCATATGTAGCAGAATTGGAGACATC
Organism: Pinus tabuliformis; assembly: GCA_031772625.1. Taxonomy (NCBI): domain Eukaryota; kingdom Viridiplantae; phylum Streptophyta; class Pinopsida; order Pinales; family Pinaceae; genus Pinus; species Pinus tabuliformis. The sequence continues at coordinate 221,602,803 of CM062809.1, read as the reverse complement.
AAAAGAGATATATGATAGGCTAGCAGAATTATTCTCTAAAAGCACAACAGGAAAAATCATATCACTAAGATCTGATCTATGCAAATTGAAAACATCAAAGGATGAAGGGATATCTACATGTCTCACAAAAACATCTCTAATAAGGAATCAACTTCAAGATCTAGGAGAGATAATATTCGATAAAGAAATGATTACCATTGTTCTAAATACTCTAACTAATGGACAAGGAAACCTTGTATCAAAGGCCTATGAAGAGAAGAAAGTTATCCCATTCAATAATTTGTGGTCACTATGCAAGAGTGAAGAAAACAAGTTGAAGGAAAAAAGTGATACAGGATCAAATGAGCAGGGAAAAACATTTGTTGTCATGTCAAGAAGCAAAGGGATATTTGGCAAGGTTGGTCCTCGGAAAAAGAAAAAGATCAATATGTCTCATATCCAATGCTATGGATGTCAAGGATATGGGAACTACAAGAGAGAAGGACAACAACAAACGAAGAAGGGAAGAAACCCATATCACTAAAGAAATGGAAGAAGTTGAAAAGAAGAAATTCAAGGAGGAAGCAAGAGATCTCTACTATTATTGAGATAATTTTTCCTCACCTAGTTCTTCTCAAGTTTTTGTTTTCTATTATAGAGTATAACTATCATGTTAGGAATCATTAGAAGCATGATAGGATGCATCATGTTAGGAGATGGCATCATAGAAGCATACAATTGAATGCGAGATCTCGTGACATCATCATAAATAAGCATGAAAGATAGTTGAAATAGAAGTCTATGGTTGTCACATATAGAAGGATGTAGCTCTTGGTAACCTCATTAGAAGCATGGGAAAAAGAAAGTCATCTACCATAGAGCTCATCATATATCATTCAAAAGGATCATTTGCAAGATGAGGATGATCAAGATCCTCTGTTGGAATCTTCATTGCAAAGAAGCAAGTGTCTCACCAGGAATTCCAACTTGTATGGAATTCAGGGGATGATGGTATGATGTCAAAAGAAGTGATGCAGGTCAAGGGATTGAAGTTCTTTCAATCAAGGAAGTTGTTGAAGCAAGTCCAGGTGACCTAAAGAAAGAAATGAGATATGTATGCACATATATATATTAAGTCATGTCACATGGTCGCAGATATTATGAATGTTTTAATTCGAGAGCAAAAGAAAGGATCTCCTCCTTTGGAAGGATGCAGAAAGGCATGGGTCACACATTGACTAGATGAAATCAACATAATATGTCCTCATATGAAATATGAGGTGGTTGACAAATTTAGAGGAACTCTGATTGGAATTTCCTAGAAGAAAATGTGTGAAGAAAGAAAGGAAGAGATCATGAAATATGCAACTATGGAAAAGGCAATCAACATCCAAGGACTGAAAGATTTGACTATGATATCTCCATGAAAGATATGAATACATTGATGAATTCTGAAAAAGAAAGAGACCCTTGACAGTATATATCTTTTGGAGATGTGTCAATATGTATGCAGGATGCTGATGCAAACAGAAAGATGTCATGATGAAAGACCATCACAAAGGTAATTTTGATTTAATGTCCATTTCTTATTTTTGAATAATATATGGATGGGCTTATGCAAGGCTGCCAAGAACCATGGATGTCTTTCACAACTGATGCCCATGTAGCGAGATGAAAGATCCTTAGGGAGACATGGCATGAAGAAGGCAGCATGGCATGAAAAAATACCAGATATGGACTAATGGATCACTTTCCAATGAAAGGAAGGATGACATGGCTGACAAGATTCATGAATGAAAGTGATGGATGGTTTGTGCCCTACAAAGAAGTCCCAAAAACATGAAGACTCATGAATAAAGAAAAGAAGTTCATGACATCGTAAGGAGGAGTTCTTCAAGCCGTTGGTTGTCCAATGATCTCCACCTAAAGCGCTGTTGTAGGTCCCTAATTAAAAGGGAGCCTGGAAACAAACAAATTCCTAGTGCAAGAGGGAGCTTAGGTACATTCCTTCTATAGGAATGAGTACATTCCTTCATTGGAATAAGTATATCCTCCCTAATTAAGAGGGAGAGATAGACACATCATTCTTGTCTTCACTTGGGAAGATAGGATGGAGGATTGGGTAAGCATCTAGCATTCGATACTCTTTGAGGATGTGTTAGGGCATCCAAGATAAGAGTAGTCGTAGAGGACCGATATTCTTTAAGGACTGGGAATCCAAGATAAAAATAGTCCTAGGGGAACATACTCAGAGAGAACCCGAGTGGGGTATGTTCCAAGAGAGACAATGATGAAGGTGTCTATAAATCATTGGTCTCACCAGCATTGTGCTCTGATCTTGTGGAGAGATAGAATTGTTAGTCAAGGCCTTGCTATATGACAATGTTGGATGATATGATGCTAAATAGATGGATTACCAATCTGACTCTTCTTATGAGAATTCTTCAGATTGAGAATGTCCAAGTACCTTGTAAGGATTATGAATACCTACCTAGTTAAGAGGGAGTGTTGAAATATGTAACTAGGTTTGGTCTTCATAATGACATGTGTAATTATCATTTTATGTATTTAATGAAAAGAAAATAAATTTATTATTGTAAGTCTTGAGGCATGGGTTTCATGCTCAAGAGAATTTATTTTATAGGTCAAGCACCCATTGAGTGCTTCTAGGTTTGTTATAAAGTCATTGAGTCATTGTCATGTATGAATGACCCATTTGGGCATGTTACATATTGTAAAGGAAAATTTATTGAGTCATAATCAAGTCAAAAGACCGTCCAAGACCTCGTCATGGCACAAAGTTCAAGTCGGCCTAAAGGAAGCAATTCGACCCTATGTGAAGCCTATATAAAGAAGACCTCGGCCTCATTTGGAGAACACACTCTCACTCACACAAGTTCGATCATAAAGACGAGAAGAAGTATGAATAAGAGGAGATCGAAGGAGCAAGAAGAAGTCGAAGTTTTAGGTTTTATTTTGGGCTACTTCTCTCCACACATGTGAAGGAATTAGGGCACATTTTGTTGGAGTGAAGCTAAATTACTGAAGTGAAGTTAGGTCACCAAAAAGAGTTCTTTTGGAAGTTGAATTCTCTAGGAGAGAGAATCTACCTAAGCGAAGAAGAGGAGTTGCAGTTTCTAGGCAAAATCGAAGTTGCAATTGCAGCTTTTGGTTGCCGTCGAAGTTGCAATTTCTTGGCAAGTCGAAGGTACAGTTGCAAGATAGGTCAAAGTTGCTGGAAAGAGGATCTACTCAAAGAAGTAGCATTGACTTGGTCTTGGAAGGGTTTTTGGTCAAGGGTCTAGGTCTTGGAATTCATCAATTGAAGATTATATAAGAAGAAGAATTCATTGGGTTTTCCTCTAAAGCTTGGAGAGATTTTGGCCCTGGCTAGTCACCTACATCTTGTGTCCTTTGTCTCATTGTTCTTTATGGTTTGATAGTTGTTTGATGAAGAAGAACACATAATAATAATCAAGTACAAGAAGAACCTAAATAAGAACTCACAAGCAGTTATCATTATAAGAGAAATCATCGAATTCCTAATGCCCTAGATTTCTCAACACTTCTCTCTTTAGGTTGGCTCTCCTCCAACTCAAGGGGGATGTCTTTAAATAATCTTGCTAATGTTATGGAATGGGGGTATTAGGTGAAATGGGATGAAAAAGGAAATTAGATAAGGGCTAGATAGGAAAATGAAGGAAAATAACAAGGGATGAAAAGATATGAAAGGAAACCAATGTTTATCAATCATGGGCTAATGGAGTCATAAAGTACTGCAGAAATGAAGGAATCGATTTGTCACTCTCACAACTACATTAATGAAGGCTAGTAGTGATAAAGGAGTTGTTTTCAAATTCAACCACCTAATGGTGAAAATCTATTCGATACATTCATCATTTAAAATATATGAATTCAAGACAAAGGAACTAATGTTTGTTACTATTACCTTTAGCGAAAAATTATATGAAATAAATCTTGGAGGGCCTTAGAAGGTACCACTCAATGACAAAATATTAAAAAGTTGTATTATTTCTAAATTATTATTCGAAATCCACAATTTGTTTATTAGAAGAACGACAATAAACAAAAATAAAACAAGTAAATCAAGAGGGAGAAACCGCCCCACATTGATTTACTCCTAAATAATACTTGCACTTATATATTAATTTGAAAACAAGAAAAATTTCTTTATAATTTCACAATGATGAAATCATTAGACATTACACCAAAATTGAAAGTTATTCCTCATGTCTTCATTAGTCATCAATGTTGGCAGTACAATGAAGTTCCATCATGCTTCAACTCCTATGCTCCAATACTTCATCACTTCTCTAACTCCTAAATCTCCAATTTCCAAAACTCCAAATGAAATGGGGAAAAGCTCCTTCTTTATATGGAGGGAAATTCATCTGGCTTACAATAAAATATAGTATTAGCAAATCAACTCCATGACAAGTCAAACAATAATAAAATAATGGAATAATTAAGCAATGTCCTCTTAAAATAACACAAGAAAGTGGGGTGCCTCATCTAAATGAGTGGATGACCATGTCAAGTGCTCCTTAAATGGTAAAATAATGACTCAATAATTCAGCCCCAAAAATGCTTGCACGCAAATACAACAAAATATTCTTGATATGGGAGAGTGTTCTATAACCACCATCCTAAAATAGCAAGTGTACATGAGACATATGAGCAAGTGTGCAAGATACCAACTAGATGGAGCACTCCACAAGAAAGGCTTTGTCAAGCCTCCGACAACTTTCTTAGAATAAAAATATGCCTCATCGGCTCTCTTACCCACCAAAATGGATAACCCCATAGGAGAAAACTTTTCTCCTATGTTTGACAGTGAACCAGCATCCCCTAATAGCCACTACTTGACAATGATATGCCATGTGCCTCTTACCATATGGAATTTAAACTTCGCTGAAGGTGGGTTGCTATGCAAAAGGTACTTTGATCATTTTGCAATCAAGTGCTTCTACTTGTTCATTTTGGGCATTTAGTATGGATAAGTGGGTACTTTGGAAGATTGACCAATCTTAATTGTAATTTTGTTCTCTCACCTTACCAGGGGGGTAAATTTTCAGCCCTAGTCCAGTGGGACCTCCCTTCAGGCCCCCTATGGTTATAAGAGAGACACTACTTGGAAGACCAAGATTGAGATAGCATGTTCATATCCCCCTATACCATACTTGACACTTTCAACCACACATTACAAGCCGCATGTATCACCTCCATTTTTTAGGTCCAACTTGCCATTAGTTCTTTGGGATTTGACACGCACATGTTCACATACCTTGAGTAGGGTTGTAAAACTTTTCCCTGGAGGTTGGCGCAAGTAAAAGAAAAGAAAGAGCATATCATGGTTGCAATGAAAGAGAAAGAAGAAAATCAATATGCAAAAGATGGTCGGGACATAAATATTAACACACAAACAAAAGCCTAGCATGAGCTCTACCTTCCTCATATGGCCATCACCGGTTCCTAAGCACATGATGCTCCATTACATCAAAAATGAACACTTGCATGTTGATTTATGGTAGCATCGGGTGTGCTCTAAGTCTCAAAATTTGCAGGGAGGCTTCAAAACATGCATTCTCCAATACCCATAAATCATTTTGGGAAATTCCACCCGGAGACAGTTTTATTAAAATAATTAATTATTTTTAATGGGACCCTAAGTCTAAACTTAGGAAATTAAAATAATTAATGGGTATTAATCTAAATTGTGGATGTAACTTCTAGAAGAAAGCGGAGATCAAGTCAATACGATCCTAGCCATTGATTAGAATCTAATATGGGTCGTTGATTGTTCAATGAGAGGATTATAAGAGAAGGCTTGATGGGCACTTGGAAAATACACCGAGAGAGTTCAGAAGATCGAATTTCTGAAGCAGAGCAGCTGCCAAAAGAGAAATTCGAAGTGAGCTTTTGCAATGAGGGGCAGGGATAGTATCCGAAGGGAAATATTTCCCGGTCGGAGGATACTCAGCAGAGAAGGCAGAGGGAGATCCAGCAGTGGCAGCGCTGAGCCAGAGGGGCTAACGCAGGGCCACACAAAGCCAAGAGGGAGTCCGAAATTTGCAGAGGGAATTCGAGTTTCAAAAGCTGGGCGCCGAGGTTTGAGACCGTGAGGCAGAAATCGAATCACTTGGGCAGCAAATCGACCAGCGAGAGGATTGATGTTGTCCCTAGTGAGCTTGACGCAGACACTGCGCAAAGGGAGTGCAAAGGCAGCCAGAAAAGTCAAGGGCAATCTTTCTGGCGCTGGATCAATCAGGATTCCCAGTGATAGTGTGCGGTAACCTCACAAATCTCTCTGTCAAGATTATTCTCTGTACCTGGATTGTCGGGAAGGCTTCCAGAGATTTATTTAGATTTTACTACTGCATAATAATAAAACCCTCAGAGTTGTTGCACTGGTTTTCCCACATTGGGTTTTTCCAGGGATATTTGTCCAAAAACAACGGTGTTATTATGTTGCATTTTCTTTCTTGCTCAGTCTCTTGTTTCAGCATATAAATTAATTAAGTGAATCTAACAAGTAGGAGAAATATCATCAGTTGTTGTAGTAGCGATTCCAGTTTAGGAATTTTCACATGGTATCAAAGCTGTAGGTGGAACAAGAAGAGCAGTTCCAGAGAACAACGCTAAGCAAAAGAGGGAGATCGAAAAAGTTGTAGGGGGTAGCAGTTCGAAATCCCAGAGGGTTTGCGAAGTCCTAGTGGGAGGGCTAATTTTTGAGGTAGTCTCTCTGAGTGAGTGGACAGAGAGGAAGGACTCCCAGTTCGAAAGTTTGTCGGGGCAGGGGGAGCAGCGTTGAAGCCTCAGCGTGAGGAAGAGCTGATGGGACGTGGCTTTTTCTGCAGGCAGTTTGCTGGGCAAAAAATCGTCAGAAGAGAGAGAAGAAGCACGGTTGAGGGAATTTCTTCCTTAGAGAATTCCTAGCCAAGGAATTCGAATTCTCACGAGCTAAGCAGCAGTAAGGTGGGGCAGCAAATCTACTAACTCCAGTAGGGAGTGTGTAGGCTAGCCCAGCGACAACATAGAGGAGAGAGGAGGTCATTCGACTTTCTATTTGGCAGAGATGGCAACTAATGGATTGAGGGATCAGGATAGGTTGGACGAAGCATCCAACTATGTCATCTAGAAGGCAAGGATGTCATTCCTTCTAGATGAGCATGCCCTCAAGACATATGTCGACAACGTGGTGGTTGTGCCTGCAGATGCAGATCCGTTGAAGAAGTATCGAGCTGAGATGGCAAAGGCAAAAAGAATGATCCTCGACGGAGTGAAGGATCATGTGGTCTGTGACATCGCTAGCAGAGGGACTGCTAAGGAGATGTGGGACGCATTGTCTACGTTATATTAGTGATCTTCCGAGCAGCAGAAGATGTAATTAGAGCAGAAGTTTAGATCTACTTAGATGCAGAAGGGGGAGCATGTGGATCCATTCCTCACGAAGCTTCAAGAGACCCGTGATGAGTTATCTGTTGTGGGGTCTACACCTCAAGACTCAGAGTTGGTTAGACTGGCCCTCAATTCTGTCTCAGATGAGTGGCAAGTCTTTGTCCAGAGTATCCTGGGTAGGGCGGCTTTGCCGAATTGGGATGAGATGTGGGCAGCTCTCAAACAAGAGGAGCTGAGGAGAGATTTGGTCAAGTGCAACCTTGACGGAAGCAGCAGCAGTGGGTCGAAGCCCAAGGAGGAGGAGGATAATGCAGCCCTCACATTGAAGGGGCAGTAGACGCATCGGAGACGTAAGAAGGACATCTCGAAGATAAAGTGCTTCAGGTGTGGTGAGATGGGTCACTATGCAACTCAGTGTCCTCTCAGGAAGAAGGACAAAGATGAGAAGCACAATCCGAAGGCTGCGCCCGTGAAGATCGAGGAAGAGGAGTTCGCCATGACAGCCAAGATACCTCCAGGAGGGAGGTGGGCTGATTTGGAGTTGTAGTTCGAAAGAGCTATAGATGGGCAGGATCCTTGAGGAGCCCACCTCTTGGATCATTACCTTGCTATGGGAGCCCAGTTTTGTGGTAGCAGGATGGACTAGTGTCAAATGGTGTTGAGGAGTGTCAAAGAGACAGTTGCAGTGGCTAGGAGCACCAGAGACTAAGCAGCGCAGAGCAGAGTTGGCAGCAGTGCAGATGGCACAGAGCAGAGGTCAGCAACAACGCAGTAGATTCAGAGGGTCAGCGCAGAGACTAGCAGCAGTCAGGTTCCAGCATTCACATGGTATCATACTGAACACAGTTAGTTCAGTAATTTGGGATGTTTTTCTGTTGTTGATGGAGTAGCAGCAACAATTTGCAGTGCAGTGGCAGTTGGCAGTGCCAGTGCCAACAACAACACGGATGCAGGATTTCAGAGGGAGTTGTAGTATGGATGCAGTGTTGACAGTGGCAAGGTCAGCAGCAGTACAAATGCAACATTTGTGCAATAGTTGATGGACAATAGGACAGACATTAATAGCATAGAGGACGATGTTATGAAGTAAGAGTGATGCTTCAGTAGGTTGCACTGCTAAAGCACATTCCTCGCAAAGAGGGAGTGTTGGTTTCTAGTAGCATCAAATGTCCTCTAAGTCTCAAAATTTGCAGGGAGGCTTAAACACATGCATTCTCCAATACCCAGAAATCGTTTTGGGAAATTCCACCCAGAGACAGTTTTATTAAAATAATTAATTATTTTTAATGTGACCCTAAGTCTAAACTTAGGAAATTAAAATAATTAATGGGTATTAATCTAAACTGTGGGTGTAACTTCTAGAAGAAGACAGAGATCAAGTCAATATGATCCTAGCCATTGATTAGACTCTAATCTGGGTCATTTATTAATCAACGAGAGGATTATAAGAGAAGGCTTGATGGGCACTTGGAAAATACATCGAGAGAGTTCAAAAGATCGAATTTTTGAAGCAGAGCAACTGCCGGAAGAGAAATTCAAAGTGAGCTTTTGCAGTGAGGGGTAGGGATAGTATCCAAAGGGAAATCTTTCCCGGTTGAAGGATACTCAGCAGAGAAGGCAGATGGAGATCCAGCAGTGACAACGCTGAGCCAAAGGAGCTGATGCAGAGCCACGCAGAGGCAGTGCAGAAGCCAAGAGGGAGTCCGAAATTTGCACAGGGAATTCGAGTTTCAGAAGCCGGGAGCCAAGGTGTGAGACCAGGAGGCAAAAATCGAATCATTTGGGCAGCAAATAGACCAGCCAAAGGATTGGCGTTGTCCCCAGTGAGCTTAATGATGGGTTGATGCAAACACTGTGCAAAGATGATGCAAAGGCAGCCAGAAAAGTCGAGGCCAATCTTTCTAGGGCTGGACCAGTCAGGGATCCTAGTGATAGTGTGAGTTAACCTCACAAATCTCTCTGTCAGGATTATTCTCTATAATTGGATTACCAGGAAGGCTTCCAGAGATGTATTCAAATTTTACTACTACATAATAATAAAACCCTCAGAGCTACTGCACCGGTTTTCCCGCATTGGGTTTTTTGGGGACATTTGTCCAAAAATAATGGTGTTATTGTGTTGTATTTTCTTTCTTGCTCAATCTCTTGTTTCCGCATATAAATTAATTAAGTGAAGGTTGTAGTGTATGTATTTCAATATTTGTCGTAGGAAACTGCAAATAGCTTGCTCATGTAAATCTAACAAGTAGGAAAAATATCATCAGTTGCTGCAGTAGGGATTCCGGTTTAGGAATTTTCACATTGCATGTCCCAGCCCTGATGAGCAATGAACAGACTCATTTAAGGGATAATAAAACCGATATATCATAAAAAGCAAGCTCTAACCCTTGATCTATATGCGATAATAGAAGAAATAATCAAGAATAAGTAAAAGGCACACAAGAGGGGTGGAAAAATCAGGCCAAGCGGGTAACTCATGCCTCCATGAATGCTCCCTCCTTTACATCCATACACTCAGGATGTGGACACCCCCATCACTTGGTCTCTTTGACCATGGCACTTGGCCATAAATCCTTCTCCCCTTCATTACCACATTATTCACACCAACACACCTATTGATTGAGGGGTTGGCCTTGGAATTTTCACCTCCCCTTGAGTGTTGGAAGCACATAATAGGGTTGGCCATTAGCCACCTCTACCAAGGTAGGGAACACCTTTACGAGAGCTGATCTAGTTAGATATCGAAAGGTGATCCTTGTTTGAAGTACTAACATGCCCTTAACATTAAAGTTTGGTCCACTTAGACGCATGTATTTATTCTTAGTCTCTGATGGATGGTTGCTTTCACTTGAGATCATGTTGTTCTTGTCAGGTGGTCCACAGCACCCCAGGCCTTGAGGGCACCCACTCCACAGGTACCCATGCCTTTCAAAGAAGTACATGGCCTTAACAAATGCAACATTGAGAGACTGTAACCTCCTGATAGCATGACCAAATGATACATATCCTCGAGTACCTCCAAGACCCGGGACGTTGGTCAACTTTGACCTAGATATGAACATTCTTCATGATGACACCACTAGACCCAGTATGCCCCAAGCTAGCCTTGACACAACCTGATGTGCAGAGTTGATTCAGAGCCCAGATGAGGATGGTCTCTCATTGAGACTAGGGAGGGCTTGTTGAACCAGAGGAAACCCTAACATTAGAGAGAATGAGGCCTTATTTGATAGTTGGAGACCCATGGAGACAAATTGATAGTGCCCCAGCTATACTTGGGACCCCACACGAGGATTTGAGGACTATCCCTCAAATTTTGGATCATCCAAGCATCTACACACATTTTGGCACCTCAGCACACCCTGACATGGCATTTGGATCCCTAATTGGGCATGATGTCAATATTTAGAGAGGCTATGGCTCACACTTGTGAGTTAATTTGGTCTACTTTGTCATTAGCTAGTGGGTTGGCTTGTAACCCAAGTTCATTTAATGTCAAACTTGTTTTTAGGGGCTTCATTAGGCTAAATTAGGTGAGTTAAACCTCATATAAATAGAGGTTAGTCTCATTTCATTTGGATCATCACTTGTGGATCAATTCAACCCTCTTAGAGATTTCGACCTAGTTGAAATTTATCTTGTATCTTGTGGAGATGTGATCTATTGTGGATTTTTGCTTATGGAGCTATTCTTTGGTATTGGAGATGTCATTTTGGAGCAATAAAGGATTGATCATGCATCTATCTTGAATATTAAAATTTATTTTGTGACTATTGCATGGAATGGTTATTGTCTAGGGTTTATATGTGCCAGTAATTATTGAAGATTTTTCTGTGGAACCTTGGAAACAGTATTGTATACATTACTCATCTTAGAATTTGTGTGACAATCCAATGAGTGAATCTTTAAACTAGCTCTCCTCATAGACTTTACTCCCTCACAAAAATGATAGCTAGGGTTTGAAACCTAGGGTTTCATATTCCCTTACTCCTTGCTAGGGTTTAGTTTTTCTTCTTAAGTAGGTATCCCTTAAACTCCATCACCCAAGGTCAAGGCACTGGCCTTATTCACATTTTTGATAACACCAAACTTCCTTTAAATTTCATTTTTCTTCCCCAAACTTGAATTTTGGCCTCTTAAAGAAAGTTTCTAGCTAGGTTTACGGCACTTAATTTCACCTAGGGTTGACTGCATTGCCTAGTGGAGGGATTCAACACTTGGTTGTGAAGCAATTGCCTCAAAATCAACCTTTTCCCGAGGCTAATTTCTCCATTTTAGGGATGACATCCATTGCCCTAGGTAAATATCGCCCTAGCAAAGCCCTAGTTTTGTTGTACGCTTTAACTTGAGGCTTTTTGAAGGCTTCTTGTTCCATAAATTAATCATACCTATTTATTCAAGCCTTTTCTTGGCCTTGTGACCCTAGGTAAGCCTGTTAAGCTTGATTATTAATAAACCCTAGTCACTTTGTGCCCTAAATAAGCCTCTTGGGGATGTGCATTGCCTTATTGCGCTAGCTAAGCCTTGTTCCTAAGAAGAGCATCCCTCGTCTTATTTTGTCACCTTTACCCCTTGGACTTAATATATCTTTTAGGTGACTTAATATAGGGAAGCATTCCTTGTGGTGATAGTCCACTAAAGAGTAGGAGGTAGTGGTTGTGGTAATGGTGGGCCACACCTCATAGTGTTGTCACTTGGTCCAACTCTTGTCTTGTGAGCTCCCCTCACAAGACCTACTAGATTTTGAGGCAACAACCCAAAAGGATCTCTAGGAGAAATCCTTGTTTGGAGGACAACAGAAGAGTGGGGATTGATCAGAATATTGCTCTTACTAGTTGGGCAATGAGGAGCAAAGATTCGAGCACCATGAGTCAGGATTCAACCTCCCAACCGAAGAAGAATGACTTGACTAAGGTCAAGTGTTTCACCTATCATAAGACAAAACACTATGATTCACAATGTCCAAAAAGCAAGAAAGGTAGAAAGGGCACACAACCAATAGAAGCTCAAGAGGAGTTTGCCAGGAAGTTCGAAATGGAATTCATACTTCTTTCCTACCTTACCTCAAGCACAATACTAGTGGGTGAATCACTGTTAAATAGTGGAGCCACATGTTAAATCTCCTAATACTAGCCTAAATTTATTTTCTCACAACAATTCTTTTATCAAAATAAATTCTGAATTGTTGAAAAATAAAATCACTAGTATTTTAACTTCTAGCAATTTATATGCAATTGAAATAAAATCAGAGGGAGATCATTCACATATTACAATAGATAAACACCCACAACAATTCTCCTTCATCAACTATTCTCAGGAAAATTAGGGTTTCAACCCACAGAGAAATTACAAGGAAATATGCATTGACAAGAACCTGCAACTCCGCTCCACTGGAAGAATTCGACCCACTAGAAATAAAGAAATTTGCCCTGTAGAATTCAGCCCACTTCTTCACCAACAAGTCTGCCCTGCACCTTCCCCTTGAACAACCTCTGCGCCTCAAGCAATTCAGCCCTGGCAAATCGACCTCTCCAACAAATCAACCTCCTTTTCGCTTCAACAATCCATGCCTACAATCTCTAGCAATTTAGCCTCTCGGAAATGCTCTCGAATCCACCCTCACTCTTCCTCCTATACGCTATAGTCTGGCTAAGCTTCTCTTGCTCTAGAGAAAATCGCTTTCTCCATTTGTGTGTCTACAACTCTCCCTTAGGCTTATTTTATAATCTTCATTAGCCCAAATCCTTAACCCTACTCTCCCATCTAAAAGATCTAGGAGATCAACGATTGAGATCATTTCTAAATCACTTAAATAATTTAATTATTTATCCTTAGAAATTGACTTAATAGTCCACAATAATTAATTGACTTTAATTATTGTACTTTTCCTAAGTTGGACTTAGGAAAGAAGACATAAATCACTTACTCCCCAAGTAAGCACCTAAAGAGGGAATAAATCATCTTCTACATGCTAAGACACCAAGCCTTGCAGAAAACCTTCTGAAGCTACCACAAGCTTCAACACTCCCTCCTAGCAAGGAACAGATTCTCCACTAGCCCCAGCGTGTCTATGTACTTCAAAAACCTCCCTTTCACTAGAAGCTTAGTGAGAATATCTACAACCTGCTCCTATGTGGAAATGTAATGCAATCTCATAGCACCTTTAAGGGCTTTGTCACTAATGAAGTGATATTTGATCTCGATATGCATGGACCAATCATGAAACATAGTATTCTCAGGAGAGTTTAATGCAACTTTGATTATCAAAGTAAATCATTGTTGGCCCCATCTCAAGACCAAATAATCCTGCAAACATCTTGCGAAGCCATACTGCCTCACAATTTGTCATACTCGCTACCATGTACTCTACCTTTGTTGAACTAAGTGCCATTGATTACTGCTTCTTGTTGTACCATGAGATCATGGTTGATCCCAAGTTAAAACAACATCCAAACATGGATTTTCTGTCCACAGTACTCCCAGCATAATCAAAATCTATGCACCCCTGCAACTCCAACATATCTAAGCCCAAAGTCCACTGTACCTCACAGACACCTCAGCACATGCTTTGTTGCCACGCAATGAAGCTATCTTGGCCCCACCACGAATTGGCTAAGTGTGTTCATAGCAAAACAAATATCCAAACTAGTGTTGACTAGACACATCAAGGAACCTATCAATTGCCTATATAATGTGGGATCCACCAACTCACCCTCAAAAGCACTCAACTTCTTCAAGTTAGTGATAATCAGTGTAGACATAGGCCTACAATCATCCATCCTAAATCTCCTCGATATCTCAACTGCGTACTTTCCTTGCCCAAGGAAAATCTCTCATGCCTGCAACCACACCTCCAATCCCAAAAAATAGTGCACCAAGTCGATGTCCTTCATCTAAAACTCTGAAGCAAGATCCTCCTTGCACATCCCTATGAGCTACTCTGATCCCGTCAAGAAAAGATCGTGAACATAAAGGACCAAGATGAGTGGCTCAAGGAACAAGTACATAGTACAAGTTGGAGTCCACCTCACTCTTGATGAAACCCAAACCAACAAGATATCCATTGATCCTGGCATACCATGCACGTGGAGCTTGCTCCAACCCATAAAGGGCCTTCTTCAATCTACACACATGAGACTCTCTCTGATGCACCTCAAAGCCCTGAGGCTGCTCAGTATACACCTCCTCAATCACCCTATTGAGGACTGCAATCTTCACATCCATCTGATGTATCCTCCACTCCATCTCTGAAGCAATAGACATGACTGCTCTAATGGATGTATATCTAGTGATAGGTGAGAATGTCTCTTCGTACTCCACTCCTTTTTAGGAGAATCCTCTCGCCACAAACCTCACTTTGTACTTCTTGACACTGCCATCACCTGCATGTTTGATCTTGTAGATCCATTGATTTTTCCCTCAAGCCTTGGCACCATATCCCACACATCATTCCTCGTGATGGAGCTATACTCCTCCACCATGGCATCCTTCCAGACCTGCAAATTTGCAGCCTCTTCAATAATAGAAGGCTCGAACTCGCTAATGAATTGACAAGGCCAAATAACTGGAAAATCTTGTTGGTGGTTTGACATGTCTGAAAGCGTTGTTAGGAGCCTCCAAACACTCGTCAACATCCCTTGAGGTCTGCTCAACCCATCTCAGCCTCCTCCTAGTAGAGCTCGAACGAACATTTCATTCCTCCTCCAGATCTACAGGTTGTGTCATGCAGTTGGTCCATGCTCATCCTTAGGAGCCTCTCGCTCTTGATCCTCTACCCCTATTGGCTCTCTCTCATGAGACCTCCTAAAGGTCCTACCCTAATCGAATCTAATGTCCTGAATGACGATAACTTTCCTTTGTCCTGGAATAGAGATTTAGCGGGCCTTTGAGACCTCATTATAGCCCACAAATATGCCCCTTTCTAACAAGGGCTCTAGCTTAGTCTTTTTCTTTGTAGGACTGTGAACATAAACTGGACTACCAAATATACGCAAATGACTTACCTTTGGCTTCACTCTTGTGAACATCTCATAAGGAGTCATATCCTCCAACACTCTTTGAGGACTCCTATTCTACAGATAGCCAGTGGTATTGCAGGCCTCTACCCAAAAAAACATAGGTAATTCCTTACCATAAATCATTGCCTTCACTGCCTCCATTATGGTCCTATTTTTCCCCACGCCAACCCCATTCTACTGAGGGTTGTAAGGTATCATGAGCTCCTTCTTGATTCCTATACCCTACAAAATCCTAGAAATCATTGGAGGTATACTCGCCCCCATTATCTGATCTCAGCACCTTAATCCTCTTCCCAGTCTGGTTGTTCACAAGAGCTTTGAATTCCTGAAACCGACTGAAGACCTCACCCTTGGTCTTCGGGAAGTAGATCCAAGTCTTCTTAGAAAAATCATCAATGAATGTCACAAACTGCAAGGACCCTATGATTATTCACTAACATAGGACCACAAATGTCTGAATGCACCAAGTCCAACACACCCTTGGACCCGGTCTCGCTGTGAGGAAATGCAGCCTTGGCCTACTTGTCAAGTGCACACTACGTCTTGCTCTACTTTGATCTCCAGAAAACCTGTAACCATTCTCCGTAACATACGAAGAGCCCTACAGTGTAGGTGTCCCATCCTCCTGTGCCAAATATCACACTGCCTATCACTCTCATACATGAGAGCCTTCATCGGTTATCCTCTCAATAGATAGATATTCTTCTCCCTTCCCCCAATTATTCACCTCTTGCTAGGATTAGCTCCTTTCAGCCCAACAACGATTTTACCTCCCATGAAGTTGACCTGTAGTCCTCTCTCCTCCATGGCCCAACTGATAGGATATTTTTCTCCAAACCTGGTACAAAAAACATTTCATTCACCTCCAAGATACCTCCTGAGTCCATCTGAAACTCAATGCTAACAATGCCCTCTATTGCATACTTGGTGTTATCACCAAGCTCTACATATATATCTATGCTCCTTGGTCATGTTGGTGAAAATTTCTCAAGATCCTATCATCTGACGGGAAGCTCCATTGTCCACAAACCAAACACCTTTCGTGATGGTTCCAGAATGTCATGACACTAAGAAAAGTGCTTCTTGAACTTTTCAGCG